>JAMPIV010019674.1:17500-617500 GCA_024509875.1 Oreohelix idahoensis
TTTTTTGGTATTTTTTTTGATTTGGGGGGGGGTTTGGGGGGTTTTTGGGTTTTGGGTTTTTTTGTGGGTGGTGGTTTTTTTTTTTTTTTTTTGTGGGTTTTTTGTGGGGGGGGGTTTTGGGTTGTTTTTGGTTGGTTGGGGGGGGTTTTTGATTGGATTTTTGGGATTTTGGAATTTGTGGGGGGGGGTATGGGGGGGGAGTTGTTGGGGGGGTTTGGGGGGGGGTTGTTGGGGGGGGTTTAAGGGGGGGGTTGTAATGGGGGGGGGTGGGGGGGGTTTGGTTTGGGGGGGGGGGGGGGGTGGGGGTTGGGATTTGGGGTTGGGGGGGTTTTGGGGGTGGTTTTTTTGGGGGGGGGGTTTTTGTGGGTTTGGTGTGTTGGGGGGTTTGTTTGGGGGTTTTTTGTTGGTTTGTGGGGGGATTTGGGGGTTGGGGGGGTGGGGGTGGGGGTTTGGGGTTTGGGGTTTTTGTGTTTTTTGGGTTGTTTTTAATTTGTTTTTTTTTATGGGGTTTGATTTTTTGGGGGGGGGGTTGTTTGGGGGGGATTTTGTTTTAAATGGGTTTTTTAATTTTTGGGGGGTGGTTTTTGTGTTTTTGGGGGTTTTTTTGGTTTGTTTTTTGGGGTTGGGTTGGGGGGGGGGGGGGGGGTTGGGTTGGTTTTGGTGTTTTTTTGGGGTTTGGGATTTTGGGGGGGGTTGGGGTTTGGTATGGGTAATGGGTTAGGTTGGTTTTGGGGGTGGGTTTTTATGGGTTTGGTTTGTTGGTTTTTATTGGGTTTATTGATTGGTTTGGGTTGTTTTGGATGTTTTTTTTGTTGTGGTTTTTGTGTTGTATGGGTTTTGGTTGGGTTTTTTTTTTTTTTTTTTTTTTGGGGGGTTTTGGGGGTTTTGGGGTTTGGGGGGGTTTATTAATGGTTATGTGGGTATATGGGTTTTTTTGGGGGGTTTTAAGGTGGGGGGGTTTTTTGGGGGGAAATTTTTATGTTGGGTGTTTGGTTGGGTTGGGGGGGGGGTTTTTTTGTGGACGGTTATTGGAATTTGGTAATAATTTGGTTGGGGTTTTTTTTTTTGGGGTTTGGGTGGGGGGGTGGGGTTTTTTTTTTTGGGGGTGGGGGTGGGGTTTTGGTGGGGGTGGGGTGGTTGGTGGGTTTTTTTTGGGGGGGGGGTGGTTTGGTGGGGGGGTGGGGTTGGGGGGGTTTTTTTTTTTGGGGGGGGGGGGTTTTTGGGGGGGTTTTTTTTTTGGTTTTTTTTGTTTGTGGGGGGTTTTTTGGGTTTTGGGGGGTTTTGGGGGGGGGGGGGGGGTTGGGTTGGGGGTTTTTTGGGGGGTGGGGGGGTTTTTGGGGTTTTTGGGGTTTTTGGGTTTTTGGGGGGGTTTTTTGGGGGGGGGGTTTTTTTTTGGGGGGGGGGTTTTTTTTTTTTTTTTTTTGGTGGGGGGTTTTTTTTTTTTTTTGGGTTTTTGGTGGGTTTGGGGGTTTTTTTTGGGTTTTTGGGGGGTTGGGGGGGGTTTTTTTTGGTTTTGAATTTGGATTGTGTTTTTTTTTTTTGGGGTTGTGGGGGGGTTGGGGGGGGGGGGGGGTGTGGGGGGGGGGGGTTTTTTGGGGTTTTTTTTTTTTTTTTTTGGGGGTTGGGTTTTTTGGGTAGGTTTTTGGGGGGGGGGGTTTTTTTTTGGGGGGTTTTGGGGTTTTTTTGGGTTTTTTTTTTTTTTTGGGGGGGGGGTGTGGGGGGGGTTGTTTTTTTGGGGGGGGTTTTGGGGGGGTTTGTTTGGGTGGGTTTTTGGGGGGGGGGGGGGGGGGGGGTTTGGGGGGGGGGGGGGGGGGGTGGGGTTGGGGGGGGGTTTTGTGGGGGGGGGGGGTTGAGGGGGGGGTGGGTGTGGGGGGTGGGATTTTGGGGGGGTTTGTTTTTTTTTGTTTTTGGTTTTTTGTTGGTTTTTTTTATTTTATGTGTTGTGTTTTGTTTAGTTTATGGGGGGGAGTTTGGTATGGGGGGGGGGTGGGTGGGGTGGGGGGGTATTGTTTTTGTTTGATATGGGGGGGGTTATTGTGTTTTTGTGGGGTTGGGTTTGGGTTGGGTGTTGTGGGTGGGGGGGATGGGGGGGGTGGGGAGTGGGTAGTATTGGGGTTGGGGTGGGGAGTTTGGATGGGTTTTTGGATTGAAGGTTAGAGTGGTGAGGGGGGGGTTTTTGGGGGAGGGTAGGTTTTTTGGGGGGTTATGAAATTGGGGGGGATTTGATATTTTTTGTTTTGGGGGTGGATTTTTTTGTGGGGGTGGGGGTTGTGATTTGGTTTAGATGTTTTTTTAGGAAGGGTATTTTGTTGTTGATTTGAATTTTTGGAATGGGGGGATGGTTTTGAGGGGTTTGGTGTATTATTATTGTTTTGGGGAAGGATTGAGGGAATTTGGGAGGGGTTTTGGGATTGGTTTTTTTGGTTTTGTGAGGGGTTAATGAATTTATATTTGGGGGTATTATAATGGGAGGTTGTATATAGGGGTGAAGTATTGGGGGGGGGGGGGAGGGGGGTAAATTGGAGGGGTGGAAATGTGGGTGATATGGGTTGGAAAATTGGTGGGATTAGGATGGGAGGGGATTTGGTTGGGTGTGGGAGGTGATGATATTGAAATTTTGGGGGGGGATGATGGTGTTTAAATGATGGGGGGGGTTAGGTGGGGGGGGGGGGGATATGAGGGGGATAATTAGGGAGGGGGGATGGTGGGTTAGAGGGGTGGGGAGTTGGAGGAGTTGGGGATTGTATGGGTATGGGGGGTGGGGGGGGATGGGGGGGGGGGGGGGGAGGGGAATGTAGGTTGGTGGTTTTGAGGAAGTGAAATTTTAATGATATATGATGGGGGGATTGAGGAAGATGTGGGGGGTGTGAAAAAGGGTGGAAGGGGGGGTTGGATATATGGAGTAAAATAAGTGAAAATTAGGAGTTAGGTGTTAATTTGGGGGGGGAAGAGAGGTGGAGGGGGGAATGGAATGTGTTTTGAAGTTGGGGGGTTTGTGTGGGGGGTGAGATGTTAGAAAGTTAGATTTGGGGATGGTGGGGATGATTTTTGAATAGGGGGTTTGTATGGGAGTTGGGGGGTTGTGTTAGATTAATGGGGGGATAATGTAGTGAGAGGTAGGGAAGAAGAGGGTTATTGGAAGAGATGTGATGGGTATAAAAAAGGAGGGATTGGTATTTTTGTGGAGTAGTAGGGGTTATGTTTATGGTGCGGAGGAGAACTACGGACCAAAACAAAACAGAAAAAGAGAAACCCAGAGTGCCACTTGTCATGATGCACTGGAATGCAGAGGGAGTTGACAGCAAGCAGGCTGGATACAGCAAAAAGACAGAGCTGGAAAACATCTTGTATGAGAAGCAAGTCAGTGTTTGCTGTATCCAAGAGACTCACTTGAAAGCAGATCAAACCTTTAAAATAAGGGGATATCAATGCTTCAGATCCGACAGAAAAGATAGACGAAAAGGAGAGTACTTTACTCTTGTAAGGAATAACATTCCTGCACACGAAAGGAAAAACCTTCATGGATGGAGCAGAAAATATCAGCTTGTTGCAGATAAAGGTAGACAAGATGGAAATAGAACTCCTGAACTATTACTGTCCGAACAACAAACCCCTGAGTCTCAGCTCTATTTTTTAATACAGGTATTGTGGAGGGGCAGCACCAACTTTATAAGCAGTTGGAGAAATGACTCCATAATAAAATGAAATTTAAATAGCCACTCCCAAGTCCTGGGCTATAACCATCTGGAGGATGATATCACAGAGGTGTGAAGAGGTTGAAACTTTGGCAAGATGGATCACTAGGTCCCTAAATCCTGGCCAGAAGTCACTCCCTAATCCTAGGCAATAATGCCACAGATACTCCTACCTTCTACTCCAGAGGATGGCACACAACTTCAACACCAGATCTTGCCTTCTCCACACCCGATATAGCTGGATCTATTAGTAGAGAAGTAGGAGACCAACTAGGGGGAAGCGACCATCGCCCAATCTTTCTTACTGTCCAGAGTGCAACTCTCAGTACAGGCCCAGCCATTACAAGATGGAACTACAAAAAAGCCAACTGGGTTTATTCAGGCATCAGGTGAACACGCTGCTGTCTACCCTCAAGGTACAGAACAGAGACATTAATGAAGTGGTAAAAGACTTCAACAGATGCATACTACAAGCTGCAAAAGAAACCACGCTGTTTCCCAAAGGATGCCGGCGTAACTACATACCATACTGGTCCAGCACACTCCAAGAACGTCAGGAAGCTATGGATAGTGCTAGAAAGGACGCAGAGTCTCAGCCTTCACTTGAAACTCACAACAAATGGAAAAAGGCTGTAGCAGAGTTTCAGAGAACAAAGCTAGAAGAAAAGCGGAAAAGCTGGAGAACTAAAACGGCATCGCTGAACCTTGAGAAAGACGGCAGGAAACTTTGGAGATTAGTCAAGTCTCTAAATGAAGAGCATTCCTCACCAAGGCAGACTATCACATTGGATGAAGGTGGCAAACTTTTCAGAGGAAAACAAGCTGCAGACTTGTTTGCTAGAAGATACAGTTCAGAAAGCAACTTACCCATTAACATAGACCATCAGAGAGAGATAAGAAAAGAAATACTGGCAACCATGGGACAGACAGATACTCCTGCCCCAATGAGGGAACCCATCACACTAGGAGAACTACAGAAGGCTATTTCCAAGCTTAAGTTTCAAAAGTCACCCGGCCCAGACAAAATCAGCAACGAAATGCTAGTAAATCTGAGCTCAGCAGCAAAGACAAAACTGCTTGAGATATTCAACCACAGCTGGTTGAAAGGAACGGTACCCCAAGTATGGAGAGAAGCCATCACAATACCCATACTAAAGAAAGGGAAATGTAAGACCGAGGCTGCAAGTTACCGGCCAATCAGTCTCACAAGCTGTGTTGGGAAGACTATGGAGCGAATAGTCAACCACAGATTGAAATGGTATTTAGAGTCTGAGCAGATCCTGGTGCCGGAACAAGCTGGATTTAGAGAATGCTACAGTATAGAAGACCAAGTTACTTACTTGTCTCAAGCAATAGAAGATGCCTTCCAGGAGAAGAAAAAGGTCCTAACGATCTGGGTCGACTTCAAGCAGGCCTTTGACAAGGTGTGGAAAGATGGCCTCATTGCAAAACTTAGGAGAAGTGGAATCCAAGGCAACATGATGAAATGGATCCAGTCATACTTGCATAACAGGAGAACTAGAGTCACTCTTGACGGTCTGCAGAGCAGAAAAGTGTTGCTCCATCAGGGGTACCTCAAGGAGGAGTAATTTCCCCAACACTCTTCCTTGTTTACATCAATGACCTGGTGAAAGATCTCCCTGCAGGAGTTAAAGCTGCCTTATATGCAGATGACCTAGTACTCTGGTGCGCTGATGAAAATGTCACCACAGCAAATTATAGAATGCAGCGGGCAGCAGACATGCTAGTGTCATGGGCAGAGAAATGGCTTATCACAATAAACACAGACAAAACCTCCACAACACTGTTCTCCCTCGCCCCCAAGGACAAATCAGCTAACATACACCTAGGGACAACCGTGATCAAGGAAGAAAGCTACCCCACCTATCTTGGGGTGACATTTGACCAAAGGCTTACATGGAATAAGCATATTGAAAATGCAGAAGGAAAGGCCCGAAGACGACTAGGCATACTCAGAAAATTAGCAGGTACCAACTGGGGAGCAAATGAACGAAATCTAAAGAAGATTTATAATGGAGTAATAAGACCACACTTAGAGTTTAGCTCAGCAGCATGGTCATCAGCTGCTAACTCACATCTGCAGTCTTTGGACAAGGTGCAAAATCAAGCTCTCAGGCTCATTACAGGAGCCATGAAAACTACACCAATAACAGAGATGCAGAAGGTTGCTGGATTACAGACATTGTCCCATAGAAGAGACACAAAAACCATGATCCAGATGGAAAAGTACAACAGTATGCCAATGCACCCAATGAAGGCAAGACTAGATGATCTGGCATTGGGACGTCTAAAGCGTAGCAGCTTTGTGCATCGGGGGAAAAGACGTATAAGACAGCATCAAGAAGACCTATCCATGAAGACAACACCACTGAAGCCCACCCTATACCCTGTACCATGGGAGCAGGCCAGCAGTGCCCTCCAAATTAATACAACAGTCAGTGGTCTCACAAGTGGATGTGAGTATAATGATCTGCAAAAACGAACTGCTACATTGAGTATGATCCAAGAAAGCTATCCCGATCAATCATGGATACATGCCTATACAGATGGATCAGCAACTAATGCTGTTAGGAATGGAGGTGCCGGTATCTTTATCTCATATCCTGACAACCACTATGAGACTAGGCACATTCCCACTGGTAAATTCTGTTCCAACTATACAGCTGAGGTTCAAGCTCTAGAGCAAGCTGCAAATATGATTTATAACACCAACTCTGACTGCCACCAGGTAGTCATCCTCACAGATGCACTGTCTGTCCTGCAAGCTCTCAAGGGTGGTAAACTCCCGCATCTGAGAAATGAACTAAACAAGGTAGCTGCCAAAAAGAGAACCATACTTCAGTGGGTACCATCTCATTGTGGTGTACCCGAAAATGAAAAGGCAGATAAACTTGCAAAAAAGGGAGGAGAATGTGAACAAGAAGATAATGAAGTCACATACTTTGAGAAAAAGAGAGCTATCCAGACTATCAGAAGGGAACAGAACCAACCCAAAGACGACTATCACACTCTCGACCGGCAGGGACAGATAACTATTTTTCGACTCAGGACAGGGCATAACAAACTGAATAAACACATGCACAAGTTACGATTGTCTGCTTCACCACTGTGCACATGTGGATTAAACGAACAAACTGCTGAGCATGTTCTACAGGACTGTCCTATGTATGACCAGTTAAGAAAGATATACTGGCCCAATGACTCAACACTAAATTCAAAGCACCGATGCAGTACAATACAGCGACATGTGAGCTGGGAAAACATCGCGTGACGACGCCTTTCGAAGACAGGCTATGAATCAAAAATCGCTCACGACCAAAAATCGATAGAGTTAATGAAAAGTTAATTTACCTTGCCTTCAGGAAATACACAGAAATATTACGCCTCCCGGCATGTGGAAATACACTAGAGGTATTATCTCGAATAAACGAAATATCCATTAAGAGGACTTCACATTCCTGACAGAACAAAAAATAGCGGAGATCCCCTCTTCAGCGAGGCATCCCCCTAGCTATTCAAAATCGCTCACTGACTGGTGGTGGGCGGAAATCGATCGACCAAGAAGCAAGACCAGTCATGCGCAGTCCAGCGCAAAATGACCACAGCTCAGAACTTAAGACGCAAGGACCTTTACTACGAACCAGCGTAAGAATGATTACCTTAAAAGGATAACCCAACAGGTTGCCACCCGTTTTCTGAGAAAACGGCCTAGCATAGCAAACTTAACTGCATTCGATACCAACGCGAGAAGACAAATGCTTACCGAGAAAAGTGACTATAAATTTCAAGCAGTTGTTGCCCTTGCGTTATAAAATAGATATTGAAGTAAAACGATGTTGCGAGAATTTATCACGCAACATATCACCACCTCCTCCCGATAAAAAAAGATGTGGAACATATTTTTTTTTCAATATCAAAGAGCATGCGATAAGCGGCTCAAAACGCACGAATTATGCGCTGATAATTAATTAAATTGCCAAACAATAGGCTAATTATAGAGTGTCTGGTGAGGATATACCTCAACAGAAAAATAAATATGTCTCAAAAAAATATTCACATCGGGGAGGTGTCACCAACACACATCACGTTAGCATGTAAACACAATATACGTATGCAAGTTACTATAATCATCATTAAACAGCATACTCTAATATTGTCTTTAAAAATGGATGTACAAATCTGATAGGAAAATTTAAATAGTACATTATTTGACATGTAATGACATAAGTACATAGTAAAGTTAAACTACATGACGATCCAGGACATATCCTCTGGCATTCCGAGGGTAAGTACACAATCTAGAACTCGTCATGCTTGATAATAGTAAGGTAAGTCCTCAGCTCATCAATGACATTCTGAGAAAGTACAAGCAATATAATGCTAATTAATAACTAATATGCTTCATAAGGTACAATACATTATTAATAATTGTGGCTGTTTAGTAAACTAACGGCCCTTATATTAACCACTCAGTCTTCCTCTATCATCTTAAAAAACGAACAGAAGAAGATGATAACAAAGCACGATAGTGTGTACATATAAAGTGAGTACAGATGTGCTAATCTATTGTAGTAATATAGGTGTGTTATGACTCTGTAATATATGGAAATATAGGACAGAAGTATTAGTTGGAGTCATGTGGGCATCTAGACAAAATGTCAGCCATCACATTATCCGCACCACGGATAGCTCGTACCGTGAAGTGAAAAGGTTGAAGAGCTATAGCATATCGAGTGGATCTCGAACTCTTCAAATTCTTAGTCTGAATAGCTGTAAGAGCTTTCTGATCAGTCTCTAGAATGAAATGTGCGCCCAGGAGGAATCTTTGTAGTTTTAGAATTGACCAAACCATCGCTAACAACTCACGGTCTAAAACCGAGTAGTTCCTCTCTGCCGCATTTAGTTTTCTAGAAATGTACATAACAGGATGCAGAGTATTTGCATATTCTTGCATCATTGCTGCTCCAATCCCAGTGGATGAAGCATCACTCCGAAGAACAAAAGTCCTATCAAGAGTAGGTAATCTTAAGATGGGAGGAGAAGAAAATATATTCTTGATTTGGTCTAGTGAAGATTGGCATTCTTCAGACCAACGGACCAGATTAGGCGAACCTTTCTTCAACAATGTTGAGAGAGGTGCCATGATCGAAGATAAATTTGAAATAAATCTCCCATAAAATTGAATTAAACCTAAGAGACTCCTAACTTGTTTCTTCGTTTTAGGAACAGAGATGTTCAGTATTTTGGAAGTATTGTGGTCTTCTGTCTTCAAGAGACCATGACCAACACGATGACCCAGGAAAGAGATTCACCAAAACCAACAAAAGCTTTAGAAGGTTTTGCTGTCAAATTATTCTCACGTAGAGTGGACAGTAAGTCATATAACCCTAAATAGTGATCTTCCCAGGTATCACTGAAGAGACAGATGTCATCTAAGTATGCGATGACCTCCGAACGATGTGACAGAATTCGACGCATCATGCGAACGAAAGTGGCAGGGGCGTTCATGAGACCAAAAGGCATAACATTCCATTGAAATAGACCCCTAGGTGTAGAAAAAGCAGTAAGAGGTTTGGCATGCTCTGCTAAAGGCACTTGCCAATAACCTTTAGACAAGTCAAGTTTAGTGAAGAATCTAGAATTTAGAAAGTCTAATCAGTAGATCTTCTAACAAAGGCATCGGTTCAGCATCGAACTTTGTGACCTGATTCAATTTGCGATAATCAACGCAAATTCGTATGTTCTTATCCTTCTTCCGGACAATAACCATGGAAGAAGAATATGGTGAAGTCGATGGTTCAATTATATTTAATTGAATCATTTCATCCAATTCCTTTTCCACTTGCGACTGAAAGTGTATAGGGATAGGATAAGGCCTAACCCTAATTGGATTATTGTCGGTAAGAATTATGTCATGTTCTATGACATCTGTGTGTCCAGGAATGTCAGTGAGAACATCCTGAAATGATTGTAACATCGACGAGACTTGTCGATGTTCGTCACCAGAAAGATTAGGAGAAACAGAAACGTTTTTCCAAGATTCCGTGGAATGTAATGGAACCACTGGAAGGGGAAGATTGACATCAGAGAAGGTAGATTCCTCATCCTGTATGACAGACAGGGATGAATAATGACCGTGAGGTGCAGGAGCATCATCCGTTGCCTGGAAAATAGGCAGCAAATAGTCCGGACGTTCGTGAAATTCCGAAAGCATGTTTATGTGGAAAGTTTTATGCTTTCCATCAATATCGACCACATAGTCAACATCGGAAATCCGAGAGACTATTGCATACGGACCTTTCCATGCAATAAGAAGTCTATTTTCCCTACTGGGGAGTAGGACGAATGCTTTGTCACCTGGACAAAGTTGTCGTAGACATCTATTCTTGTTAGCAAACTGCCTTGCTTTCTCTTTAGCAATTTCTGATGAAGCAGTTGCTAGCTTACATGCCTCAATGATCTTTTGTCTAAGAGCAATGACATACTCATATGAGGATTGAGTTTCATCGCTAATATCATCGGCAGTGATGAGATCGTGTAATAAAGACATAGGCCGCGTGGACGCGCGCCAAAGACAAGTTCGAAGGGAGAAAATCCTGTGTGTTCATTAGGGACTTCTCTATAGGCAAAGAGAGCCGCGGGTAAAACCCTGTCCCAATCTTGAGGATGATCTTCAGTTATCTTACCAAGCCAAAGTCTTGAGCGTTCTATTCAGACGCTCAACTAACCCATTAGACATAGGATGGTAGATACTACTGAGAGATCGTTCAATATGTAAGGTAGACATTACCTGTGACATAGTGTCAGATATGAGTTGAGTGCCATGGTCTGACAATATTTCTCTGGGGGAACCCCAAGCGAGAAAATATCAACCAAAGAGCATCTGCGATATCTGTAGTAGATATGCTCTTAAGAGGCATAGCCTCTGGCCAACGTGTGCACATATCGACACATGTAAGGATCAACTGATGTCCTCTGGCCGACTTGACCTTAAAAGGGCCAATAATATCTATGGCCATTTTCTGAAACGGCCGAATAGGAATGTCAGCAGCCTGGATAGGCGCAGCATGTCGTGGTCCTCTAGATTTGACCTCCTGACATACCTTGCATGATCGGCAGTAAATACGAATGTCCTTGTTGACAAAAGGCCAAAAGAAAGCCGCAAGGACTCTCGACTTCGTACGGGCAAAACCCATATGTCCAGCACATTGCGAGTCATGAGCATGTTGCAATATTTGCACTCTCATGCTCTTGGGAACAAGAATTTGCGAATGCGCCGACATAGTCGAATCTTGTACCATACGTACAAGTACGCCGTTTCTCATTGCAATCCAAGATTTTCTATTTGTATCCTGATTCGGATCACCTTTCTTCGCAAGAATGAAGAATTTTTTTAAAGAAGGATCTTCTTCTTGCAATTTTATGAAAGAGTCACGAGTGAATACTAAGTGACTATCTTGGCTATCAACTTCATTATCACTATTCAGTGAAGTTTCGGGTGTTTGTAGAGCTTGTGCTCTTGTAACCACTGCATTTGTAGCTTGCATGTTATTATCTTCCCAAGCAGCAATCTGCTGTGGGGTACACTCCCTAACTCCGTGAATACGACCAATAATAAGGTCCGCAATAGGATTAGGTAAGAGACAAGCATGCACATCTCCAGTAAAGAAAGGAGTGGCAATGCGAATTACAGCAGTAGGATATTTTTTCTAGAGTGCCGCCAAATGTGACACATTTAATAACCCTTCCTGTAGCACAAGATGGATCTACAAGCGATTGTCTAACACCAATAGTGGTGCATCCGGAATCGAAAAGTAGTGAGACCGGAGTATCATTAACAAGACCCTTATGTAGAATTAAAGAACCCCTCCCGTCATGCGCAACAGCAGCAGGAAGAGCGGGAAGTGGGTGACCACAAATCAAAGTAGTTATGGTACCCGGTTCGAATAAAGTACTGCATTGGGGCATTTGTTTGCTCTCTCAAAGTCAAAAGCAGAACTAGTGACAGCGTCAAAGTTTTTATTATCAACAACATGATTACAGGCTCCCTCAGTTTCCTGTTGTACAGCATTAGCCTGCTGATATCTCTTTTTTTTTGTGTTGAGATCTACCCCGACTATTATTACCTCTGAAGTTATCAGAGTTATTATTATCTCTGCAGTTATTATTGTCTCTATTGTAATTGTTATCCTGGTTCGAATTCCAGTTTCCACGATTACTATCATGTTCACATTGATGCGAACATCTATTTGTTTGGTTTTGAGGTCTTCGGCAGGAATAACCTCTATTACCATATCCTCTTTTGAAATGCTTATAATTATTAGGGTGATAGTAACGAGTACTATCAGGTTGTCTCCAATTCTTCGAAGAAGAATCACCATGAAATTGATTTCCATGATTTTGACAGAAATTACCGCTACCCTTTCTATCAAAATTTTGTTGGGATCTACGAGCAAAGTTTTGACCATACGGAGCTGCCGAAGCAACTGGTAAACCTTCTTTCACCTTAGAGTTACCCATGGTTATGTGTGGGTGCGCAGTTACGTATTGGCAACAGAAATCTTCCATTTCTTTTATTGTTTTAGGTTTACGTTCATGAAGGAAAGCAAGGAAAGACTCATTGACAGACGACATGACTTTGTCTCTAAGTATTAAGTCCATAAGTCCTTCATAAGTTTTTTCCGTCTTAGATAGTTCAACCCATCGTGAGAAAGTAATGCGTATTCTTGCAATAAACTCGGAGAATTCAACTCCATTTTCAGGTAACATGTTTTTAAATTGTAGACGATAGCCGTCTTCGTTAAGCTGATATTTCTTTAACAAAGCGGCCCTGACAACCTCATAATTGTTCTTGTCAGGTTCATCCACCATATTTAATATACTTACAGCTTTACCTGTCAGTATCCCTGATAACTGATAAACATATTTTGCTTTGTCTATGTTATGAGCTGTACATGCTTGTTCAAATCTGTCCAGATAGAACATTATGTCATCACTGGAAGGACTAAATGTTGGTAACTTAATCTTAAAAGTATCATTATTAGCCTTACCAGAAGATGAACCCTTGTTTGAATCATTACCATTACTCATGCTCATCAATTTCAATTTTTCCAACTCTAAAGCTAAGACCTTTTCTTCATGTTCCATTTTTGCTTTCTCTTTCCTCTCATCAGACTCTCTCTGTAATCTTCTTTCCTCAGCCTGAGCCTCTTTTTGAAGTCTTTCATTTTCAGCTTCTTTTTCAAGTCTTTTATTTTCAGCCTCTTTTTCAAGCCTTTTATTCTCAGCCTCTTTTTCAAGTCTTTTATTCTCAGCCTTCTTTTCAAGAGTTTAAATCTCTCAGCTTCTAGCTGCTGAGTTTTCTTTCCTTTTCTGATTCCCTTTTTTTGTTTTTCCATTTCCATTTGGAATCTTTTTTCATCCACCTGCATCTGCAGTTTCTTTTGTTCAGCTTCCATTGCTTTATCATATCGAGCAGTTGCAAATTCTTCTAACTTATCACCAGTCTTCCCAAGCAATTTACCCTGCTCAATAAAGTGCTCAAATGTAGACATGTTGTCTAACATATGAGTCCAAAACCTGAAATAATTAACTAATTTATTTCAAACCTAAGTTAACAAGTCTTAATTAAGCACTTGTATATTCACATCACATTATATTATCCCAGTCTCTGTGGGAAACAAGTCTCCAATCAAAGAACTTGTATATGAAATATCAGCACTCAATTCTTGATCATAAGTGCACTTCTCATTCAATAGTGCACGACACTATTCATCATTCATTTATCATCAGTGTAGTAGTAACAGTGCATTAGCATAGCCCATTAACTAATTACTATAACTGTAAACAATGACTATGTAAACACATGCAGAATGTAAACATTGAAAATGTAAACAATGCAAACAATGTAAACAATAACAATGTAAACAATAACAAAGATCAGCAACAATACAAAAACGTTTCGCAGAAATCAACTAAAAATAAAGCAGAAATTAATGAAATATCACAAAAAATGTGACGATATCTGCGATAGAATTAAACAAAATACATGACACCACAGTGTATAAACAAAAATGTTGTATGAAACTAAATTATAGACAAGAGTAGGCTAACAAATACAAACAAATCAAAACAAAACTAAAGAATGCGAAATAATAACGAAAACAATATTAAAACATGTCATCACAGCTAACATAAATAGCAACAGAAGTCGCTTAGCAAATTCCAGTATCGGAATTTTGCTCACCCTACAGAAAACGCTCACAATAGACGACCTCTATGACGTGGCATAATCTAAGGGAGACACCACCCAACCGAGAACCCGCTGAAATATAAACATATAAATATACGAATAACATATAAACATATAACATATAGAATGAGATGATACACAGAAGACTCAGCAGAAGTATAAGGGCACAGTTTACATACAAACAGGCCACTTAACTTATAGGCTTCCAATCGTAGAACAGCAGAAAAAAAACGGATGTCAATCAACGTCCTAAAGAGCGAAGCTCCAACGATGATGGCACATCTGAACTGCTTCCACTGCTAACACGATGGTACAAGAGCTTCTGAAATACTGTATGTTGAGTTGTTTCGGCACTTGACCTTCTAATCCAAAAGTAAGTTGATGGAAATCGGTACTTGGCCTTCTTCAGAAAACAACCCGTTTCAACCGGCACTTGACCTTCTCAAAAAACGACAGCACTGGAACCTTGACAGCAGCAACTTGCTTGACTTGCGTAAAAGATAACAGCAGTCCGAGTTATCCGGCAACATGTAACAACGCCGGGTACTGTCAAATTCTTGTTTCCGTCAAAAATTGAAATTTTGACTTTTACCGGGCAACGCCGAGTACTTTGAAAATTTTGAAGATGTTGACTGTATTGAAGAATGTTAATTTCTTGAAGGATGCTGATGAATTCTTGTTGAAAATGAAGTGGGTAAGGGACCCCGTGTTTGCTGGTACCAGAATCAAACCAGCTTATGGCCACCAAATGATGCGTGATGCCATATGATGATGGATGGTATCCGCATGTCTGGTTTTGTGTGGTGTGCAGATGTGTTCAGTCAAAACAATGTTCATACAAAAATAACAGGGCAATCCACATAGGACGTCAGTAAACTCACGACGTATAAAGTCAATGATGCTTGTAACAGCCGTTGACGTTTTTCTTCATTATTTATTGTGGACGCCACAGTGACAAAATGGTTACGCGAATATGTAGGCACATCAAACAGTCATTATCACAGCAACATTCAAATGTAGTCAGGTGAAAAACTCCATCCTTTTCTATAACAGCCAGGAGATAACCAGATGTATGAGATCAGTTCACTCTCCTTAATCTGACTTCAGCAAGACAGACACGTCTGCCGAAGTATAAATAATGTCCTCAAAAATATCCTCTAGATAATAAAGGTTTTCCAAACCTAGTTCATTTAACAAAGTAGCAAGTAATGGTCCTTGGGACATGCATCAACCGATGCAGTACAATACAGCGACATGTGAGCTAGGAAAACATCTCGTGATAGTCATATTCTGGCAGATCAAAAAGCAACAAAACTAGTCCTACCGTAACATCTAATCACGAGTCCTAGGTAGAAGATGAAGCTACGGGTACTATTAAAACATTAAACAAGTGTAAAACAGTTTTTATATTACGTTATTCTTCTTTATTTGTTTGAAAATTACGTAATGCACTATTGCATAATTTATTTTTTTCTTACAAGGGACAACAGAAAAACTGGTGTGAATAAGCATGTTTTTTTTTACTTTGCATATGGATTAACTTGACGTTTGAAGACTAAATAGAAAGTTTTATTGTCTACAACAGTAATTTGTCTTTGGTAAGATCATATTCTATAATTAACTTTTTAGTGTTTTTCAATTTTACGTGCAAAATGTTTTAAGTATAACGAAAACACTTGTGTTAATATTACCAACGACGTTATATATTACAATTCTCTATCCATTTCCCTACAGTTTGGTATATAATAAGTACATGTTCACAGAAAATGATTAACATAAAATTTACACTAAAAGTCAGTACACTTCACCGTTTAGAATTCAAAAAATAATTATGACACAGGGTGGAATATAATTATGGAGTCAAAGAGTTAATGCATAGAAATTTCCTAGTGGACATATTTTGAATTACGCATGTTTGAAATTATTGGCCGGCCCTCGAGATGTAAACATAACTACATTTCTGATTGGGGCCTGGTCTAATAGTAAGCAACACATGCCAGGAATGAGAGGGGCAAAATTCACTAGCGCCAAGAAGACAACCAGACCTTGCCAGAGTCAAGAATAGCAGCAGATTTCATTTATCGAACCTGACTTTGTTTGAGCATCTTGAGGAATTATCTCCCAGGAAAACTCTACCATTATTAGCAAGGAAAACTGGAATCTAAGGAATCTGAAACATGGAGTCAAAGTGGGAACTCACTGCTAAAGTAACAACACCCCAGACCAAGGCCTCTACAAGTGTCTTTATTTCTCTGAGCCATCAGTCTGTGAGCCTAAAGATTGGCATAAGTTGTACATTTTGAATTCTATATTTTTTCATTATTAACATTTGAACTAACATGTATATATCGACATGTGAACATTAATTTGTGAAAAATGCTAGTGGATGTCCAAGTCAATTGAGGCTGGCAACTTCAGCATATAGAATGGTTTCATGGACCACCACTACCAGGGCTGGTGACTGCTTTATTGCGAGTTTCTTATAAAGAACCAAAAGCAGAGGTAGTCCCAAGTTCCATATGGAGCAGGGAGGGAATGATGCAAGAAATGATGTTCATACTTGTTATATTATTAACCTTTTCAACCAGATACTACGGCGGATACTACAGTTAATGTGCTCAGCCAATGCAGCACTGTTCCCGCTCTTCTGAATATCTTGTGAATACTCCCTGGAGGTAGAAGCATCATTATCCTTCTATCCACAACTGTGCCGAGAGTAATCTTGTGCGAAGGTAGACACCTTTGAAGACCCACATCAGTTACTCTTGCGTTTTGGCCACTGTTGGACTACTACTGCAGAGCTAAGGGGAGGTAAACTGTGATAAAGTTTGGAAAGATGGGCTAAGAGTTAAAATGCTTAAATATGGAGTCTGTGGAAGAATGTATAACTGGATCAGCCACTACCTAACAAACAGAACAGCTAGAGTGCAGGTGCACGGATAGTTAAGCAAAAAGACTACAATGGAATATGGAGTTCCACAGGGTGGGGTCCTTTCCCCAACACTCTTCCTCATATATATAAATGATATAACAGAAAACATCCACAAGAATGTCCACAACTCTCTCTATGCTGATGACCTGGCCATGTGGACTTCAGAAGAATACATCACCACAGCAAGAGTGCTAGCCCTTGAAAGTTGGTCCAGAAAGTGGTTGCTCAAAATAAATGAACAAAAAACTACACACACTATTTTTACCTTGTCAAATAAACCACAGCAAGCAATGCTACAACTAAATGGGCAGGCAGTACAAGAAGATGAAACACCAACATACTTAGGAATCACACTAGACCGCCGAATGACGTGGAAATCACAGATAAACAATATACAGCTAAGGGCAAAACTTCGCATGGCCATCATGAAAAAGTTAGCTGGTACCACATGGGGTGCTGATGAGAATATCCTCAAAAAGCTGTACACAGGCAGAGTCAGACCTGCTATGGAATACGGCATCACAGCTTGGTCGACGGCAGCAAAGTCAAATTTTGACAGAGTAAACAGACTCCAAAACCAAGCAGCACGTATTATAACAGGGGCCCTAAAGTCCACACAAATCAACCATATGGAAAGCATTATAGGGCTACAGTCAATGGAGGATAGACGTGACAGCACAGTCCTAAAACAAGCTGAAAAATTTAAGAGACTCGAAGGACACCCCATGTTCCACAAAGAATGAATAGGCTAGGAAGAGGCAGGCTCAAGCGAACTAACTTTGTAGCCCAAGCAAAAGAAAAAATTAGCAAAAATACCATGTAGCAAGCTCAGTTGCAAAGAAAATCCCAACAAGCTCAACTATCCCACTGTGGAAAATAAGATGCTTTCCTGAGTTAAAATCTGATATTCCAGGCATTGAAAGTAAGGGAACACAGACAGAAACACAAAGAAAGTGTATAGCAACCAAGTGTATTGACCAAAAATTCCCAGCAAAGCTTTGGACACATGCATATACTGATGGTTCAGCAAAAAATGCATTTGAAAATGGGGGTGCCGGCATCCTCATAAAATTAAAGAATAGAATCCACTCTATGGCAATTGCCACTGGCAAATACTGCAATAACTTCAGTGCTGAAGCAGAAGCCCTGAAACAGGCAGCTGAAACTCTTATTGAATGCAAAGCACAGGGAGAAAAACAGATAGTAATCTTTACAGATGCCTTCTCAGTAATATCAGCGCTGAAGAGCCATCAAACTAAAGGATTGAAAGATCTGATAATCTCCCTTGAAAGACTGGCCAAATGCTTCAACAAGTGCACTATCCAGTGGATACCAGCCCATTGCAACATACCAGGAAATGAGGAGGCAGACAAACTTGCTAAGGAAGGAGGTGCCTTACAACAAAATGATATAGAGACAGCTTACACAATGGCAAAGACTACTATAAAGGCTACATTCAAGTCCAAATGGGAAAGAGAGCACCTGGGCCATTTGAAAAATGATGCATATCATAAACTATCCAGGAAAGAACAGGTCATCATTTTTCGGCTATGCACTGGACACAACAGATTGAGATACCATCTATACCACAAATACAAGATTGGTGCAACAGATCTCTGCACCTGCGGTACCAGCCCAATGACGGTCGAACACCTCCTGCAGTATTGCCCAACCTACAGTAATGAACAGAGTAGCATATGGCAACAACCCACTTCTGTCAACGAAAAACTGTTTGGAGATGTCGGGAACCTTGAGTTGACTACTGCCTTTATTAGAGTCATAAATGTGGAAGTCTGAAGCCGAATGAGGAAGAAGAAGAAGAATTATTGAGGCTGGCAACTTCAGCATATAGAATGGTTTCATGGACCACCACTACCAGGGCTGGTGACTGCTTTATTGCGAGTTTCTTATAAAGAACCAAAAGCAGAGGTAGTCCCAAGTTCCATATGGAGCAGGGAGGGAATGATACAAGAAATGATGTTCATACTTGTTATATTATTAACCTTTTCAACTAGTGTAAATGTAAAACATATTCACTCTAACTGTAATGAAAGTTTACAACCTTTTAACCAATGTAAATGTAAACATTTTCAACTAAAGTTAAATATAAAACTATTCATTTTAAATGTAAAGATAGTTTTCCGCCCACTGGGACTAAGATTAATTCTCAGAGAGTGTAAAAGTTCTGAGATAGATGGGATGGTGGAATGAAAAGAGGGGGCATGTGCAGAGGAAACTCAATACTCAGAGGGTATTCGTTTCTCTTCTTTTGCCATAATAGTTGGTGGTAAAAGTTGAGTGTACTATTTCTGGAACAAGTGAGGGTATAAGTGGCCAAAGTCGACTACAGACACTATCATCAGAAGGGACCAGCTTGCAGAGACGTGGAACGGCTGCAACTCATTAAATTTGTTACTTGTATAAAGACAAATCTAAAGTTGATTTAATCATTTTGAATTTACTACTACCGTATGTCTCAGGCCATTTCTGAAATACACGCAGTCAGTGCTATATATAATAATAAGAGGAAATTCGCCGATTAACTCAGCTGGGGGCTTGTACAAGCTATTATATTACATAATCCTTCACAAAATTTGACGGCAGATACTACAGTTAATGTGCTCAGCCAATGCAGCACTGTTCCCGCTCTTCTGAATATCTTGTGAAGACTCCCTGGAGGTAGAAGCATCATTATCCTTCTATCCACAACTGTGCCGAGAGTAATCTTGTGCGAAGGTAGACACCTTTGAAGACCCACATCAGTTACTCTTGCGTTTTGGCCACTGTTGCTCTCCACATGTAAGCCTACCTTGCCGTGGTTGGAGAGCTTGAGCGCCCCAATGATCCCGGGAGCTATGCCGGCGGGAGTTTTACTCCTGGCAGGGTCACCCAAGCCGGACAGGTCCTGGGTGAGGGGCCAGACTAAATGGGCTGAGGAGTGGGTGGAACCCTATAGGTGTAGATGCAGAACCCACCGGCGAGTGGTACATGCTCTGGTCTGCACCAATCCACCCCCACTTCATGGGTTAAATGCTTTCTTGCCTCATTCTTCACTGTTTGTCGTCTATCACGCCCACGGCGACCGTTGCCTCAATTGGCTGTGTGTGGTGTACCCGGAAACGGGGCCTCCCAGCACTGAGGCACAGTTAAGTCCCCGATGTCACTTATCGGTGCAGAATTGAGAGAGATGGCTGAGCATCACAATCCCCCCTGTGTTGCAGCATGATGAGAACCCAGCATTGCACACTGAGCTTGGGGGATCACTTGGGCACCAGACTTAATACTGGCTCTTGACTGGATGGCCGCATGCAGGAGATTTCTACAATGGAGGGTTGGCAGGTGGTGGGTATCTGGAAGTGGCTCTGTGCAGGACGTGAGGATTCCTTGGGAGAGCCCAAAACCAGAGCACAGCATTGTGCAAGCTCTGCATAGTTGGAGAGCCCCCTGGATGACGGGGAATGCACAGTGTGCTACCCCACCTATCCCCAACTGCTAACTTAGAACCAGAAGTGGGGTCCTCTGTATGCGTGCCAGGCCAGGATAAAACGCCTGGGAAAGAGACTGGAGCTCAGAACTCCCTAACTCAAAGTTGCAGGATGGCAGAAAAGCCACGGGAAAGACAGGGCTATTTTGAAGATAACGCAACCATATTTTCACCATACGAGCTCGGACGCCGCCTCGGTAAACAAGGTCCGCGCAGAGCAGTGACACCCCCAGGCTGCTTGCGAATAGTCTACTACTGGGAACATAAACAGATTAGGGATGAGCCCACTCTCCCGTTGAGCAGGTGCTAAAGTCGTAGATACTGGGCCAGAAGGCGCACCGGAAACCACAGTATCATGCAACTCGCTTTTTTTTTTCTATGGAGAGTACACCGTCAAATAAATCTCGTTCTGGTGCTCGCCCTGTGGAGCTCCACCAGGCAGGTGCAGTGCCGGGCTCTGAGCCTCGACAGAGCCCACCCTCAGCTACTGGAGGACCCTCTAGACCGTCTTGTGGAGTCAGCAGACGGCGGAGGAGAACTACTGACCAAAACAAAACAGAAAAAGAGAAACCCAGAGTGCCACTTGTCATAATGCACTGGAATGCAGAGGGAGTGAACAGCAAGCAGGCTGGATACAGCAAAAAGACAGAGCTGGAAAACATCTTGTATGAGAAGCAAGTCAGTGTTTGCTGTATCCAAGAGACTCACTTGAAAGCAGATCAAACCTTTAAAATAAGGGGATATCAATGCTTCAGATCCGACAGAAAAGATAGACGAAAAGGAGGAGTACTTACTCTTGTAAGGAATAACATTCCTGCACACGAAAGGAAAACCTTCATGGATGGAGCAGAATATCAGCTGCTGCAGATAAAGGTAGACAAGATGGAAATAGAACTCCTGAACTATTACTGTCCGAACAACAAACCTCTGAGTCTCAGCTCTATACAGGTACCAGCCACCAACTTTATAGCAGTTGGAGACTTTAATAGCCACTCCCAGAGCTGGGGCTATAACCATCTGGATCACAGAGGTGAAGAGGTTGAAACTTGGCAAGATGATCACTCCCTAATCCTAGTCAATAATGCCACAGATACTCCTACCTTCTACTCCAGAGGATGGCACACAACTTCAACACCAGATCTTGCCTTCTCCACACCAGATATAGCTGATCTATTAGTAGAGAAGTAGGAGACCAACTAGGGGGAAGCGACCATCGCCCAATCTTTCTTACTGTCCAGAGTGCAACTCTCAGTACAGGCCCAGCCATTACAAGATGGAACTACAAAAAAGCCAACTGGGGTTTATTCAGGCATCAGGTGAACACGCTGCTGTCTACCCTCAAGGTACAGAACCGAGATATTAATGAAGTGGTAAAAGACTTCAACAGATGCATACTACAAGCTGCAAAAGAAACCATTCCCAAAGGATGCCGGCGTAACTACATACCATACTGGTCCAGCACACTCCAAGAACGTCAGGAAGCTATGGACAAGGCTAGAAAGAACGCAGAGTCTCAGCCTTCACTTGAAACTCACAACAAATGGAAAAAGGCTGTAGCAGAGTTTCAGAGAACAAAGCTAGAAGAAAAACGGAAAAGCTGGAGAACTAAAACGGCATCGCTGAACCTTGAGAAAGACGGCAGGAAACTTTGGAGATTAGTCAAGTCTCTAAATGAAGAGTGTTCCTCACCAAGGCAGACTATCACATTGGATGAAGGTGGCAAACTTTTCAGAGGAAAACAAGCTGCAGACTTGTTTGCTAGAAGATACAGTTCAGAAAGCAACTTACCCATTAACATAGACCATCAGAGAGAGATAAGAAAAGAAATACTGGCAACCATGGACAGACAGATACTCCTGCCCCAATGAGGGAACCCATCACACTAGGAGAACTACAGAAGGCTATTTCCAAGCTTAAGTTTCAAAAGTCACCCGGCCCAGACAAAATCAGCAACGAAATGCTAGTAAATCTGAGCTCAGCAGCAAAGACAAAACTGCTTGAGATATTCAACCACAGCTGGTTGAAAGGAACGGTACCCCAAGTATGGAGAGAAGCCATCACAATACCCATACTAAAGAAAGGGAAATGTAAGACCGAGGCTGCAAGTTACCGGCCAATCAGTCTCACAAGCTGTGTTGGGAAGACTATGGAGCGAATAGTCAACCACAGATTGAAATGGTATTTAGAGTCTGAGCAGATCCTGGTGCCGGAACAAGCTGGATTTAGAGAATGCTACAGTATAGAAGACCAAGTTACTTACTTGTCTCAAGCAATAGAAGATGCCTTTCAGGAGAAGAAAAAGGTCCTAACGATCTGGGTCGACTTCAAGCAGGCCTTTGACAGGGTGTGGAAAGATGGCCTCATTGCAAAACTTGGGAGAGGTGGAATCCAAGGCAACATGATGAAATGGATCCAGTCATACTTGCATAACAGGAGAACTAGAGTCACTCTTGACGGTCTGCAGAGCAGAAAAGTGTTGCTCCATCAGGGGGGTACCTCAAGGAGGAGTAATTTCCCCTACACTCTTCCTTGTTTACATCAATGACCTGGTGAAAGATCTCCCTGCAGGGTGAAAGCTGCCTTATATGCAGATGACCTAGTACTCTGGTGCGCTGATGAAAATGTCACCACAGCAAATTATAGAATGCAGCGGGCAGCAGACATGCTAGTGTCATGGGCAGAGAAATGGCTTATCACAATAAACACAGACAAAACCTCCACAACACTGTTCTCCCTCGCCCCCAAGGACAAATCAGCTAACATACACCTAGGGACAACCGTTATCAAGGAAGAAAGCTACCCCACCTATCTTGGGGTGACATTTGACCAAAGGCTTACATGGAATAAGCATATTGAAAATGCAGAAGGAAAGGCCCGAAGACGACTAGGCATACTCAGAAAATTGGCAGGTACCAACTGGGGAGCAAATGAACGAAATCTAAAGAAGATTTATAGTGGAGTAATAAGACCACACTTAGAGTTTAGCTCAGCAGCATGGTCATCAGCTGCTAACTCACATCTGCAGTCCTTGGACAAGGTGCAAAATCAAGCTCTCAGGCTCATTACAGGAGCCATGAAAACTACACCAATAACAGAGATGCAGAAGGTTGCTGGATTACAGACATTGTCCCATAGAAGAGACACAAAGACCATGATCCAGATGGAAAAGTACAACAGTATGCCAACGCACCCAATGAAGGCAAGACTAGATGATCTGGCATTGGGACGTCTAAAGCGTAGCAGCTTTGTGCATCGGGAAAAAGACTTATAAGACAGCATCAAGAAGACCTATCTATGAAGACAACACCACTGAAGCCCACCCTATACCCTGTACCATGGGAGCAGGCCAGCAGTGCCCTCCAAATTAATACGTCGGTCAGTGGTCTCACAAGTGGATGTGAGTATAATGATCTGCAAAAACGAACTGCTACATTGAGTATGATCCAAGAAAGCTATCCCGATCAATCATGGATACATGCCTATACAGATGGATCAGCAACTAATGCTGTTAGGAATGGAGGTGCCGGTATCTTTATCTCATATCCTGACAACCACTATGAGACTAGGCACATTCCCACTGGTAAATTCTGTTCCAACTATACAGCTGAGGTTCAAGCTCTAGAGCAAGCTGCAAATATGATTTATAACACCAACTCTCACTGCCACCAGGTAGTCATCCTCACAGATGCACTGTCTGTCCTGCAAGCTCTCAAGGGTGGTAAACTCCCGCATCTGAGAAATGAACTAAACAAGGTAGCTGCCAAAAAGAGAACCATACTTCAGTGGGTACCATCGCATTGTGGTGTACCCGGAAATGAAAAGGCAGATAAACTTGCAAAAAAGGGAGGAGAATGTGAACAAGAAGATAATGAAGTCACATACTTTGAGAAAAAGAGAACAGAACCAACCCAAAGACGACTATCACACTCTCGACCGGCAGGGACAGATAACTATTTTTCGACTCAGGACAGGGCATAACAAACTGAATAAACACATGCACAAGTTACGATTGTCTGCTTCACCACTGTGCACATGTGGATTAAACGAACAAACTGCTGAGCATGTTCTACAGGACTGTCCTCTGTATGACCAGTTAAGAAAGATATACTGGCCCAATGACTCAACACTAAATTCAAAGCTATATGGAGTTAAAGAGGAACTTCAAACAACAGTCGAATTCATCATGAGAACTCGTCTGACGGTGTAATCATCAAAGATGCGATCGCAAGAAGAAGAAGGCCACTGTTGGATCTCTACTGCAGAGCTAAGGGGAGGTAAACTGTGACAGAGGGCTAGATTGGAACCAGGCAAGGAGGAAGACACTCGATAGGATAGTGTGACTTTCTTTCTGGCAAACCTCTACACCCAGGGTAGAAGAGAAACGACTAAGTAAGTATTTTAAGTTACTGATCTCATTCTGCATCAATGAACCTCATCTGTGACTGAAATGAAAGTTTAAAAAACTACTCATGAAAGAACATTACTGTCACGTTCCTTTTTCCACTATCAATATCCTTAGTTTTTACTTTTCATTAAAAATTATCGTTATTAGAAATTCACCATTCATGTAACTGTGGCCTAAAAGAATTCAGAGCATCCAACTGGCTGCAACATGCCTCTCATGACAAAGTTAATCGGTTCTGGGTTTCTTCTTCTTACTCGTTCGTCCTAAAAAGGACAGTTTCGTTGTGTCCGTTTACAGCGAAGCTGCGATATTTGCACCTTTTGGCCAACATATTTGACTTCAGAACGGCATTTTTTGGGACCGGGTTAGCCTTCCCTCTTCGATCCCTACTCTCTCAGCCAGACTGCAGTGATGCAGCCTGTTTCCAGGACCACCACTTGGAGGTGGAGTAGGGTCTTGGGCAGCTCTGGTTCGCTGACCCTGATGCAAGCAGTCAAGCTATGGGTCACTGACATCTTAACATCAAGCTCCAGTCTACCTAGCAATAAAGTTATCGAACTCTGCTCATGAGTTAGTGAATGCAAAGGCAGCGATGAAGGGATCTGGTCACCCCACCACATAAAGCTGGACCTAGGACAGTCAAGTTTCTAACACTTCACTCCCATACTGCAGTATCTGCTATGGGACTACCTTTATATTTTCAATACAATTCAGCCCCTAGCAACAGTTTCTTAGACAAGCATTTGTGACACTAACACGTTTAACGTTGATGCTTAAGACTACCTTACAAGAGAGAGTGGAAGGGCAGAATGTTAGATGGGCTTGCGCGCCCAATTCTTAACATTTTGAAAATAAAGTATGTTCGTTCTAGAGTCTGAGAGTTAGCAATTCAGAAAGATTTTCAGGTAAACTTACGAAACAGGTTGACAGTCAAGTCTGAAAAGTTCTTCTGCTTCAGTAACTTCTGAATGGCAGCTGTTTAAAAACAATTCATATTAATAAACCATGCACAACAGTATAAGTTCAGAGTAATCTGTATCAATGCAAAAAAAACAATTCACATCACAGAATAATAATATATGCAGAACAGCTATTCTTATTAAATAAACAAAACAATAAATAATAACCGCAATTCTGGAGAAAAATATTTAATTCGTTTTAAACGATTGAGCTTTTAGGATTTGATTGTGTAAAAATACAGCCTGTAACAAAAATGTTAATAACATACAATCACGTTTTAAAAAATGGTTCTGTGTATTACTGAATATCCAAGTTTTAACAATTTTCTCTTTATTGGTATTTTTTTTCTTTTAAATTACAAAAGTCAAGACTTGATATAAATATGACACAAACCTCGCTTTTCAATTCTTTTCTGCGAAGGATCTGACAAAAATTCCAGAAGTTTCCTATCTTTCTTCAGATCAACCTGACAGATTATAAGGGACACAAGTCAATGGCAAGAACAAAAACTTTTTCAATCCACACGGAGCATGCAGCAGACTGTATTCAAGCACTCAACTACTCTTGCAGAGGTGGTTTCCTTATCGATTTGCATTACACGATGATGTTGTCAGTTCCAAACACAGCCTCATATTAACTGTCTCATATTAATTGTCTCATATTAACTGTCTCATATTAATTGCCTCATATTAATTGTCTCATATTAAATGTCTCATATTAACTGTCTCATATTAACTGCCTCTTACAACATGCTATGGTAGTATTAGTCATATTCTTTTTTTTTTATCTCCTCAGAGACAGTCAAGAGTTACATGGAGCAAAACTGAAATCTAATAACCCTCCTCTAAAAAAAAAAAATTTAGGACTGGGATCTTTAACAATTAATTAATGGACTCAGAGAAGGCCACTCTCCAAACCTCCGATGTCTTGCGGGCAGTGTTAGGATGTGCAAGAACATGGACAGGAAGACTCCACAACTTCCCCACTGAAGACACGCCCACGGCGACCGTTGCCTCAACTGGCTGTGTGTGGTGTACCCGGAAACGGGGCCTCCCAGTACTGAGACACAGTTAAGTCCCCGATGTCATTTATCGGTGCAGAGTTGAGAGAGATGGCTGAGCATCACAATCCCCCCTGTGTTGCAGCATGATGAGAACCCAGAATTGCACACTGAGCTTGGGGGGAATCACTTGGGCACCAGACTTAATACTGGCTCTTGACTGGATGGCCGCATGCAGGAGATTTCTACAATGGGGGGGTTGGCAGGTGGTAGGTATCTGGAAGTGGCTCTGTGCAGGACGTGAGGATTCCTTGGGTGAGCCCAGAACCAGAGCACAGCATTGTGCAAGCTCTGCATAGTTGGAGAGCCCCCTGGATGACGGGGAATGCACAGTGTGCTACCCCACCTGTCCCCAACTGCTAACTTAGAACCAGAAGTGGGTCCTCTGTATGCGTGCCAGGCCAGGATAAAATGCCTGGGAAAGAGACTGGAGCTCAGAACTCCCTAACTCAAAGTTGCAGGATGGCAGGAAAGACAGGGCTATTTTGAAGATAATGCAACCACATTTTCACCATACGAGCTCGGACGCCGCCTCGGTAAACAAGGTCTGCGCAGAGCAGTGACACCCCCAGGCTGCTTGCGAATAGTCTACTACTGGGAACATAAACAGATTAGGGATGAGCCCACTCTCCCGTTGAACAGGTGCTAAAGTCATAGATACTGGGCCAGAAGGCGCACCGGAAACCACAGTATCACGCAACTCGCTTTTTTTTTTCTATGGAGAGTACACCGTCAAATAAATCTCGTACTGGTGCTCGCCCTGTGGAGCTCCACCAGGCAGGTGCAGTGCCGGGCTCTGAGCCTCGACAGAGCCCACCCTCAGCTACTGGAGGACCCTCTAGACCGTCTTGTGGAGTCAGCAGACGGCGGAGGAGAACTACTGACCAAAACAAAACAGAAAAAGAGAAACCCAGAGTGCCACTTGTCATGATGCACTGGAATGCAGAGGGAGTGAACAGCAAGCAGGCTGGATACAGCAAAAAGACAGAGCTGGAAAACATCTTGTATGAGAAGCAAGTCAGTGTTTGCTGTATCCAAGAGACTCACTTGAAAGCAGATCAAACCTTTAAAATAAGGGGATATCAATGCTTCAGATCCGACAGAAAAGATAGACGAAAAGGAGGAGTACTTACTCTTGTAAGGAATAACATTCCTGCACACGAAAGGAAAACCTTCATGGATGGAGCAGAATATCAGCTGTTGCAGATAAAGGTAGACAAGATGGAAATAGAACTCCTGAACTATTACTGTCCGAACAACAAACCCCTGAGTCTCAGCTCTATACAGGTACCAGCCACCAACTTTATAGCAGTTGGAGACTTTAACAGCCACTCCCAGAGCTGGGGCTATAACCATCTGGATCACAGAGGTGAAGAGGTTGAAACTTGGCAAGATGATCACTCCCTAATCCTAGTCAATAATGCCACAGATACTCCTACCTTCTACTCCAGAGGATGGCACACAACTTCAACACCAGATCTTGCCTTCTCCACACCAGATATAGCTGGATCTATTAGTAGAGAAGTAGGAGACCAACTAGGGGGAAGCGACCATCGCCCAATCTTTCTTACTGTCCAGAGTGCAACTCTCAGTACAGGCCCAGCCATTACAAGATGGAACTACAAAAAAGCCAACTGGGGGTTTATTCAGGCATCAGGTGAACACGCTGCTGTCTACCCTCAAGGTACAGAACAGAGACATTAATGAAGTGGTAAAAGACTTCAACAGATGCATACTACAAGCTGCAAAAGAAACCATTCCCAAAGGATGCCGGCGTAACTACATACCATACTGGTCCAGCACACTCCAAGAACGTCAGGAAGCCATGGACAGGGCTAGAAAGGACGCAGAGTCTCAGCCTTCACTTGAAACTCACAACAAATGGAAAAAGGCTGTAGCAGAGTTTCAGAGAACAAAGCTAGAAGAAAAACGGAAAAGCTGGAGAACTAAAACGGCATCGCTGAACCTTGAGAAAGACGGCAGGAAACTTTGGAGATTAGTCAAGTCTCTAAATGAAGAGCGTTCCTCACCTAGGCAGACTATCACATTGGATGAAGGTGGCAAACTTTTCAGAGGAAAACAAGCTGCAGACTTGTTTGCTAGAAGATACAGTTCAGAAAGCAACTTACCCATTAACATAGATCATCAGAGAGAGATAAGAAAAGAAATACTGGCAACCATGGGACAGACAGATACTCCTGCCCCAATGAGGGAACCCATCACACTAGGAGAACTACAGAAGGCTATTTCCAAGCTTAAGTTTCAAAAGTCACCCGGCCCAGACAAAATCAGCAACGAAATGCTAGTAAATCTGAGCTCAGCAGCAAAGATAAAACTGCTTGAGATATTCAACCACAGCTGGTTGAAAGGAACGGTACCCCAAGTATGGAGAGAAGCCATCACAATACCCATACTAAAGAAAGGGAAATGTAAGACCGAGGCTGCAAGTTACCGGCCAATCAGTCTCACAAGCTGTGTTGGGAAGACTATGGAGCGAATAGTCAACCACAGATTGAAATGGCATTTAGAGTCTGAGCAGATCCTGGTGCCGAACAAGCTGGATTTAGAGAATGCTACAGTATAGAAGACCAAGTTACTTACTTGTCTCAAGCAATAGAAGATGCCTTCCAGGAGAAGAAAAAGGTCCTAACGATCTGGGTCGACTTCAAGCAGGCCTTTGACAAGGTGTGGAAAGATGGCCTCATTGCAAAACTTAGGAGAAGTGGAATCCAAGGCAACATGATGAAATGGATCCAGTCATACTTGCATAACAGGAGAACTAGAGTCACTCTTGACGGTCTGCAGAGCAGAAAAGTGTTGCTCCATCAGGGGGTACCTCAAGGAGGAGTAATTTCCCCAACACTCTTCCTTGTTTACATCAATGACCTGGTGAAAGATCTCCCTGCAGGAGTTAAAGCTGCCTTATATGCAGATGACCTAGTACTCTGGTGCGCTGATGAAAATGTCACCACAGCAAATTATAGAATGCAGCGGGCAGCAGACATGCTAGTGTCATGGGCAGAGAAATGGCTTATCACAATAAACACAGACAAAACCTCCACAACACTGTTCTCCCTCGCCCCCAAGGACAAATCAGCTAACATACACCTAGGGACAACCGTGATCAAGGAAGAAAGCTACCCCACCTATCTTGGGGTGACATTTGACCAAAGGCTTACATGGAATAAGCATATTGAAAACGCAGAAGGAAAGGCCCGAAGACGACTAGGCATACTCAGAAAAATTAGCAGGTACCAACTGGGGAGCAAATGAACGAAATCTAAAGAAGATTTATAATGGAGTAATAAGACCACACTTAGAGTTTAGCTCAGCAGCATGGTCATCAGCTGCTAACTCACATCTGCAGTCTTCGGACAAGGTGCAAAATCAAGCTCTCAGGCTCATTACAGGAGCCATGAAAACTACACCAATAACAGAGATGCAGAAGGTTGCTGGATTACAGACATTGTCCCATAGAAGAGACACAAAAAACCATGATCCAGATGGAAAAGTACAACAGTATGCCAATGCACCCAATGAAGGCAAGACTAGATGATCTGGCATTGGGACGTCTAAAGCGTAGCAGCTTTGTGCATCGGGGGAAAAGACTTATAAGACAGCATCAAGAAGACCTATCCATGAAGACAACACCACTGAAGCCCACCCTATACCCTGTACCATGGGAGCAGGTCAGCAGTGCCCTCCAAATTAATACATCAGTCAGTGGTCTCACAAGTGGATGTGAGTATAATGATCTGCAAAAACGAACTGCTACATTGAGTATGATCCAAGAAAGCTATCCCGATCAATCATGGATACATGCCTATACAGATGGATCAGCAACTAATGCTGTTAGGAATGGAGGTGCCGGTATCTTTATCTCATATCCTGACAACCACTATGAGACTAGGCACATTCCCACTGGTAAATTTGTCCTGCAAGCTCTCAAGAGTGGTAAACTCCCGCATCTGAGAAATGAACTAAACAAGGTAGCTGCCAAAAAGAGAACCATACTTCATTGGGTACCATCTCATTGTGGTGTACCCGGAAATGAAAAGGCAGATAAACTTGCAAAAAAGGGAGGAGAATGTGAACAAGAAGATAATGAAGTCACATACTTTGAGAAAAAGAGAGCTATCCAGACTATCAGAAGAGAACAGAACCAACCCAAAGACGACTATCACACTCTCGACCGGCAGGGACAGATAACTATTTTTCGACTCAGGACAGGGCATAACAAACTGAATAAACACATGCACAAGCTACGATTGTCTGCTTCACCACTGTGCACATGTGGATTAAACGAACAAACTGCTGAGCATGTTCTACAGGACTGTCCTCTGTATGACCAGTTAAGAAAGATATACTGGCCGAATGACTCAACACTAAACTCAAAGCTATATGGAGTTAAAGAGGAACTTCAAACAACAGTCGAATTCATCATGAGAACTCGTCTGACGGTGTAATCATCAAAGATGCGATCGCAAGAAGAAGAAGAATTAATGGACTAAATTTTTTTTTTATACATTAATTCAGAAAACAAATTTTAATCAATTATTACATTTTTATCAATGTTTATGTTTTTTGTTTAAATGCGAGAACATTTGTGATATTAGAGGTTTGTGAGGTGCAATTTGGCAAGTATGGTCAATAATAACGAATAGTTTGGTTGTTAACTTTTCAGTATTTCTGTTATATTTTCAGGACGATGTTGCCTTATATAAAGTAGAACAAGTAAAATAAAGTTCTTGGTTATTCATAATAACGTTTATGATGTCTTTATAATTTAACAAACTGTTCGAAATTGATAAATTAATCTTTGATTAAAGAAGCTTAATTAATTGGTTTCGATTTTTTAAATCAATCCCTGCCCTAAAAAACAAATAGATATTGAATAGAGCACAGCTGAATATTTCAACGGGAATAATGTACACAGATTTAAACCTCTCACTTGTTAGCACAATTTTCATCACCTCTCTCATTTTACCCAACTTAACAATCATGGAGCTACCACTGCAACTGCTCTATCGCAGGCAGACTTCGTGTGCTTCTGTAGCAATTAGTATCACAATTATGATATTGCCAGCCGGCTGCACAAAATCACATCTTACGATAAAGCTATAGTTCTATTTCTTTGTTATCTCCTCAGAGACCTAGAAACAAGGGTCAACACAACTTTTATCCATACACTTACTTCAGTACAAGGGGTAACAGCAAAAGTTTACTGCTATTCTAGCTCGCCTGAACGTTGCAATATGGGATTCACCTTCCCCCAAAGAATTCATCTCCTTTTCTGTTTTCTATGAAGCTTAGAACCACCACTGTTGTTGACTTGCAAAAAGCCTGCATCAAAGCTAACAGTCGTGGATTCTGAAGCAATTTTTTGTTACATGATGAGGTTTCATTTATTACCCTCCCACTCCCCAAGGAGCATAGGCCTTCAACAAAGTCATACAATGTCTTCTTATCCTGTACCATCTGCTCATGGCCTTCCCAAACGTCCATATCCTCTTTATCCCTTTCATTTATGTGAGGCAAGTACTGGGAGGGGGGGGGGGGAAGGAGGCAGTGAGAATCAGGAAACAGGGCCTGGGTTTGGAAAGTGAAGAAACAGTTGGAACAGATAGACAGGAAGTGAGACAAAACACAGAGAAGGAGGAAGGCAAGGAGAAGTCCGAAGAAAGTGAATCAAGGCAAAAGTGGAAAACACAAGTAAAGGTGTAAGGGATCAGCGAGAGACACGAAAGGAGAGATTAGGATAAAGGGGTAGGAAGAAAAAAAAAAAGATCAAGATATAATGGATGTGAAACAGAAAATACCTGCAATGAGGACAATTCTTTTTCAACAGTCTCCAGCTTAGATTGTTTAGAAGCCGCAGAATACAAGGCTGTTGCATATCGTCCCTCTACACCGTACACCTGAACAGGGCTCTGCCAAAAATACAACAGCATCTTACAAACAAAAACAACAAATAAAATCATTACTAAAAACAGATGGTATCTCAATGCACAATGAATCTCAAAACACATACTTAACAATAGATAGTATTAAAACTGTTCTACCAACAGCTTTGCATAAATTCTTAAAATACAAAGGCTTAATATAAGCAATGAAATGTGGAATTAAAATAAGAAAAAAAAAACACCAGCAACCAAAATAACCAAGTAAACCTGGGTAAACTACACTTTCTAAATGGGATGCAAAGGAATTCACATTGCTTGAGTGTTAACTCCTGGGTTAGTTCTCTAGCCAAGACCCTGAAGCTCCTCCAAGAGTTGCATCCTGGAAACAATCAAGTTGCCTGGCCAAAGCTGTTGAAATAGACTAGCCACATCAGAGTTGCCCTACATCATGATTCCTCTGTAGTAAAACATGTTGAGAACCTAGCACTGCAATACTCATCACTGGGGCCCCAAACTTAACTATGGCTTTTACCTGGTTAGCTGCATGAAGATATTTTCTCACAATGAATAGATGACAGGCAAGGGGAACTGAGAAGTGGCTTTGTGTTGGACATCATGATTCATTGGGCGAGATCAGAACCAGAGTATAGCATGTTAGCCTGCATGTCTGGACAGCCCCCTATGAGTGGCGGGGAATGCACAGTATGCCACCTCCCTCCCCAATCCTAACTTGAAACCAGATGTTAAGATCCTCATACAAGCTGGGCCAGGATCAAATGCCTGGGACTGAAACTGGACCTTATGACTTCAACACAACAAGTATAGGAATGGTGAAAAGCCTAGACCTAAATTGTAGATAATGCAAGGGCATTCAACCTAGCATTAGTGTCAAATGAGCAACAAGCTCAAACAACTATAACACTTTCAGAAAAACTCACAAAAACAAGCCAGGCAGCCTTAGAATGTACATGTAGAATGTCAAGATGAACAGAGAACACATAATTGAATAAGATAAAAAGAAGACACCTGAGCATAAAGTGCTCAAGAACAATGCTGCACAAGTTCCTATACTCTGCTAATAATTGCACAGAAATATGATACATAATTTAAAAACTATATTATCATATAGGGACACTGCTGAAGAGATTATATAGCTATAAATATTTTATAAATAAGTACATCAGATGTACTTAGTAAGTTAAAAACATGAACACCAAGCAACATTTATAAACCTTCAATAAAGTCTACCTTTCATTAGAAGTGTGACTATTTGTACTAACAGACTGGTGATAACAGTTACAATGAATTGAAAGGGAGATATGAGCATCAGCACTGTTACTGATGTAGACAATGATCTTTGGCAGCTTCTCTATAAATTTTGAATACAACGGAAATATGTGAAAGAGCTGCACATTAACAATGGGTGTGGAAAGGACAAAGGTGGACAAGGTAGAAACACACACAAAGTCAATGGCTCATATCACGTCATGCCAAGAACAGAACATGCTGGTGCAGTTTATGTTTCATGCATTACAACAGCAGTAAGAATTACAACATTTGCACAGAACCATATAGTTGAAATGAGAAATGTTGTATGTGTCTTTGAAGTCATCGAAATAAGTCGCCAACATCATTAGGGTCAGATTTAGGATGTCTAAACCTAATCCTAACCACTTTTTAACTGTGTCTCCGAGTTCTTTTTTAAGGTTATATCGAATAGACAGCCCACTGTTCTTCAGTTCAACCATTATAAGTATCTGGAAACCAGGGCATTTTTCTGTTACCTACCTAACATCCTCCTCTTCTTCTTCTTTGATACTTAGCAGCAACAAACTGCTTACACTCTGTTCGATCGGCGGCCATCCTTCGTACAATGCCCCAGCTCTGGTTCATTCTTTGCATCTCGGCTTTCATAGTTCTCTGCCAAGTTGTTTTTGGTCAGCATCTCTTTCCTTCAGGGGTCCATAGCATAGCTGTTCTTGTAATGGCATCAGGGTCTCTTCTGAGGACGTGGCCAACCCAGCTCCAACATCTGCCAGCTATGATAGTGTGCATGTCCTCCGAGTAAGTAGTTATTGGTTAGTGATTGTATTCTGCCAAAAGTTTAGATTTTCCTTAAAAAAAGACAATTTCGACATTACCTTCTCTATTACTCTTCAGCATTCCGCACCATAGAGAAGCACAGAAAGTACACAGCTCTCATATAATCTTAATTTGGTGTTTGTGCTGCACTGAGAGGAATTCCCTATATTGTTTAGACTAGCAAAGGATGTTCTCTCTTTATTCATTCTGTTCTTGATGTCTTTGCTCGTTCCGCTGCCTGGTGTTACTAAGCATCCTAGGTATGTAAATGTGTCTGTCTGTTCCAGCTTCTGGTTCCTTACTGTTATGGACCCACGACTCTGAGTCCTGCTTACTTCTGAATCCTAGAACATGCAGGATTCTACCTAACATCCCAGCTTGTTAATTTACATAATTTTGTTGTCTACTAGTGCCACTGACTATGAGCAGATTCTCGCGCAGAATTTTTTTTCTTTTTAAAGAGAACAGTGTGGTCTGGCACATCATAACATGTTTCTTCAGGATTTCTTTATTACCATCAATCCACCTCCCTGTTACTCCTGTTAGAGAAGCCCCACCCTGATTTCTCACCACCAATTACAGACCCATCAGTGTACACAATGGCATCATCATCCCCAGAATCATCATTTGATTAATTAATGAAAATATAATGTTCAGGTTACTTCAGATATTCACAAGAACTTTGTTAGACTTCATTTACATTACTGTGGTTGCATTCATTTGTCAAGAATATTTTCATTAATCAAGAACAGTCAGAGGCAAAGACGATTACGTACCGTCAAAGTTCTGACCATAAGCAATACTGACTAGCGATCCGCAGGAGTTGCTTAATGATTCTGCGGGCAGCTTCCGAGAAGTCAAAGTGTTTGAGTTCAAGGGGGAAGAATGGTTGCAAAGTTGAAACTTAAAGGAAGTAACGGAAGGGCAGTTCATTTAAGAGAAATCCTACGGATGACCAGTTGTGATTTATGCCATAAATACCAGCGAAAGGTTTTGATGGGCTAGCAACCTGTCATGTAAAACAATTGCCACAGAAACCACACTGTATATGGCATAAAGAATATGCTTGATGAAAGATTATGTAGAAACTATGCTTGCATACTGACTCCGTGCTTCGCAAGGAGTGAATGAGCTAGCAAGCTAGAACCTACTACAGTGCTGGCTCTATGCTCCGCCGCTAGGAGCGACACGGAAACAGGAGGACTGCTGCAGGCTGAGGTTCAATAAGCGAAGTGGTTTTGACTAGTTTATCAGTAACAAATCAGCTACTTAAGACAGCCTGTTCAGGTAATCTTTACCTATGTATAATATGTGTATTTTGATACCATTAAGAGTTAGGGTTGGGGTTAACCCTAACCCCAACTCAATACACATATTATACATAGGCTACTCGACGGCACTAAAGGTAAAGATTACCGCCTGTTCAGTCTGGCATGATGGATTCAAAGTCCAAGTGATTTTTCAAATATATATTAATATTAACGCACCCCTTTTTGGTTAAAATAAAGTAGAAAATCGGTATTTCCCAATGACTGTCGCCGAACGTTCCGCAGTGAATATGTGTAGCCTATTAGGATACAGAGTTAGGATTAGGGGTTAACCATAACCCTAATCCTAACTCAAAAATCCCCATATTCACTGAGGAGCGTTCGGCGACAATCATTGGGAAATTACCACAAAATCTTATGATACCCAGCTCTCCTGCAGCCATAACTTAAAGGGTAATTTCCTATCTTTCGTACCTTTTTGCTCCGCAGTGAATATGTATAGTCAAGTGTTGTTTCGTAGCGCTTAGGGTTAGAATTAGGGTTAGTGTTAACCATAATACTAACCCTAATTCTAACCCTAAGCGCTACGAAACAACACCTAACTACATATATTCACTGCGGAGCAAAAAGGTACGAAAGATAGGAAATTACCACTTAAAGGATGGGTGCAAACATTTTCACTAATGATAAAATTGTTAGGCTAATGTTGAAGAATGCCCGGAAAAATGCAATCATACCATAGGCCTATAAAAAGTGGCACATTCTCCGCTGTTTTTCTGGCGTGTGTGAAAATCTATGGCATTCCGTGTGACCACAATTCAATATTTTTACACAAGTCTTCATTATGATGAAATAAAACGGAGATATGATGATAGCTGCAGTATATGTGAAAATAATAAAAAACAACAATAATAATAACAGTAATAATAACACATGATATCAAACTAGAGTAAGCTAGTTTTGGTAGACAATGATTCAAATCCGCACCGATAACACATATATCGGCAGAGCTAATAAAGAGTCCATTACATTTATACGAGCACACTGACACTTTCAACTTTAACATAGTGCCTAAAACATTGACAACTGCAGCACTGAGACAATTTCCAGTGTCTATAACTTCTCAGCAAAAAGAGTATCACTTGTAAAATCAAGTCATCATAACACATCTCTGAAAAATATGACATGTTTAATATTCCATACTAATGTTCCGAACGGTTGATTCAAATGTTACAAAGGCCCACGGAAGGTGAGACAGTGAGACAGTGTGTCTCTGCAAAACAGAGAGACAGACAGGAACTGAAACTGTTTCGAAGCAACAAGCAGGCTGTGTGTCGAATCTTTCGGACTCGATGCTGTTTCGAAACATTGTTTCGACACATACACACAGTAGCCATCTCTACTGGGTAGGTTTTTAAATTTTGCCAGGGCAGCGGCCTTATGGCCTACTCTTTGCGATTTCCAACTACCGAGGTATGTTTAACGTGCGCAACTGTAGTGAAATTGACAGAGATACAACGGTAAAATACCTCCAAAGATAACATGTAAGGATAAAAACATAATGCGTAGGCTGCTGATAGTACATGATCGCCCAGACCGCGGGTCATCACCCTCCATAAAAATTGACTTGCTAGACAGGAGGGGAACGGCGGATAAAAGGAAAAAAATATGACTGGAAAGATTGCGTGAGACTAGAAAGGCTAAGGAGACGCAATTGGGGGGGAAACGGAGAAAAGTCACGTTTCCCAAGTTGACATAAAGCAAGGAACTCGACAGAAGGGACCTTGGATATGTTACGCCACAGTCATTTATTGGTCGCTTTTGCGATACCAAGCCTTTGATTTGAATTCATCGGCAGAACGCAGATGTTTGGAATATTACAAAAATTAAAAAGTAACTTTTTCGTAATATTAATGTTAGGAATATAAAAATTAGCTGGCCGGATGGCCCATTCTGAGCAGTGAACTAATATGTTCTTAATTTTACAGACGGATAGATAATATTGAAGATAATGACAAAAGACAGTGTTGTTCACATCAGCGACATACCGTATGGAATAAAAAGTGTCGCTATTTGCACAAAAAAAACACGACCTCGAGACGCAGGTGTTCAAATCTACTTAGTAGGGAAGCGAAGGGACATTGGTGGGAGCTGTGTCTAAATATAACTTTTAACGACAAAATTTTGGAGGGGAGAGAAAGGTTGGTTCAAAAATCAAGTACGTTTTTAAAAAAAAAAAACAAGTAGAGACGGACAGACTAACAGATAAACATCCATACTTGACTGAAGCATGACTGAAATGACTTTAGGGTAGGAAATTTGAATTGAAATAAACCTAGGCAGTGATTGGCCACAGACAATCATTTTATCGGCGCTCAGACGCGCAAGTGGGGCCATTCCTCAATAGTTGTTCGATGATAGACACAGTATTTTAAAGTGTGGTGATTTCCAAATGAAAGAAAGTGAAATAAGTTCAGGGACGCCATACTATAGCCAGCAGCTCAGCTGAGTTTTGCTAGCATTTCTGTGTTCTTTATTCATAATCTGAGCTGTGAGTTTCAGTTGTGAACAAGGCGGTGTCCATTCAGTTGGTGATTTTACTCGAGTGTATCTGTGCAGTACGTTGTGACAGAGACCACTATTATTGCCCGCCAGCACGGAGAGGTGGGACCACCAGATTTCAGCACCAGAGCTACATATGCAAGATGAGTGAGCCTCTGGTCTGCTGGAAGTTCACCAACGCCTTTTAGTTACTAATACCCCATAAAATTCCTGCAATTTACTGGACACTGTGTAGTCAATATAGACAGGTGTGATGAGTCCACCCCAACAGCACAAGCATTAACTATCCTCCCAAGTAGATGACTACTAGAACATTTTAATAAAACTAACTAGTCTAGTACTTATATATATACACTCTTGCATTTATTATGTAACATTCCATGCATTTCTTTCATAAATTTTAAATCCTTTTTTTTCTAAAAAAAGTTCTGGTCAACATAAAACTTGATCCAGAACAAATAAATGTAATATAATTCTATCAAAAATTTTACACTCTTGAGTTAGTTCAGTGTATTATAATATTTGTTAAATATTATTAGTCTGCTTAAATATCTGTGGGTGTATCTATAACTATCACACCACATTACATATCATTACCCTAGACATTTTACATAGCCACATTCATTAAGGAAAAAAAAAAATTGAGTGTGAGGTCGTAGTGGTAGCAAGAAAGGCCTTCTGACAATTCACAACTACATTTTATCTCAGGAGCCTTCACAGCTGGCCTCATACATTACATTTAGTAATATCACCATCATACAATACCATCAAACCCACTACAGCAACTTACACATGGGGCCTCCTATTTTTTCGCGCTTATCCGAGAAATCTAGGCGTCCGATCTCATCATTAGGACCACTGGTCCTGAAAAAACTCCCGGTACCTTTAGAATTCGAGGCTGCAACATATTACACATTGCCTAGTTAATAAATGAACGACAGGAAAATAGAACAGGTGTGTGGCCCAATGCTAGTAGTTTTTTTCTCGTAAGCGTGTCCGAGGTCAGCCAACCATAAAATAGGAACTCACAAAAACCGATCGATAATGCTACGACCGTTTAATATAGAGGATAAAAACGTACAAACCGGAGGTTAGAATTAGGACCCGTAAAAGTGTATGCAATATCAGAAATAGATGAAACTGGTCTCATGCTACAGGGAATAACTCAAATTCTATACCTACAAAAGGAAAAGGGGAAGGAAGGAACACTTTTGAAGATTTCTGAGAGTAAAGGTGTCAGTACATTGAGCAATCCTGTGTTGTTCCTAATTAAAATTTGATATAAAATCAATAACAAGACCAATTAGGGAAAACAACACATGGACAGAAAGCAAAACTTACGGAGAATGGAAGAATATCGCTCAAAAGGTCCTAACTAGAAAATGTGAGATGCACGGAGCAGAGGTTTGGAATACTACTCGCACAGTCTCACTCGAAGATGCAAAATTTTGGAACAGCAACAGAGTTACCGACTTGTCTTCTCGTACGGGGGATGTCAGCCTATAAAAAGAGACCTCGGAGATTTCAAAACACACATGCACTACATAAAGACAGAAGGGCGGAAGCTAGAGAGACGCTTGTCGGGGCTAAAACCGTACCATCTGTGGCCGGGCAGCACATTCTGCACCAAAGCCAGTCTTTTCTGGACTTTATATTATATCCTGAGAGGGTATGTAGAATTACTATATATATTTATTACATTAAATATGACTGTTTATTTCAGGATTTGGTTAGTTGATAGAAATAATTATGTTATGAAGGTATCATACTGTTGCGCACATATTCTTTTGTGTGGCGCACAGATTACTGTAAATACGCATACAAATGTAAAATGTATTTATTTGTCTGATAAAAATATATTTATCTTTGAATTCACGATTTTCAGTCTAAAGGGACAGAACTCAGATTAGGCGATGTGTATTCATTCTGTGAGTTGTCGGTTCTTGTATCTTTCCTGAAGATCGAACTAAGCGTAGGAATCTAGGTTTACAGCGATCTATTCTGTGTTTGGTTAGAAATAGATTGTTCTTGCTTCAGAATATCTATGGCCCGAATCTATGTGTAGTTCTTGTCTATGTAGGACGAGTATGTCTTATATCTTGATATCTTAGTATGTTTAAGTGGAACTATTTTTCCTTGTACTGTACTTTGGGGTCAGGTGCTTTCGGCGCATGAAGATAGGTTAGAGAGTTCTTCGGTGATGAAGGAGCCTGGCGGGACGTCATGTCTTAGACCTGTCCGAAGTTTGTGATCTCTTTGATTGATTATGGGAACGAAGATAGTTTCTTCTAGGATTGTTAGATCCATGAGTTCCCCAGTGTTGATTCAGTAACGCCAGGAGAGTGTTTTGTGTTTGCTAGTATATTTCGTACGGCAAGGTAAAGAACTGTTCACTGAACTCTTTCATTCCTAGGCTCAGATGGGCAGACGTCGATATGAATTTACCTATGTATATGTCGGGACGACATGTTATCTAGCAGCACTGAATATGTTTATATGCAGCAATTATGAGGACAGAATATGCTGATTCTTATAGAATCATTTATTGTTGATGAAAAAAGCTTCGATTGAAGATTTGCTTTACATCCGTATAGTGAGGGATGCTCAACAGGGAACCAGAAGCCATTTTGGAATTCTATTTATTTTTGGAATCCTACTTATTGCCGATCATCAATCAGAGAACGGGAATGCCTCCTTATTATCAGGTGATGATTAAGATATCACAGTTATAAAGAAAACCCAATACTAGTGGGTTAACATTATCTTCACAGAGATTTGCTGTAATTTACCTAAAGGAATCTTCGCTAGAAAAGAGGTCCTGTTTAGGAGTCAAGTTTGAACAGTATTTATTAACTGACATGCTCGGTCAGTAAGGCCTTATGATTGTATTTATAAACAATGGAAATCTAAGTGCTTGTATACAGATGTTCCATTGCAATGTTATTCAACATGGAATGCTAATTTATGACGGTAGACCATTGATCAACACTATGCTGTTTATGTCGACTTGTGTTCCTGTAACGATGCTCGTACTGTCCATGTGTACGTCCTATTAAAGAATATGAAACGACCACTCAGTAGTCAACAGTCCCATCCTACAACCTGCCACAAAGTTATAGCACTTTTCAGAGCTGACTTGTCATGCAGGGACAGTAAGGGTGGCTAAGACATCATACCATAAGTGTAAATAATTGATGTGTAAACTGTATTATACAGTTGACATTCAAAAATCCGGCAACCTCCGGACCTGAGGAGTGCCGGATTGTTGAAAATGCCGGATTTTTTTGGGTTATATATGCTGTATATATTTAACAGAAAATGACTACCTGTACAGTCCTTTAAAAAAAGAAAATTAAATGTTTACGTTTTACACCACTTCTTTTATTTGCTGAATCCATAATGGGGCTATACAGCAGCAAATAAATGATAAAATGAGAAGTAATGAGCAGGAATGCCTGTTAACACGTGCAAGCAAGACCCAAACAGCTGCATCAAAACATAAACGGCTCCAGAAAACAGTGGTGCACCAACGAGGTAAATTAAAAAATGCCTTCCGAAATCCATTCCGGAAAACTGAAGGAACCGGAATTATCGATGGCCGGATTTTTGAATGTCAACTGTATTCTTGTATTATCTTATTTTAGAAAATGTTCTGCAGCTAGACACCTGTCTTGTCTCGCTATCGCTAATCAGACTGATCCATGTATCCTCCATATTCATGCATACATCTGACAACACTATCATCTCATGCACACTAGGCTTGTGGACTTTATTACCAAAGATAGCCACATGTCTAAACATTGTACTCACGTATCATCATAAATCAGAGGTCACTGATCGAGAACCATACGAGCTATCTTGAAATAACCAGAAGTCTCTATAGTGGTTTCAAGATCTCAGCTGTAATCCCTAGCAGTGTCTGGATGGCAAAAGCAAGACCTATCTGAAACACTGTGAAATACTAAAGCAACCATTCCTCGAACTGATCAGATAAGTAGCATCTGTAGAAATTCGTGCACCCCGAGTGACAAGTCAAAGACTGTGTTTTATAATGAACTATATTTGAGATAGTTTAGTAGAGACAAGAGTGATATCAGAACATTGAGAAATTCTTTTTTTCAATTACTTGGAAAAACCAACAAGGACATTTTTAGTTAATTATTTTATTTAAAATGTAACTTCATCATCACCAGGTTTTGTAAAATATTTCTTCATTGATCCCATCAGCTTACATTCATAATTCAGCACAAGCAGGATAGATGTAAATAAATATTTCAATTGTACTCAGCAGACTTATTAATTTTATATTGTTGAAGTTGGGTATTTTTTTTTAAATTGTTTACTTATCACAGATAGTTACTTAGCGGAAGTGACACCGTAGGCTCTGACCATACTTTGAATTCTTTCTGTAGCAGAGACCTTGACAGCCGTGACTATCCTGTGATACCAGTGTTCCTCACCTACACTGGGACCTCACACTTTCTAGAGAGAAGATTTCTTCTACCCTAATACTATCACTACACACAATAAAAACCTTTCGCTACAGAGACCGACGCCATACTGTTTAGCCACTCCGACACCCCAATTTAGTATATTCTTTTAAATAAGCGTGGAACTGACAGCATGATACTTCTTTGAAATTATATTTCAGAAGCAAAATTTCGTTGATAGCAACCACATAACAGAAAATCTTGATTCTGTTTTTTCTCCATTGACTTTCCATCAATGAAATAAGCATGTCCACGTTTGTACAGTGGCCAGACACCGCAGAGAAATATAATGCAGTCAATAGAAGTTCAGAATGAAATTCTGCAACATTTACTAATTGTTTTAAAAATTTGGTTCGTTTCTCATGTTCCAAAAACTGCGTGGATCCTTCATCATTGATATTACTTTCAACTAATGTTGTGAGATTGTTAAGGTGATCAAAGCACTTGCATTGTCTAATGCAACCTATTTATCAGTTAAATATTGCACAGAAGTTCGCACATCTTCCCATGTTGGTACAACAAGTAGGGTCATCCATGAAAAATATGTTAATATAGTCCAATGGACTCATCCATTTCTGTTATCCATTGAAAATATGTGAAATCTTCTAATAGTTTCAACCATATATCTAAATCTTCTAAACACCAGATGCATTTCTAGCATTTATTATCGTCATGAAACTTGTCACATAAACTGTCAAACCCGTCTCTTCGTTTTTCAACAAGCATATTCGTAATCTTCAAGGCCAGTCACAAACTCTTGACACAAGCTGTTTAAGAAGGTCTACCACAGATCAGTTTAGAATTTCAACAACTGAACGACATTCTTTTGCAGTTCGTTCAATATTTACTTGAAAGGATACCCCTTAAAAGAATATCTAATCAAAGGCATGTTCAGTCTCCGGAGAAAAAAGTCAGAGAAACTGCACTTTTCAAAAAAGCCGCCCGGACGCTCAAACGTCAGGTGCAAAAGAGGACAAATCCGGGTGAAAGAGGACAGATGGTCACCCTAATATATGATCACTTAGATTTTCTGTTATGTGGTCAGGTGATATGCATAATGCTTTATTTATTCTTTCCAGTGGAAACATGCTTCCTCCCAAGGGCGTCCTTAAAGTATCTGGCACCCGGAGCGGATCCTACATATTGCACCCCCTCACCACAAAGAAACACACTTACAAGTATATTTTAAACAGCAAAAACTATCATAATAGTGTTCGATGGCACCCCCCCCCCTAACTGGCTGTCACCCGTTGCGGACTGCTCCCTCGCACCCCCCCTCCCCCTTTCGCCTTAGTACGCCACTGCTTCCTCCTGCAGCCAGTTGATTTGAAGAACAGTAGTCTGTGAACAGTTTTTTTCCATTTTCGTTCCTTGTACGAAGTCCGTGTTTTCACGTGATATATTCAAAGCCGCTATTGTCTGTTCTTATCTTTGCATTTGGGGGAGCCGCGCTGGTGTCATGGCTTCGGCGTTGTACTGGCGACCAGGTGTTCATGGTTCAAACCCGGGCGTCAGCGTTTGAAGAAATGTTTACGGCCGGAAATTTGACTGAATAGCCTGAACGGCTCCTGTGATAAACCCTCTGTGGATGGGAAGGAGCGAAGCTCCTGACCGGGTTGGAAGGAAAGTCCTCAGGTTCCCCAGCCTCGCAATGACATGTCATTGGGCCGAAGGGCTGAAAGCCCAAGTGCCGCTGGTTAAGGAAAAAAAAAAAATAAAAAATAAAAAAAATCTTTGCATTTGGGCCACCTCCTACCAAAACTGTGATATTTTCTCTTTTAATCTATGTCATTATTTAGGGATCTAAGACGCGTCAACAGTGAGGAATGCAGTCAGCGACCCGTAGCTAGACTGCTTGCGTCAGGGTCAGCGAACCAGAACTGACCAAGACCCTGCTCCACCTCCATGTGGTGGTCCTGGAAACAGGCTGCATCACTGCAGTCTGGCTGAGTGAGTAGGGATCGAAGAGGGAAGGCTAACCCGGTCCCAAAAAATGCCGTGCTGAAGTCGGATGTGTCGGCCGAAAGGCGCAAATATCGCAGCTGCGCTGTAAACTTACACAACGCAACCAACGTCCTGTTTAAGACGAACGAGGAAGAAGAAGAAGAAACTTCTTCTATCATGGATTCTTTATTCTCATTGGTTGGTGTATAACACTGAATGTTGTTTATCTTTCTTTTCTTTTTGTTTTTTGTTTTTATATGCTGTTTTGGTTGATGCAGTTATTACTTGGTGTCCCATTGCCTCTCATTCTATGAGTGCTATCTGTGCTTTATTTGACAGTAGTACAGCTACATCCTTAATGTGATGGTCGCTTTTTTCCTCGTGTTCTGAGGACAGAATCATTTCTCCGGTGATCATGTTCTTCCTCTCTATGCCTGTTGTGGTGAAGTGGGATGTTATAAATATTTATAGGGGACTTAGTGTACTGACTGAGATCAGCTGTGAAGGTATCTATATCTATTAAGAGTAGTGTATTATAGATAACCTTACTTGCTACCACATATCTATATATCTCAGTCAGAATTATTCTGGAATAGTGTGATGACTACGTTAGGTGTCTAGGGTATGTGTATGATGAAGTGTAAGTCACAACAACAGACAGATAAACAATTTAATTTAATCCACTACTCTTGACAACACTGTGACACTCACATACATATAACACTCTATGAGAATATCTTAAGGAGTCACTGATAACTTTTCAAATAACAATATGTATTCATGGTTATCATAAAGGTATATGTGTCCTGATTCAAATACAAAGGAACCAGGAATCACAATCAATTTTAATTACAAGTATATGTACAGACTTTATCAATATGAATATTGTAGTGACATATATTATTAAAATATCCTATGTGTGTCAGTTATGTAGTGGTAATATGAGGTAATACTGGTTTTGTTTTGTTCAAGCTCTGTTGGTATTTGTCATCATGACTTCAATAGTTTGTCTTTTGGGACTAGTATTGGAGATGTTCTCAGTTCCTGATATTAAGACAATTAAATTCCCCTCTGAATGTTATTTTTACAAAGTCATTTCAAGATGAGGGGACATAATGTTGAGCTCAGCTGGCCAAATCAGCTTATCTTGCGTGATGGCGGCAGGAAAGGACTCCTCTGCTCGAATTCTCCCCTGGGCTCTGGAGACACCTCACTGATAGCTAAAAAGACCAAGGAGTATGCTGTCCGACTCTGGATTCAGCAAAGCTCTGACCAGGTGCTGCTCAGTACCATCAAGACCACGGTCCCACAATTTCATGGAAATAAACACAAATACGTTGATTAGCAATGAATTCTGGCACAATTACTGGCACAAATTCCCATCTGCTTATGTTCCAGGCTTTTATTTAACACAAATATGAGCTGGCTTCAACGCACTGTTGCTTTATCAAGATTATTTGCACTAGTGGTCTCGAACTAACGCTCCTAAGTGAGTATATCAGCGAGTCTAGCCAATGAGGCCACGTTTCGACAAGTGTTTGAAAAAATGTTACCTTTTCACGTCTCCCCTAACAACGAAAGATAGTATTTATAGCCCGACCAATCGTGGTTAGTCTTTCATTTGTTGCGCTCCAATCAATTTGGAGTTTACATGGTAGGCTAATTCTGTAACGTAAGATTTTTTTCAAACACGTTATAAAAAATTTTTATGAGCAGAAATGATTCCATGCTGTCAGGCATCCCCACTATTTTATTTTGGGTATAATTTATTAATTCCTGGACTATTTGCGTAACGTTTTACATATTCTTGGTCAGCAAGCCCTAAGGAACCCAAATATCCAAATTTAAAAGAGCTACGTGGCTGCGTTCAAAATATGTATTTTCTACCTCCTGTTTCGAAGATGTGCTGTCTGGGTACTGTTATGTTTTCAACCGTAAACCCATCTATTGTTATCTTTCCTAATAAGCGTTTTTTTTTTATTTTTAAACCTAACTCTGGGAAGGGTAGTGAATTTATCACTGTCCGTCCGAAAAAGTTAGTGCTTGTAGTCTTACACGCGTGATGGCAGCATTTGTGTATCGCGCGAAGCGTGTTTAGTGTTTGGCTTTCTGCCTCTCCCTTCTCGCTATCCTTTTGTCCATCTGTCTTTTGATCTTGGTAACATAGTGTAGAAAAAGACATGAATGGAATTTAAAATTTAGGTCAACTTGCATATTTCAAGGTTTTTCTTAGAAAGGCAGCACATTTTATTGTGTGTTTGGGAAACGCGTGTATGTTGCAGAAGGCCTTTAATATCAACGTGAAACGTTACAATTTGCATACGCAGTAGAAAACAAGGGGATTTCGAGTACAGTCATTGTGACAGCACTGTTCTTTACCATTCTTCTTCCTTTATTTATTATATGTATTTATTAGGCTTTATATTTACTTGATAATTTATATATGTGGATTAGAATATTCCACGACACCTCCCCTCTTAAAACAGACATTATATGTCAGTCCTTTATTCTATATTCACATAGAGAAATTTATTATTATTTCTGGGGTTTACGGTGATTCTCATCACACGGATGGCGGCTTAAAAAATCCGCTCCCAAATTGGTTTTTCCAGATATATACTCGATGCTAAAATTATATGGAGCCAAAAGTAAAGACCATCGGAGTAACCTGGAGTTCTCATGCCTAGCCTGTGCTAGAAACGATAAAGGTTTGTGGTCTGTTTGCAACTTAAATGCCTTCCCATATAGATAAATATTGAATTTCTTTATCGCCCATATTACTGCAAGACATTCTTTTTCGCTAGTTGAGTAATTGATTTCAGCTTTATTCAATTTTCTGCTAGCATATGCCACTGGGCTTAATTCCCCATCCAATGCATCTGATTTCTGTAGTAGAGTTGCTCCTAACCCAATATTACTTGCATCCGTCCTTACTATGAATTCTTGACTTAAGTCAGGTAATTTCAAAATGGGTTTACTTGTGAGCTTTTCCTTCAATTCTTGGTAAGTCATTTCACATTGTGGTGTCCATGTAATGCGATCTGGATGTCCTTTACGTGTCAATTCAGTTAACGGTGCACATATGGAATTAAAGTTTTTGATATACTTCTGGTAGAAACCACATAATGAGACAAAGGATCTCACGTCCTTCTTGGTTTGTGGTCTCGGGGCTTTCTGTAGTTTCTCTAAATTCTTTGGGTCAGGGGTCATGTTTCCCTGATAAACTGTGTGTCCCAAAAATTCCAATTCTTTACATCCAACGCAACATTTGGTTGGTCGGGCTGTTAAACTTGCCTCCCTAAGTCGATTAAACAGCATGTTCAGAGAGTCAATGTGTTCCTCAAATGTTTCTGTTGCTATAAGGATATCATCCATAAAATTTGTTATACAGGGATTATTCAGAGGATCCAATAATTTTCTCATCATTCTAGAGAAGACACTAGGCGCATTCTTTCAATCCAAATGGCAATCTATTAAACTCATAGTGTCCTTCTGAGGTACTAAAAGCTAGGTATGGTCTAACCTCAGGCTTTACTGGAATCTGATAGTATCCTTTACTCAGATCCACTTTTGAGAAATATTTAGCTTTATTTAGCCTGGCAAACAGCTGATTTGTATCCGGCAATGGATCCACCTGTCCTTCTGTAATAGCATTCAGTCTCCTGTAATCTATACAGAGTCTATGTTCTCCAGAGGGCTTCCTTAAGAGTACAACACCGGAACTATACGAAGATTCACTGTGCGAAATAATTCCTTCCTTCAACAGATAGTCTATCTCTTCCTTCAAAGCTTTCTCCTTAGCAAACGGAATCGAATATGGTTTCATACAGACAGGTGTGGAGTCTATTAGTTTCATATCATATTCCAATAGGTTTGTATGCCCTGGTCGGTCTGTTAACACCTCTGCATGATTATTTAGAACCTGTTGCACTCTCTCTTTCTGAGTTTTCGTTAAATGTGTACTGATTTTCACCTGTGCTGCTGTCTCACAGGGGTGTAATGGATATTCAAATGATGAAAGTGGTTCCTTTTTCATCTCCATGGCGATGGACAAGGTCAACAAGTGTGTCTCTTCCTGATGTTCTCTTTCCAAATATTTCTTCAGGAGATTCACATGATAGATTTTTTCTTTCCCCTTCTTATCTATCTTATAATTTGTTCTAGACACCTTCTCTAGAACTGTATATGGACCCTGCCATCCAATTTGTAACTTATTCTGACTCCCAGGCAAAAGAAGCAGTACTTTCTCTCCCACAGCCAAATTTCTGTCCTTCGCCTTCCTGTTATAATAGGCAGCATGTTTCTTCCTGGCTTGTTTCAAATTTTCATTGGCAAGTTTCCAGCCAGTTTTTAACCGAGTGGTCAGCTCATTCACATATTGGTATGAAGATGTAATGTTTTCCTCTGCCTTTTCATCAGTCCACGTTCTTAACATAGCTACATATGGACCTTTAATTGTGTGGACCTATTTGTCCATGCACCGGTATGGTCTCTTCCACTCGAAGCTTTATAGTGATGATTTTTCTTCCCAGAATTATCATGCATAAAACGACCGCTACCAATTTTTTCTTTTGGGGCTTTCTCCCCACTTAAAATTCTTGATGAGAGATTTCCTCTCTACATCTTCTTCCTCCAGTTTGTTTAAGTCCGATTGAGGGATTGTCGGCTTATCCTGGGGTAAGACATCTTTTTGCACTCCCCGCATAGTGGCCATTGTAAAACAGTTAAGTGAAGCTTGTCCGTGAAAAGGGGCTTCCCATTCCATTTGGTCCACTTTTTCAAATTTATATTTCTTTTTATTATCAGGCCTAATTTTGCCCCGTGGCGTGTCCAGGTCCTGATCCATGTTCCCACTTGTGGGTGTTCCCTCATGTGCTATGCTACACCTTTCTACAAAATTCTCAATGTCCCATCTTGCTTTGGGCCAATAATAATTGTGAGCCACCTTTTGAATGATGGTACCTATTTTCTCATGGTCCCCATCTGGTTTCACATGTAGGCTCCTTATTAATTCTGTCCTATATCTCTTTGGAAGAACCAGCTGTCCGTGACCTTTGGATCTAGCTCCGGCCTTCCTATACATCAACTTGTTTTTCATATAAAAATCTCCCTTGCCTGGAGTTGTATGACAAGTTGACAATTTTCTGAAACAAGGCTTGAGTGTTTTATCCCCAGCCTGTGCCTTCCTCATCTCTTCTGGAGTGGTATCTAACATAATATCCTCCTCCTGTCTTGAGGTCGACCTGACCTGAAGGGTTGCCATATACACAGGTTTCCTTCTGCAACGGTCAGTGTCATGATTGTCCATCTGACAATTCTTACACCACCTTTTTCCTTGGTTGAAAGATTTTCTTTCATTATATTTCCTTTCATCGAATTGTGGGAATTTATTTTTATTGTCATACTGTGGCCTATCAAATTGGTGCTTACCTTTATTTTGATCCTTAGGATCAAATTTATTAAAGTTCTGTGGTGCCCTAAAGTTATCCACTTGTTTCTTTTTATAACCTGTTACCTCTGCTTGAGCTGCTTGATACCTTTCAGCAACATTTAGCAACTCACCCAGCCTCTCTGCACCTTGTTCCATGAGAAACTTTCTCAGGTCTGGAGCCATGGACTCTCTTAATTGCTCTATAAGGACCATTTCCTTAAGATCTTGGGTTTTCCCCAGAGAAGTCCATTTCTCCAAGTATGTCTCTATTCGTGCAGAGAACTGGTGATAGGTTTCACCTGACAGTAGTTTAGCATTCCTAAATTTTTTCCTATAAAATTCAGCATTCTTTTCATATCTTAACAAAAGAGCCTGCTTTAGCATGTCATAATTTTCCTGATCACCCCTGCTCATTTTTGCAAAAACTTCATAAGCTGCCCCACGAAGTCCCTGAGATAACTTTAAGCTCCACCTTTCTCTCTCTAACCCATACGTGGTAGCTAATAGTTCATATCTATTTATATAGCTCTCAATATCATCGTCTTTCTCAACAAAATGATCTAAATGAAAGTTCATAGCTGAGGTTGAGGCTCCCTGAGTAATCGTAGCATCAGAGGCAAAGGGACTGGCACCATTTTCAGGAGCATGGCCTTGAAACTCAAACTCCCTTAGTCGTAACTCATGTTCCCTTTGTAATCTCTTCTCCTCCTTTTCTGCTTCCCTCTCTGCAGTCAATCTTCTTTCTTCTGCAGCTACTTTCTTCTCTTCTCTTTCTGCTTCCAATTTCTTAGCCTCTTTGTCAGCCTCAATCTGCAACCTCTTAGTCTCAGCCTCAGCTTCAAATTGCAACCTCTTAGTCTCAGCCTCTAACTTTCTTTCGGCATCTTTTTCTAATCTTCTTTCTTCGCGTTCAATAAATTTGTCACATTCCGTAGTGACATAGGCAACCATAACTTGCCCATCTAATCCTAACTCTTTTGCAGTCTGTACAGCAGCAGATCGAAACTTGGCCAGGTCCGCCATTGTCTATCAGGTAAGTTTCTACAATGTCTAACCAACAATTTAATCTCTAAATATATCTAATGGACAACACAGGCACCGTGAGCTCAACCTTATTTAATTCCACCCAAGGATACCTTTTAATTCTTATATTCCCTGAAGTGAATTACCCCCAATATTTTTAATAGGGAAAGATTCAAAATCCCGGACGAGCGAGACCCCAATATATGTGGTGAAGTGGGATGTTATAAATATTTATAGGGGACTTAGTGTACTGACTGAGATCAGCTGTGAAGGTATCTATATCTATTAAGAGTAGTGTATTATAGATAACCTTACTTGCTACCACATATCTATATATCTCAGTCAGAATTATTCTGGAATAGTGTGATGACTACGTTAGGTGTCTAGGGTATGTGTATGATGAAGTGTAAGTCACAACAACAGACAGATAAACAATTTAATTTAATCCACTACTCTTGACAACACTGTGACACTCACATACATATAACACTCTATGAGAATATCTTAAGGAGTCACTGATAACTTTTCAAATAACAATATGTATTCATGGTTATCATAAAGGTATATGTGTCCTGATTCAAATACAAAGGAACCAGGAATCACAATCAATTTTAATTACAAGTATATGTACAGACTTTATCAATATGAATATTGTAGTGACATATATTATTAAAATATCCTATGTGTGTCAGTTGTGTAGTGGTAATATGAGGTAATACTGGTTTTGTTTTGTTCAAGCTCTGTTGGTATTTGTCATCATGACTTCAATAGTTTGTCTTTTGGGACTAGTATTGGAGATGTTCTCAGTTCCTGATATTAAGACAATTAAATTCCCCTCTGAATGTTTTTTTTACAAAGTCATTTCAAGATGAGGGGACATAATGTTGAGCTCAGCTGGCCAAATCAGCTTATCTTGCGTGATGGCGGCAGGAAAGGACTCCTCTGCTCGAATTCTCCCCTGGGCTCTGGAGACACCTCACTGATAGCTAAAAAGAACAAGGAGTATGCTGTCCGACTCTGGATTCAGCAAAGCTCTGACCAGGTGCTGCTCAGTACCATCAAGACCACGGTCCCACAATTTCATGGAAATAAACACAGATACGTTGATTAGCAATGAATTCTGGCACAATTACTGGCACAAATTCCCATCTGCTTATGTTCCAGGCTTTTATTTAACACAAATATGAGCTGGCTTCAACGCACTGTTGCTTTATCAAGATTATTTGCACTAGTGGTCTCGAACTAACGCTCCTAAGTGAGTATATCAGCGAGTCTAGCCAATGAGGCCACGTTTCGAAAAGTGTTTGAAAAAATGTTACCTTTTCACGTCTCCCCTAACAACGAAAGATAGTATTTATAGCCCGACCAATCGTGGTTAGTCTTTCATTTGTTGCGCTCCAATCAATTTGGAGTTTACATGGTAGGCTAATTCTGTAACGTAAGATTTTTTTCAAACACGTTATAAAAAAAATTTTATGAGCAGAAATGATTCCATGCTGTCAGGCATCCCCACTATTTTATTTTGGGTATAATTTATTAATTCCTGGACTATTTGCGTAACGTTTTACATATTCTTGGTCAGCAAGCCCTAAGGAACCCAAATATCCAAATTTAAAAGAGCTACGTGGCTGCGTTCAAAATATGTATTTTCTACCTCCTGTTTCGAAGATGTGCTGTCTGGGTACTGTTATGTTTTCAACCGTAAACCCATCTATTGTTATCTTTCCTAATAAGCGTTTTTTTTTATTTTAAAACCTAACTCTGGGAAGGGTAGTGAATTTATCACTGTCCGTCCGAAAAAGTTAGTGCTTGTAGTCTTACACGCGTGATGGCAGCATTTGTGTATCGCGCGAAGCGTGTTTAGTGTTTGGCTTTCTGCCTCTCCCTTCTCGCTATCCTTTTGTCCATCTGTCTTTTGATCTTGGTAACATAGTGTAGAAAAAGACATGAATGGAATTTAAAATTTAGGTCAACTTGCATATTTCAAGGTTTTTTCTTAGAAAGGCAGCACATTTTATTGTGTGTTTGGGAAACGCGTGTATGTTGCAGAAGGCCTTTAATATCAACGTGAAACGTTACAATTTGCATACGCAGTAGAAAACAAGGGGATTTCGAGTACAGTCATTGTGACAGCACTGTTCTTTACCATTCTTCTTCCTTTATTTATTATATGTATTTATTAGGCTTTATATTTACTTGATAATTTATATATGTGGATTAGAATATTCCACGACACCTGTCCACCTTGTCTCACCAGAGTAACAGTATGTCAACCGTGTAGTCCAACATTTCAGCTGCCATCTGTGCAGTTGTCCCCTGTTCGTTTAAAGTACGAACATTCCGGGTACTTCTTCTTCTTCTTGCAGTGGTCAACGTGAGACTATTTGTATCGCAATATAGTTCTTTTTCAGGAATGGTTGTCACATGATTTCTCCCCTTGCTGTGCAGTAATGGTCCAACAATGGCCAACATTTAGAGTATCTACTGAGGGTCTTCAAAAGTTTCTACTTTTCGTTCACGACCACTCTTGGCAGAGATGTGAATTGAAGAATGGTGCTTCAGTTCTAGGGAGCCTCAAAGGAATTTAAGAAATCAAGCGCCACAGCTGATATTATCAAGGTCGTAATGAACTTAGTATCTTCCCAGACCTTGAATGAGGAGAATAGAATTTTGTTCGTTTGATGAGCCGCCCCCCCCCCCCTCCTCCTCCTCCTCCAACTGATTTATTTCAATAGCTCTGTTTATGTATTTAAAATGACTGAGACATACGGGTGCTGTTCACTCAAAACATTAGTAAATCAACTATAAATTTGTAATATCATTTGGAAGAAAGAATTGAGGCTCTTGAAATGTGGATATATAGAAAAATGGGGCGTATCATGGAAAGAGAAGAAAACAAAAAAGGAGGTCCTAGAAAATCTAGGTATGAAAAGAGAACTACTGAGGGAGATCAAAGTTCGGCAGCTAAAGTACTTTGGCCACATAAAAAGGCATAACACCTTGCAGAAGACCATAATAGAAGGGAGAGTGAAGGCAAACGTGCAAGGGGAAGACAACGCTATAAGTGGAAAGATGACATCAAGAGATGGACAGGGAAGAGCCTATCAGAGTGCACCACCAAGACAAGAGACAGAAGACGTTGGAGATCCTTTACAGTCAACCTTCGTTGTGGAGATGGCAGCTGATGATGATGATTATATATATGTTACAATTATTTGGCTGACCATGTCCTCAACTCACGTTTTATTATGTATCTTCCCAGACAGAACGTTTGGATTCACAATAGCTGTGAAAGCGATAAACGAAAAAAAAAAAAAAAAAAAAAAACCAGGTGATCATTCCTCTCCTACGCTTTATTCCTTGCGCTTACTGTCTGGTCGGAAGTGAGTTACGTAATCCTACACAGACACTTCACTTTGCAAATCCATGAGTCAATATGGTTTCAAACCATGTCGGCGATTAAAATAATAAGTAAGGAATGGTCAGTTAGGCCCAGACATGACAAGAAACTGGAACTATGAAGCGAAAAAAGTAAATACTATAAGAGGTGAGAAAAAAGAAAAGGGAAGAGGACAGAAGAAATTAAAGGACGCACAGGAAAATGTAACGATCGAAGTTATTTCGTCACAATGGTACTGGTGACCGCCAGATGTGCTTTCTCTCTTGCTCATGTTTTGGGCATCTTTGAAGCAGATGTTCAGCAGTCATTTTATTGGTGCCACAGTTACACTTATCAGTAGTTTATATCTTTAGCTTTGTGAATAGCTGGTATCAAAAAGAAGGTTCACATCTACCTCAGCCTGATGCAAGCATAACTTTTGAGGAGGCAAAGAGTTTTATCAGAATCAGATACAGAAACAAATGGAATGTAGAACATCCAGGGCACACACAGAATGATGCTTACTACCAGCTCCACAGAAGAAAACAAGTGGTAATCTTCAGACTCCGCACTGGCCACAACAGATTGAGATACCATCTATTCAACAAGTTAAAGATAGGAACTACGGTACCGATCAGTGTAACTGTGGCACTGATAAAATGACTACTGAACATCTGCTTCAAAGTTGCCCCTTATATGTCATCATCATCATAACCCTCCACTCCCAAAGGAGCATAGGCCTTCAACAAACACATGCCAGGTCCTCCTGTCACATGCCATCATCTCAAGCCCCCTCCACGCTCTCCTCACCATTTTCACCTCCGTCTCCAACTCTCCTCTCCACGTACCTCCTGGTCCTCCTCTGCCTCTCCCGCCCTGGGGGCCCCAGAACAAGGACCGCCCTGCATGTTTCCACATAAGAGAATACACAAGGCAACATGGATATCACCAGACCATAGAACAGAAAATCAGATCGATCATATATGCATAAAGAAGAAGTTTAGATCATCATTGCAGGATGTAAAGGTATATAGAGGAGCAGATGTGGCATCAGATCACCATCTTCTGATAGCCAAAGTAAAAATGAAACTCAAGAGATATGCAACAATGCAAAATTATAGACAACAGTTTAATGTAGGACAGCTAAGAAATCAAGAAACAAGAGACAAATTTGCGGTCACAGTATCCAACAAATTCCAAGTGCTCCAACAGTTGGAAGATGTAGAGAATACAGAAGACTATTGGCAGCAGGTCAAAACGGTATGGAAGGAGACATGTGAAGAAATACTGGGGAAAAGGGAAAGACAACAAAAAGCCCTGCAACGCCATCAACAGGTCTCCTCAGTGCGTGTCCCATCCATCGCCATCGTCCTCCTCTCATCTCCCGTTCCACCGGCACCTGTCCAGCTCCCGTCACCAGTTCCACATTGGCAACCCCGTCACACCATTCCAATCCCTCCACTCCACGCAAGCACCCACCCACGAAAGTCCGCAGCCCTTTGGTTGTTGTCCCTGCCGTTCTCCATGTCTCCGAGCCATACAACAGGACTGACCTCACACTTGAGCCGAAGACTCCCACTTTCGTGTTGGATCCTATTTCTCTTGATCTCCATATATTTCCCAATGCAATGAAAGCTCCTCTTGCTTTTTGTATTCTTATTTTGATATCGCTGTCTGTCCCTCCAACTTTATCTATATTACTGCCAAGATATGTGTATGATTCTACATCTTGTATTGGCGTTTCTTCAAGTTCAACCCTGTTTTCATTACCTGCATTTATTCGCATTATTTTTTGTCTTTTCCCTGTGTATTTTCAGACCCAATTGCTGTGACCTCTCATCGAGTGTTTTCAATTTGTCCTGCATCTGATTACGGTTATGGGACAGGAGAGCCAAATCATCAGCAAAATCCAGATCATCCAACTGCTTAGTCATAGTCCACTGGATTCCATTTCTGTTGTGTGTTGTCGATGATCTCATAACCCAATCTATTGCCAGCAAGAAAAGAAATGGAGACAAGAGGCATCCCTGTCGCACTCCTGTTCTTATCCCAAATGGTTCTGTAAGCTGTCCTTCATGAAGAACTCTGCACGTCATGTCTTCATAGGTTTTCTTTATTAAATTAATGATCTTCAGGGGAACTCCATAATGCCTCATCAATTTCCAAAGTGATTCTCTGTCCACACTGTCAAATGCTTTTTCGTAGTCCACAAATCCGATGTATAGTGGTGAATTCCATTCCAGACTTTGTTCAACTATTATTCTCAAAGTGGCTATCTGGTCTGTACATGATCTGTTTTGTCGAAAACCTGCTTGTTCATCTCTCAATTTCTTGTCTATGGACTCCTTTAATCTCTCAAGGATAATCCTGTTCAATACCTTTCCTGGCACTGATAGTAACATTATTCCTCTATAATTTGTGCACTCTTGTAGATTTCCCTTCTTAGGCAACTTAACCAGATATCCTTCCTTCCATTCTGCTGGTATCTCTTCTTTTTCCCAGACTTTACCAAGTAATTTATATAACATCTCTGTAGCCGTGTCGATATCTGCTTTGATGGCCTCTGCTGGAATGCCATCAGGTCCAGACGCTTTTCCATCTCTTAGAAGCTTTATGGCTTTCTTTATTTCTTCCTTCGTTGGTCTTTCACCGTTAATTTGTAGCTCTTCTTCTGCTGGCTGGATGTCCGGCGGGTTTTGTGGAGCTGGTCTATTGAGAAGGTCCCCAAAATATTCTGTCCACCTCTTCATTTGCTCTTGTATATTGCTGAGCAGTTTCCCATTCTTATCTTTTATGAGGCAACTTGTTTGCTTGTATTTCCCTGTTAGCTTCTTTGTGCTGCTATACAGTTCTCTCATATTTCCTTTGGCTGCAGCATCTTCTGCCTCTCTTGCCAACTCCTCAATATACTTCCTCTTGTCTCTTTTGATACTTCTTTTTACTTCTTTGTTTGCTTCTGTGTACACTTCTTGAGCCTTGGCTTTGGAACTTCTGGTTTTGCTTGTGTTTAACTCTGCTTTCTTGTTTTTTCTATCTTTTATCTTATTGATGGTTTCTGTTGTTATCCATGCTTTTTGTTGTCTTTCCCTTTTCCCCAGTATTTCTTCACATGTCTCCTTCCATACCGTTTTGACCTGCTGCCAATAGTCTTCTGTATTCTCTACATCTTCCAACTGTTGGAGCACTTGGAATTTGTTGGATACTGTGACCGCAAATTTGTCTCTTGTTTCTTGATTTCTTAGCTGTCCTACATTAAACTGTTGTCTATAATTTTGCATTGTTGCATATCTCTTGAGTTTCATTTTTACTTTGGCTATCAGAAGATGGTGATCTGATGCCACATCTGCTCCTCTATATACCTTTACATCCTGCAATGATGATCTAAACTTCTTCTTTATGCATATATGATCGATCTGATTTTCTGTTCTATGGTCTGGTGATATCCATGTTGCCTTGTGTATTCTCTTATGTGGAAACATGCTTCCTCCTATAGCCAGTTGATTTGAAGCACAGAAGTTTGCGAATAGTTCTCCATTTTCATTCATTACTCCTAGCCCATGTTTTCCCATGACTTCTTCAAATCCGGTATTGACTGTACCTATCTTTGCATTCATGTCACCCATCAAAATTGTGATGTCTCTTCTTTTTACTTTATCCATAATTTCCTGTAGTTTAGTATAAAATGCTTCTTTCACAGACTCTTCTTTGTCATTAGTTGGTGCATAACATTGGATGACATTGACATGAATTTTCTTTTTAGCTGTTTTGAAAATAGCTGTTATTATTCTGGGTCCCACAGCTTCCCATTCAATGAGTGCTTTCTGTGCTTCTTTAGATAACATAAGAGCTACCCCTTCACTGTGGTGTGAACTTTCGTCTTCGTGTCCTGAGGACAGCACCAATTCACCTGTGATGAGTTTCTTCCTGTCTACCCCCTTCCACTTTGTTTCACACATTCCCAGAACCTCGATTTTGTATTCCCTCATTTCTGCTGCTACTTGTGCCACTTTCCCTTGTTCGTTCAATGTCCGAACATTCCAGGTGCCAAATCTGGAAGTTCTCCTAGAAGAAAGAAGGTTAGTCAGCAACACAGACTCCTTTCGGCTTTCTCTGTGTTGCATCATACGCCTCCCCCGCGAGAGGACCTTCCCCTGTCTTGGATGGCTGTGTTTTATTTTCTTTATTTGACTTGTCCATATTTGTTGAAGTTTTTTGTGGTTTAAATTTTTTTTTTACAGGATGGGGTAACCGGCCCCATGCCCAACCCTCCTTAGTCGCCTTCTACGACATGCTTGGCAGGGGACAGTGTTACTATTCTTTGCTCCCCTTTCGGGCCCCGGTAACACACGGGTGTCCTTATATGTGGTACAGAGAAATTGCATATGGTCGACGCCAGCTCCTTTCGTGGCAAAGCTTTACGGGGATTCAAATAGCCTCAAACTGACGTCTGCTTTCTTTGAGAACATTCAAGTGGACGTCTGAGAGTGTACGAAGAAGAAGAAGTAGAAGAAGAATTCCAGGTACAAAGTTTGCAGACTTTTAAGGAAGAACAAAGGTGAATCAGTAACCCAGAATCTTTCAGCTGTCGTGGGCTGTGTCATAAGCTTCCTTACAAGAGGGCATTTTTCTGTCTTGGTTGGTGAGCTGAATTATTTTCTGTAGTTGAGTTTTCCTTAATGTTTTTTTTTTTTTTGAAGGTTTTGTGACTAGTTTGTACAGAATGGTGGTAACCGGCTTCAAGTCCAACCCTCCTTAGTCGCTTATCACGGCATGCATGCATTGTGGTATGTTACAGTGTTACAATATTTTTTTAAACTTTCATTTTGGGCTCCGCTAACACGTGACTGAATTAGGATGTATAGTGTCTTTAATTTTAGATTGTATGTCCCATTGTCCCATTTGCTTCTGGCATTACCCCTGCTAACCAAATAATGTGTATCGGGAAAATGAAAATTTCTTAATTGTGTGTATGTGTTTTCCCCATTGTCATAGAATTATCGATTTTTTCATATGTGTTATGTTTTAAGGATGGGTGGGTGGGGGACGCATGAGAGCTTCCGATCTTCATCAAGTACCATGGCCTAGTGGAGTAGGAGATCATGTCTCTCTACAACTTCCTGTCTCCAGTACAATTTATCAATTCTACTGTTGACCTCTTTCCATGCCACGATGTCAAACTGTCCAGTATTTGCTCTCTTTGTCTTCCTCATTTTATAGTAAATAAATATTAAACAAACATAAAGGTGTTTTCAGGCACTCGTAAGAAATAAAGAAGTAGAACACTAGACAACAGAAAAACAACAGACGTGAGTGGCTTACCCAGGACCTTCCGTGCGACAACCCCGCCTAGCTATGCAAGCGAATCACACTATCCTCCCTGCCATCTAGGCATCACCAAAAAATGATGCTTCGATGACGGGTCATTAGTGCGACTCGCAACACATAACACCGGAAATTTACCATGGGCAGTCCAGCCTATTAATGACGCAGTCACTTCTGTTGTTCCCTTCCTTATGTGTTATAAATCCATTTTAAAGAATGCTGCTTTTGCCTGAGTTATTCTGCTCTTCAATTCTGAAGAACATCAAAATGTTAGAAAGCATCAAAACGATAGAAAAAAAAAAGCTTTAAATATGTCGCTTAAAATTTATTTTATTCATTACTGGACATAAGTAATATGTATTGAATCTTTTATTGGATCTTTACTTTCTTATTATAATTTTTACAGACTATTATAAACAATTTTTTTATCTTGTTAAATACTGTGTGAAATCAGAGGCACATCTCCAATCCAACCTGCAAGTCTGGAAGGAAGAGCTGGAGAAGTGAGGGATGGTCATAAGCAGATCTAAAACAAAATCCATGGTGATATCACGAGAAGAAAGAAGACACCAGATTAAGCTGGGAGAACAGGTCCTGGAGGAGGTCGACCACTTTAAATATCTCGGAGCTATCATAGACCGAAAGGGAGGCATCAAAGATGAGTTGGCCACTCGAAAAGCAGTAGCTGGGAGACTTTTTCAGGCCATAAATCGAGGATTCATCAGCAAGAGAGAGGTTGGTAAGAAAACGAAGATGGCTGTATACCGCACCACCTATGTCCCAGTCTTGACATATGGATGCGAGTCATGGGCAATGACTACAACCCACACAAGCCAGATCCAAACCTCAGAAATGAGGTATCTGAGGAAGGTGATTGAAGTAACAAGAAAAGACATGGTCCGCAACCAGACGATACGTCAAGGCCTAAAATCCCACTCCCTGCAGACCCAAGTAGAACAGTCCCAACTAAGATGGTTTGGCCATGTCTGCAGAATGGGAGAAGATCGGCTACCACGACAAGCATGGGAAACAAAAAGCCAGGGATCCAGACCCGCAGGACGACCCAGAGTCCGCTGGGAGGACAACATTAGACAATCTTTGAAGGACCGAGGATTAGAATGGAACCAGGCCAGGAGGAAGACAGCCGATAGGATAGTCTGGCGCTCTCTCTTCCAAACCTCTACACCTCACTGTAGAAGGGGAGCGACTAAGTAAGTAAGTAAATAATGTGTGTCTATATTGCGCAATTCCATCGGTCTCTCCGCTCTCATTACCTGTTCTGTTTTCTTTATATAATTATGGGTGAATTGCGTGCCTGTAAATAATCTAATACTGTGGTTGTCTATTGTTTATATCTCCTACAATTTAGTAGAGCGTCCGAATGACAGAGTGGTTAGAGCGCTGGTCCTTCGCGGCAAAGGTGACGGGTTCAATTCACGGTATCCACACGCTCCAGAAATATTTATGGCATAGTGGGTCTTGTTCATTTGATGTCATAAAATAAGTCCATGACGTGATTAACGTTTGGATTAAGATTATAGTTAGGATTCCTAAACCTAACCTGTAGGCCTACCTCTTTTTACAGCGTCTCTATATTCTTTTTAAGGCCTTCTCAAACAGACGGCCCACGATTCTTTTCATTTCAACCCCATGATTCAATCGAAGTTTTGAATCAGTAAAAAGAAATGCTAGTGAACGTAATTTAACCTAAAATTCTTAATTATATTGACCTAAATCCTATAGGCTAATTACAATAAAAAACCCACAAAATAGACCGCCACGTTCTGTGATTTCTTGTTGATGTGTAGCCTATATGTAATGACAGGGGGCGTTACTTTCACGATTAATTAATAATTGATGGATGCAATCCAAAAACCAAGTATTACTTACAAAGTATTGGTAGAACTTCGTCAAACGAGGCTTGCCATGGTTATTGAAAACTAGTATGGCTTTGATCATTGTATATTTACTTCAAATTTTGCTCTGATAATTCAGTGTTGTGACGACAATGAAAACAATTTAGAAACAGTTAAACTAGTGCCCTAGATTCATAGAGAGTTACGACAACTATGTCAGAATCGAAAAACGAGGCTGAACGACGAAGACGCCATTTTCGGCCGGACAATACCAGGGCAAGAAGGTTAATAAGCGTCGAGTAAGATTTTTTTTTAATTTTAAATTAATGAAAAAAAAAATCCCGTTCAACCTCTGATGGGTTATCTTCTTCTTCTTCTTGCGATCGCATCTTTGATGATTACACCGTCAGACGAGTTCTCATGATGAATTCGACTGTTGTTTGAAGTTCCTCTTTAACTCCATATAGCTTTGAATTTAGTGTTGAGTCATTGGGCCAGTATATCTTTCTTAACTGGTCATACAGAGGACAGTCCTGTAGAACATGCTCAGCAGTTTGTTCGTTTAATCCACATGTGCACAGTGGTGAAGCAGACAATCGTAACTTGTGCATGTGTTTATTCAGTTTGTTATGCCCTGTCCTGAGTCGAAAAATAGTTGTCTGTCCCTGCCGGTCGAGAGTGTGATAGTCGTCTTTGGGTTGGTTCTGTTCTCTTCTTATAGTCTGGATAGCTCTCTTTTTCTCAAAGTATGTGACTTCATTATCTTCTTGTTCACATTCTCCTCCCTTTTTTGCAAGTTTATCTGCCTTTTCATTTCCGGGTACACCACAATGAGATGGTACCCACTGAAGTATGGTTCTCTTTTTGGCAGCTACCTTGTTTAGTTCATTTCTCAGATGCGGGAGTTTACCACCCTTGAGAGCTTGCAGGACAGACAGTGCATCTGTGAGGATGACTACCTGGTGGCAGTCAGAGTTGGTGTTATAAATCATATTTGCAGCTTGCTCTAGAGCTTGAACCTCAGCTGTATAGTTGGAACAGAATTTACCAGTGGGAATGTGCCTAGTCTCATAGTGGTTGTCAGGATATGAGATAAAGATACCGGCACCTCCATTCCTAACAGCATTAGTTGCTGATCCATCTGTATAGGCATGTATCCATGATTGATCGGGATAGCTTTCTTGGATCATACTCAATGTAGCAGTTCGTTTTTGCAGATCATTATACTCACATCCACTTGTGAGACCACTGACCGACGTATTAATTTGGAGGGCACTGCTGGCCTGCTCCCATGGTACAGGGTATAGGGTGGGCTTCAGTGGTGTTGTCTTCATAGATAGGTCTTCTTGATGCTGTCTTATAAGTCTTTTTCCCCGATGCACAAAGCTGCTACGCTTTAGACGTCCCAATGCCAGATCATCTAGTCTTGCCTTCATTGGGTGCGTTGGCATACTGTTGTACTTTTCCATCTGGATCATGGTCTTTTGTGTCTCTTCTATGGGACAATGTCTGTAATCCAGCAACCTTCTGCATCTCTGTTATTGGTGTAGTTTTCATGGCTCCTGTAATGAGCCTGAGAGCTTGATTTTGCACCTTGTCCAAGGACTGCAGGTGTGAGTTAGCAGCTGATGACCATGCTGCTGAGCTAAACTCTAAGTGTGGTCTTATTACTCCACTATAAATCTTCTTTAGATTTCGTTCATTTGCTCCCCAGTTGGTACCTGCCAATTTTCTGAGTATGCCTAGTCGTCTTCGGGCCTTTCCTTCTGCATTTTCAATATGCTTATTCCATGTAAGCCTTTGGTCAAATGTCACCCCAAGATAGGTGGGGTAGCTTTCTTCCTTGATAACGGTTGTCCCTAGGTGTATGTTAGCTGATTTGTCCTTGGGGGCGAGGGAGAACAGTGTTGTGGAGGTTTTGTCTGTGTTTATTGTGATAAGCCATTTCTCTGCCCATGACACTAGCATGTCTGCTGCCCGCTGCATTCTATAATTTGCTGTGGTGACATTTTCATCAGCGCACCAGAGTACTAGGTCATCTGCATATAAGGCAGCTTTCACTCCTGCAGGGAGATCTTTCACCAGGTCATTGATGTAAACAAGGAAGAGTGTAGGGGAAATTACTCCTCCTTGAGGTACCCCCTGATGGAGCAACACTTTTCTGCTCTGCAGACCGTCAAGAGTGACTCTAGTTCTCCTGTTATGCAAGTATGACTGGATCCATTTCATCATGTTGCCTTGGATTCCACCTCTCCCAAGTTTTGCAATGAGGCCATCTTTCCACACCCTGTCAAAGGCCTGCTTGAAGTCGACCCAGATCGTTAGGACCTTTTTCTTCTCCTGAAAGGCATCTTCTATTGCTTGAGACAAGTAAGTAACTTGGTCTTCTATACTGTAGCATTCTCTAAATCCAGCTTGTTCCGGCACCAGGATCTGCTCAGACTCTAAATACCATTTCAATCTGTGGTTGACTATTCGCTCCATAGTCTTCCCAACACAGCTTGTGAGACTGATTGGCCGGTAACTTGCAGCCTCGGTCTTACATTTCCCTTTCTTTAGTATGGGTATTGTGATGGCTTCTCTCCATACTTGGGGTACCGTTCCTTTCAACCAGCTGTGGTTGAATATCTCAAGCAGTTTTGTCTTTGCTGCTGAGCTCAGATTTACTAGCATTTCGTTGCTGATTTTGTCTGGGCCGGGTGACTTTTGAAACTTAAGCTTGGAAATAGCCTTCTGTAGTTCTCCTAGTGTGATGGGTTCCCTCATTGGGGCAGGAGTATCTGTCTGTCCCATGGTTGCCAGTATTTCTTTTCTTATCTCTCTCTGATGGTCTATGTTAATGGGTAAGTTGCTTTCTGAACTGTATCTTCTAGCAAACAAGTCTGCAGCTTGTTTTCCTCTGAAAAGTTTGCCACCTTCATCCAATGTGATAGTCTGCCTTGGTGAGGAACGCTCTTCATTTAGAGACTTGACTAATCTCCAAAGTTTCCTGCCGTCTTTCTCAAGGTTCAGCGATGCCGTTTTAGTTCTCCAGCTTTTCCGTTTTTCTTCTAGCTTTGTTCTCTGAAACTCTGCTACAGCCTTTTTCCATTTGTTGTGAGTTTCAAGTGAAGGCTGAGACTCTGCGTTCTTTCTAGCCTTGTCCATAGCTTCCTGACGTTCTTGGAGTGTGCTGGACCAGTATGGTATGTAGTTACGCCGGCATCCTTTGGGAATGGTTTCTTTTGCAGCTTGTAGTATGCATCTGTTGAAGTCTTTTACCACTTCATTAATATCTCGGTTCTGTACCTTGAGGGTAGACAGCAGCGTGTTCACCTGATGCCTGAATAAACCCCAGTTGGCTTTTTTGTAGTTCCATCTTGTAATGGCTGGGCCTGTACTGAGAGTTGCACTCTGGACAGTAAGAAAGATTGGGCGATGGTCGCTTCCCCCTAGTTGATCTCCTACTTCTCTACTAATAGATCCAGCTATATCTGGTGTGGAGAAGGCAAGATCTGGTGTTGAAGTTGTGTGCCATCCTCTGGAGTAGAAGGTAGGAGTATCTGTGGCATTATTGACTAGGATTAGGGAGTGTGATCATCTTGCCAAGTTTCAACCTCTTCACCTCTGTGATCCAGATGGTTATAGCCCCAGCTCTGGGAGTGGCTATTAAAGTCTCCAACTGCTATAAAGTTGGTGGCTGGTACCTGTATAGAGCTGAGACTCAGAGGTTTGTTGTTCGGACAGTAATAGTTCAGGAGTTCTATTTCCATCTTGTCTACCTTTATCTGCAGCAGCTGATATTCTGCTCCATCCATGAAGGTTTTCCTTTCGTGTGCAGGAATGTTATTCCTTACAAGAGTAAGTACTCCTCCTTTTCGTCTATCTTTTCTGTCGGATCTGAAGCATTGATATCCCCTTATTTTAAAGATTTGATCTGCTTTCAAGTGAGTCTCTTGGATACAGCAAACACTGACTTGCTTCTCATACAAGATGTTTTCCAGCTCTGTCTTTTTGCTGTATCCAGCCTGCTTGCTGTTCACTCCCTCTGCATTCCAGTGCATTATGACAAGTGGCACTCTGGGTTTCTCTTTTTCTGTTTTGTTTTGGTCAGTAGTTCTCCTCCGCCGTCTGCTGACTCCACAAGACGGTCTAGAGGGTCCTCCAGTAGCTGAGGGTGGGCTCTGTCGAGGCTCAGAGCCCGGCACTGCACCTGCCTGGTGGAGCTCCACAGGACGAGCACCAGAACGAGATTTATTTGACGGTGTACTCTCCATAGAAAAAAAAAAAGCGAGTTGCATGATACTGTGGTTTCCGGTGCGCCTTCTGGCCCAGTATCTACGACTTTAGCACCTGCTCAACGGGGAGTGGGCTCATCCCTAATCTGTTTATGTTCCCAGTAGTAGACTATTCGCAAGCAGCCTGGGGGTGTCACTGCTCTGCGCGGACCTTGTTTACCGAGGCGGCGTCCGAGCTCGTATGGTGAAAATATGGTTGCGTTATCTTCAAAATAGCCCTGTCTTTCCCGTGGCTTTTCTGCCATCCTGCAACTTTGAGTTAGGGAGTTCTGAGCTCCAGTCTCTTTCCCAGGCGTTTTATCCTGGCCTGGCACGCATACAGAGGACCCCACTTCTGGTTCTAAGTTAGCAGTTGGGGATAGGTGGGGTAGCACACTGTGCATTCCCCGTCATCCAGGGGGCTCTCCAACTATGCAGAGCTTGCACAATGCTGTGCTCTGGTTTTTGGGCTCTCCCAAGGAATCCTCACGTCCTGCACAGAGCCACTTCCAGATACCCACCACCTGCCAACCCTCCATTGTAGAAATCTCCTGCATGCGGCCATCCAGTCAAGAGCCAGTATTAAGTCTGGTGCCCAAGTGATCCCCCCCAAGCTCAGTGTGCAATGCTGGGTTCTCATCATGCTGCAACACAGGGGGGATTGTGATGCTCAGCCATCTCTCTCAATTCTGCACCGATAAGTGACATCGGGGACTTAACTGTGCCTCAGTGCTGGGAGGCCCCGTTTCCGGGTACACCACACACAGCCAATTGAGGCAACGGTCGCCGTGGGCGTGATAGACGACAAACAGTGAAGAATGAGGCAAGAAAGCATTTAACCCATGAAGTGGGGGTGGATTGGTGCAGACCAGAGCATGTACCACTCGCCGGTGGGTTCTGCATCTACACCTATAGGGTTCCACCCACTCCTCAGCCCATTTAGTCTGGCCCCTCACCCAGGACCTGTCCGGCTTGGGTGACCCTGCCAGGAGTAAAACTCCCGCCGGCATAGCTCCCGGGATCATTGGGGCGCTCAAGCTCTCCAACCACGGCAAGGTAGGCTTACATGTGGAGAGAGATGGGTTATAAATAGGATATATATTGTTTTCAATTCCAAATAATTTGAACAACTGCCGATGAGAAAGTGGCATCAGATTTGTCAAAACATTGTAAATAGGGACAATCACAATTATGCTAATACGTTAAATAAATAAACAAAAAAACAAACAAAATCAAGATGAAACTCTGAACAAGAATTATATTAAAATGGAGGGGTGTAAAGGCCTGGTGGTTCCAGTTATATAACTGACTTTAACAGATATTTAATTGACTTTCATCTGTTAAAAGTCATATGCATTGTAAGAACAGCATCAGACCTTCACATTAACAGACACTAATATTAACATTTGTTCGTGATAAATATTTTTTGACTATATTATGCAGTTCCCTAGGTCTGTCTATTCTTAACACCTCTTCTATATTTAAAAAAATTATATATATATATATATATATATATATATATATATATATATATATATATATATATATATATATATATATATATATAGTCACATGATGATGATGATATCAGTGTAATGTATATGTCACATGATGATGATGTTGTCACTATAATACATGGGTGTGTGTGTAAGCAAAGGATAAAGTGAGAGAGGGTGTTTGCGTGAACAGTAAATGACGTAGGCTTGTGTGTATGTTAAGTGCGAATGAAAAGCGGTCAGTCGGGTTTTGCGTGAGTGTGTCTCGTGCGAGACTGTGGGTCAAAACACGGGAGAACAGTGCAGTGTGCGAGGTAGTCAGTTGTTGACTGAAATGAAGACTGGAAGGTTGCTTGTAGAGGGGAACAAGATGGCTAGTTGTGATCGCTGAATCTTGTTGGTTAATTCTGAAGGAAGAATTATGAATTACCGTATTACCTTGGATATTTGGATTTCATATCATATTTGTGTTTCATGACATTTCCGTAATACAGTGTTCAGTTTGGGACTAAATTTCGGTGTTGATTGGTTTACTCAGGAATGGATGTGTTAAGTATGGTGTAAGAAGATAATAAGCACCTTGAGAATTAATTATTGCGACAGCATGCATCCCCACAGCATGTGTCATTTGGGGGCTCTTTGAGGGAAAGTGTACCCGCCAGAAGAATCTAGCCATCCGTGCCAAAAGTATTAAGCCATTTTACAATCCAGGGTTGCCAGTCATGAAATATCTACTCATATTCCTGAAAATTTCGCTCATGTAAGTTGGCGTGTTCACAGAACACTGAATTTCAAAGACTGGGCCGTGTTCAGCCTACTATCGATTTAAATTACTGATTTCAAGCAACACGTAATATTCAAGACATTTGCATGTAAAAGCAAAATGTATTGCCACTAGTGTCAGTTATTAACACTTGAGTTTGTGTCGAACGGAGTAAGCTACACTATGTTTCAAGAATTTGCTTGATTGACATTCATCAACGCTTGAGTGGTGGCTAGTTGCACAGCTGCACGCTGTTTTCGATGGCTTATATACGTTTATATATCCATGGTTATCGTCTTGTTTGTGGTCCTTACTGACGTACTTCTCGCCATAGTGTCAGGACTACCATCAGTGATATGTACAACATATTTAAACATTGAAAATCGACCCGCTTGTCGGATCTTGTGAAGTATCATTGACCATTCTTAATTCAAGAAAATCTACGCTGCTTGCCGCATCTTGTGCAGTATCAAAGAACATTCTTACTCCAAGAACATCTACGCTGCTTGAAGCATCTTTTGCAGTATCAAGGAACATTTATAGGACATAATTTGCAAGACATCCTTACGGTAGAGTCTACGACGCTTACTGCATCCTCTGCAGTGGAACGGATTATTTGAAAACTAAAACATTATTAAAGCAAGATGACTCATCAGTACAGCTCACTGCCTCCTCCCTTGTGCATGGATACTTATACACAGTGAAGTCTACACCGCGTACTAAGCAAGGCACCACACAGTGACAGGCTGCTAAACAGATAAGTCATTTTTGTGCTATCATTGCTCTTGTTCGTGCATACCACACTGTTGGCATTCCTGTCTTTACCTCATCTGCTGCTTGTTGTTATTGTGCGTGACTTACGTGTTTGCTTAAATTATGTTTTAGATTCAATATTTATTCTTCTTTATAGAGGAACTGATGTTGAGTTAATCTATTAGGATTTTGTTAAAATTAATCATTTAAGGGGCCACATCTGTGTTGGATCGGATGATATGGAGCGCCCTGAGTGATTTCTTTGAACATAATATACATTAGTTGTGTTGGTTTAGTTTGTAGAAAGCGTTACAATCGTAAAAAGACTCTTTCTTGTCCAGTTTATATGTTGTATTCTTCAGTTATTTTTCTTACTATCATTGTACATAAGTTATTTTTTTAGTCCCATTGTGGTTGGTCGTCTGTCAGGTTCGGTGTTGTAAATAAATCTATATTTTCTATTTAATTTTTTTTCTCTTCTTTTCTGTATGTTATTATCCACCACCAGCCTGCTAGTTTTCATTGTCCTTATTGAAGCGTCTGTTTTCTTCATCCATCAACTGTTCATACTGTGTCATGAATATCAGATATTCGCTGTATAGTTAGTAATTCGTATACATACGGCCGTTTGCAGAACAGCTTACCTTGTATAAATATAGTGTCATTTTTTTCCCTGGTTTGGGTAACCTCAATTTAAGTCGAATACAAGATGGCAAGTCTTAAAGACTTTATTGATATGGGAAAACAGTTGGGCAAAACAGGCCTTGAACTGGAAACATGGGCAATGAAACAGTTCAAAGAGGCAGAAATAAAGCGAAAACAGGACGAGGAACGAAAAGAAAGATATGATGAAAGACTGTTAAAGAAAATGGAATTTGAGGCAACTACCAAACAAAAGGAAGTTGAGGCAACTACCAAACAAAAGGAGGTTGAAGCAAGTACCAAACAAATGGAAATTGAAAAGGAAAAGGCCATTGCTTTAAAGAAATTAGAATTAGATGCTTCTAATCATGAGTCCTATAGTAGAGAGTCCTCGGGGAAGGAACCATTACATACATATAAATTAAAACTACCAAATTTTTCGGACTCCTTCGACTTGATCGACGTGTACCTAGAACGCTTTGAAGGAAAGACGATATCACTGAAGATAAAGAAAGAACAATGGAGTTCCATGTTATGCGATCTGCTGACGGGCCAGGCGTTACAGACTTTTTTTAAATTACCTGTAGATGACCGGCTCAACTATGAAGTGGTAAAAGAAGCATTGCTTCGCAAATACCGTCTTACTTCACATGGTTATTCTATGCGTTTTAAAAACGAGAAACCCAGTAAAGATCAGGATTTTGGTGACTTTATTGCTAACATAAAACTATCATTTACACGCTGGATAGATCTATCTGGGATTATTAAAGATTTTGAAGGCCTCAAAGATCTCATCTTGAGAGATAAAGTCCTCTCGGCCTGTAGTTCGGACTTAGTTGCATTCTTTCAAGAACGTGACCCGAAGAATCTTGACACCATGTTAGAGCTAGGGAGGCAGTACATGACTGCCCATCCTGGGAGGTCAGTACATAAACAGGTGGAACCTGATAATTTTCCGGTATGTTCTGCTAGGGAAGTAAACAATGCACCATATCGTAGACCGCGATTTGATAATGTGAACAGACAATATGACAGGAGATCGAGATTTGATAGAACATTTAACCACGATTTCAAGCCGCGTTATTCCCCGCCTAAGCGTTTTCCTCAGCGTAGATCAGATAGCTCTAAATGGGGCTGTCGTAGCTTCGGTTCCTGGCGCCACGCATCCAAATTTTGTGACAAATCAGGTCCAAGCCCTACTAACACACCACCATCCAGCCCAAAGGGAAGTCCTAGGAAAAACTACCACCGTGAAGCTCACTGTTACCTGTGTAACGCGACGGATCATTTCCAAAAAGAATGTCCGACCAGGAAGACAGAGCATGCAAACGCTACATCGGTATTGGAAACATTTAACAGTGAAGATTGTCTAGGTTGTAAGCCTTTATTCGAACCTAACGGTAAGTCGATACTGATCTGTGGTCACGCTCTGCCTGTGTTGTCATCGATTGAGGAAGGTGGCACTTTGACTCTACACCGAGGTTTGGTAGCCCGTAAATTAGTAAGTGTGCTACGAGACACTGGATGCACGACGATTGGAGTGAGACGTTCATGCATAGACGAGTCGTGTCTCGTCGGAAAAACTGCCAGTGCGTTACCTTTGGAGGCAGAGTAGAGTACTACCCTCTAGCGATTATCAATATAGATACCCCTTTCATATCAGGTAAAGTTCGCGCGTGCGTCCTCGACTCTCCCGTCGCAGATTTAATTATAGGCAATTTACCGAAAGTGCAGAACTGCACACAACAGGATATAGATGACTGGAATCAACAACACTCACTTGTAGCAAACGCAGTCACTACTAGGGCACAGAAAAATCCTGAGGATCAACAGGCGGATAAGGATCCGGTACTGTTGCTTGATAATAGGGCTGCTGGCCCAAACAAAAATCGTGAGGCTCGCTGTGCGTCTTTTGTGGAACAGCAGCGTGCTGACTTGTCTCTTCGGCCTTTGTTCAATTTTGCTGACAGGGCTGATGTTAGACACACTAAATCAGCAAGATATTGGTTTCAATTGAAGAGTGAAGTGCTAACCAGATGTTTTGCCAAAGGTCATTCTCTGGTGCGGCAAATTGTCTTGCCCAGTTCACTTAAGACTATGACGCTTAAAACCGCACATGACTGCCCGTTCGCAGGACACATGGGAATAGCTAGAACCAAAAATAGGGTATTATCACAGTTCTATTGGCCAGGTTATAATAAAGACATTCGGGCATATTGTCGTTCGTGCGTGGTGTGCCAAAGTACTTTTCCCAAAGGCAGGTCCCAAAAGCACCGTTGTAGGTTACGGACATATCTAGTAGACCATTTAAGAAACTGGCAGTAGACATTGTAGGTCCCCTTCTCATAATGTCTGACAAAGGACATCGTTACATTCTTACTGTGGTAGATCTTTGATCTAGATGGCCCGAGGCTGTCCCTATGAAAGTAATTACTTCCGCGGCTGTAATAGAAGCTCTCCAAATGATATTCAGTAGGTTCGGGTTTCCGGATGAAATATTATCCGATAGAGGGACACAGTTTACATCAGACATGATGAAAGAGGTATGCAAAATGCTAAATATTAAACAGTCATTCACAACTCCGTATCATCCACAAATAAATGGCACTTGCGAGCGTTTCAACGGATCGTTGAAGCGTATGCTAGGAAAGGTGACGACAGAGTCACCCACAGAGTGGGACATATACTTACCAGCCGTGCTTTTTGCTTATAGAGAAGCACCGCAGGAAAGTACGGGGTTCTCGCCATTCGAACTTATATATGGAGCTAATCCTCGTGACCCCATGAGTCTATTGAAGGATTTGTTTATCGGTAAATACTCCAACGAGGAGGTCAAATCTTCATACGAATTAGTTGTCAGTCTGCGAGAGCGCATCGTGAGATCATGTCAAATTGCAAGTGACTCATTGACTGTAGCGGGAGCTAGGTATCGAGCTTATACTAGCCGTAATAGTAAACTCTTGACTCTTCAACCTGGGGATAAGGTGTAGCTCTTGCTCCCCACCAATAGAAATCATTTGCTTATCTCATGGCAGGGTCCATTTTCGGTAATTCAAGCAGTTACAGACGTAGATTATATGATTGAAGTGAAGGGGAAGAAAAAAATATTCCATTTCAACATGTTAAGACCCCACTATGAACGCCCTGAGTCCCTCCAGCACATTGCGGAAGCCGTTCTAAGTGATACGCAGGAAATTACTTGTTCTGCAGTGATAGCAGAAAAAGGCTGCGATGGGGAGGATATCCATCTCCAGTTGTCTCTTCTCCCCTTACAACAGTCAGAGTCATGGAAGAATGTAGAGATATGCAACTCCGTTCCTCTCAACCAACAACGGCAACTTCAAGCATTACTTCAGGACTATGCTGATGTGCTGACGGATAAACCAAGCAGGACGACACTGATAAGTCACGACATCAAATTGTTAGATGAGCGCCCCATCAGGCTGAAACCATACCCGCTACCTCTCCATTATAAGGCGGCAGTGGAGAGAGAGATAGACGAAATGCTCCACTTGGGGATTATTGAACCTTCTGAGTCCCCATATGCATTCCCGTTAGTGATTGTTAGGAAAAAAGACAACTCGTTACGTATCTGCATTGACTTTAGGCGCCTAAACGCGATTACAATCACAGACGCAGAACCTATACCAAATCAGGATGACCTGTTAGCACAAATGTCAAAAGCTCAGTTCTTTAGTAAGTTCGACCTATCTAAAGGATACTGGCAAGTGCCTCTGACGGAATCGGCAAAACCTCTGACAGCTTTTGTCACGCCAAAAGGTCTGTTCCAGTGGAACTATATGTGCTTTGGGCTTGTTAACGCCCCAGCGACATTCGTGCGTATGATGAGAAAGCTACTCGGCGGCAGGCCTGATGTAGTCACTTACTTAGACGATATTTGCCTCTTTATATCCTCAGGACAGATGCGTCCTCTGTGGGCATAGGAGGATGTCTAATGCAAGAACACCAAAACACTCTGCATCCGGTCTTATATACGAGTCGGAAATTATTACCAGCAGAGACCAGATATGCTACTATCGAAAGAGAATGCCTCGCCATAGTGTGGTGTGTTGCGAAGCTTTCCAAGTATCTGATGGGAGCTAATTTTTTTCTTAATACAGATCATAAACCTTTAGCATATATGAAAACTGCAAAATCGCCAAACAGCCGGTTAACAAGATGGTACCTACTGTTACAACAATATGACTTTTCTGTAATACCTCTTGAGGGAAAATCCAATGTGTTGGCGGATGCTTTATCCCGGCTATAGCTGATAATATGTTCATAGATAGATTTTTCATGAAACAATTTTGGATGATATTATGTTATGCTAATTTACCTGTAACTACATGTAATCCACTCGTTTATTGTTCCAGACATTTGCCTTACTCTATGAGAAAACTGTGTTTTCTTCTGGAGAAGGGGGTAGATGTCACATGATGATGATGATATCAGTGTAATGTAGATGTCACATGATGATGATGTTGTCACTATAATACAGACATCGAGCATATATCGTAATGATGATGATGATTTCACGGTAATACAATTATCAAGCATATATTGCATTGAGGATGATGATGATTACGCTGATGATGATGATTATGGTCAGTGGGTGTGTGTGTGTAAGCAAAGGATAAAGTGAGAGAGGGTGGGGCCCGAGAATCTACCAGCGATGACGAGAACAGTGCCTAGCCCTTTGTTGCTACCGACGGTTAGTTCAGTTGTTTGAATTGAATATGATGACTTGGAAAGGTTGCTTGTTATAGGGGGAAAAAGGAAAAAAGAATGGTAGTTGTGATTCGATGGAATCTTTGAGTTGGTTTAATTCTCAAGGAAGAAGTTTGGCATTTGAATGTTATTACAATTGTGATTATTATTTGGGTATATTCATATACTTGTATAGATATTTGTTTGTTGTTAATTAGGAACATTTCTCGTAATACTCAGTGTTTTAAGGTTTGGGGACACCTATATTTCAGTCGATTGTTGATTCGGTGTTATTCAGTTCGTGAGATGATTATATGTGACTGGGTGTTAGAGTATGGCTGGTACGAATGATAGTACAGCTACCTTGAGAACGTTGATATTTATTGCCTTGACTCTGTTATGGCATTACGGCAACACAGCATTTGGGCATGTGTCATATTTTATATTATATATATCTATATATATATATATTATATTATATACTATCATATACTATATAATATTATATATATATATATATGCAGGTAAAATACGATTATATATTATATATTGGTGTTGTGTGTGTGTGTTGTGGTGCTGTGGGAGTTTAGCATGTTGTAAGAACTAAAAAAAAAAAACGCAACGATAGTGGCTTTTGGGTATGTCTATGGAGCTATTGTATGTGTGTGTAGGAAGAAAGCTTTCGATTACAGATCTTATGAAAAAGTAGGAGATTGAAAGTCTACACAAAATTGCAGAGAAACTAGTGGACTATGTATGTGTTTAGTGTGGGTCCGGCGGAATGTATTAAAAAATGGAGATTTAGGTCGCACTACGATCTCTTGGAAAATAGTGAACCGCCAGAGTGACAGAGTGCAAAGGAGAGAAAGATAAGTAAGAAAGTTTACTATTAGATGCAGGGTGTCCACAACAAGGGCGGAGAAATGATGATCTTCAGTCCGTCACATTACATATCTGTTACTTGCATATACATAAAATGTACAATAATGAAAAATCATTAAGAACAAAAATAGCATACACAATGCGTTTCCTTTGCACGATGACTTAGCGTTGTTGCGATTCTTTCTGAAGAAGTAAACGTTCATCACTACTGCAATACATTTTCTGATGCTACAGCAATGGCCAATAACCGTCTACTGCGAAGAGGTACGGCTCCATAAACAAATGGCATTCATGATCGATTTATATGTGAATGAGATGGGAAAACAAACGTACACTGATATTCTTCCTTACCTCTAAGCTAAGACACTCAGAGCTTCAGCAAACTAGGACTGTACTTAATACGGTTCGAATGGAACCTTCTAAACGGATGATAATGTAAATTATTCATTTAAATGAGAAACAAATCCCGAAATACCATAGGCAATTAATTTTTGATCGCTACGTACCCTGATCTTAGGAAAAAAGAGACAAGGTTTGACAGATAATCGGACTTGATGAGAGCAAGACAAAAGAGAATGGCTCAGAATTATGACAAAAGAACACTTGTCTGGAACCAACTTGGGGGTGCAGTCTTGAGAACAGTGCTTTTTAGTGAGTCGTTCTGTAGACGTAGGGCGTAGTTGAGGCCATGTTCATTGAATAATGTGCATTTGGCTAGCATTGGGCAGTATACATACAGGCATGGCTGTATAGAACGCAAACTTCGAATTTAAAAGTAGCAGATCTGCAGGACTCCAATAAATTTCAAGGCGCACATGAGAATTATGTAACGGGGAAATTTGGAAATAGGCTCATGAAGTTTGTCGAACACCGATATTATAAATGAGACACTCGGATAAAGATTACCCATTGCCTCCAGCCAGTATAATTGATCAGATATATATTGTTCAAAAAAAGATAACGACATTTAGCTGATCCGAGGGTTGCTGTTTTTATGAATTTGTAAGTTAAAAATTTTGGCTGATAGGCATAGGGTATATAAAAGTAACCTAGCCTCCAGAATGTTCTTTACAGTGGTATAATTGCACGTAGTTGACACCTGAATTGGCGTGTCGTTTTTATTAATCGTTAACAACCCAGTGGGTCAAGTAGTGTTTTCTATGGAACGGCACTTTTTGAGCCCCCACAGCTAATTGATGCGCGCAACGTGAATTAGCCAAAGACAAAAATTTTTGGGGTGAACACTTATTCATGACATACGCATAACTATGAAAAACCTTCATTATGTAAAATGGATAAAACGCTTCACACTCAAAAAATTAAGTCATTTTTTCAAGCAGGACTAATTTAGGGCGGTACTCTACTCGATAAATTTATGGAACTAATGCTACTAGCAGACTGCACGCAAGGCGAAAGTCAATGTCAGGACTCAGGTGGCCTACCCAAGGCCATTCTAAATCGTTGCATCAGTGTACACATCGGTCCGACTTTTGCACACCGTGTTTCCACTTGCACACTGGTTTCAGTTTGATGAAGACCGGCATAATCTCGCAAGTGGACGACCCAGAGTGACAACAGGCACGCGAGAGGACTTCAGGATCGCTTTATTTCGGCTTCCGTCACCTCAGAGGGACAGGTTTAAAAACAGACTTCCTCAACACTGGCCACAATCATATTGCATTGGTCAGGAGAAGCGTCCGCATGTGTTTCTGATCAAACTGTACGGATATAGAGAATGCTTGAACGCTGGGACTTTGGGCAAACAACGACCTCACCGGAGGACACATGTTCCTTACGCTTGCCCGCCATCCGCCAAAATCTCGAATACCTTCTCTTTTGTTGACACAAAAACCAGCCATATCGCTCGACCACTTCGGTTTAGTTGACGAGAATGTTGTTTGTTTTCATTTGTTGTGCAGCGTTCCTTGAACTGGATCGGCATGCGTTGCTAGTTGGGTTTCTACCGTAGGCGAAATCGAACGTCTTAATTTGGCACCTCAAATAATGATTTTGATGATGGAAGCGCTCCGCCGCACGGTGGGCACACTACCCACACGGTGTGTGGAGGTTATTGTCGAGCCTTGGCACAACCTGCCCAAACACAAATGGTTCCCAACCTTGCTTTCTTCCGCTGGGGGATTGATCCAGTAACAACCGGAAAGGAGTCAAACTGGTTCGCACATTGAAGGAGGGCTCTTGAGATGCTCAACGCGATACGGTCGCAATGAAAATTCTTCGAACGCATCACATGTCCTTCCACTTTTGGCTGCCCACAAAGGTCTTGAGTTTTATCATACTCAGGACATACGCCAGGACACCATTATGCAACGATTGAACGTTACAGCACAGTTCCGCGGATCTGCCAACGCCAATCATCTTCAACACCCGTCCCTGGCCTATCCTCCTGTCTCCGAACATGAGTCCGAATTAGCACCTGTGGGACGCATTGAGCTGCATAGACGTGTTTTGTCGCCGAAGAACGTTGCTACCAGACAATCTCGTCGGCATGTGATCTGTTCTAGGCACTCAAGGAAAGACGTGGGCATCCATCCCACAAGGCCCGAATATCAGCCCGTAGTGATTCGCATCCTCATGCTCGCGACCAGAGATTAGGGAATGATCCAGTCCGCTGATCGATGCCAAGACCGGACGGCCACCACAGCACCATTACTAAGCGGGAAAGACCCGTACAGTACTCTAAAAAAACTATCTCGTGACCCAGACTGCAAAAACAAACTGTCAATTGATTGGGTGTGAAACACCTAGGTATTCGCTTTGTATGACAAATTTGAAACAATTAACTCATAATTAACATTATAAAAATCGTTATTGATGTCACAAAAAGATTATGGGCTATGGTGATCCATGATGTGGTCGTGTCGAGTTAGCTTGTTGCGTTTTCTTTTTTTGAACAGTATAGTATAGAAGAGGACTGCAGGGCTCAGCAATAACAGGCCTGAAAAATTCAATAGATGACGCTAACGCTCTGTGCCATAGACACTAAATGCTGGCCTATAGAAGGCATAAGGACTCAAACCGAATTTGTAATTGTTTGGTGAGAAATCAACACAAAACTACAAATGAAGAGCCAGATATCCATAGATGAAAAATCCACTATTATAAGAACCCTATCTTACAAGTGCTTGGCGCACACTAAAGAGTTCCAGTTTGGAAAGACAAAATCGATCGTTTCCCTATATATGGATTAGAAAAAGCATTATCCTGGCAATTGAAAGTAAAAAGAGCCAAACTGCAACGGATAGAAAGATCCATAGCGACAAAAAACATAGCGAAACATTATCCTCGAAAGCACCTGGGACCCATGTCATTACACAGATTGGTATTCAGGCGCAAGACGCAAATGCACTCAGAAAATGGATTGGGGGGGGTGTTCTTTTTATACCTTATAGCACTGGGTTGCAGGAAAAAAGGCTGTCCAGTGGCGAACAGGGGAGACTGCATTCTCCTGGCAAAACTTCAGACCAGTAGGCAGAGGCCTTTTAAACTAGCAGCAGAGGTTTTTTATTGACAGAAGAAAGAGCAGAGACACAGTTGCTTTCTTTAATGATTGCACAGTCCAGTAATTGGCAACTCGTTGTTGCTTTGAAAAGGGCAAAATAATACAGGGACCTCGATGATCTCAGGGACGTATGTGCTCCACAAAAACGTTGGTCAACGACTGATTCAAAAGTGTTGTGATCCAATGGAGCCCATCTCATTGTAACATCACCGGCAATGAAGAGGCTGATAAAATGGCAAAAGAAGGTTCACATCTACCTCAGCCTGATGCAAGCATAACTTTTGACGAGGCAAAGAGTTTTATCAGAATCAGATACAGAAACAAATGGAATGTAGAACATCCAGTGCACACACAGAATGATGCTTACTACCAGCTCCACAGAAGAGAACAAGTGGTAATCTTCAGACTCCGCACTGGCCATAACAGATTGAGATACCATCTATTCAACAAGCTAAAGATAGGAACTACCGATCAGTGTAACTGTGGCACTGATAAAATGACTGCTGAACATCTGCTTCAAAGTTGCCCGTTATATGTGGTACATAGAAAGTGCATATGGCCGACGCCAGCTCCTTTAGTGGAAAAACTTTACGGGGATTCAAATAGCCTCAAATTGACTACTGCTTTCTTTGAGAATATTCAAGTGGACGCCTGAGAGTGTACGAAGAAGAAGAAGAAGATGTTAAGAAGAATGGTGTGTAATATATTTGTACTTGAGTGAGGTCTACTGTGAAGGTCTCTGAGGTAAACAATGGACAGCTGTGTTACAGAGAACCTTTCTTAAGTTGACCAGCCCCTACGATCTACACTCTAAGCTATATGTATTGAAACTAGTAGATGATTGAGCATTGCAGAGCTAACGTATAGTGTCTAGGGTAATGTTCGAGTGATGTTATAAGGAATTCAATACATACAGATATTAATAATGCTATTGGAACGTTAGAAACTAACACCAGTATGAGTAAATTTTTTAGTTTTTGAATTCTTTTTTTTCAAATTTATTTGTCACCTGAACCTATAAATTGTTTTGGCCGAGGGGACCACAACTCAATTTGATATGTGTGTCAAAATGTATTATATTCAAATATAATAATGTGATTTATTCGCGGCAGGGTGTGATAAATTTAGGGAGCGCACAGTATGTGTCCATAGCACTATTGTTACAAAGATACAATTTTCAAATATTATTTTCTTAATCTATGATAACTTCTAGGGGTATTAGGAGAGAGACTGGCTTGGGAATTTAGTCTCATCATTCCAAACGTTGTTCCTTTGTTTTTTAATCATCTCACTGTTTATTTTAGAGTCAGACTTTTGGCTGGAAATAACTGTATTTATTATAATGGAGATTTATTCAAAGTTTATATGATAAGTTGTCCCAGGCCAGATAGTGGGACTTATCTGAACCCAGGAATCACAGCAGTTGTAGTAGATTCGGCCACAAGCCAGTCTCCTCTGGTCTTTCAAATGCGTGAGTATAGAAATAGTACCAGGGACTTCTCACAGTAGTGTAGGCTTTCTTAATCAGAAGATCCACTGACACCAGACAAGTGCCAGCATAACCCTTGCAAATTAAAGTTATGTTCCTGTCTTAACCTCACTTCAGTTCCACCAAATTCACAAATAATAATACAATTCAACAAAAGAACCTGGTCAGCTTCTCCTGACCAACCCTGCTCCTCCACTCTACTTTGATGGAACAATTTATACCAGTTTCTCATCTTTTCCCTGATGGCTGTTACGCCTCTGCCATTTGCACTGATCTTTTTCTATAAAATATGATGGGTGATATGATTCATGATGCCCCCTGCATGTTCTTTTTGTATCTACCTCTCTCTGGTAGCTTATATACAATGGATACCTTATAGGCCCTGACAGTGGTTGCTGGGGACCTATGTACTGACTAATCATGATGGATTTTCATCTAACACATTCACATTAAATAAAAGATAATTATAATTAATAGTCATCTTACCACAAGTTTCAATGAAAAACACACAAGTTATACGTTGACTGGCAATAGAATTACACATATGTTCCTTCTGCCCTGTCCAGACTGCTGAGATAGATATATTCTACAGCAGTGCTGCTCTCAACGCACCTTGCTTCAACTACAGTTTTGAAAAAATGGCGACAAAGCCTTATAAGTTTAAACGCTTTGGTAAGCTGGCCAATGATTTTTCATATCTCAATTGTAAACAAAGTCTGTCAAAATAAAATTCAACTGTTCCTACGTTACTCGGTTAGTATATTTTTAGTTTTGAGGTCGGCCAATAATATTTCGCCTTCCTTCAAATTTCAGCCAATCCAATTCACCGTACTATCTTAGCCTGTGTTTCCCATACAAAAATCTGTACGCCGGACCAAAAAAATCCTTACAAACACCCAAAAATCCTTACGCAAAAATATATTTAAAAATTATACACAATACAGTATTAAAATGAGAAAGGACATATACAATTCTATTAGCATTTGAATTAGTGTGGTCTCTCCACATGTAAGCCTACCTTGCCGTGGTTGGAGAGCTTGAGCGCCTCAATGATCACCCAGGAGGAGTGGGTGGAACCTATAGGTGTAGATGCAGAACCCACCGGCGAGTGGTACATGCTCTGGTCTGCACCAATCCACCCCCACTTCATGGGTTAAATGCTTTCTTGCCTCATTCTTCACTGTTTGTCGTCTATCACGCCCATGGCGACCGTTGCCTCAATTGGCTGTGTGTGGTGTACCCGGAAACGGGGCCTCCCAGTACTGAGGCAAAGTTAAGTCCCCGATGTCACTTATCGGTGCAGAATTGAGAGAGATGGCTGAGCATCACAATCCCTCCTGTGTTGCAGCATGATGAGAACCCCGCATTGCACACTGAGCTTGGGGGGATCACTTGGGCACCAGACTTAATACTGGCTCTTGACTGGATGGCCGCATGCAGGAGCTTTCTACAATGGAGGGTTGGCAGGTGGTGGGTATCGGGAAGTGGCTCTGTGCAGGACGTGAGGATTCCTTGGGAGAGCCCCGAACCAGAGCACAGCAACCACAGTATCATGCAACTCGCTTTTTTTTTCTATGGAGAGTACACCGTCAAATAAATCTCGTTCTGGTGCTCGCCCTGTGGAGCTCCACCAGGCAGGTGCAGTGCCGGGCTCTGAGCCTCGACAGAGCCCACCCTCAGCTACTGGAGGACCCTCTAGACCGTCTTGTGGAGTCAACAGACGGCGGAGGAGAACTACTGACCAAAACAAAACAGAAAAAAGAGAAACCCAGAGTGCCACTTGTCATGATGCACTGGAATGCAGAGGGAGTGAACAGCAAGCAGGCTGGATACAGCAAAAAGACAGAGCTGGAAAACATCTTGTATGAGAAGCAAGTCAGTGTTTGCTGTATCCAAGAGACTCACTTGAAAGCAGATCAAACCTTTAAAATAAGGGGATATCAATGCTTCAGATCCGACAGACAAGATAGACGAAAAGGAGGAGTACTTACTCTTGTAAGGAATAACATTCCTGCACACGAAAGGAAAACCTTCATGGATGGAGCAGAATATCAGCTGCTGCAGATAAAGGTAGACAAGATGGAAATAGAACTCCTGAACTATTACTGTCCGAACAACAAACCCCTGAGTCTCAGCTCTATACAGGTACCAGCCACCAACTTTATAGCAGTTGGAGACTTTAATAGCCACTCCCAGAGCTGGGGCTATAACCATCTGGATCACAGAGGTGAAGAGGTTGAAACATGGCAAGATGATCGCTCCCTAATCCTAGTCAATAATGCCACAGATACTCCTACCTTCTACTCCAGAGGATGGCACACAACCTCAACACCAGATCTTGCCTTATCCACACCAGATATAGCTGGATCTATTAGTAGAGAAGTAGGAGACCAACTAGGGGGAAGCGACCATCGCCCAATCTTTCTTACTGTCCAGAGTGCAACTCTCAGTACAGGCCCAGCCATTACAAGATGGAACTACAAAAAAAGCCAACTGGGGTTTATTCAGGCATCAGGTGAACACGCTGCTGTCTACCCTCAAGGTACAGAACAGAGACATTAATGAAGTGGTAAAAGACTTCAACAGATGCATACTACAAGCTGCAAAAGAAACCATTCCCAAAGGATGCCGGCGTAACTACATACCATACTGGTCCAGCACACTCCAAGAACGTCAGGAAGCTATGGACAAGGCTAGAAAGGACGCAGAGTCTCAGCCTTCACTTGAAACTCACAACAAATGGAAAAAGGCTGTAGCAGAGTTTCAGAGAACAAAGCTAGAAGAAAAGCGGAAAAGCTGGAGAACTAAAACGGCATCGCTGAACCTTGAGAAAGACGGCAGGAAACTTTGGAGATTAGTCAAGTCTCTAAATGAAGAGCATTCCTCACCAAGGCAGACTATCACATTGGATGAAGGTGGCAAACTTTTCAGAGGAAAACAAGCTGCAGACTTGTTTGCTAGAAGATACAGTTCAGAAAGCAACTTACCCATTAACATAGACCATCAGAGAGAGATAAGAAAAGAAATACTGGCAACCATGGGACAGACAGATACTCCTGCCCCAATGAGGGAACCCATCACACTAGGAGAACTACAGAAGGCTATTTCCAAGCTTAAGTTTCAAAAGTCACCCGGCCCAGACAAAATCAGCAACGAAATGCTAGTAAATCTGAGCTCAGCAGCAAAGACAAAACTGCTTGAGATATTCAACCACAGCTGGTTGAAAGGAACGGTACCCCAAGTATGGAGAGAAGCCATCACAGTGCCCATACTGGGGAAAGGGAGGTGTGGGACCGGGGCTGCAGGTTGCCGGCCAGTCGGTCTCACGGGCTGTGTTGGGAGGGCTGTGGAGCGGGTGGTCAACCACAGATTGAGATGGTGTTTGGGGTCTGGGCGGATCCTGGTGCCGGAACGGGCTGGATTTGGAGAGTGCTGCAGTGTGGAGGACCAAGTTGCTTGCTTGTCTCGGGCGGTGGAGGATGCCTTCCGGGAGAGGAGGGGGGTCCTAGCGGTCTGGGTCGACTTCAGGCAGGCCTTTGGCAGGGTGTGGAAGGGTGGCCTCGTTGCAAGACTTGGGAGAAGTGGAATCCGGGGCGGCATGATGAGGTGGATCCGGTCGTGCTTGCATGGCAGGAGAGCTGGGGTCGCTCTTGACGGTCTGCGGGGCGGAGGGGTGTTGCTCCATCAGGGGGTACCTCAAGGAGGAGTAATTTCCCCGGCACTCTTCCTTGTTTACATCAATGGCCTGGTGGGGGATCTCCCTGCAGGAGTTGGGGCTGCCTTATATGCAGATGACCTGGTGCTCTGGTGCGCTGATGAAGGTGTCACCACGGCGGATTGTGGAATGCAGCGGGCGGCGGACGTGCTGGTGTCGTGGGCGGAGAGGTGGCTTGTTACAGTGGACACAGACAGGGCCTCCGCGGCACTGTTCTCCCTCGCCCCCGGGGACGGATCGGCTAGCGTGCGCCTGGGGACGGCCGTGATCGGGGAGGAGGGCTGCCCCACCTGTCTTGGGGTGACGTTTGACCGGGGGCTTGCATGGAGTGGGCATGTTGGGAATGCAGAGGGGGGGGGGGCCCGGGGGCGACTGGGCGTGCTCAGAGGGTTGGCAGGTGCCGGCTGGGGAGCGGGTGAACGAAATCTAAAGAGGATTTGTAATGGAGTGGTGAGACCACACTTGGAGTTTGGCTCGGTAGCGTGGTCATCGGCTGCTGACTCGCGTCTGCAGTCTTTGGACAGGGTGCGGGGTCGGGCTCTCGGGCTCATTGCGGGAGCCATGAGGGCTACACCGATGGCAGAGATGCGGGGGGTTGCTGGATTGCAGACGTTGTCCCATGGGGGAGACACGGGGGCCATGGTCCAGATGGAGAGGTGCAGCAGTGTGCCAGTGCGCCCGGTGGGGGCAGGGCTGGATGGTCTGGCGTTGGGACGTCTGAGGCGTGGCGGCTTTGTGCGTCGGGGGAGGGGACTTGTGGGACAGCATCAGGGGGACCTGTCCGTGGGGACAGCGCCACTGAAGCCCACCCTATACCCTGTGCCATGGGAGCAGGCCGGCAGTGCCCTCCAAATTAATACAACAGTCAGTGGTCTCACAAGTGGATGTGAGTATAATGATCTGCAAAAACGAACTGCTACATTGAGTATGATCCAAGAAAGCTATCCCGATCAATCATGGATACATGCCTATACAGATGGATCAGCAACTAATGCTGTTGGGAATGGAGGTGCCGGTATCTTTATCTCATATCCTGACAACCACTATGAGACTAGGCACATTCCCACTGGTAAATTCTGTTCCAACTATACAGCTGAGGTTCAAGCTCTAGAGCAAGCTGCAAATATGATTTATAACACCAACTCTGACTGCCACCAGGTAGTCATCCTCACAGATGCACTGTCTGTCCTGCAAGCTCTCAAGGGTGGTAAACTCCCGCATCTGAGAAATGAACTAAACAAGGTAGCTGCCAAAAAGAGAACCATACTTCAGTGGGTACCATCTCACTGTGGTGTACCCGGAAATGAAAAGGCAGATAAACTTGCAAAAAAGGGAGGAGAATGTGAACAAGAAGATAATGAAGTCACATACTTTGAGAAAAAGAGAGCTATCCAGACTATCAGAAGAGAACAGAACCAACCCAAAGACGACTATCACACTCTCGACCGGCAGGGACAGACAACTATTTTTCGACTCAGGACAGGGCATAACAAACTGAATAAACACATGCACAAGCTACGATTGTCTGCTTCACCACTGTGCACATGTGGATTAGACGAACAAAAGAATTAGTGTGGTATAAAACATGCTAATAGTCTCATGCTGTTCTTTACATATAAAAAACTTAGTGATCGTGAGGTACTATTCTTTCGATGCACAGTGTTTTGTATTATAATCAACACATGCACTTTTACACTTTGCAGTATTGCATTTGTGGGCTTAAAGTCTGCACAGCATGTATCAATGTTAATCTAACACTGTAAAAAAGAAGTGAGTGTGTCTGCATTCATGGACCTCCTGCAGTCTGTGTGGACTTTTTTATTGAAAAATAAAGCATCAAAGTTTACGCAAACAAACTTTTTTTCTAGCTATGTAGGGCCGACACAGAATATTATGACATTAATTTATTGGAAATATTTAAATGATCAAAATATAACTGGAAAGATTAAGAGAACGACAAAAATGACATACAACGAAGCAAAGCAAAGCTACAGCAAAAAATGAAAAAATTAACTAAATTGTGAACAGAATATTAATCTAGGAAGAAAAAAATGTATTACCAAAAATTTACAAAATTATTATTTAAAAATTGATAGCCTAGACCAGTGATAATAGATCGCCGCTTTATGAAAAATGAAGCAGTGAAACTCGATCGCCGGAATAAAGTAGGTCTACTCAACGCAAACAAACTTTTTTTTATTTAGTTATGCAGGGCCTACACAGAATATTATGATATTAATTTATCGAAAATATACCGAAGGGCAAGATATAACTGGAAAGATTAAGACAGCGATTAAATTGCAACAAAGCAAAACAACAGCAATATTTAGGCCTAACCAAGTTATAGGTACTTGGCTTTTTTTAAACAAATTGGCATCGAAGTGTCTTGGCAAGCGTGGCTGATAACAGGTAACTTTAAAAATACGTCATGTCACGCTGAAAGCCGAAAGTCTATATAATTAGTCTGGGTTGTCCTATGGTACATATCCGGGTCACGTGGTTGTTCGTGCTAGACCTCTGTCAGTGAAGCATTATTTTTTGTAATGCGTAGCTGCCAGAGTGGATAGTGGCGATTCGCTCCCGTGGCTAGGCGGTGGGTGCCGTTCGGAAGGTCCTGGTTCGATCCCGGTAAGCCTATCACTTCTGTTGTTTTTCTGTTGTCTGGTCTTCTACTTCTTTATTTCTCACTGAGTGCCTGATAACATACCTTTGTGTGTTGTTTGTTTATTTATTTACGGAAAGCCGAAAGTGTTTGAGGCCGAATTCAAAGTTTTTGCCGAATTGTTGGGTATAAAAGGATTTGATTAGTTGCTGCGAGAGACTTCAGTTTAAAAACAGACGCCGAGATTCCCGGAATAAAAAAATTGGTTTTAAAAAACCTAAGCTAAAAAATATTTTCTGATTTAAAATTTAAAAAAAACTTGGGTTGGAAAATATTTTTAGAATTTAAAAAAAAAAAAAAAAAAAAAAAAAAAAAATCGACTTTTTTTTTTTTGGGAGGGAGGAAAAATCCGTACAACGAGTCTGTACGGCCGTACACTGCTAAAAGTATTAAAAATACGTACATTGTACGAAAAATTCGTACAGGTTGACAGGTATGGTTTCCCCTAAGTTTTTTTCAAAAAATATGCCATAAAAAAATAAGCAGGCATGACTTGTTCTGTCCGATCAGTATAAGCTTGCGAGTTGTTATTTTTATTTGTTACTAAAACAATGCGAGAAGTCCTAAGGCACACTAATATATAATTTTTATTGTGCTAGGTATATTGGTTCAGAATTCCATATTTTTTCTATAATATTCAACCTGTTCATGTCTTTTTGCACTAATTTCAAGTTAAATACGAGAGTCTCCCGTAGTACGAGAAAATTACGTCATAAATGCTGTCTGCCTGACCCAATTCCCGAACATTTTTTTAACTTTTATATCGTATTTTGAAAATCACCTACGGCAAAGCTTGCGAGTTGGTTTTATTTTTAGAAACAATGCGAGACGCGGTTAGCATTTGCCATCTATCCTTTCCCCTCTCCTCTCTCTCTACACAATGTATTCTAGGCAAATACTCCGTTTGAACTTAGAAAATGTGGTACGTTTATGGTCAAGGACGAATTTGAAAAGTGGGTACCTTTTATTTAGCTAGCACATTTAAATTTCATCATATTTGCACTGAATGTGTGAAGTACGCGTTTGTTTCTTCAATGGGTTTTCCCGCTACGGTGCATGGCGCAATGTACCCTATTGACCGGATCTGCTGCTCCAAAGATTTGACAAAACAATGGAAAAGAAGGAGGCCAGAGCTGTGATAAAATTTCTGATGTTTCAGGGAAAAACACCTACAGAAATACACAGGGAGATGGAACCAGTGTTTCGTGATTCATGTCCTTCATATACTTCGGTAAAAAAAACTGGTGTCAACAGTTTAAGTGCGACCGCTCAAATGTTGCTGATCTGCCAAGATCTGGTAGACCAGCCTCAGAGTGCAACGATGAAAATGCAACAAGAGTGAAGAAAATCATTGACCAGGATCGAAAAATGACAATTGTGGAGATAGCTAGTAGAGTAAAACTAAATGAAAGAACAGTTTATAGAATTTTACACAACAGACTGAACATGAGAAAAGTGTGTGCACGCTGGGTTCCGCGACTGTTGACGCGTGAACAGAAGCAAACGAGGGTAAATTGCTGTCAACAGTTGCTCAAAAAGTGTCAGTCAAAAATTTTTTGGAGACCATGGTGACAGTAGATGAGACTTGGGTACACCATTATGACCACGAATCCAAAATTGCCAGCTTGCAATGGAAAACCGCGGGCTCCCCAACACCTGTCAAGCCGAGAGCACAGAAATCTGCAGGAAAAGTGATGCTGACTGTTTTACGGCAAAGGTGTCTTTTTGAAAGATTATCTGCCTCGTGGCAACACAGTTAATGAACAGTACTATGCAGATCTTCTCACCAAACTAAGAAAGGTTGTGACCAGGAAACGAGGGATAACGCGCACTCAAAATCTTCCTTTGCTTCAAGACAACGCGCCCTCTCACAAAGCACGGCTTGTGCAGCTAGCAGCCAACGATTTGAATATTGAAATTCTTCCACAACCACCATATTCTCCAGATTTGGCTCCATCAGACTTTTTTCTATTACCAAATCTTAAAAAACGGCTAAAAGGAAATCATTTTGACAGCGATGAAGAGGTTATACTGGCATGTGATGACTGGTTTAGTTTGAAAAATAGGGTGTTCTACTCCCAAGGTCTTTTCAAGGTCAAGCAGAGATGGCAGAAGTGTGTCAATTCAGACGGTGGCTATATTGAAAAGGAATAAACACTATACAAAATTTCAGCTTTCTGTGACATGTCCTTCATGGTCAGGCCCAAGACTTATGTCAATCCCCTTATATACATACATACATACATACATACATACATACATACATACATACATACATACATACATACATACATACATACATACATCCATACATCCATACATCCATACATCCATACATCCATACATACATACATACATACATACATACATACATACATACATACATACATACATACATACATACATACATACATACATACATACATACATACATACATACATACATACATACATACATACATACATACATACATACATACAAATAATAATAATAATAATAAATTCTTTAAGCGCCAAACACGGCGCATAAGGCAGAAACCAGTGCTCTCCAGGTTGTTCGTTGTGACGCCACTCCTCTTAGCTCTTGCACATTATTTAGGCCCAACGTTCTTCCTTCTCTTATTATTGTTCTTCTGAGTGTTTCTTTTCTACATATAATTGTAAATTTATATATTATATATATATTTTATATAATTTATATAATTTTAAATTACATAATATAAATTATGTAATTGTATAATTATAATATATAAAATATCAAAATTATATAATAAAAATTATATAATATATTAAAATTTTATATTTGTAATATTTTATTAATATTTATTAATTATAATAACATGATAACAAAATTATATAATATTATTATTATATAATAATAAAATTATATAATATAATTATATAATAAAACTATAATAAAATCTCCGATCCAAAATATGTAATTAGATTTTGTTAACACTATCTGTACATAGTCGCATTTTTAATGAAAACATAAACTGATGTGATTATCTGGATCTAGTAAAACTGTCAGTGTCTACAACAGTCATTCACCAGTTTCCACATGTCAAACTAGGTAAATAGTTCAATTCGAAGGGACTATGTTTTGCTGACTCTAACGGAATATTTGTTGCTAAATAGTGGAATTCTAACGGAATATAAAATTTAACGGAGTATGTGTTAAAAATCCACGCTACTGATTCTTTTCAATAAACCGGTAAGTAAACTAGTTTTCTTCTTTTTGTTTTGTTAGTTGAAATACAAATAATAGTACAAATATGTGCTACTGTATTTGCATCTAATTTTATTTCAAATTATTAGCTAACCTAAACGAAAATGCAAATTGGGTCTGAAACTCGCGATTGGGTCCATTTTCCTGCAATACGGGTACGGCCGAAAATGGCGGCCAAATTTTAGTTGGCGTAACTCTCTATAGAAATCTAGGGCACTAAGTTAAACAGTTTGGATGTGGGAGGCGCCATAACAATTCTGCGCTGAAGGGTCAATTGAAAAAGAAAAACAAACAAAAACGAAAAAGCAAAAGAAACGAAAAAAATAAATTACATTAAACGTCCTTATTCTCCCATTTAAGAACATATTTTTCTTTTTTTAAACTAATGAAGAAAAATATCCCGTTCAACCTCTGATGTGTTATAATTAGGACATATATTGTTTTCAATTCCAAATAACATGAAAAACTGCCGATATGAGAAAGTGGCATCACACTTGTCAAATCATTGTAAATAGGGACAATCACAATTGTGCTTATTAAAAAAAAAAAAAAAAAAACAACCAACCAACCAACCAACCAACCAACCAACCAACCAACCAACCAACCAACCAACCAACCAACCAACCAACCAACCAACCAACCAACCAACCAACCAACCAACCAACCAACCAACCAACCAACCAACCAACCAACTAAACAAACAAACTCTGAACAAGAATAATATTAAAGTGAAGGGATGTAAAGGCCTGGCGGTTCCAGTTATATAACTGACTTTAACAGATAATGAATTGACTTTCATCTGTTAAAAGTCATAAGCATTGTAATAACAGCATCAGACCTTCACCTTCCCAGCCACTTTATATTAACATTTGTTCGTGTTAAATATTGTTTGACTACATTATGCATTTCCCTAGGTCTGTCTACTCTTAACACCTCTTCTATATTTATAGATAAATTGGATGCCTGCAAATAATCTAATATTGGTATTCATTCTCATTTGGTCATACCTCTTACATTTTAACAAGAAATGTTCTATATTATTGTCTTGAAGACATCCTGCACAGTAAGGTTCTTCTATTCTGAAATAGCCCTTTCCCAGCTGTAATCTGAGAAGTTTCTTATTACTGGGAATTTTCAATTCCCTAGATATCTGACATTTTCTTGTTGGAGCCTTGAACAACTTATAAGCATGTCTTCCTTTCAGATTTTTACCCCATTCTGCTTTCCATTCATCTGTTATTGAATCTTTAATTAAGCTTTTAATCTCTGATTTACTCATCCCTACATTTATTAGATTTTTATCAGATCTACCTTTCTTGGCTTCTTTATCTGCTTTTTCATTTCCGTCTATGCCAACATGTGAAGGTATCCAAGCAATTAAGACTGAACATCCTCTGGAATATAAGTATGTAGTAGCCAGAAATATCTCCTCTGCTATATCAGGTCTACTACATTCTCGTAAGTTTCTAAGTGCTTTAATTGTTGAAAGAGAGTCAGTTAAAACTGTTAATTTTTTGGGAGGGTTATTAGAGAATATTTCTAGTGCTTTTAGTATTGCCACCATCTCTGCTTAGTCTTAACTCCTTTCTCCGTAATTCCAAGGGTAGAATTCCTAAAGCCACCTCTATAGCTCCCTTTGATGTTGATCTGATTGCACCTGCTATTGTACATAAAGCCTGATGTTGATTCTCTCTAATTTAATCTTGTTACTGTGTGCAGCAGAGTCATATATTATACTTCAATAATCTATTTTTCCTCTGATAACAGATTTGTAAAAAGTGAGCATTGTCTTAGTGCGTGCACCCCATCCATTACCTTTCGAATATCTTAATAAGTTAGTCAACCCTCTGCAAGATTCCACTAGTTTATCTATGTGTTTATTCCAGTTCAGCTGTTGATCCAATATCATCCCTAGATATCGAGTGGTTTGCACTGTTTTAATGTTTTGCCTTTGGATATTTATGTCTATAATTTTATTTTTTAAAACCTTACCTTTACTGAAGATCATTCCCAATGTTTTATTTGTATTCAGCTGAAAACCCCATTTTGTCATCCATTTACATACTTTATTTATTTGCTTCTGTAGATCCTTATATAATTTTGGCAGATGTCTCCCAGTCCTCCATATAGCAACATCATCTGCAAACTGTGACAATTTATTTGTTATATCATTAAATTCTTCACCTAAATCATTTACCATTATTGTAAAAATTGAAGGAGACATTACTGATCCTTGGGGTATTCCATTTTGTTGTTCATACAGTTCTGATCTATCATTGTTTACCCGAACAGTGAAATATCTATCTTGCAGAGAATTATCCAAATAATTATATATTTTACCGGTTACTCCTATCTTCTTTATTTTAAAGAGAGCACCCTCTCTCCAGCATTCATCATAAGCTCTAGCTATATCTAAAAATACTACCAGTTTTTTCTTTCTTTTGAAATCCTGATTTTACTTCATGTTCCAATTTAATTATCTGATCCATAGTGCTTCTGTTCTTCCTAAATCCTGACTGAGTTTGACTATATAAATTATTTTTTTCCAAATAAAACTTTAATCTTTTATTTACTATGGTTTCTAATATTTTACATAGGTGGGAAGTTAAAGAAATTGGTCTGTATGAACTGGCATCATGGGCAAGTTTTTCTGGTTTTAGTATTGGAATAATTACTGCTGTTTTCCATGTTTTAGGAATTTTTCCAGTATTCCAAATGTTATAATTTCTATGGTACTTTTTGGTATGTGTTTCAAGATTTCATAGCTCAAGATGCTGATGTATTTGTTTTGTCCTTTATTGTATTTTTGTATTTTCAACTTCTTCCATTGTAATATATGCATTTAAATATGATACATTTTCAGTATTAAAAGGTACTTCTTTACTGAGTTTTTTAAGAAGTGTTGCTCTTCTCCAAATACATCTAAATTTTCATTTTCTTTATTATTCATTTTTATCTCTTCCATTTCTACTTGAAAGAGCTACCCAATTAGCTTTATTATAGTAAAATTTCGGTTTTTTCTACAAGTTTGTTAGGTTTGAAATTATCTTTTAGTGTTATTTCAATGGGTAAATGATCCGAATTTGTATCCCCAATAACTTCCCATTTTGCATTAGCAAGATTTGGTGTTACAATGCTTATATCAATAGCTGTGTCTTGCTGATTTGCACAAGGGTTAATTCTTGTTACTGATTCATCATTCAGTATTATTAGTTCATTATTTTCAATGAATTCCAACAGTAGATAACCTGATTTGTCTATTATATTGCCTCCGCAAGCTGTATGATGAGCATTGAAATCTCCCACTATGATAGTTCTGTTGTTTATTCTTTTATTCACGTCTGAGATATCTCTTTCGTTTATGTTTACTTGAACAGTAAAGGTTAACTATTGTTATTTTTTCTAACTCAGTAGACACTGTTATAGTTATTCCTTCAAAATTTTCTGTTCTAAATTATTCCCAGTCAGTTATTATATATGTTTTACTAACTAGAAATGCCACAACTCCTCCTTTTTGAGTTTCTGTCCTATCATTTCGAAAGACTTTATAGGGATGGTAAAACGTTGACTCGGATTAAGATTAGTCTCTTCAATGGCAAATATTACTTTAGATTGTTTAAACATGCCTATTTATGCCTTATTTTTTCAGCCATTTTGAATGTTTCTTTCTTCGATCCAGCTAAGTGATTTTTTACGCATTTTAATATTGTTGTTCATTTCTGTCTTCGTTTCGTTGATTATTTACTTTCTTGTTTCGACATGTCTTTCTGGTTTCACGATTTTCTTGCATTATTACTGTTATCGTTTAGCTCATCACCGTGGTTTCATCTGCTTGTATCGCTCATTTGACGTTTTCATCATCATCATAGACCTTTGTAGTACCTATGTGAAGTTCTTGTCCTTGTCACCTGTTCGTAACTGTGGCTGACGAAGGGTAAATCCCGAAACGTCCCTTGTCTCATGTGTACCGTTTACTTGTAAAACTGATTTCATACCATATTATTTTTTAATTTATATATTTATTAATGCTGGTATATTTGTTTTGGCACTTCTGTAATTCCACTGTATTATTGCAAGGTTCTGTACGTCCATTATTTAATTAAGTTTATTATAAATAGTGTTGTACTCTTTTACTCTGAGAAGTGTATAATATATTTATTTATTTGTTAACAAAGTCTCATAGATTTTCGGTTTCTCTGTTAAAGTGAGTTTGTAGTTCACTTTGAAGATTCAGCATAAAGGCTTTCACAATGTTTGATACAGAATGAATACGTTTTTGACAATCTGTCATTTTTTTCATTCCACATTTCTTCTTGTTGGTTTTTATCTGTTCGTTTTTGCTCACTCCTTATGAGTTGTCTTTCTGACTCAATCTTTTTCAGTAAATCTTCATTCTCTTCTTTGAGTTCTGCTAATTTAGCCACATCTTTAGCTACTTCATGCTGTATTTTTCTCATGGTTTTTTAAGATTTCTTCTGCCTTTCTTACTGTATTTTCGGTTATCGATGATTTGATTATTTCACTTTCTTTTGGTTGATTGCTATCTTTTGTCAGTATTTATTGGACAGTGATGTTAGATAAGTCTCACCCAGCACATACAGCTTTTACCAAATGCCAACTAACAACTCCGGACAATCCAATGAATACCACTAGATACCCTACATGACGAAAGTGTATGGAGGAAATTGTCCATCTGGGTACATTAATTACATCAATTAATAACGGTTGTGAATACAAGCCAGTGATTCCACCCTGGGAGATCAAGAAACCAGACACGGACTACCACCTAGCAGAAATACTTAAGAAAACAAATAATATAGAAAATATTAAAAACACAGCCAATAAATATACTACTGGACAAAAGTTAAGGGCCACCATTCAGTTTAGACAAGGTTTATATAATTGACTGGCAAACTGTAAAGGCAAGTGAAAATGTCATTAAAACTGAGCTCAGAGAAATGTGTATACATTTCTGTGTGCACTAGGTTAATTTTTTTTTAAATGTCCAAAAACTGGATCACTTTAACCCGCACGTGAAAATTGCCATTGTTGCTGCAAAAACTCGTGGTATTTGCAACGCGCCCCACTAGTTCAAAAGGTGAAAAAGTGAGTTGAATCTGAATGCACGTAGAAAATGATCATCGGTAAAGAGTGTTCAACGTTGGTATACAATAAATCAGTATGACAAGTGGTCGAAATGATCACTGCATTAGCCATGCCACCAAGAAGAAGTCTCAGCACTGTAAACCGTGGTCGAGCCATGGCATGGATTAAGGATGGTCAATCTGTTCACCATGTTGCAAGACGTTTAGCAGTGTCCCACTCTACCATTCAGAGACTTCTTGGGAGATTTCAAGCTACCGGACATTTGGAAAATCGACCCTGCTCACGAAGAATTATATAAACCTTGTCTAAACTGACATTGCACTACTAGCACATTCACATCAACACATCCAGGAAAAAACGGATAGACTTAATAAGTTTAGCCAGCAGGTGGGCTTGAATATCAATTTAAAGAAGTCTGAGGTCATGACGCTCAATGTGAGCAACCCTGAGCCCATATCAGTAAGGAATCAGCAATTGGTACAGACAGATACCTTCACATACCTAGGAAGCATAGTAACACAAAACGGCGGGGCAGGCAAAGACATCAACATCAGAATGAATAAGGCAAGAACAGCCTTCTTTAGCCTAAACAACATCTGGAAGTCCTCCCAATACAGCACAAGCACAAAATTAAGATTATATCAGAGCTGTGTGCTTTCTGTGCTTCTCTATGGTGCGGAATGCTGGAGAGTTACAGAGAAGGAAATGTCGAAATTGTCCTCTTTTCACACAACTTGCCTAAGAAAAATTCACCGAATCTTTTGGCCAAATACCATCACTAACCAAGATCTGCTTACTCGTAGCAAGCAAGAGGACATGCACACCATCATAGCTGGCAGACGCTGGAGCTGGGTTGGTCATGTCCTCAGAAGAAACCCCGATGCCATCACAAGAACAGCTATGCTTTGGACCCCTGAAGGAAAACGAAAGAGAGGCCGACCAAAAACAACCTGGCGGATGACTGTAGAGGCTGAGATGCAAAGAATGAACCAGAGTTGGGGCACTGTACGAAGGATGGCCACCGACCGAGCAAAGTGGAATCAATTTGTTGTTGCCCTACAAGACGCCACTAGGCGTGATGGCCACTGACTGCTTTGACGGTCGGCGGCTAAGGATCAAAGAAGAAGAAGAAACTGAATGGCGGCCCTTAACTTTTGTCCAGTAGTATATATACAACAAATATCAAAATACAGCATTACTGTGTACACAGATGGATCCAAGGGAGAGGATGACAAATTGGGGATAGGAATATATATATTGCAAAATGGAAAATGGCAAAAGAATATAGCATCACGGAAAATACATCCATTTTCACTGCAGAGATGGTGGCAATACTAAAAGTACTAGAGATATTCTCTAATAACCCTCCCAAAAAACTAACTGTTTTAACTGACTCTCTTTCAACAATTAAAGCACTTAGAAACTTATGAGATTGTAGTAGACCTGATATAGCAGAGGAGATTTCTGGCTACTAAATACTTATATTCCAGAGGATGTTCAGCCTTAATTGCTTGGCTAGGGAACTGCTTAATATAGACAAACAAACAATATTTTAACACGAACAAATGTTAATATTAGTGGCTGGGAATGACAGAAGGTCTGCATGCTGTTCTTACAATGGCTGGGAATGTGAAGGTCTGATGCTGACTTTTTAACAGATGAAAGTCAATTAAATATTTGTTATAGTCAGTTATATAACTGGAATTACCAGGCCTTTACACCCCTCCACTTTAATATTATCCTTGTTCAGAGTTTCTTCTTGATTTTGTTTGTTTGTTTGTTTTTTGTTTTGTTTATTTATTTAGTAACGTATAAGCACAATTGTGATTGTCCCTATTTACAATGATATGACAAATGTGATGCCACTTTCTTATATCGGCAGTTGTTCATATTATTTGGAATTGAAAACAATATATATCCTAATTATAATACATCAGAGGTTGAAGGGGATATTTTTCTTCATTAATTTAATAAATAATAAAAGTTCAAAAAACAATTTTTGTTGCTATTTTTATTCTTTTTTTTTGTTTTTTACAATGCCAATGTTTGACTAGGCGAAGGGTGATCATATGCAAGACACTATTAGGACAAAAAAGAGGACCTTTTTTATTTTAATATATTAATGCATAATTGTGATAACTAGAGCTAGTTCTAGTTATATAAAGGTTAGAAACAAAATATGATAAAAAAAACTATACAGAGCGATACAACAGTATGCAATCTGACCATCTTCTGTCAGATGGAGGCAATTGTGAAAGTAACCCTTGTGTTGAAAATAAATTACTGTTCAAGTTCCGTAGCCCGTTGAGGTTGTTCCACAGCCAGCACAACGCCCGTTTCGCAGTTTCACTGAGTCTTCCTTTATCTTGACTGCCCTTTCAAATCCAACAGTTTTAGTAGATCATACACTGAGGCAGCCACAAGACTTCTTGCACCTACCTCAACAGCCATGACCCTTGCAGTGAACCCGTCGTATTTCAATTCTGTGACCAGATCATTATCTTGGCCACTTTGAACGAGTATTGCTCGTCCAGTCCAGATTCAAACGGCACAGTCAGCTCAATCATTATAATCTGGTGCAATGATGAGGAATGTAGCACTGTATCTGGCCGTCTTCGAGATCTTCTGACGCTTTCTGGTTATGTCCCTCTGTCACGGGATTTACTCTCCTTGTAGTGATGGTCCAGCAGGGGCCCAAATTCAGAGTATCTACTGAAGGTCTTCAAATGTGTCTACCCTTCGCTCAAGATTACTCTTGGCAGAGATTTGAATTGAAAAATGGTGCTTCATTTCTAGGGAGCCTAACATGAATTTTAAGAAATCAAGTACTGCGGCTGATAGGACCCAGGCCGTTTAAACTGTTTATCCTTCCTGACCTTCTATGCGTTGGGATTTTGCTCCTTCTGACGAGCCCCCAACTGTTTTAACTCAGTATCATATTGCTTAAATAGCTATTTTATAAGTATTTAAAATGACTGAGACATTCACTCAATGTAACTAATTCAACTATAAATTTCTACATTTACAGATAACACATGAACTTCTTGCTGCAAACTTCACGATCAAACTGAAAAAAGTGGTTACATGCGACAAAGTAATAAGAAACGACACAGGCGCCATACCAGAAGAGTACAGTGTCGATATTCAGAACAAATTTGACGTTCTTATGGCTGGAGCTGGGTTGGCCATGTCCTCAGAAGAGACCCCGATGCCATCACAAGAACAGCTATGCTTTGGACCCCTGAAGGAAAACGAGAAGCCGACCAAAAACAACCTGGCGGAGGACTGTGGAGGCTGAGATGCAAAGAATGAACCAGAGTTGGGGCACTGTACGAAGGATGGCCGCCGACCGAGCAAAGTGGAATCAATTTGTTGTTGCCCTACAAGACGCCACTAGCCGTGATGGCCACTGACTGCTTTGAAGGTCGACGGCTAAGGATCAAAGAAAAATAAAAGATGGCAGTACAGGAGGAAATTACACCAGATGAACTTGCCAATAACATCAGAGATGTTTACATTACAAATGCTTACTTACTTACTTAGTCGTTCCCCTTCTACCGTGAGGTGTAGAGGTCATTACAAATGCACGGAGGTTAATTCCTAAAAGAAGTATAAAGAGACGAGATTACATCTCAGACGAAATATTGAAGTTGGTGGCAAAAAGAAAAAAAATTGTCCAAAAAGACACAGAAAATCATGAATTATACAAGGAATACACAAAGCAGTCTACTGCTTTTGAAATTCTGTGTATAAATATCTCTCCAAGTTCCATGTTTTTAAGAAATAAAACAAAATTAGTCATTTGGGGTATTTTAGAGTAGGTCACAGTTTACGCTTTATTATTTCGTGTGCCCCCCTCCACACGGGCATCAATGACAGCACGGAATCGTCTATACATGGCTCCACTAAGTCATTAATTGGATTCTAGGTGACTTTTCCAGACTTGATCTGTTGCAGCAGCTAGTTTCTGATGACGTAGCTGTTTGCAGCAGCTAGTTGCTGATGACGTAGCTGGCTGCTAATGTAGATACAAGGCGTCGCATATTACAAGCACTCTATCGAAAGTGGTTCCACCAATCCCGTGTTTTTTTTTTAAATGATTTTATCCATGCACACACTTGATGTTATTTTGTTTCCACGTGTGGTTTTGTTTTTTAAACAGCTGTACACACACACATAAATGTTTTATTAACAATAAAACATATACAATATATCATGTGGTTGTAAATTGGCTGAAGATTATGTTTAAAGTGTTTTTAAATCTTGCATGCAACAAATATGTTTGCTTTGTACCATACTAGAATTAAGTACCCGGCTTTGCCCGGTTAAATAGGCATTTGAAAATTCTGAAATTCAACCTAGACACTGAGAATGTCGGATAGGTTAGGGCACGTGCTCAAATATAAAGACCGAGCAGTCTGGAATAAGTATATTTTTTGTCTTATTTTAATTATATGTTGTCTACTTTTGGCTAGGAACACACCGTTCAACTTAGACACTGGAACGGGCGGTTTTATTCGGGCACATGATCAAATATTAAAGGCCTTTCGGTCAGGAATAAAGGAATTTTATTTTCAAATGTGTTTGTCTTTTTTTTTTTGGCAAAACGATCATCTTTCAACCTAGACAGCGCGTCCATTGGTTATATTAGGGCACATGATCAAATATTAAAGACAGTACTTTAAAAATTAAATTTTTTATTCTTTCAGTGAGGCGCGCTCCGTTTAACGTAACACTTGGTCTATTGGTCATATTTTGTCACATGCTCAAATATAGAATACTTTGCCATGAAGATCAAAGGGTTTTTATTTTAAATTAAAAGTCTGCCTGATTTGGGGCAAGCCCGATTATAGAAGACCTTTCGAATTGTGCCTCATTTTAACGATGCACATTGGTTATATTAGGGCGCATGACCAAATACAAATCACCGTGCGGTCTATTTCAGTAATATATATATATATATATATATATATATATATATATATATATATATATATATATATATATATATATATATATATATATATATATATTTTTTTTTCTTTTTTCATAACGACTTATATCCTACACAAAACTAACGATTTGTTTTTGGTTATATTTTCACTTAAATCAAAAGTGTGCATTTAAATAATTTAAAACTTCTTTGTAATATAAAGAAAAATGTGATTACTACATTTGGACAATTTCCCTTGATTGTCCTAACTATGTGAATTCGTTTAGTGCCTGTCGCAACACGGGCAAAACACTGGAATTGCCACGTAACTAAAACTGTTATAATACACTCGGAATTGCACAACGGTAATTCTGCTATAACGTTAAGAATAATGATCCGATCAGGGTAATTCTGTTTTAGGAATAATACAGCCACTACTACATGTAATTATAGTAGTGGAAAATCATTATCTTTAATAATTGACTAGGAAATCAGAATTTTTGTGTTGGAAAACTAGCATAACAGCATTGAAATCCTTGTAGGCTTTGGTTTGGTTTTAAGGAACATCTTCATTGCAAACTGACAACTCCATCAGGGATCCGATTTCCTTCCTTAGATCACACAAAGAGGATCTCAGCACAGTGCACGAACTCCGTGGCGCCGACGAGGTTCCCAATGTGTGTATACAGGAATTACACATTTTATAAATATTTTTGTGGTGGGTAGTTTTCCTCATTTTGTAAGTTTTGCCAGGGCAGTGGCCGTAGTTCCTACTCTTTACAATTTGAATTCCATAGACATGTGTAAGGATGACTTGTGTTTTATTCTTTGCTTGTGTTCCCAGTTTTCGACAAGGTGTCTATTGGGGTGGTTTTGGTTCATTCTCTTACATATTTCGTAAACATCTAAAGCAGCTTTATCCCTCCGCAACCAAAGGAGTTCCACATGCGGCAGTTGGAGTTGATCTCATAGCTCCACTAACACTGGCTAACAAAAAAAAAATTTTTTTTTCTTTCTCTAACATTTCTATGTTTTTCTGGTCAATTTTAATGCACAGTTTTTAAATCTGCAAACCGTTTTTCTCTATCAGGTCAGGATTTCTAGAAATATGCGATTGAAGTTTTTTAACAACGCATACAGTATTACAACACCATTCGTACAAGAAGTATAACAGTTATGTAGGCGTGAATTTCTTTGCAGTCGACTTTCGTCGGTGAATGGCACGTGGTACATCGCGATGAAGCATCCAACAATAATCAGCAAGCATGGTCACACACCACCGTCCTTGATAACATGACTCCATTACAGCGATATCTTGATGGAATCGTTCTCCACGTTCATCGCTGACTTCGCCAAGGTTGTCAGGGGAAATGTCAAGATGCGAATCGAGCAAATGGATTTTGAGTGACATGTTACAGCCCATAATTCTGTATGCATCTATGCACTGCTTAATAATATGCAAATAGTCGACAGATTTGTGATTTCCCAGAAAGTTATCGACGATCGATTTGAATGCCGTCCATGCGCGAAGTTCACTACCATGTAACAAGTTCTCGAATTGTTTGTCTGCTATAACTTTCCTAATCTGAGGTCCTACAAAGATACCTTCCTTTATCTTTGCATCGCTAACTTGTGGAAACTTTTCTCGAAGATAAGTGAAAGCTTTGCTCGTTTTATCTAACGCTTTTACGAAATTCTTCATGAGCTCCAACTTTGTATGTAACGGTGGTAAAATAATGCTGTCTTTGTTAACTAATGGCTCGTGTATTACATTTTAATGCCTGTCGTAGATTTCCGATAGGAGAATTAAGACTAGGTTTGGTTCCTTCTGAATAGGTTTGAATAGGTGATAGACTCAGTGAGAGTTAGTGAAAGGTAATAGAATTTCCACACACGTGAGATGATAGATTTTGATATAGTGGCTGTCTCTGAAAGCGAAAAGAATTCTTCTCTCTCTCACCTATCTTCTACAACAGTTGTTACAGCGTCAGACAGACTACACCAATATACATATTACGTATATTTCTATCACTCACAGGCACGCACATACACGTGACGACAGGTAAACACACAGACGTGGGAAAACTATAACAATGATATATATATTATCTAGAACGAGCTGACCAAACACGATTATTAAGTTCAAGAGCGATTTTAATATCAGGAAAAATCGGCTCACAACATCAAAGAAAGTACATCAAGGAAAATACATATACACATAGTCACAAAACTTCAAGGAAATGTTGCAAGGATGATAGCCCCGTTATGGTGTTAACTCTAGGTTTAGCCCGGCCCCGTTAAGAGAACAGATGATGGCGCCCGAGTCCCAGATACATAGGGTTTGAGTCTAAGAGTTTTTCTTTGTTTTATCTCGTAATTATATGCACAGAGTTTGAAAAAAATCTGATTTAACCTAAGACAAAAAACACAAGAACTCTAGCCTTAGCAACAAATTATGCAGATTGGAAAAAAAAAATTAGGACAGCAACAGGGTGTCAAAGATATAATAGTGAAAATATCACTCAGACCAGCGTACACTCATTCATTCCGCCATGGCTTCTCATTCAGGTACTCACGACTTTGCTCGCTGCCTCTTGGAACACACTGATTTTAGATCTTTACACAGACTCAAAAAAAAAATGCAGTCTTCTGCCAAGAAGTCCCCAGTTCCAAAAGACGTATTTAACTCGGAGTCTCCGGGAACGACTACTTGGGTGTGCAAATTTGTTCAAATGTCTGATTAAGTCACCTAACAATTATTCCAGGCGCGGGAGTTAGCAGAGCACAGTGTCAATGGCGTAGGTTTCTAGAAATGATGAATGTCAGGTCGGTGCCTTCCCTCAGTATAGGATTCACTTTAGTCACACCACAGATTTGTCCACAAATAATATATATAGATAGTCGGGAAATGTTAGTTAATACTTGAAGTATTTCGCGCCACCAGGCAGAAAGATTACGTAGAGTTTTCTAGAAGAAATTTTAGATCTAGCTCCAAGGTCCAGTATTTATCATTACAGTCTTTGAAAACCCGTTATTGGGATATTAGTATTTCTGTCTAACTTGCACCGTCAGATCAGTGTTACTTGAGAAAACCCACGTGGTTCAAAATAAGGACTGTCTATTTCTTCACAAGTATGGAAACTACTACTAGGTGCTGGTAAAGTTAGGGTCACCCCAAAACTTTCACTGTGTGGAGGAAAAAATAACACATATAATATAATAAACAGAATCTGTACTGGTTATGACTTACATTTAAACTTGCAAGCAGAGAGCTTTGCTTATCATTTAAACTTCCCGTGACGTAAGTTATAATTAAAAATCAGCAATCCTAATGAATTAGGAACACGTGCGTATTCCGTCACCATTCATGAGGCTCGATTCTTGAGTTTATACGTTAGTTTAGAAAAATACACTCGACTGAGTATTAGCAGTTAAATTAAATTCATAAATAGCTACAATTGCCGTTATAAGCTAGAAATTAAATTTTTAGTCTGCTTTCCACTGAATGCTTCCCTAGAAAATATAATAGCCTACCACTTTATTTCTCTTCTGCGCTAAAGAAATAGATTAAAATGAATTAAGCGATTTAACACTTTAACACTCACAAAATCTATATATCTATCATATTAATTACCTCAACCACAGAATTACAGGTAGTCGCACAACTTAAGAATAAAATGCTGAAAATATTTCTGGAAGTCTAGAAGTTCGACACATTGCCGAAACAAACTGAGATACTTCGCTAACAGCTATTCTGTTTACGAGCAACCTATCACTGTGAGTCTATGAGTGAGAATGAAATTAAAGTTTCAAACTTGGCCAATATCTTAAAATCAGACAAAGGGCCCAAACTTATTTCGCCAAGCGAAATTATCTCCCCTACTCCCAACATTTACGTCCGCTTAACGCGTGTCGTAACTGTCACCTACTGACCACGATGTACGCGTGTCAGTTTCAAATCCCAGACAGCCTGACTCCATTGCAGGGCAGTTTTCACACTACAGCTGACCATGGCCCAAGTGAGCGCCGTGTCAGTTTGGGATTTTCCAGACAAATGTCTGGATACTGACCGGTGCAGATGTAAAGTATCACACCTCACCGGGACTTATGCCGAGAAGAAGCTCGCGCGCTCGGTGAGAATGTAGACGATTTGCTACGTTCTGTGTTCAGCGAACCGACTTATCACGCCTTCTGACGCCCTGCAGCCCTGACATCTACGTAATATCGTCCTAGCGCGATTCTCAGTTTTAGAGAAAGGAAAACAGGTAAAGTTTGCGAATTATATGAAAATAATATTCGCAAAACGAATGGATGAAAAATATACAGGAAAAATGAAATACAGAGATAATAAAAGAGAGAATTTGGGTGAACGAATAGGAAGAAGATGTAGGAAATTAAATGAATATAAACCCTACGTGACAATGCCCGAGCTGCATACGATCCCTGATAGGCTACACCTTTCTTGCATAATGTTCCTGTCTGTTGCGGCTGTCCCATTCCCATAGGAAGCAACAAAATTTAGTATGCCCAGTCTGCATGCCCATGAGAATTGCAATGACCTTTAGGTCTCCACAAATCCGCCATTGGTAGTCATTGTACTTTACTTTTGCCAAAAGTATATCCATATTGTCATAAGTTTCTTTCATATGAACAGAGTAGGTGACTGGAATTGATGAAAATAAATTTCCGTTATGCAGTAACACGGCTTTTAGACTAGTCTTGGAAGAATCGATGAAAAGTCGCCATTCGTTGACTATGTGCTCATGACCGAGGTGCACCATTAGACCATTTACATCTTTGCAATAGCAAATGTCATCATCCATCTCAAAGTATTGAACAAGTTCTCTGTGTCTATGACGAAATTTAGATATCGGAGTATTGGGCGCTAAAAGAATCCATTCTTTGAGTCGCGAACCGAGTAATTCTGCGTGTTCTTTGGTAAACAGGTAAACTATCACTTTCTGATGGTTCATTCACATCCAATGGATATTGTTCTGGTGGAACTGGGATCGGACACGTGATTGGATCATGAGGCACTGGTTTCGAAACCGATTCAATATTTTGATAAATCACCGACTTTCTAGTTTTAAAAGTGAAACCATGGATATTTATCAAGCAGAAGTAACAATCAGTAGCGTGATTTGTCGGTTCACGCCATATTACTGACGCTCCAAAAGGCATCGACTTATGCTTCGGCGATTTTCGTTACCAACCTGCCAATGTACTTGCACAAGTCGAACAAACTGCATTTGGCTTCCATGATTTATTTGCATCATCAACTTTCGAATCGAAATAAAGTTCATATGCTTTCTTTAGTAATGGTGTAAAGTTTTTCTGGTGAACACGATCAGTACACTATCCGCACACGTAACAGAACAGATCAGCCGAATTTCTACAACTTCTAGAAGCCATATTTCGCTCAGAATTATTTCAAAATACAGTAACTATTTGAAAAAAAGCGTAACATATGTCATGCATCTTTTAGCAGTATAAAAAGTAGAATTATTTTGCATTTTATTAATTTTTAATAAGTTATATAGTAAAAATGAAACGGAGCAAATAACGGTTTCCCAAAAATATATTTATTCACAAATATCTTAAGAACCCGATGTGATAGAGATAAACGGATTTCAAATTTGAAATCAGCGCAAGAAACTGACCTCAGAACACTTATTCTTATATAAGAAAGAAAAATGTTGTTTGTCAGTGTAATTATAATCATAATGTGTTATACATATACACACACACACATATATATATACATATGTGCTCTTTAATAATTATAACCATAATGTGTTATACATATACACACACACACATATATATACATATGTGCTCTTTAATAATTATAACCATAGTGTGTTATACATATACACACACACACATATATACAAGGGGATTGACATAAGTCTTGGGCCTGACCATGAAGGACATGTCACAGAGAGCTGAAATTTTGTATAGTGTTTATTCCTTTTCAATATAGCCACCGTCTGAATTGACACACTTCTGCCATCTCTGCTTGACCTTGAAAAGACCTTGGGAGTAGAACACCCTATTTTTCAAACTAAACCAGTCATCACATGCCAGTATAACCTCTTCATCGCTGTCAAAATGATTTCCTTTTAGCTGTTTTTTAAGATTTGGGAATAGAAAAAAGTTTGATGGAGCCAAAGCTGGAGAATATGGTGGGTGTGGAAGAATTTGAATATTCAAATCGTTGGCAGCTAGCTGCACAAGCCGTGCTTTGTGAGAGGGCGCGTTGTCTTGAAGCAAAGGAAGATTTTGAGTGCGCGTTATCCCTCGTTTCCTGGTCACAACCTTTCTTAGTTTGGTAAGAAGATCTGCATAGTACTGTCCATTAACTGTGTTGCCACGAGGCAGATAATCTTTCAAAAGGACACCTTTGCCGTCCCAAAAAAACAGTCAGCATCACTTTTCCTGCAGATTTCTGCGCTCTCGGCTTGACAGGTGTTGGGGAGCCCGGGGTTTTCCCATTGCATGCTGGCAATTTTGGATTCGTGGTCATAATGGTGTACCCAAGTCTCATCTACTGTCACCATGGTCTCCAAAAAATTTTTGACTGACACTTTTTGAGCAACTGTTGACAGCAATTTACCCTCGTTTGCTACTGTTCACGTGTCAACAGTCGTGGAACCCAGCGTGCACACACTTTTCTCATGTTCAGTCAGTTGTGTAAAATTCTATAAACTGTTCTTTCATTTAGTTTTACTCTACTAGCTATCTCCACAATTGTCATTTTTCGATCCTGGTCAATGATTTTCTTCACTCTTGTTGCATTTTCATCGTTGCACTCTGAGGCTGGTCTACCAGATCTTAGCAGATCAGCAACATTTGAGCGGCCGCACTTAAACTGTTGACACCAATTTTTTTTACCGAAGTATATGAAGGACAAGAATCACGAAACACTGGTTCCATCTCCCTGTGTATTTCTGTAGGTGTTTTTCCCTAAAACATCAGAAATTTTATCACAGCCCTGGCCTCCTTCATTTCCATTGTTTTGTCAAATCTTTGGAGCAGCAGATCCGGTCAATAGGGTACATTGCGCCGTGCACCGTAGTGGGAAAACCCATTGAAGAAACAAACGCGTACTTCATACATTCAGTGCAAATATGATGAACTTTAAATGTGCCAAGTTTCATCTTCCTCCTGTGACTCCTTCATGGTCAAGCCAAAGACTTATGTCAATCCCCTTGTATGTATACATATGTGCTCTTTAATAATTATAATCATAGTGTGTATACATATACACACACACACACATATATATACATATACAAAAAAACACTGATTATAATTATTAAAGAGAGTCAGAGGTTAACCAAAAAAAAACAAAAAAACACACACACACAGAAGATAACTAGGTACAGAACTGAAAAAAGATGAGGAATACGTGGAAAGACCTTGCGCGATGCGGCACCTGACAGGAAGACTTGGCATGTGTTTGTTGAAGGCCTATGCTCCTTGGGGAACTAACGGGTATTGAATTGATTGAATAATTATTAGAATGCTATCATAAAATATTTCTGTATGTTTTAAAGTCAATACATGTAATTATCTTACAAACAAATTAATTATATATGTTTATTAATTTTGTAACGTTGTGATTATAATTATTTACAATCTTTACCACCGGAGGAACATCATTTGTGCTATTCGTATTTAGCACGAATATCTCTTACTTGTAAACTCCGATACCAAGTACAAAATAAACGAAAAGTTACAATAGGCCGTCGGTGGCGCTAAAGGTGAGCATTACCCTCCAGTCTACTCAGCTGTAGATGGGTACATGACTTTGCTCTTGAGTTAGGGAAGGAAAAGGCAACGAGGAAGGGACTGGTCACCCCATCTCTCGATGCTGGACCTAATATAGTGAAGTCTCTAACACTTTACTTACCAAGGCAGTATCTGCTATGGGACCACCTTCACTCTTGAGTGTCCCATTGACAGTGGTTAGAGCTCTTGTCTCTCGTGGCAAAGGTAGCGGGTTTGAAACACCTTGGCGTCACGCTCCAGTTGTAAATGGGTACTTAACTGTGATCGTGAGATGATCGTGAGAAAAGGAATGAAAAGGCAGCGAGGAAGGGAACTGGTCACACCTGACGATGCTGGACCTAGTATAGACAAGTCTCTAACACTTCTCCCCTACGGCTGTATGAAACTACCGTTATCTTTTTACATTTTAGTAGGAAATTAGGAACCTATTCTAGTCAAAACCAGGGTTGTGGAGTCAGCCAAACTATTTTCCGACTTCACGACTCCGAATCCTACAACCCTGGTCAAAACAGTTACGAGAAAAGAATTAACTCTTTGACTCCGCAATTATTTTTCACCCTGTGCTGTAATTTTCATTCGTGATACTGTAGTCTAAAAACCACGCTCAGAGCGTTGTTCCGGAGTCAAAGAGTTAAGGCTAACATCGTAAACTTGCAACATCTGCAGCACATTTAAAAAATTGAGAAGTGAGAACATGCAAATAGAAAAATATGACTCCTTACTTAACAGCTTTTTAATCACAACATTTTTATTAAAATAGACGATTGTTTGCACAATTTTGCCTTGATATCACGTGTCCCAAATTCACAATTTATGATTGGCATGGTTCCTTCTTCGCGTGAGCGCGACATTAAACTGACCACGATCAAAGACTCCTTCTGGTAGGTATACACCTAAATGATCACATGGTTGTCCTTATGCTTTGTTGATAATCATGATAAAAGCTAAAACTGACGACGTCTTAAGATGACAGGAAAGCTGGCATCACTTGCCTTTAAATTGCTGCATAGAATGAAAACACGTCTACCTTAATTACTGCCTGTGATGATTTTGTTTTAAACACAATTTAAGTCCATTGTTTTTATTTCTTTGAAAAGAATTTTAATGTTAGAAAAAAAACATCAAAAATGTAATGGGGGCTCTTTAATTATGATACCTAATTATTAAACTTCTCCGTTATTACGTGAAGTATTACTTGCGAAGACATCAGTGAAAACCGAATAAAATAGATTATTGGCCTTTATGAAGGATGATTCTAATAGGTTATATAAGGTAGCCTTCCTCAAAGCACAGCGCGATGAGCGCTGTTTCCTATTTTCCAGAAACGCTGTGCGATTATTTCAGGCGAATATTACCAGGAAAACTCTTACAGGGACGATGATATTTTTGTCTGCTTGGCATTCTGCACAAAGTGGTTCTTCTATTCTAAAATATCACATTAAAATAATTGTACCACAAGCACCAGAAAGCACCGCTGCTAAACACGTATGTCGCCCTGGTTGGAATTTAATTAATGGCTTTTATAATTCAGTCCCAACACAGGCGTGAAATTCACATTCAAACATATCGAGCCATTTCATTACTTATATTTCAGGAACGATTTGCTTTCAGGTAACACGAAACTATTGATGTAAAATATGTGGGAATGATGTACGTAAATAAGTAAACATATTTCCTCCTTTTTTATTGTCTTCTGCTTTGCCCTTCTACTTCTGCCGCTGAACGTCGTACAAGGCTATTCTTGAATGTTGTCAGCATGAGTGTGGCTGCTTTATGACGAAATATCCTCTTTTCATAATTGCAGCCGCTCATTCAAGTGACGAATATGGAAAAATCATTTCCAATATGGAAATAATAAAAAATTAGGTCCAACACAAAAATCTGCTAGAGTTAATGGGCAGAATCGTCGCTGAACATAGCGGGGCTTACATGATAACCGCCAGCATGAGAATGGAGGTAGAGACAGCTACTGTAGCCTTAAGGTTGCTGCCTGAAACTTCATTAGCAAGAGCAGTTGTTGTATCAGACTCATAATCTATGCTTCGGAAGGTTCAACGTGGATGGCTCCTGCATGAATGGAAAACCTCTATAGAAGCCTCGAATCTTCAGGAACTGGTGAAGATCTACTGTCATGGTCATGCAGGGGTACGCGGCAATAAAAGAGCTAACCACTGACATAAATGTTTATAAAGAAGTAGCGACAGACGATAAATTAGAGAAAGGAAAATGAAAGTTTCATTATGTACAGCAGCCATTATTTAGGAAAAGGTGCCACCAAGTGAAGGTCGGCTACCCAGAGCTGGAGTGAATTGAATTGTTATGTAAATAAAGCTTGATTTGGTCCAGCATCTGAATGTAACATCATCATCATCCTATGTGTTCGTCAGCACTTGTCACTGGAAGGCCTACTACTGGTACCTTAGCATCTTTCGTGCTAATAGTTATCAGTTAGATTAGGAAGAATAGTTACGAGGTTTTGTTGAAATAAAGACTCGAGTTACGCTAGTATCAGATTGTAACTGAAACTAGGTTAAATAGCGACTCAACGCTATTTTTTGGCAGGAGTTGCTCAGCAACCGATGACGTAAATCGGAATAGCCGAGACCCTCCTTTTTTTTTAATGTAAAACTTTTGCCTTCTTTTGGCGAGGCGCGTCCCGTTCAACCTCATCGGTTATATTAGGGCACATGTCCAAATATAAACGACCCTTATGTCTAGACCCTCCATCGGGGAGCTGATTGGCAATGAATTAAGAAATGAATGAATAAATTTATCAAGTAACATTGGGACAACAATCTTTAAACTGCCGTGCTTATCTTCTCTTTCTTTTTTATTTGATATTATCCGTCGTGCTGTTGCATCAAAAAGTATTGTTTGCTTTGATAATTCTTCCTTGTATAGTATTTATATTTGTTAATTAATTTTTAATTTATCTCACGTGTTTACAATGTCCCTTCTCATTTTCTCATTGTTTTTCTGCATCTTTAAACTTTGTTTCCTGCGAGTGAAGGTGGCTGACCAAGGATAATCTCGACCCGTCCCGTGTGTCTAGTGTATTGGTCGTTTGTAAAACTGATGCAAAAACCATTTTTTTAGACGGTCTATTCTCAGTTTTACAGCAGCCCTCTTCATTATATAAGTACATTATGATCTAGCACAGGGGTTCTCAACCGTTTCATGCTCGTGGCTTCCTTCTGAGCCGTATTTACCTCTGTGGTGGCACCCCTAATAGTCGCTGTTAGCTGGAAAGGACAGTTTACCATCCTACGCTTCTCCCCCCCCCCCCCCCAGAAATATGGCATGGCCCACGTTGAAAACAACTGATCTAGCACGTATAGGGGCGTAAAATACAAACACTTGCCGGAAATGACCTGGTTACAAAAACATTATTAGAAAAAAGGAGAGCACGAAAAGATAAATGTAGACAAGATGAATTATACTCAAACAGGGTGGGGATATACTACTGTTCGATAAAATTAAGAATACTGAAGGTGAGAGTAAGAGAGAGATATAGCTGATCATGAAGATGCTTGGGCCATCGAAATCCAAAATGGAGCCAATTCAACGTTTAATGTGAAATAAACATTTATGTATTAATGACACCAAAGTTGGCCTTAGTAATTGTGGGACCCCATTTACACCATTACGGTTGTAACGAGATGGATTTTTGGGGCGACCTCTTTCCGATCTCTCTTTCACTACGGCATTAGTCAGTTAAATTTTTGTACTGATTTTATTTGCGTGATTTTCCATGGTCGCACCCTTTTCTTTCTGTTTGCTATGTAGCAGAGAGTTGGTTTGTTCAAACATTTGACACTCCTTGTTAATGATAAGAACATCACATTTGCAAGGAGCGGCGGAGGTAATATTGAACGTCAGGCAAGTTGGTAATTCTTGTGTACCAAAGTTTGGCCGCTACAGATAAGCCCTACATTCGCCATCGTGTTTGCTTAAATTGCTGATAAAGGCTAGAGGCGGGACAGATAACCAGATTACTCGTCTGCGAATAGATCACTTTCTGATAAAGTAATAAATTTGTTACATCGGAAACACATTTGTCATATGCGTTGGTGAGTTTGCCTGCCAGGGCATCGGATATTTTCATACCATATACGGAAGACTTGACCTCTATATTATGTTCAAAATTTTCTCATGCTAGGAATATTTTGAAATCGGAGTCTCTGCTCTAGGATTCTAGAGTAGATTTTACCAGGGACATTGAGAAGGGATATGCCTCTATGGTTTCCACATTGTCGATTGTCACCCTTTTTGAAAATTGGTGTTATGATGGCAATCTCCCAGTCCTTTGATATGGTCTTGTTGCACCATGCTGCCTGTAGGACCCTTAAGAGTAATAGGTCGCCTGATGCTCCCATGTACTTAACCATTTCTGGTGTTATACCATCATGCCCTGCTGCTTTGCCCATCTTGATTTTCAACAGTGCTTCCTTCAGTTCTTCCATCTTTATGTCATCTTCATCACCATTTGTTTCCTCTTCTGTGCTAGTGGTTATCATTTCTGATGCTTGACCTTGCTCACCATCAAGGAGTTCTGAGAAATATCCTTTCCATCTTTCCATTACTTCCTTCAGGGCAGTAAGCAATTTGTCTTGCTTGTCCTTTATAAATTTGAGAGGGCATTGTTTTTCCTTCCTCATGTTCTTTAGGGTCTTATAGAACAATTTCTGGTTTTCTTGCGCATCTTTTTCTAGCTTTTATCAGACCGGACACCTTTTATTGGAGAATCTATTAGGACTTAAAAAAAAGCCCAGGAAATCTCTATCATTTAAAAAAAATGAAAACCGGAATATCTGAGGAGACTGACACACGAAGTCAGAGAGGGAATTAAAGTTAGTATTAACGACCCCAAGGACACGTGTAAAAAGGTATCGGCAATGCCTTTAACTTCATTCATCTGAGCAAAAAGTCTGTAAGCCAGGATTGGCGTAAGTTGGCATTTTACATTTTATATTTCATTAATAACATGCGAACTATGATATATATATATATATATATATATATATATATATATATATATATATATATATATATATATATATATATATATATATATATATATATATATATATATATATATATATATATATATATATATATATATATATATATATATATATACGAGGGGCATTCAGAAAGTAATGCACCACATCGTTTTTCTCAGCTAATGATGAAGATAGAAGCATGAAATTTTGCACACTTCAAATATGGCATGTGCCAATTGTGTGCACCAAATTGCATTGCAACCGGCCAAATAATACGGCTGTCCTAAACCGTTGGAATGAAGCGTGTTAGCAACTTGCGTTATAAACAGCGAATTGTGATAGAATTTCTTGTTGCAGATAAGGAAACTGTTGTGAATATTTACAAGCATCTATGTGATGTGTGTGGAAGTTTTGCAGTCGACAGGAGTACAGTCAGTCGCTGGGTTCAGAGAATCAAAGAATCAGGAAGTGGAGATACGGAGCTGCTTGATCGGCCGCGCTGTTGACGTCCTGCCACAGCCACCGAAGCAGAAATGTTGAAATGCGCTGAGGGCATTGTTCTTACTGATAGGCGAATCACTACTCAACAATTGGCTTTACAGCTGTCAGTCAGCATTGGTAGTGCAAATGCAGTTATAAAAACTCTCGGATTTTCTAAAGTTTGCGCAAGATGGGTTCCTCGAAGTGTCACAAATGACCACCGATTGCAAAGGAGAGCAATTTCTTCTGATTTGTTGGAGCGTTTCAATGCTGATGGAGAGAACTTTTTTGGCAAGAAGAAAAAAAAACCGCACATCATTTTTTACAAGTGGAGTGGACGATCCGCAATCACCTGGGCATTCAAGACAATTACTTCATTTTCACTGTCTGAGACAAAAAGACAGTCAGTGGAGTGGCATCATCCGCAATCACCAAGAAGAAAGCAATTCAAGACAATTACTTCAGCTATAAAGGTCATGATCACTGTCTTTTGGGACATTGAAGGTGTGATTCTTGTGGACGTTATTATGCCAAGAGGAGAGACAATCAATTCGCAAGCTTACATTAAGACATTGAAAAAAACTCAATCAACGTTTTTCCAGAGTTCGGCCGCACAAGAATCCAGCAGACCTGCTTCTCCTTCACGACAATGTGCGCCCTCACACAAGTCTGGCAACACGGGAAGCAATCACCAAATTGGGTTGGACTGTACTATCCCATCCACCCTATAGTCCCGATTTGGCACCCTCTGATTTTCATTTATTTGGTCCACTTAAAGATGCACTCCGTGGGACAAGGTTTGAAGATTATTAAGGAGTGATTCATGCAGCGAAGAAATGGCTACATGATCAAGACAAAATCTGGTACGGGCTAGGAATACATGCACTTGTTTCGCGCTGGCATAAAGCCGTACAAGTTGATAGGGATTATGTTGAATAATACCGATGTTTACATGACATATCCATGTATATTGTGTATAAATTACATGCTTTTTGAATAAACAGCTCCCGAGAAAAACGATGTGGTGCATTACTTTCTGAACGCCCCTCGTATATATATTACCATGTGAATATTAATATGTGAAAATAGCTACTGGATGTCCAAGTCATTTGAGGCTGGCAACCTCAGCGTATAGAATGATGATTTCATGAACCACCACTGCCAAGAGCTGGTGATTGCTTTATTGCTAGTTTCTTAAAGAGAACTAAACGCGTAAAGTAAAGAGTCCCAGGTTCCATATGGAGCAGGGAGGGAAAGATGAAAGAAATGATGTACATTCTAATTATAATAATACCTACAGTTTCAAACCAGTGTCAATGTCTATGTAAATATATTCACTTTAAAATTAATGGAAGTTTCAAACTTTTCAAATCAGTGTAAACATAAATGAAAACATATTCAATTTATATTGTAAACACTTTTCAATCAGTGGAAATGCAAATGTAAACATATTCTATCTGTACTATTAACCTGTTCATTTAAATGTAAAGTAACTATAAAAGCTATTCAATTTAAATGTAAAGAAAGTTTTATCCCGGAGATTAAATGTAATTCTAGAGCCGCACTCTCGTAGTGGTTACTGTCACGTGACCAATAATTTATTTTACCATCTTGTCCATAATTTGATTACTCCTTTAAATGTTCTGTTTTCCTGGAAATTTTGTATTTTCTTTTTCTTTCATTTTCTACCTTCGTGGCCAAACTTTCTCACCCTCTCAAACCCCACCCGAGGTTTGGTTACGTTCCGGCCTGTAGCGGTCAGCGAACGATAATATTATCTAAGCCGCACCTGGTCTGACCAGGGGAATATCTCTTACGTTTAAAGTCTTTGACCACGAGCGAGAGGAGCCTCTGTGTAGTCTTTGATCGCTAGCGGGAGAGAACTCGTGCGGTCGGTAATAAGTTTGATCTTCGATTCAGGGGGAGATAAACCGCTGCTAGTCTTTGTTGTTTGCCCTTAGATGAGCAAAGAGCACATAATATTATGATTGTCTCTCTGGGGGAATTTTCGCAAAGTTGTTGCTTCTGAAACCTTTGTCTTACCCGGTATTACGATTACGCCGATACCTCTGAAGAAATATGCAGGCCAGGTGTCCGGGGGGAGCGTCCTTTGTGATCTATAAGAGTAGACGGGTTTTAATAGACAAAGACATTCGTGAATATTCCTGGCCCGTAGATGACCATCATGAGATAAGGCAAACTTTAACACAGTACTAGAATGTGTTTGCCTATGTTCTAGTCATTTTCGGGGTGAGTTGACATATCTTATTATAATATGATATATTCATGTTAGCTTTTATATATCTGTTAGGAAAGTGAATTCATTTCTGAGGACTTCTCCTAGTAATTTAGTTCAGTGATAATGTAGCGCTGTCTACGGCCTAGTAAGGGTGCTTAAACTGTTACGGTTTATCATGGGTTAAATGTTAAACTTACAATAACAGATAATAGGCGTAGAATCAGTCCACAGATGCTTATCGTGGGTTAAGAATAGGCATTAACTGTCATTTCTGTAAGATAACGTCAGAGGTGGATTATTCACTTGAACACAGAATTATAGGAGATAGTCGCTTATTCCTTGTTGATAGATATTTTTAGTGGCTGGGGAGAATCATTTTATGCTTATTTGTGTAGCTAGACTCTAGTCTATAACTTTCACTGAAAGCAGTCACCAGGCATAGATATAATTATATCTTATGATTCAGCCACAACTGTATTATTATAGCAAGAACATTGCCTTTTCTATGTACTCATTTTGTGGAATGCTAATATATTTCCCCAAGGGGACATACGATTTATTTGTGTAATGTCAAATGCTGTAATCTGTTTATGTAAATTCATTTAATGTTGTAAGATGAATAAGCATATTCATTTAACTGTAACTACAGGTTAGGTTTCCTGTATGTTGAGATTGGGAGAAGAGGAGGAGATTTTGCTGTCAGAACATTTAATGACAGTTACATGGGTGTACAAAAGATATTAAGCCTATGCGGGCGCGTGTTGATAATTGATATTTTTAAGGAACAGGAGACATGGTTAAAGACAGCCCTAAACTATCATAGCAATAACTACAATCCCATAGTGGAGCGAAATTTTCTGTATAAAGTTAGTGTGTTTTTGTCGTTGCTTGAAGGTAAAAGGTGTCTTTTTTGGGTCTCAGTTTCAGGGAGACCGAATCGCTAGAGCAGACTCCAGTCAGGCGAAGAAAGTCATATACTCTTCGATCTAGAGGGTTTCTGTATACATCTAGCAACGAATCGTCAACCCCGTTCCTGAATCAAAACCCCTTTTTGTCAACGCCAAGTTAAGCTCACGCAGTGCAACGAGGACTAAGGCTACTAGAATTTGCCAGCAACTATAAACTAACCCTTGCAAATACACTATTTCCTCATAAGTTATCAAGAAGAACAACGTGGCATGCCCCAAAAACAAGAATACATAACCAAATTGATTTTATTCTTGTATCCAAAAGATTCAAGTCCAGCATTAATAAAGCCAAGACTAGGACTTTTCCTGGCGCCGACATTGGTAGTGATCACGACATGGTATTGATGACGCTCAAGCTTAAACTCAAAAAGAACTATAATCAAAACAGATGTTCTCAGTTAAGATTCAATTTAGACAAATTGAAAGATCCAGAAATCGCGGGAATCTTTGAGGCAACTGTTGGAGGAAAATTCGCAGCTCTCAACTTTTTGGAGGATGATATCAACTCAATCACAGAGAACATGAAAGACGTGCTCATTGAATCAGCAACAGAAATACTTGGTAAAAGAAAGAAAATAAACAAACCATGGGTTACAGATGACATTCTGAAGTTATGTGATACACGACGGGAAATGAAAAAGGTTAAGAAAGAGGTTCCTGAAGCAGCATGGCAATACAGTATGGTGAATAAAAATATTAGAAAGAAAATGAAACAGGCCAAAGAAAAATGGGTAGCTGATCAATGTGAGTCCATTAATACGGGGCTAATAAAAGGTAACAGCAAGGCAGTTTTTGACACATTAAGAAGTCTATCAAAACCCCAACAGCCCAGGGTAACTGTCACAGAAGATAGCAATGGGGCTCTGCTCAATGAAAAAACAGCTGTAATGAGAAGGTGGACAGAATATTGTAAAGAATTATATAACTGTAAACTTGACACTGACTTAGGCATATTAAACAACATTAAGTGCGAAAACAGAGAACTCGGAAATGCAGCAATACTACGGGAAGAAGTGGAAGAGGCTATATGTTCGATGAAAGGAGGGAAGTCACCGGGTGTGGATAATATACCAGCAGAGCTCTTGAAATATGGAGGACCAGATATAGTAAAAATCATGACAACAATTTGCCAGAAGATATGGAGTACAAAAAAATGGCCAAAAGAATGGACGCAGTCATTAGTAATACCGCTTCCAAAGAAAGGAAATCTAAAAATGTGCAAGAACTACAGAACCATTAGCCTTATTAGTCATCCAAGTAAGGTGATGTTAAGGATACTTTTGAACAGAATAAAACAGAAATCAGAAGAAATCTTGTCAGAGGAACAGGCTGGCTTTAGACCAAAAAGAAGTACCTCAGAACAAATCTTCAATATTAGATTACTGATCGAAAAACATCTCCAGCATCAACATGATTTATACCATAACTTCATCGATTTCACAAAAGCCTTCGATCGAGTCTGGCATGAAGGTTTATGGCAAATAATGAGAAAATTCAATTTTGATACCAACATCATAGATATCATTGAAGCACTATACAAGGACGCAAGCAGTGCTGTTTTTGCAAGCAATGACATTGGAGAATTTTTCAAAACAACTGTAGGAGTTCGCCAGGGATGTATCCTGTCACCAGTGCTCTTTAACATTTATCTAGAACATATTATGCAGGAGGCTCTCTACGATTATAAATCAACCATATCGATTGGAGGCCGACCTCTGTGTAATCTACGTTTTGCTGATGATATTGATCTGATAGCTGGAACAGAATCAGAACTTCAAGACCTTACCTCTAGACTGGAGAAAGTAACAAGAACATATGGGATGGAAATTAATATAGAAAAAAAGCAAGATATTGGTGAATAGCCATAAGAAACATGTTCCGACCAACATTACGTTAAATGGGCAAACGTTAGAAGAAGTTAACACCTTTAAATATCTCGGGTCCACTATATGTAGTGATGGAAGATCAAATAAAGAAATCAAGACAAGACTTGAGATGGCCTCACCTGCCATGACAAGGTTGAATGTGATCTGGAAAAGTAACATCAGTTTTCCTGTGAAGATCAAATTATACAAATCACTTGTATTATCTATTCTCTTGTATGGGTGTGAGGGCTGGACACTCACTGCAGATACGGAGCGAAGGATTCAGGCTTTCGAGCATAAATGTTACAGAAGAATTTTGCACATTTGCTATAAAGAGCACAAAACAAATGTCTATGTTAGAGAGAAGATAAACACCTATGCAGGCCATCAAGAACCACTTTTGTCAATAGTGAAACGTCGAAAGCTTGCCTGGTTTGGGCATGTAACTCGTCATGACTCCCTTTCGAAAACGATCCTCCAGGGAACAGTCGAAGGTAAACGGAGAAGAGGAAGGCAAAGAAAATCCTGGGCTGATAACATCAAAGAATGGGCAGGACACGGTTTCTCCACACTTGTACGCATTGCTGAGAATAGAGAGCAGTGGAGGACCCTGTCTGCTGATGCTTCCACCATGGCACCCCTACGACCCATGACGGGTTATGGGTTGAGATGAGATGATGAGTGCAACGGAGCCAACGCTAAATCTGGAATCACCAAATGCAGTAGTAGTTCCCCACTCGCCTATTGGATTACCAGCCAGAGCATTGCCGCTTCCAAAATATCAAAACCGCCCTGCACGTCTATAGCAGAATCTGATATCACCCGACTTCGTTTGTGCCTAAACGGGGCATTCAGCAACCCACAGCCAAACAAGTTTAAACAGGATTTACAGCCAGGCAGAGCCTAGCGCCGGATAAGAACGCCTGAGACTCCGTGTCCTCAAGTGACTTCTTCGGGTGTATTTTCTGGATACTTAAAACCTCGCACGTATGAGCAGCCATCTATGGACAGAGTTCCAGCCCCCCTCACGCAAGTAGCGGTCACCAACGTTTAGCACCAACAAGGAAAGTTTTGTAGGCTAGTCCCTCACGAAGGATCTACATGTAATACACTTTCTGGAGCTAGCACCTTTGGTCCCACGAAAAAGCGGACAGGCTGTCGCTCAGTTCGTTTATTTGGTCAGCAGGAGATAAACAACTTCTTCCAGTGTTCCCTCGCGCAATTAGGGGTCACCAACGTTTAGCCCGACAAGGAAAGTTCGGTATTTCACTCCAGTCATCTTGAAGGATATTTATCGGTAAGGCACTTTCTGGAGCTAGCGCCTTTGGTCCCCGAAAGCGTACCCTCTGTCGGACAGCTTAGTTATTTTCTCCGTGTTCTACAGGTTTTTATGAGTGTTGGTGGTGTGTGTGTTTGTGGGTGTGTATTTGCATTATTGATAACTATTGATGAATATTTGATTATTGATGTAAATTTATGATGTGTATGATGATATGCATTAATTCCATGCTTTTCTTCTTTAATAAATTTTACACATTTATTAATGCGCTGTTCCCGACCCTTTTCATCCATAATTAACTTGGTTTAGCTCTTTACTAGAATCTCTATGTATGATAAGAGAAAAGAGTGAGAGCAGGAGATGCTTAGACAGTGAAAAGTGAGTTGAGGCTTGGAGAGAGAGATGATTTTGGTAAATCTTCTTCCAGGTTGTCTCAAGTCCATCTCCTATTTACACCTTTCTGTGTGTGTAATCTTTAACTCTGCCAGTCCACTATCCCTTGTCGATTTCACTACTATTGTCCAACTCGTCAATTTCTCTACCACTTTAACTCAACCACGACAGTTACCACACCGCTCTGGCGACCGGGTGATCCAGGATCAAACCCTGCCGCCGGCATTTGAGGATTTTTCGTCGACCGGGATTTGGACTGGATTTACTCGAGACCTGGCGAGCACATTTGAAGGAGTGTCGTCAACCAGGAACTGGCGGCTCCTGAGCCGACCCAGTTCTAATGGGTACCTCCGAAATCGGCGAGTATTTGCCTAAATGGCGAGGGACATCTGTCTCTGTACAAGAAAAAAGGGATACTCACGTAAAATCAATGTCAGGTTAGACATTAATAATAACCTGAGATTTCGCCTCGAGTATTAGCGGGCGTACGAAAAAAAAAATGTAATTCTCATCGAGGGTAAATTCTGAGTTAAATGGGATGGTGGAATAGAAGAGGGGGGCACATAACTATGTGTCGGAAAACGCAATACTCAGAAGAGCGTTTGTTTTCTATTCTTTATCTTTGTTATTGGTGGTACCAGCAGAAAGTACTATCACTAGAACAAGAAGGGACAATTGGCCAAAGCTTTAAGACTCTCCCTGACATTTCTGGGAAACGAGCTATACCCGACAACCTTGATCAGTGTGAAAAGAACCAACCTATCAGAAGAAGCAGAACCGTCATTGGCTGCTCAGTTCAATATATATGCTGCCACTTGAACTTCTTGTAAAACCTTACATCCCATCACGACCGTGATATAACTTTTTCTTGATCCCCAACTATTTAAATTATTTTCAAACTTTTAAAACGTAAGTGATTATTAAATTTTGTTATTTGTAATTTTACAAATTTAACTTCGATTTAATCCTTTTAAATGTACTGCATGTTTGTCTCAGTCAATTTACTACACATACTCTAAACAGAGCTATACCAGAATAATACGAATTCCACTGAGTAAATCAGAGGTGGGGGCTTAACGAGCTAAAATTAATCATTGCTTAATTCTTCACAAAAGTTGTCGGCAGATTCTAGAATTAACGTGCTCAGCCAAAGCAGCATTGCTTTCGCTTATCTGAATATCTTGTGAAACTCCCTTGGGATAGAAGTGTCATTACCCTTCTATCTACATTTCTGCCAAAAGTAATCTTATGCAAAGGTAGACACCTTTGACGACCCACTTTAGATACTCTTGAGTTTTTGGCCATTGTTGGACCACTACTGCTAAGCAGGGGAGGCAATACCGTGACGATGGTGAGGCCCTCCTAGACTTAAGATTATAGTTTTGTTATAGCAACGTAAAATAAAATATAAAGATAGTTCTATAGCAGATAATGCCGTAGGGGAGTTAAGTGTTAAAGTTTTCACTATACTAGGTCCAGAATTGAAAGATGGGGTTGTCGTAAATTTAGATAGGTTTGAATTATTTTATGGTCCCGCCTGAGTAGAGTGGATGGTGAAAGTACTTGAGAAGTAAAGATGTGAGAATAGATTTCACGAGTGGATAGTTTAAGGAGAAGATCTGTCTCTGGAATGAGGTTTCTCTAGTCCAACCTATCTATACGACTATAATTTAGTATAAGACAATCTTACACCTCCCTATATATGTAAATATAAGTTTAACTAAACACACACACACTTATGCTACAACAGGACACACACAAACGTGAAAAACTATGGTAAATTGGGTATGGGTCTGACCAACACATAAAGTTAAGTTCTTTTTGTTGTTTATTATCATTTAAACTTTACAACATCGAATATCTAAGAAAGATCAAGTAAAAATCAGAATTCATACATAGAAAATATCAGAGTACATGTGCCCTCCCCCCTTATTAAGAAAAGAACCCAACAGGTTAATAAACCCAAAGGTCAAAGGTTAGCACTATGTTACAGAATAGACAGTAAAGAAACGAACAAAGTTCCTACTAAATGCTATCCCGTAAAGTAAACAATATTTAAGCAAAGAAAATAAATGACGGTACAGTTTCTGTAACTAAGAAAATATTCACTCTCTCTGTCATACGTGGCCACATCAATCACGCTTACCCTATTCTGGTGATATCCACTTGGAATTACAATAGTTCCTGAATATATAAAGTGTCAGGGGTATTATCCAAGTCGGCCCCAGTCTACCCTTCATAACAAATAAGATTTTTAGGAGGGGGACGCCAAATTTGGTGGTATATTCCTGGATCAACAAATGTCACCTTGAATAGTTAATGTAGAACCGAGATCTGGTGTTCACAGTACTAAGGAAACATCTGGTTGCTAAAAACTGTTATTTATGATGGTGATGGTAAAGCCTATCGGCAGGCTCTGTAGTGATTGCCGATCTTGAAACAGCGTAACTCTTCTGGATAAAAATCCACTTGGATACGACTATCAAAAGCCAGATAGTGATGTTATAGGTATTACGCCCCAGTGGGCTGATAAAATTGAATATCTGGGTATTTGTAAGTCCAGTTAACTTTACTATTTAGAAAATGTTAATTTGTCTCTTTGGCAACTCCTGTTCACAACTGAACTTGAGGACGCGTATATCAAGAAGAGGACAACATTAATCCAATCAGAAAATGTAGACAAAGGACCAAAATTGACCGCAATAGACCAAAATAGAGACGGCTGGTCGCCGTTTGATCAGGTCTGCGAGAATAGAGAAACATTATGAAAATAATGCTACTATTATATCTCTACATATATATGTATATGTGTATATATATATATATGTGTGTGTATATATATATATATATATATATATATATATATATATATATATATATATATATACGGAAGGGGACGAGACGATATCTCATCCTCTCCGTCAGTCCTGATTAAAGTTAAAAGGCACACGGTGTCTCTAGCCTATCCTATCGCGCGTCAGCTTTCGCTTAGCGCGGCGTCTCTAGTTCGGGTGAAGGTATGTGCCCTCCCCGCTCCTTTGCACGCGCGTTAACGATCAGCGCACAATGTCAATTATTATTTAATTATCCCTACGCGCACTTAACAAATATCGCCTGTCATTAATAACTATTAGATTGTCGGCGTCTGGTATAACTAACAGTCACTTACTACAATTACACAAAATGAAATATAACGTGAATTCTATGGTCGACCATCAGTCGCGTCTATCATATTAATTCTGTCAGCTAAACCGTATCTTCTGTGTGAGAAAGCGGGTGATAAAATTTACAGTAAAATGAACAACTTGCAAGAAATATCTACGCGTTATGTTATTTCACTAGTTTTAATATTAAGAAATCAGTGAGTTATTACGGTAAAACTTAATACATTTTAACACTTAAGCACAAATATCTATTATCAGAAAATCCGAATGAAATCCCCACGAAGGCTATTAACACACCTTCCGCAAAATCGTTCTAGACGACGTGTTTAGACTATCCAAAATTCTGAACAACAACTGATAACTGGTTTGAGAAATCCACAGTTTATATACATCATTGTCACAGTATAGATGTTCGACAAAATATTAAGTTGGTCACGCTGTGAGTGGCAACATCGAGATAATGAAAAAACCCGTTTGGTCAGCTGACCGGGAAAGGAAGTGAACGAGAAATTCTGGTGCTAAAAGTTAGTTGACTTGCTGGCTACCGACCGGGAGAGGTCGTTCTATTTGTTCCCTGTCAGCGTTTTGCTGAAGTGAGTCTGCCATCGTCGTTCTGATTTGGTGCTGGTTTTTTTCTTCATGTGATCTTGAGATGTAATGCATTTTGCTAGAATGTTAGTTCTAGCGGCATTTTTGTAGATCGGTGATGTTAAGTCAGTTGTGATTTAGTGATTTTTTTTGCCTATTCCTAGTACATAAGTTTTTTCGCCGGTGAGCGAAAGTCATTTGTGATATTCATTCAGGAAGGCCATACCAGTGGGTATGACATTTATATAGTAGTTGTTATTAATGCAAGCTGTATTGGCAGTTGTAGCCAGCAGAGATGGCTACTGTGTGTATGTGTCGAAACAATGCTTCGAAACAGCAGAATGTCCGAAAGACTCGACACACAGCCTGCTTATTGTTTCGACGCAGTTTCAGTTCCTGTCTGCCTCGCTGTTTTGCAGAGACACACTGTCTCACTGTCTCACCTTTCGTGGGTCTTTGTAAAATTTGAGTGAACCGTTCGGAACATTAGTATGGAATATCAAACATGTCATATTTTTCAGGGATTTTACAAGTGATATTATTTTTGCTGAGAAGTTATAGACACTGGAAATTGTGTCAGTGCTGCAGTTGTCAATGTTTTAGGCACTATGTTAAAGTTGAAAGTGTCCGTGTGTTTGTATAAATGTAATGGACACTTTATTAGCTCTGCTGATATCTGTGTACTCGGTGTGGATTTGAATCATTGTCTACCAAAACTGGCTTACTCTAGTTTGATATCATGTGTTATTATTACTGTTATTATTATATATACTGCAGCTATCATCATATCTCAGTTTTATTTCATCATAATGAAGACTTGTGTAAAAAATTTGAATTGTGGTCACACGAAACGCCATAGATTTTCACACACGACAGTAGCGCGCAAGGAAAAACAATTCAAGTAAAGTATAGTAATGTATACTGTCTATTAGAGACTTCTTTCTCCCCGATACGGGCAATAGTGCCGTTGTGCCGTTGTGTCGACACACTGTTTCGACACAGTTTAAATCATTGAGCCGACTGTTTCGAAACAGCGGAGTGTGTCGATTTGCCCACCTCTAGTAGCCAGTGTATTCCATATGTATTATGAGCCGTGTGGGGCTTCATTGTGTGCATTGTGTTATTAAAGGGAACGTACCTGATAAAGGTGTTATTGTTGATTAATGTCAGCTACTGTATGCTATGGTCGTCCTCTAGGGATTCGAGCATATATGAAAGTATGTATGCAATAAAATCCATAGTGTAAGTAGTTTTACTGACAATCATGTTATTATGATCTCTAGAGGATGTTAATTTTCACACTCTTGGCGCAAAGCAGAAAATCAGGAAACTACGTTTCCCAGATGAAAGGTTTTCCACGGTCTCTCGGTCGGAGTTGCTAATAGACAACAGAGACTGACAACAGGGACTTAAACCGTGTAACGGGTTTCTGTGGATTTGCACGCTTCTGGAGATCAAAGTGTTGTCTCCCCATGTAAGTAGAACATCACAGGGTCCCTCGGGAAAATATTTTGCCCTCGGGGCTACTTCAAAAAGGTCCGATGTTTCCACGTGCATATGTCTGATATCCGATGATTGACAGATCAGCTCGCGTGAGAAACTCAGGTAAACAGACCGGGTTCGCTCCCTGTTATGACTGGCAGGTCGCGGAAGTTGGTAATATTTCCGTTTGTTTACGTTTCAGGGAAAAGAGGCGTGGATTAAAATGAGTAAACGCAGGCTATAAGTTGCGTGGCTGTGCTAGCGAATCATAGACGCTACGAGATCACGAAAAACTGTCAGACACTGCAGGCTATATTTCCATTATACGTCAATGGGGTGACCAGTTCCCGTCCTTGTTGCCCTTGCCTTCCTCAACTCAAGAGCAGAGCAAGGTACTTATTTACAGCTGGGCAGACTGGAAGCGTAACGTTACTGTGTTTCAAATGCGGCACCTTTGCCACGAGAAGCAAGTGTTCTAAACACTATGCCAATCTGACGCTTAATTACTCATTGGGTAAAAAAGGCTAAATCGGTCTAAGGTCGGTTTTGAATGACAGGAATTGTGAATAGTCTCTCACAATTAAGGAATGTGCTAGAAGCGTGTTGTACACTATTAAGTTTGAACGATTAGTACTAACATCTATCACGTGTCAGTTATTGTTGGACTTGTTACACTCCACTATTAATATCGGATGATTTGTTTGTTTGTTTATTGTTCTAATTCGATAGACCGCACTGTACGCTAGTAACGAGCCGCCACTGGGTGAATATAGCGCCACATGAACAGCTTAAACTGCGCGCTTTATAAATCCTTTGACTGCCTCAATTTGAAATTAGCGCGCAAATAGCGAAGTAAAATAGAGTGCATTATATTCAGCGTTGCCACACCTAGATGGATTCAACTAGATCTAGCTTTTTTTGGCCCCCGTCTATGTGTCATTTCTTTCATTAGTTGATTTCGCCCAAAATCTGCGAAAATAGCCCAAAGTAGTCCAAAAATAGCCCAAAATAGCTCAAGTCACCGAAATCTAGGTTTTGTTTTCTTCAACATTTAGAGTGGCAACGCTGATTATATTCATTTTTTCATTTACGTTTTGCTCCTTGTGGAGCACGACGCAGCCACTTCCGGGAACCTGCATCAAAATATCAAAATCTCCGTGTTTTTGAAGCAATTATTTCTATAGCAATTTGTTTTAAATGCACAACTTCATTGTTCATCGCCTTTTACGGTATGTCTGAGGAAGTATCCATCCTATTCTTTCTGTGTCTCCTCAGAGACTCCCCGGGACTTTCACGGAACAAGAGGGTCATCTGCGGGGTTATAATATTCCACAGCGTTCATGTGGATTATGGGAACCAAGCCGTTTATGAATATGGCGTTTCTTAGCCAATTCTCAGTTGGTAAGCCTAATTTTTGTATTGCATTGTTATATCATCATCGTTATCAAAGCCTATCTCCTCCAAGTATCTGTCTGTCTCTCAAGCACACAGTGGTGTATTTAGGAACGTTGTCGGGATGTGCAATTTGGAGACTCCTATTCGGGAATTTAACCGTCTCATCACCCCAACCCTATTAACCATTTTGCTAAAATACTTTCAAAGTGATAATGATAATATTATTTTAAAAGATAAATACCATCCATCAAAACAATCACGTAATCCAAAGTTTGTAAACGCAATTAAAGAAAAAACCAAATGCTCCGTTAAAATACGTCACTGCATACATACACAGTCTCTGTGTCTCATTTCTTTCGGTTCCTCGTCGTTCTAACCAGGTTGTGGAGTTGGCCAAACAATTTTCCTACCCCGACTAGTTTTTTTCTAGACATATGGACTATTCGGAGTCCGGGCATGCTTCTAACTGTCCTTGTTATCGACAACCTGACTACATTTTTGTGTACATCGAGGTCTGTTGATAATTTTTACGATCTGTCTGTCTATCTATCTAATAATCTATCTATCTATGTATCTTCATACCTGTCTGTCTACCTATATATCTACTTATCTGTCTGTTTGTCTATCTAAATGTATTTTTGTCTACATGTCTCTGTCCGTCTGTACGTATGTCTACTTGCCTGTCTGTCTGCCTGCCTACCTGTCTGCCTAGCTATCTGCCTGTGTGACTGCCTGTCAGTCCGTCTACCAGCATGTCTATCTGTCGGTCTGTGTTTCTGTCAGTCAGTCTGCCAGTCGATTAGTCAATCAGTCAGTCTACATGCCTGTCTGTCTGTCTTCCTGCTTGCCAGTCTGACTGTCTGTTTGACTGTCTCGATACCTGCCTGTCTGTCGGTCTTCCTGCCTGCCAGTCTGACTGTCTCTATGCCTGTCTGTCAAACTGTCTGTCAGCTTGCCTGTCTGGTCTGTATGTATGTTTCTCTATTAATCAATCAATCAATCAGTTATCTCCACCTGTCATGTCTTAATTCACATTCGCTTCTTCATCTTACAACATACAAATCCACTCTTTAAAAAAAATCCCATCATAATCATTTAAATCCTCTTTTCCACGTGCCACCGTGTAACCGCCAATCTGCGGTTATACTCTTGCTAAATATACATTTATTTGTATTTTCAGTTACAATTTTCCTTCTACTTGCAAAGACGTCTGCCCAATCAGGTAGGATGGGAGAGTGTAGTGATAGTGTGTGTAGACTCAGACCTGGCTCTTGGACGGTGGGAGCGGTGCGAGGAGGCGCAAACATTATTTATTATTTAAATCATTAACATTTTAGAAGAACAAGACAAATGAAACAGAACATTTAAAATTAAACAATTATTTGCTTACGTGAAACTGATTGTCCTCCCTTTGTCTATACAGAAGTAAAGGCAGCACCATAGCTGATACTGCTGTAGGGAAGTGTAGTGTTAGAGGCTTCGCTAAATTAAGTCAAGCATCTAGAGGTAGGGAGACCAGTTCCCTTCCTCGCTGCCTTTTCCGTCCCTAAGTCAAGAGTAAAGTCAGATACCCATTTAAAGCTGGGTAGCATGGAGCGTGACGATGCCGTGAATCGAACCCGGCATCTTTGTCGCGAGATATTAGCGCTCTAACCACTCTGCCAATCGGACGCTCCTATGTTTCCTTAAAGAAAAGAGGGCGAAAAAAATACCTGCAGTAAAATTTGACAACATGACTGAACGATGTTTTTGTAAAATGCTACAGTAAACATCACTTGCGTAAATTAAAGTGTGATCCAACTCAGCAGCTTGAAATTGAGTCTCGTAAGAGTACCTACCGTACTGCAAAGTGGAAAAGAGGAGGGGACGGTGCCATCACCAGACCTCGCACCATCTTGAAGATGCCCTACGGCAGGCTCTGTGTAAACTTACAGAAAATGAACAGTTATACGGAATCATCTAAACGGCGAACGGTGCCTTAATTGGCTGTGTGTGGTGTTCCCGGAAACGGGCCCTCCCAGATCTGGGGCAGAGTTGCGTCTCGGCTCCGATGACGCTCATTAGGGCAGCCACCGCACTGCACTGTTGGGTGGACATGAAGTATAGCATACATATAGGCGTGAGGCGGCAGGGAATGTAGCTTTTCACTGGGAAAGGTGTAAGCAAGACTCTTCATTTTCTGCTAGTTCTGAATAGAGATTTGTCTACTCATATTGTGAAAGGTCTGTGTCATCTTAATTTATCCGGTGGATTCCTGTCTAATACCTGTCTAACAATATTTCTTTTTTGCCTGCGTAAGATACCGGATGTCCAATTTATGTCTACCTTTGTGCATGTGTATGTATGTACAAGGGGATTGACATAAGTCTTGGGCCTGACCATGAAGGAGTCACAGGAGGAAGATGAAACTTGGCACATTTAAAGTTCATCATATTAGCACTGAATGTGTGAAGTACGCGTTTGTTTATTCAATGGGTTTTCCCGCTACGGTGCACGGCGCAATGTACCCTATTGACCGGATCTGCTGCTCCAAAGATTTGACAAAACAATGGAAAAGAAGGAGGCCAGAGCTGTGATAAAATTTCTGATGTTTCAGGGAAAAACACCTACAGAAATACACAGGGAGATGGAACCAGTGTTTCGTGATTCTTGTCCTTCATATACTTCGGTAAAAAAAACTGGTGTCAACAGTTTAAGTGCGGCCGCTCAAATGTTGCTGATCTGCCAAGATCTGGTAGACCAGCCTCAGAGTGCAACGATGAAAATGCAACAAGAGTGAAGAAAATCATTGACCAGGATCGAAAAATGACAATTGTGGAGATAGCTAGTAGAGTAAAACTAAATGAAAGAACAGTTTATAGAATTTTACACAACAGACTGAACATGAGAAAAGTGTGTGCACGCTGGGTTCCGCGACTGTTGACACGTGAACAGAAGCAAACGAGGGTAAATTGCTGTCAACAGTTGCTCAAAAATTGTCAGTCAAAAAAATTTTTGGAGACCATGGTGACAGTAGATGAGACTTGGGTACACCATTATGACCGCGAATCCAAAATTGCCAGCATGCAATGGAAAACCCCGGGCTCCCAAACACCGAGAGCGCAGAAATCTGCAGGAAAAGTGATGCTGACTGTTTTTTGGGACGGCAAAGGTGTCCTTTTGAAAGATTATCTGCCTCGTGGCAACACAGTTAATGGACAGTACTATGCAGATCTTCTTACCAAATTAAGAAAGGTTGTGACCAGGAAACGAGGGATAACGCGCACTCAAAATCTTCCTTTGCTTCAAGACAACGCGCCCTCTCACAAAGCACGGCTTGTGCAGCTAGCAGCCAACGATTTGAATATTGAAATTCTTTCACACCCACCATATTCTCCAGATTTGGCTCCATCAGACTTTTTTCTATTCCCAAATCTTAAAAAACAGCTAAAAGGAAATCATTTTGACAGCGATGAAGAGGTTATACTGGCATGTGATGACTGGTTTAGTTTGAAAAATAGGGTGTTCTACTCCCAAGGTCTTTTCAAGGTCAAGCAGAGATGGCAGAAGTGTGTCAATTCAGACGGTGGCTATATTGAAAAGGAATAAACACTATACAAAATTTCAGCTCTCTGTGACATTTCCTTCATGGTCAGGCCCAAGACTTATGTCAATCCCCTTGTATGTATGTTTTTATTTTCTTTTTAAACAATAAAACTGTTACATAATTATTGTAATACATAATTGTATAAAATGAATAAACTTTACTTGTGCCAGTTTATAGTAGAAACGCGACCGTTTCTTGGCAAAAATCAAGGGTGGGGACACTGGAGATGGATAGGACACTTACTGAGGAAACCTGCTGATAGATTTGCGAGTCAGTCCTCTCTGGAATTCTCAGGGTAAAGAGGTAGAGGGAGGCATAAAAATACACGGTCAAGAGAACTGGGCAAAGAAATGAAAAGGATGAGGAAGAAATGGAAAGGCCCGGAAATGATAGCACCGGACACGAGGATTTGGCATTTTTGTTGTTGTTGAAAGCCTAAGCTCCTGGGTGAGCAGCAGGGCGGTTGTGATGTATACACATTGCCGCTTAATTCACACAGTTAATTATACTGTACTCACTTTGTGCGTAGGACTGGCAAACTCATCACTTGTTAAACACTTTGCTACAAAAGTAACTAAGGCATGAAGGGTTTTGACACAGGCTTCCTGCAAGGGAGATAACTGCAGTCGTTACCCAATAATCTTTAAGAAGAGGAAAAAGAAGATGAAAATAAGACGATAATTCTACACAAACAAAAACAAAAAAAGGTCCAAGACAAAGAGATTATCAGTATTCAGTCAAAAGTCACAGCAATCACATTTGCAACGAAAAACAAACAGTATTAGTCCACTCATGAATAGTACTTCTTCGTTCACCCTGAGACGTCAACTTGAATATGTTCAAAGAAAGCAGTAGTGAGTTTAAGGCTGTTGACATCTCCGTAGAACTTTTCTAGGTATGGTATTGGTGAAGGCCAGCTTTCTCTGAACCTCATATGTTGGGCACCTTTGAAGCAGATGTTCAGCAGTCACTGGTTCAGTGCCACAGTTACACTCATCGGTAGTTGCTATCTTTAACATGTTGAATAGATGGTATCCCAGTCTCTTGTAACCAGTGCGAAGTCTGAAGACTACCACTTGGTCACTTCTGCTGAGCTGGTAATACGCATCATTTTTATTGTGGCCTGGATGTTCTGCTTCCCACTTGCTCCTGTATCTGCGCTTGATAAAACTCTTGTGTCAAGTTGAGGTAGCTTTCCCCCTACTTTTGCCAATCTGTCAGCCTCTTCATTTCCGGTGATGTTGCAGTGAGAAGGGATCCACTGTATCATAACTCTTTTGCATTGTTGATGTGGCCGTATGATTACAACGTTGCCACTTGGAAAAAAAAATACCTTGGATATATTATGAATAATTTTACAACGTTGCCACTTGATTAAAAAAAAATAATGCCTTGGATATATTATGAATAATTTTACAACTTTGCCACTTGGGGAAAAAAATAAAACCTTGGATATATTATGAATACTTTTACAACGTTGCCACTTGGAAAAAAATAATACCTTGGATATATTATGAATAATTTTACAACGTTGCCACTTGGAAAAAAATAATACCTTGGATATATTATGAATAATTTTACAACGTTGCCACTTGGAAAAAATAATACCTTGGATATATTATGAATAATTTTACAACGTTGCCACTTGAAAAAAAAATATATAACTCAGTTGAATTATAGATAAATTACAATAATAATTTCACAATGTTACCACCCTGATAAACTTAGCTTGTTTGTATATGGATAGATACACCATTGCACTATATTACCATTAATAAAGTGTATATATAAGAGCCTCACTTAATGAATTACATTTTTTTTTTAAATTTGAGTATTGACATCAATTTTACGATAAATTTTTTTAGTATTGATAGTACACAAATGTCTCCCTGCGGAATACATTTGCATGGCCTCGGGATCTATATGTGGCCGTATGATCACCACCATAGCATTTATTCGTTCTAGAGTCTATATAATAGAACCGACCATTACTGTTATAAGAAAACCAGCAAGCAAGAATTTTTATAAATAAAAGAAAAATATACGTCACACACTGAGGGCAGGTTGATGTGTGGAAATAAGGTAGCTTGGTCAATTTTTGACACAACTTACGCTAAGATTTGGCGGGAGTCACTGTGGAAATAGATGACGAAGATAAGAATAGCCCTGCTAGAGAAAGGCTTTGACCAATGGGAAGTGGCCAGCCACCGAGCACCAAAATGCAGGCGGAAGAATATATTTGCAGAAAGCAGTCGGATAGAGTAGAGTCCAGCATCAAGACGTGTATATGAACTGTCTTGCTACCAAGTTGAGGTTATCAACTAACAGATGAAATATTTCAGGATTCATCTTGTGTGCCTGCAAATTGCAGAAGATAAATACGAATGCATGTCAGAAAAATCTGTACATACAGATTTTATTCTTCTAATGTACTCATGTAAGTAGAAGCCATCGAAACATTTCGTTTCTATTTCAGCTCAGTTAGGTGAAATGAGACCTAGAGATTAAAGAAAGAAACTAAGAAAGTTACAGAGAACCAAAATGAAATGGATACTGGAGGAAATAAACATTAAGGGAACCTACTGAAAGAATAGCCAACGAAGAGATTATTATAGTCAAGAAATTGGAAGAAAATAATGAGGAAGAAAATGTTATGAGCCACCCAAGATATTTTAGGGATGGATGATACATGGTACCTGATGAGTAAATTTGCCAAGACTGTATATTATGTCAATATGCATATAGGATAGAAATCACTTGATGATATGCAACCAGTTCAAGTTCAATAAAAGTTCCATCTGTTATCGAACCAAGCTGTTGGGTGATTGTATGCCAGTTGATTACAATTAGATGTACTGTGCCAATTCATACATCTCTACCACTATACTTTCCAACTTGTAACATCATAAGAGGAATGAACTTACTTGGTCACCTTTTAAACCTAACCCAAGTAATTATAAACTCTGGCGGGCTTCAAGCCAGTAAAAATCTAAACTTGGAGAAATAAAACAAAAGAGGAGAAATATAGAGAACTAACATAAATCATACTAAGAAAACGGTTACACTGACACAGTTTGTGAAGTGTTTCTCTTGGGTAATCCAGGTCGGCATTATTTTGATTCTTCAGCGTTATAATCACTGACAGTGCATCTGAGAACATGTCTCTCTGAGCTTTCTTCTGTCATTAAGACTTCTGCTGCAGTTTTTAAGGCCTCTGCCTCCGCTCTGATGTTATTCGAGAATTTTCCTATAGCAACTGACAGCTCTATTTGTGTGCCATTGCTTCAGTTCAGAAAGACTCCTCCACCCCCATCTTCTGTACAATAGGATCACAAATGTGGAACTGAAGACAAGAACAAGAAAAGTGCCGGTCGAACAAGAAACGAGAAGAAGACGCTGCCGATGACACACATTGAGGAAACATGTTAATAGAATTAAGAGACAGTCCTTGTTCTGGAAACTCCGAAATATGCGAGGTAGAGAGGTGCTGAAAACACGCAGAGAAGAGAGCTGGCGACTGAAATAAAATGGGTGAAGTAGACATGGACAGATCTTGGGCTGATGACACAGAACAGGAAGACTTGACATGAGCTTGTTGAAGGACAATGCTCCTTGGGAAGCTGACGGGCAAATGATGATGATGAAGAAAAAGGTGTCGTGTGCAGTTCCTGTGAGAGGACACAAAGAAAGAATACAACCATTACTTCCTGAAGCATATTGTAAGAGGCGACTAAGGAGAAGGTCTTGGTAGGACTGTCAACCTCATCATGTAAAACATACTGGTTCTGGGACCACCGTACAAGAGTATATGCCTGATTCGGTGCAGGTTGCCTGCCAGGGAACTAGTTAAAGTGGTAGGCCCCATGCTGAATGAGCGAAAAGAGAAATGATTGATGTGACTCCAGAAAGCAGAATAGTCTTTTGTTTTTAGAATAGACGTTTTGACTCATTTTGGCGAGGCAGTCCATCGGTTATATATGGGCGCTAGTTAAAAAATAAAAGACGTTGTGGTCTGGTAAATATAGAATACATTCTGTTCACATGTCGAGGTGGAGGAGCTTATGTGTCCTCATGACACCAAGAGATATGAGGACGCCATCCAACTAGACTCTGCTCAAGTTCCCTGTCCAGAGACAATAGCGCTTGCCTGAGATGATAGAAAACATTCGTGGTATTGAGAAAAACAGATGGCCAGACTGAGATATGAAGAAAAGCTCTAACCACAATATACACAGAGAAACATTGCACAAACAACACCTGGATTCATGTATTTACATGTGGATTAGTAACTTATATAACAGGCATTTGGGATGGAGATGGTTCGTTCGGAGTAAGTGTAGCGGAATACCAATAAACTGTCAGTAGTACCAGAGGAAGAAACGTCTTCGCATATGAGCTGTCCGTATTTGCGGCGCTAAGGAGCCAAAATAATTTGGTTTGGTTTTGGTTTTAAAGACTATCTTTATTGCGCACGGACTACTCCATCAGCACTCCGTTCTCCTCCCTTCGATCACACAAGGAGAATTTCAGCACAGTGCACGAACTCCGTAGCACTGGCGAGAATCACAATGTGTGTATATAGGAATCACACATTCTATAAATATTTTCGTGGTGGGTAGGTTTCTAATTTTTAAATTTTGCCAGGGCTGCGGCCTTACGACCTACTCTTTACGATTTCTTATTGCCGTGGGATTTTAACGTGCGCAACTTGCATTCGGGATCTCCTATTTTTTCACCCTTATCGGAAAAGGCTTGGCATCCGATCTCACTACCCAAAGAGACCCGGGGGAAGGGGGGGGGAAGAGAAGTATGACATCATTAGGGCCACTGGTTCTGAAAAATATGTCCGTAAATTATGTTCCATCAACTGGGAATCGAACACAATACATTTAGAATTCGAGGCGTGCGTCATACCTCTTAGCCACTTCGACGCCCAACCAAAATCTTCTTCTTCTTCCGTCCTTAGCAACCGACCGTCAAAGCAGTCAGTGGCCATTACGCCTAGTGGCGTCTTAGGGCAACAGCAGATAGGTTTTCTTCGCCATTGTTTCCCATCACGCCTAGTGGCGTCTTTAGGGCAACGGCAAATCAACCCATCTGCTGTTGTTTCCGTAATCGAAGTGACTGGCAAACGGGTGATCAGCCCGTTGCCTCCCAACCAAAATAATGCAGTCCTAAATGACCTAAGTGCAATACTCTTTAAAAAAAAACCATGTCAGAGAGTAGAAAGAGTAAGTTGCAGTGAACCATATCTCATTGCAACATCCGAGGTAATGAAGAGGCTGAAATATTAGTAAAGGAAGATGGAATGCTACCTCAGCCTGATACAGGCATAACTTATGAAGAGGCCAAGAGGTTACTTATGTGATCTATAGTGTCAAGTTCTTGCCCTTGACGTGATGATGACGCTGATGATGATGATTACACGTGACACATATATAAACCAGCTAGCTAGTCTTGACTACTGACCCCAAGGCGTACGCTGGTGATGAACGTTTATTGAACATATTTACATGAGGTTCAACTGAAGAAATGTTAACATAGACTTCTGCATGAGATATCTCATCCTGCTAACAACAATATTTTCATACATCACAATGTTCTTGTTGGTCATGGAAGCTTCTTCACTATATCTGCTGGCTCTTTAGTCTGTTAATATAATCTGGACATATCTACTTTTGATCTACGCAGCTATTGCATCATCATCATCTCAACCCGTAACCCGTCATAGGTCGTTGAGGTGCTATGATGGAAGCATCAGCAGACAGGGTTTTCCACTACTCTCTATCCTCAGCAATGCGTACAAGTGTGGAAAAACCATGCCCCGCCCGTTCTTTGATGTTATCAGCCCATGATTTTCTTTGCCTTCCTCTTCTCCGTTTACCTTCGACTGTTCCCTGGAGGATTGTTTTTGAAAGGGAGTCATAACGAGTTACACGCCTAAACCAGGCAAGCTTTCGACGTTTCACAACTGACAAAAGTGGTTCTTGGTGGCCTGCATACGTGTTTATTTTCTCACTAACTCTACTTTTGATCTGCGCAGCTATTTCAAGTTCTGGCTAATTCGACCAGATGCCTCCAGGTTGTCTTAATTTTGCCTGAATGTTACTTCTTCTTCTTTCTTCTTTGATCCTTAGCCGCCGACCGTCAAAGCAGTCAGTGGCCATCACGCCTAGTGGCGTCTTGTAGGGCAACAACAAATTGATTCCACTTTGCTCGGTCGGTGGCCATCCTTCGTACAGTGCCCCAACTCTGGTTCATTCTTTGCATCTCAGCCTCCACAGTCCTCCGCCAGGTTGTTGTTGGTCGGCCTCTCTTTCGTTTTCCTTCAGGGGTCCAAAGCATAGCTGCTCTTGTGATGGCATCGGGGTCTCTTCTGAGGACATGGCCAACCCAGCTCCAGCGTCTGCCATCTATGATGGTGTGCATGTCCTCTTGCTTGTTACGAGTAAGCAGATCTTGGTTAGTGATGGTATTCGGCCAAAAGATTCGGTGAATTTTTCTTAGGCATGTGGTGTGAAAAGAGGACAATTTCGACATTTCCTTCTCTGTAACTCTCCAGCATTCTGCACCATAGAGAAGCACAGAAAGCACACAGCTCTGATATAATCTTAATTTTGTGCTTGTGCTGTATTGGGAGGACTTCCAGATGTTGTTTAGGCTAAAGAAGGCTGTTCGTGCCTTATTCACTGAATGTTACTGTCTCTCATTTTAATACTTTTAACTGTTCTTGTTGGGAGCCGCGCTGGTGTAATGGCTACAACGTTGTACTGGCGACCAGGTTTTCATGGTTCAAACCCGGGCGTCAGCGTTTGAAGGAATGTTTACGACCGGAAATTTGACTGAATAACCTGAACGGCTCCTGCACATAAATCCCGTGTGGATGGGAAGGAGCGAAGCTCCTGACCGGGTTGGAAGGAAAGTCCACTGACCCCCCAGCCTCGCAATGACATGTCATTGGGCCAAAAGAGCTGGAAAGCTCGAGTGCCGCTGGTTAGAAAAAAAAAAACTGTTCTTGTTATTAAATGTCTCTGGGCCGCAGCACGTGGCCTCGTCTGCCCACGACTTAAACTACACTTCTCCGCGTAACTACACATTTTTGCTCTGACACTTTATATATCAGAATCCTTTTATGAATTTGTTGATCACACTCTGATCACGCAATGATGTTCGGTTGCATCAAACATCTTGTTTCCTCATTGAATAGTGTGACTTGCAAACCGCAGACTACGATTTCTACCATAAGTCGAAAACGTAGATGAGCACCTCTGTGCTATTGTCTCACTGAGTTACAAGGCGCATAAGAGAAAGAGGCATGTGGTTTGCCCCTATTTATAGACAAGCTCGTAGAATCATCTAGAACGTATACCACGTGTCTTCCTTAATTATTTAAATCCCATTTTCTTTTCATGAACGACTATTCAGTTGTTATTATACTCTATGAAACCGGTTACCCCTCTTTGACCTTTATCTACCTCATCGCTTATAATCTACCACATTCGATCTCATTTCAGAATGTGGTGACTTCTACGAAATCGAGTGGGACACCGTTGGCTACATCTACAGTCCGAACTATCCCAAAGCATATCCTCCCAACAGTTTCTGTGTCTGGCTGATCCAAACACCTATAAACCATCGCGTGATGCTGTCTCTCAACTACAGTGGGGAGAGGTTCCAAGACGTCTGCTCCGATTACATTGAGGTGGGACGAAATGCAGTTATCAGATGTAATTAGTGTGCCACAGTGGCGTAACTACGATGGAAGTGGTCCCCGGGCACAAATTAAATGGAGCCCTTCTTATATAGTGGGCTCAACGACCATATTCAATACACGGCTAATCTTAATTAAAACACTTATACACATTACTTCATATTTGAAGGTGAAGGTAGTCCTATTAAAGATACTGCCGCAAGGAGGTCAAGTTTTGGAGACTTCACTATATTACGAGGGGCGTTCAGAAAGTAATGCACTACATCGTTTTTCTCAGCTAATAATGAAGATAGAAGCATGAAATTTTGCACACTTCAAATATGGCATGTGCCAATTGTGTGCACCAAATTGCACCGCAACCGGCCAAATAATACGGCTGCCCTAAACCGTTGAAATGGAGCGTGTTAGTAACATGCGTTATAAACAGCGAATTGTGATAGAATTTCTCGTTGCAGAGAAGGAAACTGTTGTGAATATTCACAAGCGTCAATGTGATGTGTATGGAAGTTTTGCAGTCGACAGGAGTACAGTCAGTTGCTGGGTTCAGAGAATCAAAGAATCAGGTAGTGGAGATACGGAGCTGCTTGATCGGCGGCGCTGTGGACGTTCTGCCACAGCCACCAACGCAGAAATGTTGAAATGCGCTGAGGGCAATATTCTTACTGATAGGCGAATCACTACTCAACAATTGGCCTTACAGCTGTCAGTCAGCATTGGTAGTGCAAATGCAGTTATAAAAACTCTCGAATTTTCTAAGGTTTGCGCAAGATGGGTTCCTCGAAGTCTCACAAATGACCACCGATTGCAAAGGAAAGCAATTTCTTCTGAATTGTTGGAGCGTTTCAATGCTGATGGAGAGAACTTTTTGGTTAAGATCTTTACATGTGACGAAACCTGGGCACATCATTTTGAACCTGAGACAAAAAGACAGTCAATGGAGTGGCATCATCCGCAATCACCAAGAAAAAAGAAATTCATAACAATTCCTTCAGCTGGAAAAGTCATGATCACTGTCTTTTGGGACATTGAAGGTGTGATTCTTGTGAACGTTATGCCAAGAGGAGAGACAATCAATTCGAAAGCTTACATTAAGCCATTGAAAAAACTCAATCAACATTTTCGCAGATTTCGGCCGCACAAGAATCCAGCAGACCTGCTTCTCCTTCACGACAATGCGTGCCCTCACACAAGTCTGGCAACACGGGAAGCAATCACCAAATTGGGTTGGATTGTACTACCCCATCCACCCTGTAGTCCCGATTTGGCACCCTCTGATTTTCATCTATTTGGTCAACTTAAAGATGCACTCCGTGGGACAAAGTTTGAAGATGATGAAGGAGTGATTCATGCAGCGAAGAAATGGCTACATGATCAAGACAAAATCTGGTACGGGCTAGGAATACATGCACTTGTTTCGCGCTGGCATAAAGCCGTACAAGTTGATGTGGATTATGTTGAATAATACCGATGTTTACATGACATATCCATTTTGTACAAATTTCATGCTTTTTGAATAAACAGCTCCTGAGAAAAACGATGTGGTGCATTACTTTCTGAACGCCCCTCGTAGTTCCAGCTTCGAGAAGTGGGGTGACCAGTTCCCTTCCTTGCTGTCGTTGCCTTCCCTAACTGAAGAACACAGTCTGTCACGGTTTGCCTCCCCTTAGCTCTGCAGTAGTGGTCCAACAGCGGCCAAAATTCAAGAGTAACTGATGTGGGTCTTCAAAGGTGTCTACCTTCGCACAAGATTACTCTTGGCAGAGTTGTAGGTAGAATGATAATGATGCTTCTACCTCAAGGGAGTGTCCACAAGATATTCAGAAAGCGAGAACAATGCTGCATTGGCTGAGCGCGTTAACTCTAGTATCTGCCGTCAACTTTTGTGAAGGAGAAGATAATATAATGTTAGCTCGTACAAGCCCCCAGCTGAGTTAATTCAGCGAATTTCCTCTTATTATTATTTAAAGCTCTGTTTGAGTGTATTTAAGAAATGGCCTGAGGCATACGGTTGTAGTACATTCCAAATGATTAAATCAACTTTAGATTTCTCTTTATACAAGTAACAAATTTAATAATCAAGTATGTCTTAGTTAGTTGCTTATCCTTTACAGGACGTGGCAATCAACCCCAGCTTTTATTGGCTGTTTGTGATTTTTCTAGGCAATTTTTTTCATTCAGTAGTTTGCCATTGCTTTCTGAACGGTACGGCGCTTATACCATTGTTAAAAATCCACACAAAGCGATCTGCTACCAAACCGACTGCAGCAGGTTTCGAACCTGGTATATCTGGATTATGAAACTGCGTTCATATCCATTAGGCCACAGACGCCGACAATTGTCTTAACAGTTAAAAAAATAAAAAATTGTTTAGATAAAAAGTATTCATCATAGTGTGATGTTATTGTTTTCGAAAATAGACAGTTCGCTTGGCAGCTTTTAAGTTTTACTTAGCTGCCAATAGTTGTTTCTGCTCCCGCTGATGATTGGATCTTTGCAGATAGATGACTGATCACACGCTACCCCATATGGAACTTGGGACTACCTCTGCTTTTGGTTCTTTATAAGAAACTCGCAATAAAGCAGTCACCAGCCCTGGCAGTGGTGGTTCATGAAATCATCATTCTATATTCTGAGGTTCAATCAATCAATTCCCTTTAGCACCCTGAGGAGCATAGGCCTTCAACAAACATATGCCAAGTATTCCTGTCTGTGCCAATCGTTCAAGTTCTGTCCCTGTTGTCCTCGTCATTTTCACATCTGTATCCAGTTCTCTTCTCTATTTGTTTTGTTGGTCTACATCTGCCTCTCTTTCCATGTGGATTCCAGAACAAGGGCTGCCTTGTAGTGTTATCAACAGATCTCCTCAATTTGTGTTCTATCCATTGCCAGCGTCTTCTTCTCAACTCTTATTCCACTGGCACGTGTCTGGTTCTTGTCATCAATTCCACATTTGGGACTTTGTCATACCATTTCAGTCTTTCTGTTCTACGCAAACACCCGTTTATAAAAGTATGTAGCTGTTTGGTTGTTGTTTTTATTGCTCTTCATGTCTCATACGATTCTACATCTTTTAATGGTGTTTCTTCAAGTTCAACCTTGTTATCATTTCTTGCATTTATTCTCATAATCTTTGTCTTTTCCCCTTGTATGGATATCACCAGACCACAGAACTGAGAATCAGATTGATTACATATGCATAAGTAAGAAGTTTCGGTCATCATTGCATGATGTAAATGTATGTAGAGGAGCAGATATGGTATCAGATCACCATCTTCTCTTGGCTAAAACAAAATTAAATCTCAAGAAATTTACAGCAGTACATAGCTATAGACAACCGTATAATGTGGGATACCTAAGAAATAAGGAAATAAGAGAAAAATTCTCAATCACAGTATCCAACAAATACCAAGTACTCCAACAGCTGGAAGATGAAGCAGATACGGAAGGCCACTGGCAACAAGTAAAAATTATATGGAACAAGACATGTAAAGAAGTACTGAGAAAAAGAGAACATCAGCACAAAGCATGGATAACAACAGAGGTTGCCAGCCTCAAATGACTTGGACATCCACTATTAATTTTCATATATTAATATTCACATGTCAGTATATACATATTAGTTCACATGTTAATAATGCAAAATATAAAATTTAAAATGTACAACTTACGCCATATTTAGGCTCACAGACTGCTGGCTCAGAGAAATAGTTTAAGGCAGCTTGACGATGCCTTTTACACGTGGTCTGGGGGGTTGTTATTTTAGCAATAAGTTCCCACTTTTGACTTTAGTGTTACAGTTTCCTCAGATTCCGGTCTTTCTCGTTAATAATGGTAGTGTTTTCCTGGGTTCTAAAGTCCTTAGGAGTTTCAAACAAGTCCGGTCTGATAAATGAAATCTGCTGCTATTCTTAACTCTGGCAAGGTCTTCTTGGCGCGAGTGAATCTTCACAGTGCTTTCAACCGACCCAAGTGTCAGGTTATATTGCCTCTCTCGTTCCTGGTACATGTTGCTTACTATTAGACCAAGCCCCAATCAGAAATGTGGTTATGTTTACATCTCGAATGCCGGCCAATAATTTCAACCTTGCGTGTTTAAGATGGGGTAATTCAAAATATTTCCACTAGGAAATGTCCGTGCATTAATACGAAGGTCGTGTCTCCCAAATATGGATTGAAAACATCAGAGCCTACTCTCGGCAATGTTTCATCAAATACAACATCTTACTTTCATTAAAAGTATTGTCTGTCACAAGATGTACCGGAAACGATTATGTCATTCTTGTCTGTCCAGAAATGTGTCGCGCAGGCGAGTAATCTAACTACCCGTCGCTTGTGCAAACAAAATTCTTCGTTTAACTATCTGGTCGAGGAAGGCACATCAGCCTTATCAGCGATTAAACAAATTCGTGGGCGATTGTAGTGCTAATCTGCAGCCTGTTGTCGGGCACACCCGAAATTTTCAAACATGATTTTCGGTTAATATTATCTCATCCGTCTCCTTTTCCAGCAAGGATGAACGGATAAACAATCAGACAGTCTTATCACTGAGAGGATTTGAAAGTACTAAATACCTGCTTGATAGCAGGGAAAGAAAATGTGCCGACCACAGAAAAGCACGTAATTTAGTCCACTTAAAAAATATAACTAAATACTGCCGGAAAGGAAAATAGATCGACCCAATTATTCTCTGACAGAGTCAGGTACACATTTACAGCTGTGTAGACAGGAACATAAAGCCACCGTGTTTTGTGGAAAAAATAACACAAGGTTGTTTTTAAACTTAACATATAACGAATCAAATTATTTGTAATGTCGTCTGCTCGAATTTTGAAATGAACTTTCTCGTTGGCCAGAACGTACTTGGACGTACCAAGGAAATAATTCTATTTATTACAGCGTGCATAAGAAACTGGGACATGATATCGTATTTAAAAAACGTTGTTTAACCAGGGCTGTTGAGCTTCTTGCTCTTTTGCAGCCAATACCAAGTCTAAGGGTCCATGGTATTATTTACACTGTAGATTCTAGATTTTTCCTGTGGCTTTTCATCAGCCAATCCGAAACGTGTTGAGTTAAGTCATGAGCTCCAGTTTCTCCAACCTGGCTCGCATTTAAAGGATCATCACATCTGGTCCCAAGCTAGGAGGAGGAATCATAAACACTGGAAATTAAACAGGTGTGTGTGTGTATATATAAACACTGGTCTTGGGTTAGTGAAGATAAAGGCAACAAGGAAGGGAACTGGTTATCTCATCTCATAAAGCTGGACGTAGTGCAGGGAATGTTCTAACACTTCACTTACTTATGGTATCAATGGTGCCTCCTTTGCCTTTTGGCTGGTGGGATACTTGTAACTAATTTTGTTGTTACGTGTGTTCATACTCGCACGGCAGCGTATAACACAACAAGGGTTTGAACATTATTTTCCACTTAGCTCCTTGTGGAGCATAGAGCCACATTTGAAGGTGTTCCCCTAACATCAAACCTGCACCAAGCATTATCATGCTCTTGGGGCTCGTCGAATTAATGAACGAATGTATGAGTGAATGAAAGAAAAAATGAATGAACGAACGAACGAATTAATGATTAAACGAATGAAATATTTAGCGTACATTTCCTGTTTTTAGATGACCTGATTTCTTCTGATGAGGCCGTTCTGGAACTTAAAATAATTTTTTTTTAAACTACTTACATTATTTTAGATACGAGAGGGAGGTAAATACGCTCCGCTCATGGGAGTGTTTTGTGACAGTCACACAAACCTGGAACTGACTTCCAGCAATCAATGGATGTGGATAAAGTTCAAATCCGATCGCATTAACAGCACCGAGTCTTTCATGCTGGCAGAATTTCGCGCTGTATTCAGTAAGTACATTTCTATACTCCACCCACCCGCCACTAGATTCTCACACCATACTACCACTACATCACCTCGCCAGCACCACGATGTGAGATATTAAAATGCTAATCATTTACTGATAAATGAAAAGTTAGCTGGGAAATGGAGTTATCCTTAAATCCATACCCGTTGAGTTGATGGAAGATCCGCCGTGTCCGATAGTGTCATCTTTCGCGCAACGGAGGTTTCCGACGCCTGTTCGGATTATTCCACGGGCTGTGGGTCTTAGACGCACTTTTATTTAAGATCACTTGTGCATGGTTTATTTGTTGCCTTTCAAATCTTTGCCGCTTGAAATCTCCATGCTCCTGTCATTGTGCACAGCTAAAACTTTGCAAGCAGCTCTCCTTGGTATATTTTCATCTTTCAAGTGTTGCCGTGCATTGACCTAGCCGATTTTATATGAAAACTAAAACAATGTAAAATAAACTGGAAATAACTCCATCAAAGTAAGGACTTTATAAACATTAAGAGGAATTATGAACTGCGAATATAGATTGTGTTTTGCATTTGAAGGGGTGGGCGTCGGGTGGTGAATAGCGATATGCCGATTGTCATTGTGTTTATTGAAACAACAGGTCAGACAGTCTTCTGCTTTTTTTTTTCTCTTATGTAATTATGTTCTAAACTAGCAATAACTTGTCAATAATGACGGAAGAAAATAAAAAACTGTAATTTTTTTTTATATTTTTAAATTACATATACGTTCTTTGATGACAACTTTTTTTTTTTAAAGTGCGTGGGGGAGCCGCGCTAGCGTAGTGGTTATAACACCGCTCTGGCGACCGGGTGATACAGGATCAAACCCGGGCGACGGCATTTGAGGATTTTTCGTCGACCGGGATTTGGACTGGATTAACTCGAGACCTGGCGAGCACATTTGAAGGAGTGTCGTCGACCAGGGACTGGCGGCTCCTGAGCCGACCCAGCTGCAATGGGTACCTCCGAAATCGGCGAGTATTTGCCTGAATGGCGAGGGACACCTGTCTCTGTACAAGAAATAAAGGGATACTCACGTAAAATCAATGTCAGGTTAGACATAAAAAATAACCTGAGATTTCGCCTCGAGTATTAGCGGGCGTACGAAAAAAATAAAAAAAAAAAAAAAAAATAAAGTGCGTGGATTTGTTTCAAAGAATGTTCCTTGATAAAAAGTGTTTTTAACAAAAACTTTCAAGTTTTCATGATTTATTTCTCGGGTGAGGACGACATTGAGCTGGCCGTGTCTGAAAACAGGTTCAGGAAGGAAAACTCCTACGTGATCAAAAGATTGTACTTGCGCCTTATTGATCGTCATTGCAAATGCTAAAATCACTGGGAATTGACGACGTCGCATCCTAAATGGCAAACTGCGCTCACTCGGTTCTAAGTCAATGCGAGGAATTAAGACTCGTTCTCCCTTATTACTGCCAGTGATAATTTCTGCATCAATGGACTTCCGATGCAAGACTTTTATGACCAAACGCGTGCCATTCAATAGTCCGTTTTTTGCGTTCAGATTTCGCAATAAATGCAGCAACCTTTAATTTCAGCAAATGCTGTGTCATTCCTGATGGGCACTGCTCGTTAAGGAACTCGGTTGGGAAATCAATTGGGTCGTTGGGATCATCGGAAATCATGGTATCTATGCTCCAGTAAACCGTTTCATTTGCAGCGAGTAGCTCCAACAATTTAAAGTTAAGTGCTGTCACATCAACATTTTTTGGTGTGAAAATGACTTTTCTTGAAATTTCTGCAATTTCGTCTGGAGTTGTTATGAGAACTTTTGTGCAAAAAATCGAATAAATGACATTTTCATTGTTCACCATTGCCTCGGGAAGCTCAGTCAATTCAAGATCAAATCCATCAATTTCGTTTGTCAGTTGTCCATCGCCCACATGCAAGACCCACTCATTGAATTCATTTTGACCTGCAGAACGCATTTTTGTAATCAGACGTCTTTGTTTTACATGACGCCACAATGGTGAATTTTTGACGCACAATTCGATGATATCCGTTATACTGCCTCTGGGAACAACGTTTAAAGTCTGACGAAAGTCACCGCCTAATATGAGCACCTTTCCACCAAATGGTCGAATGTCATTCATAATTTCACTGAGAAGGAGATCGATGATTCGTAAAGAATGCGTAGAAAGCTTAGATGCCTCTTCAGTTATCACTAATGACGCTTCTCTCAATTTCATTGATTCATATAAGGGAAACAATACAATTAATGTCTAATTTTCAACCACAGTTGCATCCCTTAGATGTGACCGAAATACAAATGGCGAGAATTATGGATTTTGGTGATGATAGTTTTGTATGTGTGTGTGTGTGTATATATATATATATATATATATATATATATATATATATATATATATATATATATATATATATATATATATATATATATATATATATATATATATATATATATATATATATATATGAGTAAAATTCATAACAGGTTATAGCGTAGTTCAGCGACGTGTGTGTTTATTTGTACACGGGTCACTGGGAAAGACGAGTGAGCTACGTTAAACCGTCATGCTTGGCTGGAATTGTTACGGTAGTTTTATTGATATCGTCTGCTAGAATTGGCAGTGCGCATTTTTTGGGGTCAATAGAATTAATATAAATTGATTTTTATACTTCACGGATTAATGAACGAGAAATACACGGTCAAATTATGACGTGTTAGCGTCGATAAGGTCACGCTTCGTGACTTAGTTACTGTACCCTTGTTACGTTGTCCGTGAAGTCGTGTTTTTACCTCCTTCCAAGGTTGATAGGCTTTGCTAATAGCCATATTTATGTAAAGTGATACCAGGACTCAGGGTCAGTCCAGATAATAGTATATACAAGTGAATTCATAAGGTTAGTGATTAACCTGCGTTACGGAAGGATATTTAATAAGTAATTTGATTATTTTCATCAAGACTCACGTGCTCATTTCTGGCTGTCTGAATCCCAGCAGCACTTGTATATAGCCATGATGTTCTGCTGACATGATTTCATTATGACACGGACGGATAAGAATATATATGCAAGTAAATTCTAATGAACTGTATGTGAATGTTATACCTATGTGAAATGTCTTCGTGTGTGAACTGTTTAATAAATCATGGACTCCAAGTTGAAGACTTATCCACATCGATACGTTACGGCTGTTTGTTTGCATTGACATGTTTGATTATTATTGTAGTGAAGAACTCTTCCGATGAGAAGATATATAATATAATAATGAGCTCCGAAAGGAACCAATGTCTTCTTGGACATTCAACACATAATGAGTCTATATAACGGTGACCTTCATGTGAAGATTATAAACGAACGAAGCACGCATTCGCGATTCAACAAAATACAGAACCAGCCTATCCTTATCAGCTCAGAACGTATCTGTATCAGCTGGTGGCCAGATGTGGTCGTGGAATTATAATCTAATCGTCAAAATTATCAAAGAATACCGAGTTCAGATGAAAAATTCCCTTCGAGCGAAAATGGATACTTTTTGCGTGTACACATATGACGTCAGACGCCTTTAGCAACAGTACAAATCTTCAGTATCAATGGCAGCCACATCTCAACGTCGTTGAAGAAATGAATTTCGGAATGCTCAGTTAACATTGAAAACTAGATTCAACCAGCATTATCATGCAATATGAGCTCTTCAGTCTGTTGGCGAAGCAGGCACTGTGCGAATTTATCTAGGCTAAAAGCTAAGTAATTGTTTTCGCTGTACGCTGTCATGTCCTCTTTGCTATTTCGCCGACATGTCTTTTGCAAATCATTGTTTCATGTTGATTGTGATTTTCATATGTATTATGTTGTATTATACATGTCAGTGGGCGGTTGGCGAGGCGGATCGAAACTGAAATTATGTCTTCTTTTTAGAACGACCGATTCAGTTTTGATTGTTCAGTAGGGCCTTTAAATAACCGCATTTGGCGAAAAACCCCATTGATGATTATGCCGATGGGTTGTTTGTTCCCAGTTGCTATTATTTGACATTACATGTTAGGTGTCCAGTTTCTGTGAATAACTGGTGTATTTTATTGTATTCAGTTTCATTTTATTGAGTTCTGTATTATTGTTTGTAATCTATCCCGTCAATTCTGATCTTTCTATCAATTATTTTGTATTGACCGTTATGAGTCCATTGTGACGTCACTGATTTTTGAGTACATGTTTCATCTTGACTTAGTTCAATCCTTGACCTTCTTAGTGTACTTCCGATTTTTTCTTCTTAGTTTATAGATTTATTTTATGTCTGAAATTGTCAGTTTGTGATGTGCTAATGTGCTGTACAGTTTAGTTTATTGTTTGTTTTAGTTATTCATTTCATATATTAATGCTATAATAATGTTATAAATTTATTATTAATAGAATAATACAATAATTTGATTAATTTTTACTAAATCAAATGATGACTTAGGTGATGTCATCTAGTTGCAGTAGTAGTCCAATATACTATTGAAGCATATTGTAGATTATGACGAGGGCACAATAGCATAATATATAGTGATAAATAACTTTGATTTATGGTTTGCCTTGAATAGGACAAACATATTAGATAATAATTAGTACATTTTCATAGTACTACAGTGTGCACTGGGCACATGTATATAATTAAATAACGTAATTATGGAGGGAAAATACTCATAATTATTGGAGGATAATATTAGATGCATGATATAATTCAGCATTATGGATTAATAACGGTATACTACATTCGTATAATGTAATGGTTATACATTATTGATATAAATTACTTAGTTAAAAAATAGTTGTGGAACTTACAACTAATAATACAAGAATATTATAGTTGATTATATTGAGTATTAATCTATTATTACACATAAATATAACTAAATATTTAACTGAGGAGGCATATTGTTGAATTAATATGGCTACTCTTGAAACCTTTGTTAAGATTGGGAAGGATTATGGTTACAAAGGACCAGAACTTCGTCAATTTGCAGAACAGCAACTGGCTGCATGGAAGAAGGAAGAAGAAGAACGTGAACTTAAGTTAGAAAAGCAAAGAGAAATTGCTAAACGAGAGAAAGAAGAACTTAAACGAGAGATGGAAGAACAAAAAGAACTTGCTAGGCGTGAAGAAGAAAGAAAAGTGGCAAGGGACGAGATGTTACGGATTGAAGAAGAGAATAAATTGAAACGAGAGGAAATTATAAGGCAACAAGAAATGGAATTGGCACGTCTTAAGTTGGAAACTGCAAGATTTCAGGCACAAAGTGCTGCTGCTAGCCAGAATGATAATTCTCAAAATGGATCTTCATCCAACCAAAACAAACCTTATTACAACTTTAAATTACCACATTTCAAATTGAACTTCGACGACCTTGGATCGTACCTGGTACGTTTCGAACAGGTATGTTTAACATATAACTTACCAAAACAAGCATGGGCTTTAAAACTTAGTGAATTGTTGGACGGGGAACCATTAAGTGAAGTTCAAAATGTTGATCCAACAATAGCTGGTGACTATGACGCCATTAAAGCCTTATTATTACGTCGTTTCCATTTGGACGAAGAGGGTTGCAGATTACGTTTTAAGAGTATTCTACCCGATTCTAATAAAGACTTTACAGGTTTTATTGCGAACATACGCAATACCTTTAACAGATGGGTGGAACTGGCAAGTGTCAACAAATCATACGACAAGTTAGTCGATTTGTTACTGAGGGATAAAGTGTTATCCTCTGTCAGCCCACCGTTCTTTGCCTTTTTGCAAGAACGAAAACCATCTACGATCGATGAATTAGAAAAAATTTCAATACATTATTGCACTGCTCATCCGAATGCGAGCATTTCTAACTCGCTAATAAGGGAACCTCTACCTGTGGCCTCTAATATGTCATACCACAGTCATGACAAACCAAGAACACACAGCGTAGATAGAAGTCGCTTCAAAGGAAATTATAATGTTAATTTTCATAAGGGACATAATAATTTTAACAATAAGAGTGATTTTAATAGAGGAAGACCACAAAATAGGAAATATTCACCTCAGTCGAGATACAATAATGGTCAACATAATGCAAATCATAATTGATCATATAACTATAACACTAGTAACAATTGGAATAACAATAATCATGGCTCGAGACATCGAGATAACAGTTACTACAGGGGACAACGGGATAATTCTAATGATCATTCTCGTCATCGATCTCAGTCTCGTAGATCGTCTCATTATCATCACAATACAGGGGCAGCAATTACTAATAATACAACCCCAGATGTTCCACAAAACGATAAAATAATACAATAACACACCTTTTTTCACAGGTAATGTTAAGGTATGCATGTTGAAAAATCCTATTGCAGACCTTATGGTTGGTCGCATTCATGACATCAGAGATTGCACCCCAGAGGAGATCATGGATTGGGAAAGGAGGAATTTGCAATTTTATTACAATGCTAACTCCGTCATTGCAACGGCTACATTACGTGCCAAGAATCTTAATACATGTGGCACAGCAGTTTCTAATTTTAGTCTTGGTACTATTTTTGAAAAAGAGGAATATGATGAGACTCTCCATCAAAATAATAATAAGCCTATTTTACGACAAGTAGTCAGCACTAACACTGATACTAAGGTGTCTACACACCCAGTGGCAGGTAGAAGATCATTCCGAGGGAGTTATACTTTTCCTCGGCAGAATATTACTGCCAATTCTGAAAATAAATGCTGGCGACAGGATCATATTATACTTGATCGTAATAAAACTGTTAACATTGTCAACAGTGTAAAAGATTGTACTAAGAAGAGTAAGATGTTGAAACATATAGGTGGAGTTAAGAGTAATGAGAAGGGTGCATATTCTCGCACCGTATTAGTGCGCAATCTGCCACACGACGTTACATGGCAGGCACTTAGTAATTTCCTTAATTACACGGCAGACGTTAGATTCGTGCGTCTGTTGCCACCTACCAACAACAGGTATGGTGAAGCTTTGGTTACATTTCGTACCAACAGAGATGCTCGAAAGGTTATCGAGCTTGACAATGGTGTTTATTTTCACCACCGTTCTTTGAGATTACAATTAGTACATGATTCTGCATCACGCAGATAACAGGTTACATTAACACTGTTCGTCACATCGTTGATGACTCAGCATAGTCAGTCATCATCATTTTTTTTTTCTCTTTCCTAGTAATCTATTCGTACATATATTAGTTAAGGTAGACTCTTCTATTAGGTGATACGTTTGGTATCTTGTCTACTATGTCATTATACTAATCTATCAGTGATTCAGGAAGAAGAATCTTCTTTTCCTGAGGTACAGATGTCTTTACCTGTACCTGTATTACAACTTATGGAATCTTGGCGGGATGTAACCATCTCTTCGTCGGTTACACCGCAACAGCATCATCAGATTGCTGATCTCTTACAATCATTTCCAGATGTGCTGACAGACGTACCTGGTCGCACATCGGTGATTACTCACGACATCACTCTTAAAGATGATACACCAATTCGTGTACATCCCTATTCTGTCCCACTACACTTTCTCAGCAAAACGACTCAGGAACTTGAGCAGATGTTATCGTTAGGTATTATCGAGACTAGTACCTCACTATTTTCGTCACCTTTAGTCATTGTCCGAAAGAAGGACAACAACATTCGCTTATGCGTTGACTATAGGAAGCTAAATGTTCAGACCATAGCTGACAGTGAACCACATCCCATTATTGACGACTTACTTTCTCGTTTGTCCAATGCAACACTTTTAACTAAAATAGATTTAACTAAAGGTTATTGGCAAATACCACTAACCGAAAAGGCCAAATACTACACAGCGTTTTCCACTCCACAAGGTCTTTACCAGTGGAATGTGATGCCTTTTAGGCTTATGAACGCTCCTGCTACCTTTATTCGCATGATGCGAACAATTTTATCAGGTAGACCAGACATCATTACATACATTGACGAAATATGTTTATTTAGTTCATCATTTGAGGAACATTTTTCGGGGCTTAGATGTGTTTTGGAGATATTAAGAGAAAACCATTTAACCGCTAAACCTACGAAAATACAAATAGCATTTCAGGAGATAACCTTCCTGGGACATATTATTGGGGCTGGACGTATTCAAACTGTTCCCAGTACGGTATCTAAAATTTCAAAGTTATCGGTTCCTCAAATGAAGAAACAGGTTAGGAGTGTATTAGGTCTAGTCCAATCCTACAGTAGATTTGTACCCAACTTATCATCCATCACGGCTGTCTTGTCATCATTGTTTAAAAAAGTCATGCCGTTGAAGGTAAATTGGACTGACGAATTCGACAAAATTTTTCGCATGATACTAACCATCTTCTCAAATCCACCAATTTTGAGATTACCAGATACTTCTAAAAAGTTCTTTCTCCGTACAGATGCCAGTAATTACGGTATCGGAGCTTGTTTGCTTCAATATCACGACGATATACTTCATCCGACGATGTACATCTCAAGAAAACTGAAGTTACCTGAAACAAAATATTCCACTGTGGACAAGGAGTTGCTGGCAGTTGTGTGGGCAATTACTAAACTCGAAAAATTTTTGTTGGGAGCACCTTTCGTGATCCAAACGGATCAGAAGGCGTGGCATCGTTACGTCGCTCTAACCACAAAAGCCCCAAACTTGCCAGATTTTCGATTTTATTGCAACCTTATGACTTTGTCATCGAAGCCATACCGGGACAAGAAAACATATTAGCGGATGCACTTTCGAGACACCCTACTGAAGTCGAATAGTAATTGTCCACAAGTTAAAAAAATGAAAGACTGAACAAGATTGACTTTGGACCTATCACTTATTCCTGCGACGAAAATGATATGAACCACCTCCATACGGAAAAACACTTCGAATAATTTGCAAGAAATCAATCAATAAGTACAATCTCCGAAAGACATTATTTGTGACATATTTCAATGATTCGTTTTAACGTTGTGTTACAACTCGTTACGAGATAGTCGGGAAAAGTATCTGAATCCATGCTGCAAAAGTTTAAATCCATTCAAGAACATAACATATTTGAACAGTTTGAAATTTTTTCTCCAATGGAACTTTCCATAAACTCTCAAAGGACATAACGACGGCTGGATCTTCACATCCGACATTATTAAGTTTAATAGTTATTAAATTAATAAAGAATATAATAAAATTGAAGTGTGATAAATAACAAAAATGAAATGTGTCAAAAGAAAGAAAAGATGAAAAAAAAAAAAAAATAATATCACACAAGCGAATACTCTAAATATTTTATTTATGAATGTGATAGCTGTTATATGCATTTAGTTAAGATGTTCACATGAAATGTATGAATATTTTTTCTTTTATTAACTCATTAATTTAATTATTTAGTAATTACTTGACACACATAATTAAGTTTAAACACACATAACTAAATTAATTTATACTTTATCTTTTTCTTTACTTTACTTGTCCTTACTTCTCATGTCTTTTATTATGACACTATCTCTCAGTTTCTTTAATTAGATGTTAATTAATTAATACCCTACATACTTACTATGATTAATTAGTTTAATTTTAATTTCTCACGCTTCGTGACTTAGTTACTGTACCCTTGTTACGTTGTCCGTCAAGCCGTGAAGTCGTGTTTTTACCTCCTTCCAAGGTTGATAGGCTTTGCTAATAGCCATATTTATGTAAAGTGATACCAGGACTCAGGGTCAGTCCAGATAATAGTATATACAAGTGAATTCATAAGGTTAGTGATTAACCTGCGTTACGGAAGGATATTTAATAAGTAATTTGATTATTTTCGTCAAGACTCATGCGCTCATTTCTGGCTGTCTGAATCCCAGCAGCACTTGTATATAGCCATGATGTTCTGCTGACATGAATTCATTATGACACGGACGGATAAGAATATATATGCAAGTAAATTCTAATGAACTGTATGTGAATGTTATACCTACGTGAAATGTCTTCGTGTGTGAACTGTTTAATAAATCATGGACTCCAAGTTGAAGACTTATCCACATCGATACGTTACGGCTGTTTGTTTGCATTGACATGTTTGATTATTATTGTAGTGAAGAACTCTTCCGATGAGAAGATATATAATATAATAATGAGCTCCGAAAGGAACCAATGTCTTCTTGGACATTCAACACATAATGAGTCCATATAACGGTGACCTTCATGTGAAGATTATAAACGAACGAAGCACGCATTCGCGATTCAACAAAATACAGAACCAGCCTATCCTTATCAGCTCAGAACGTATCTTTATCACACGGGTCACTGGGAAAGACGAGTGAGCTACGTTAAGCCGTCATGCTTGGCTGGGTCTCGTGAGACAGGGTACGGGTTTTAGAGAAAAGGGAGAGAGCGATGTGTGTTTAATGGCCGATGGACGTGTGTTTTTGAGCTCCTGAGATTTATGATGTTTTGATGTATTCCTACATGTTACCAATTTCTGTACCTCAAGATCTTTTGTGAGGGGTACGAGATATATGCAGGTGAAAGAAAGGATGTATTTCTTTGAACTGATGAAATAAATATGAAGAAAATTGTCGGGGACAGCGTTACTAGCCACTGACGATAATGAACTTTACCTTGACGATACCTATTATGCCATACGTTCTGGTGGCTTGCTAGATGATAACTATGGAGCTGTGTTGATGTGAATAAATATGGTCTTACTGTCCACTCGGCCTTGATAGTGATGTTTGAATATGTGGAGTTGGATAGCTGTGTTCGGGGTCTACCATTTCTACCTCTAGGTAATATTGGCCAGAGTAGCAAGACGTCTACTCCGACTAGATTGATCACATAAAGACCCGTAACAGTACATATGTATATGTGTGTGTGTGTGTATATATATATATATATATATATATATATATATATATATATATATATATATATATATATATATATATATATATATATATATATATATATATATATATATATATATATATATATATATATATACTGTACCGTGCCACATGTTTTTTTTTTTTTTTTTTGGTCTTTCCGTATCGACTTTAGCCTTTCTTGCTTGTATCCAACTCTCTTCTCCACGTATTTTTTTTAAATTTTTTTTTTTTGCTCCCTCGATGTCTTCTATATCAGGTGCTAAATCTGGATACTTTGCTAGGGGCAATAACCCAGACTATATGTGCGATTGTGTGTTTATGCAAGTATATTAGTATATATTTATTTATTTTGTCTCCCCAGATGAAACGCCGCCTCTAAATACCACAGTTCCATTCAAAGGTACATGTTGATTGGTTTTTCCCTTTATTAATCTTCTTCTTTGTCCTCATTATTAATTATTTAAAACATGATGGATTTACTTTCATTCATTCATTAATTACATTTCAGCTCCACGTGGGGCGTAGGCCTTCAGCGACATCACTGCAAGCCGTTCCTGTCCAGTGCCATCCGTTCAAGGTTTTTCCATGCTCTCTGTGTCTCTTTTCGGGTTCTTTACGTTGCACAGTCCTTCTTCTCCCCCAAGTTATATTTCTTCTTTTACGCTTTAACATTTTAATTCTTGATTTTTAAAACTTTATTTATTTATTTATTTTTGTACAGCTTTCCAAATACCTTTATCAGCGTTACTGTAATTTTCCCCAGTTTTTCCCCATTCTTCTATCAGTTTTACTGGATTTTTACACAGCTTTTTTTAAATTTTATTTTAAACAACTTTCCCCATTCCTCTATCAGCTCCGCTAGATTTTTACTCAAATTTACTTATTATTATTATTATTATTCCAACAACTTTCCCCGTTTCTCTATCTGCTTCACTGAATTTTTAGACTATTTTTTTTTCAGCTTCGTAATATTTTTAAGAGTTAGGGAACTTACCTGAGCGACAACGGTGATCTTCGCTAGTGATCTTTAATATAAAAAAAAATGCTTGTGTTTGTACACTTAGATTTTTCTCGTGTTCTTTTCTCTTCTATTTCGACGCATTTGTCCCTGAGGAAGTACTCGTGATCGTAACGTATGTCCTTTCTTTATCCCCCTGTCCAAGTAAGGCCTTGCACCAACTTTTTAAATTCACCTTCTCGTCTGTAATATTTTCTCGATTTTCGTCTTTTTTTTAATGTCTAATTAGCCGAGCTACCCCCCTCCCCCCGTTTCTCCTACACTTTATTTAAATTTAGTGAAACATCTTTTGGCCTATTGCACAAGTGAAGGTTCTTGATGATGATAATGATGATGGTAATGATGACTATTATGATGATGATTGTGACGAAGATAATGATGGTCATGATAGAGATGATGATGGTGATGATAATTATGGTGGTGGTGATGATGGTGATAGTGGTCATGGTGAAGATGATGGTGATTATGATCGTGATAGTGGTGATGATAATGATGGTGGTGGTGATGATGATGGTGGTGGTGGGGGTGGTGATGATGATAGTGGTGTTGACGATGATAATGGTGGTGATAACGATGGCAATGATGGTGATCACGATGATGACGATGAAAATAATGATGATAAAAGGCTTAAGCCACGTAGCTATTTGGTCATATCATTCAAAATAATAATGGAGGTAAAAGTAGAAAACAGATTTTCAATATAGCGGGGAAAGAAAAATATGATGGATATAGAAGACTGGTCGACGGTCGTACTAATCTTCTTCAAGTACCATGCACAGTGACGTAGATAATCATGACTCGTCACAGCTTCCAGTCTATTTATCAATTCTATTGTTGACTTTTTTGCCATTCCAGTCGGTCCGGTATCTTCAGTAGGTTGTTGTCCTCTTATCTCTTTTCCCCTCGAACTTTCCTGTTGTCACAGTATACTTCAACTTTCTCCTTCTCATAACCTACCCAAAGAAAGTGGATTACTTCATTATAATGTGAATAATAAGCTTCCTTTGCTCACTGGCTTCTTTCAGGACATCCTCATTACTCTTTTTACCTGTCCTTGGTGTTATTAACATACTTCTCAAAATGAAGGCACCTTAACCTCTCCCTAACCCCGCTGCCCTGTGAGTTGAGCCTCTTGTCAAAGTTTATCGAAAGCACCTATACATATACTGAAGGAAGGCAACAGTAAACCACCGTCGTAAAATCTCTTCTCCAATCATGAATAGACATAGGACAAAGGAAAAGAACAACCCTAGCGCAAACGCAAAATTCAAAGAAAGGTAGAAACAGACAAAGCAAAGGAAAACGGGGAGGGGGGGGAAGAGAGAGAGAGAAATACAGCAGAAAGATATGAAGAAAGAAGCAGGCCGAAGTTAAGAAAAAAAAATAGGTTAGTGAGAATAATTTTAGGCCGACTAAAAATTGATAGTAGATTGAAAACATAAATTGGCAATACAACTAATTAAGAGGGCAAAAACTTAAACTCTGTACTTTGTTCAAAATTTAAAATTCAGTTATGACTAAAAATATTGTAATACGGAAAGACAATAACAAGTTTTAGGGACTCACTTTTATTTTTGTTACAAACGCAATAAAAGGCAGAAAATAAATTGTCTATATGTTATACTGGACAGTTCAACCATTAATGATAGTCTATAATGTCTTGGTTCCTGTTTTTGTTGTTCTCCATGTTTCAGAGCCATATACTAGGACCGACTTAACATTTGAGTTGAAGATTCTTATTTGTATGTTCGGCTTGATTTCTTTGCCCTGATTGCTAAATCAGAGGCACATCTTCAATCCAACCTGCAAGTCTGGAAGGCAGAACTGGAGAAGAGAGGGATGGTCATCAGCAGCTCTAAATCAAAAAGCATGGTGATATCACGAGAGGAAAGAAGACATCAGATTAAGCTGGGAGAAAAGGTCCTGGAGCAGGTCAACCACTTTAAATACCTCGGAGCTGTCATAGGCCGGAAGGGAGGCATCAAAGAATAGTTTGCTACCCGTAGAGCAGCAGCTGAGAGACTTTTTCAGGCCACAAATCGAGGATTTCTCAGCAAAAGAGAAGTTGGCAAGAAGATGAAGATGGCTGTATACCGCTCCACCTATATCCCAGTCTTGGCGTATACATGCGAGTCATGGGCAATGACTACAACCCACAAAAGCCAGATCCAAACCTCAGAAATGAGGTATCTGAGGAAGGTAATTGAAGTAACAAGAAGATACATGGTCCGCAACCAGACAATACGCGAAGGCCTAAAACCAAACCCCTGGAGACCCAAGTAGAACAGTCCCAACTAAGATGGTTTGGCCATGTCTGCAGAATGGGAGAAGATCGGCTACCACGACAAGCATGGGAAACTAAGAGCAAGGGATCCAGACCTCCAGGGCGACTCAGAGTCCGCTGGGAGGACAACATTAGACAATCTTTGAAGGACCGAGGACTAGAATGGAACCAGGCCAGGAGGAAGACAGCCGATAGAATAGTATGGCGCTCTATCTTCTAAATCTCTATACTTCATGGTAGAAGTGGAACGACTAAGTAAGTAAGTGTTGAGCTTGATTTCTTTGGATTTATATTTCTCAATGCAATACAAACTCCTCTTGCGTTTTGTATTCTTATTTGAGTATCACTGTCCCTCCAACTTTGTCTATGCTGCCAAGATATATACTTATAGTTCACATCTCATCGAGGTGTTTTGCCAAATTAAATCTTGCTATTTGCTGCATTCATTTTAATAATAATGTGTTTGACATATGGATTATAGCGCTGATCTCTCGCAGCAAGTGCGATTCACGGTATCAGCAAGCTCCAGACTACCCAGCTGTAAATGGGTATATGACTTTACTCTTGAGTTAGGGAACGAAAAGGCAGCGAGGAAGGGAACTGAACACCCCACCTCTCGATACTGGACCTAATATAGTGAAGCATCTAACACGTCACTCCCCTACAGCAGTAACTTCTACGGGACTACCAGAATTAACGTGAAATCACTGTTAGAACTGTATTAATACAGGGCAGAAATGTAAAAAGGCAATTATGCCTATTTCTTACCCTGATGAAATAAAGATTTCGGTCGTTAGCAATCGATTCTCTCCGTGCACTTACAAACCCAACTGCTGTGACCCCTCGTACGCCACACGGGAGGGGGAACGAAGAAATTCTTCAAAGAACTTTCTATTTTAACTTGTTCTCAGAATGCAGATCGTACGAGTTTACGTGTAGAAACAAAGAATGTGTCAGTATGTCGTACAGATGCGATGGGCACAATGACTGCGGTTGTCTCAAGGACTGTGATGAATCTATGTGCCACGGTCTTGGTATCAGTAAGTTTACTGTACATACTGCCTTTTTTGTGTTTCTTTTATGCAACCTTATCACATACAACAAATTACTACCGTAACCATCGCTGCAAAGGCAAGTAAATGTTTGGTTCAGCCTTCCTTCTGTCACGGGATTACCTTCCCTGCTGGGCAGTGATGGTCCAACAATGGCCAAAATTTAGAGTATACAATGAGGGTCTTTAAAGGTATCTAGCACAACGCTGAATTTATCAAGGCTGTCGTGAACTTTGTATCTGCCAGCCCCTTCTATGAATATAAATATATATTTGCTCGTTGCTGCGGCCGCCAACTGAATTATTCAGTAAAATATTACTTAAGTAGCTCTGTTGTATTCATATTTAAGACAACTGACTCATTCGTGTGCACTTCTTTCTGTAATAATTAAATCAATTATTAATTTGTAAATACATATTACACATTTAATTATTAATTATTGTTTAACACGAGTAAATTAATAAGTGAAGTTGGTGGATTTAAAAAAAATGTGGAGTTTTTCTTCACAGAAAAATGGTTACGGTGGTTTGATGTGGTGGTAAGAATTATTTTTGCTGTGGCCTGGTTAAAATGACGTAACAGGCCAGATGTTAAAACTGGTTTGCTGACTGCTCCGTCAGAGATAGATTTCTTTAGAGAGGGCACGTCCCAGGCGTAGTTGCAGGGATAACCGCTCCGAACATAAGGCAAGGCAAGGATCTTCACAACCGTCAAAGGCAGGCATCTAACGTAGACCACAAGCTTTTGATCAACAGACTTGTATCAAGCTTGTACTACACACTGGTACCTCCATCTTGCACCAAAACGTTAGAAGAAACAAATATCTCTGCTAAGTATTGGTTTCCTGACATTAGTCAGGCGCCTTCCCGCTGTCACTTCCACCGACCCTTTTTCTTTTTTTTTCATAAAGTTTACCCTCGCAGAGCACAAATCATAAACCAAGTGGATTTGATGAAAAATCATTGTTACTCTCAGTTAATTTGATGAAAAAATGTGACTGGACAGGGAAACGACTTTTGGTTTACTCATGTTTAAATATACATATACAGTCTGTTGTCACAGTATACAGTCAGTTTTACCGCGATATCCTAGCGCGTTGAATTAAAGTAGACGGGCGTCGTATATGGAACTCGATGCGTAATCCGGTTGGGTATAGTTTGAGACCTTTTGTTGGAACTGCGTACTCCGTTTAAGAACACAGTAAGATAATTTCCATTAGCTGGCGATGTTGTTTAAGATGAGATACTGGTTGCCACTAAGCTCTGACTTGTACTAAATATGCGAGTAGGAAACCACTACTGCACAATACTTTACGTCAGGCTGAGTCGTTGGTTATACACTGCCGTGAAGGGTATTCACGTAATTTTTCCACCTGCTTAGTGAGGTTAAGCGAAATATAGTTGACAGGTACTTGTTGACACTCGTCGCGTTATCTGCTTACTGGAAAAACCGTTAGGCAGAAGGGAGAATGGTGCATTCCCTCCGTTGCATACGTGTAGTCCTTTGCTTTAACAATGGGGGGTTACCTGGAACTAAGACCAAATCAACACCCGTTACCTTAAGCAAAATAAAATCGTAACTTATTGTTATACTTCAGTTTTATGCATATCGCGAGAGGTTAGATAATATTGATGATGTAGACGGACAAAAATGTATATCAGATGATATTAGGATAGTTTCCAGATAAGAGACTGGTCTTATAAGTAATACCCCATTCTCATAAATGAGTAATGGTGTATAGAGTTCATAGGTTTAAGTCTAGCTGTAAAGGTTACTGAACGAGATGGTAATATGCAGTACAGTAATCTATGGTGCCCCTCTCCTAAGACTAACCTATGGACTGTTAAAGTATCTAGGGGTAATTAATAACATTCAAAGTAACTTGAACTCGAACTTGAATAAAGTACTCAAAACAGTGCAGTACAGTTTCTTAGTTTTAATTATTTACATAAATCTGTTTTTGTGTTGTTCTGTTGTATTTCTTTGGAAACTCAAAAATGGTGATGGGGATAAAACAATATGATGATGCTGTTGTATATGTTACAAATAATATAATACACTGACTTGATAATTAGTTACTGATATTAATGTCTCTGTCGTGTTGGATCTTGGTCACTAGGGTGATGAATGTTCATATTCACTTTAATTCATTCACTCTGGATTCAGTGTCAATGTTAGTACTTGAAAATATAATCAAGGTATTTATATATTTAAACTGTCACTGGGACTTGTATCTATAATCACTGTTCAACATGGATTCACCATTTAATAAAAGTCATAACTGTATACTGTGATGTGGTACGTCATGCTTAGCGAGGCAGCCGGGTCTTAAAGGACTTATCTTAAATGCCTCTGCCTTCTGTGTTAAAGATGCAGTAAGGAATGTAACACAAAGCTGGGGGTTTCCACTCTCATACCTGATGTCAATACTAGGTGCTTGAACACTTCTTACACCGATACAGTAGAACACCGGTTATCTTCAATGCTGACAAGGTGATTGACAGGATACGATATGACCTGAAACACAATATGTCTTTAATAGCAGCTGGCTCTAGAATCTCCCTACACAGCTAGGAGATTAGTGAGGAAGTTCAGAATAGTTGATGGTAAATCAGTAAAGACAGATCAAGTCAGTGACAAGAAGATTTATCCAATAAAATAATATATCTTTCATAAAAATCACTTTCCCAATATGTCCATGATTGACTTCACTAGGAACGCATAGGCCTTATGGTAAGTGTTAAGTGTATACTCAAACAATACATGAAATCAATTACTTTCATTCTTTCCTTATTCCTTGTGGTATTGTGCAGTCCAGCAATCAGAAAAGGCATTAAAAGCTTCTGAAAACTAATAGCTTTCTTTCCATTCTTCCTTTGATTTAATTTCGAAACATAACTTATTTAGCACAAGGCGATTTTCCTTCCAGGAATTTCACAATGAGATTCTACACAAATAAACACTTCCACTAAGCACAAATATATAATATATATACATATTCTTAATTATTTCTCTTACCCTCAAACAGGGCTTTAATGCCAAACAGTCTGCACACACATGCAGATGGCGAAGGTGGCTTCGTGGCAATATGCTGTTATCTGTGTTCTGTCGTTTTAAATTTGGCGGCGAGAGTGAAATTATTTACCAGTAGCCTCCCCTTTTATTCCTCCCAGCGAATGTCGAGAAGACAAACGATTCTATTGGCTGGTCTTGGCCTATCTCGGGTACTAAACTTTTCTTCAAGGAAGATGCTCTCTGACCAATCTGTTAATCTATTAAAACTTTCATAATTTCTTACTCCGTTGTTCTTCAACCGATTGTCTCCATTGAGGTCTTGTCTGCCAATTGGTCGCTATCGTTCTCCCGAACTGTCCTTTCTCTCCAACCCCTGTATATTTTGCTATCGCAGTCTAAACAGTGTAGAATGCTTCCGATCTTTGTTATAATGGCATATAAACACTCCTGTACCACTGCTCCTACAGCTTAGATCCAGGTATCTACTAAAAGGTTAAGATATCTAGTATCTTACTGTGATCATCGGACAGGATGAAATCCATTATCCTTTTCCCAGAAGTCGCAAATAAACACACACGTTAGGACATACTTTATCTGGCCTTCCTGTCCAAGCTCACGGTTTCATGTTTACAGCGTACAGTGCAGCGATTGGTCGAAATTTTTGTTGCACATTCCGCTATAGTTAGGCAAGGTAGGCTTTCGTTACTTGCCATTAGATATTGGTTCAGACACTATGTTACAATGCACCACTACGGTATTTGTATTATTATTGCTAGGTAAGTCTCTGTGCTGTCTTTTTTTCCCACGTGAGTTTTCCTCCTGTTAATTCCACAATATCAATTCTCAACATGCATCCCCCATAGGCTAATATTTTTGTGTGAGCATTTGCTCTGACCGAAAAAAAATCGACTCAATGTCTTCTCCCAACTCAACATATGGGTTGTCCAACCATGTAGTCCCTGTTGAGAGGGTGTGCTATTTAGTTTACATCATTACGTGAATTTCAGAAAATATAAGCACTAGATACATTACACAATTAAACTGTATGCGCCCTGAGGGGTCGATACACAAAAGGGAAAAGTAATAACCTCCCAAAATGGAATACATACAAGTACAATGTTTATGCTATTATGATACATTGTGACTTACGTGGTTGTGGTAAAGTGGGATGTTATAAATATTTATAGGGGACTTAGTGTACTGACTGAGATCAGCTGTGAAGGTATCTGTATCTAATACGTGTAGTGTTTTACAGATAACCTTACTTGCTACCACATTTATACCTCAGTCAGAATTATTCTGGAATATTGTGATGACTACGTTGAATGTCTAGGGTTATGTAAATGATGAATTGTAAGTCACAACAACAACCGACAGATAAACAATTTAATTTATTCCACCACACTTGACAACACTGTGACACTCACACACATATAACACTCTATAAGACTATCTTAAATGAATCAATGGTAACGTTTCAAATAGATATATGTATTAATTACTGTCACTAATATATATCCTGATTCAACTACACAGTGAACCAGGAATCACAATCAAATGTAATCACAATTTATATGTACAGAATTTATAAATATGAACCTTGTAGTGACATATTTTATTAATATTAGCCTATGTGTGTCAGTTGTGTAGTATTACTATGAGGTAATACTGGTTTTGTTTTTCAAGCTATGTTGTTATTTGTCATCATGACTTCAAGTGTTTGTTTATCTTGGAAATAGTATGGGGAAAAGTTCACAGTTCCTATCAATTTACACAATGTATTTTCCCTCTGTTTTATTATACTGTCAATTTTAGAGGGGGACACATAATGTTGAGCTCCTCTGGCCAACGAAGCTTATCTTTCGTGATGGCGGCAGGAAAAAACTCCTCTGCTCGATAGCTTCCCTGTGTTCTTGAGACACCTCACTGGTCACTATCTGGACCCAGGAGTATGCTGACAGCCTCTAGATTCAGCAAAGCTCAGACCAGGTGCTGCTCAATAACTTTAGGACCACGGTCCCTGAAACAAGAAGGTTGTACCTCCTATTTCATAACTAATTTATAATCTATTTCCAGACTGAACCCAACACATAACAAACACTGAGTTCAGAGCGGTAGGCCAACTGCTATCTTCATCTGAAACAATTTTCACCAGTATACTCCTCCCTAATGGTTACTACGCCTCTGCAATTCCAGCATAAGTTCTTTCTAGTCAATAAGATAGGTGTCAGTGTACTGTTTGGCAATTCCATGCAGTTTTACTTTTCTCCGACACCTTCTGTTCAGGTTGGAGCAATATATAGGCTTTGCCTCATGTTCGCTACTGAACCACACACATATACAGACATAAATTATCAATTTACATTCAATTTTCATTAAAAGATATCAAATATTTCAAGCTTACCACAATTCATGGGAATAATACACAATTTACGTTGACTAGCAATGAATATGGCACAAAATCCGATCTGCCGCTGTCTCAGGCTTTTATTTAGAAAAATATAAGCTGAATCTCAACGCACTGTTGCTTTAGAAAGTTTATTTGAAAATGTGGTGCTGAACTGACGCTTCTAATTGCCTATATTGGCGGGTGTTGCGGACTCTCGGGACGCCAGTATGTTCTGGGTGCTTCGATGACTTCTAGTATTTGAGGATGACCAAGTTATTATATGCGTATTCAGTTTATAGAGTCAAAGTCCCTCGGGTTCTTATCACTTTTGTAGGATTCCGTAATACTGTTCGTTGGTATCGATAATGTCTGCTTTAACCCTTGTGATACATTATGTGCTGAACATGTTTCATATTAAATATTCGACCCTTGACTGACCTGTATTAGTCTCTTGTCTTATTGATTATATTGGCAGTGTGAGATGCAGCGTGTTAAGACATTAATCATCACTGGTCATGATCAGTTGAAGATAAATAGCATTTAACTCAACTCCGAATACGACAGTTGATAAGACCGTGATTTTGACGACTCGAAATATTTAATTAGTAATTTCATACCATGAGCAGACACCAACTACATGGGAACAAAAGTCACATCACATTCATGTACGTTCTGTAAGAGTTCTCATTATTTCATAAACACATGTTCATAATCTCTATCTAGAGTTCTGGTTCAAGGTCAGTTCCTTTTAACGGCCAATGTCCTTTGGCATTAATTCAGAGGCTAACTAGACTTACTCCCGTCGCTAGTTTATACAATAGCCTTTTGCACTAGACTTAACTATCCTGCTAGTTCTGCAATACACTTGTTATGCTAGGCTTACGTCTACTGCTAGTCGTCTAAATCCGTTACACTAGGCTTACGCTTGCCGCTAGCTGTACAATATCCATCTATACTAGTCTTACACTATTGCTAGTAACATAATGTTCCTTTGGCATACCACGCCAGGCTAATCTGCCATAATTATGCAAACTGCGTTATTCATAAGACGACTTACGTTTGGTTCAAGAAATACACTGTCCAATTGGCTTCCCAGCCACACAATTAATAAGTGGTTATACCACACAATATAAGTGGCAATGGCCACACTTCTGAAACACACTGCCGTTCGGGTCAAAACCCACAAGTCGAATGACGTTACAAAGACATACGCGTCATGCATAGAGATATGCATACTACGTTGTTAATATATATTCAATTGCGATGTTCCACGGTGCAGCAATCCGAGTTGGCCAAACTCAAATGCTTGCACACATGCAACAATCATCGACATCGGTCGATGAGATATATCTCTATTCATTTGAGGTGTTCCATGATACATCCATTCGGATCGTCGACAAATCCCAATGTCTGTAAGCATGAAACAATCCTCAACATCATTCGCGGAGATATAATCATTTGAGGAATGCGCCATGCTGCAGACATGAAGCAATCCTCAACATCATCCCCCTCACTTCCAAACGTGACACTTGTGGCACGGATGATAGTGATGGAGAAGACGCTCGTCTCCCGAATATATTAATATTAGTACTACTTACTTATAAACATCATAATCATTAAGTAGACACATTAAATGTTATAACATTAATAATAGCACTTGTCAACATGGTGACTAAAGAGTTAATTCAATTTCTTCTCAGAGAAGTTGCGCGATAAAAGATCTGCCAAGTTATTGTCTGATCCAGCAATAGGCAGAATCGTAAATGAAAATTCTTAAATCAACAAGTACCATCGGTGTATTCTAGCGTTACGCATTGTCCTAGCTGTTATGTAAGTAAGAGGACTATGGTCTGTCATGATAAAAAAAATGCGTGCCGATGAGGTATCTTGCTAGCTTCTCCAGGCACCAGACGATCGACAGGTGCGAATGCGGGATTGTGAACTATATGGTATAATTTGTTAATCAGGCGCTGTTGTCCAAAAATAAAAGGCTTCTACTCGTTTCTTGTCCTGATACTAGGGGTAGAATCGTCAAGAAAGTTGCGGTTTTGACTGTGTAGTTGTTGCGTGCATGGATACAGGTTATGTAGTTACATATTCGGTGACCGAGAGAAAAGAATTCCCTGACAAACATATTTGGACCTTTGATTGGTTCGCCACACCAGTCATAACCATGACTTATACGTCAAATACGTCTGTTAAGATAGGGTATGATTAAACCATAATATGGTCTCCCAACGGGTCATGAATTGGGCTAGATGTCATTCGATGTGTACGGTGAAGACATCTTACGATCGGCCAAGAAGGCGGTGCTGGCATCATGCGCATCAAGAACGCTCGTGACGCATTGTATCCAACTGCCAAAACAGCTATAATTCCTATTGGTTGAGCCCAAACTGGCATCTTGTGATTTGCGGTTGTAAGGTTTGGCTTTTTCGGCAAGATACTTAAGTGGAATTTGCAAGTAGCCTTTTTAGAGTGGATCTAGTTTCTAAGAGAAGGAAGTGTGAGTGAACTTAGCATTGTAGATAATTTGATAAAGAAGATGTAATGTCTAAAAGTAGAAAAGTGGCGGATAGGCTGCACCGTCTGTGATTGGTGTAATTTTGTTCAATCGTCTAAAATCGAATAACAATATACGTAGAGAGAATCTCATCTCCTTCGCGTTTTTACAAATCACCTTTTGGGAAGTGCATGTTAATGGTGATTTCGATAGGAGTTAGCACACCTAATCGTTTCTTCTCATCTTAACATAATTTGGCATCTAGCCCTGATCTGTTGTGTGTGGTGTAGAGAAGAGTTATAGGAAAGGGTGCTAAGTTTGATTAGGTTGTGATATTCATGTTGAGGGAGTAATTAGTGATGGGATGTATAATGCAGAGTTGCTGACACTTGGAAGGTCGCGTGTGAGAACATCATGAAAGGAAATAAGAAATATCCACGAAACTTGATCGTTGTTGCATGTGCACCCGTAAGACCTAGTGAAAAGATGAAATAGTCACGTCCACTCTTTCCACAAGATATCAGCATGATTGGAACAAAATGATAGGTTAGTTGGGAATTGTAAAGGCGATAGTAGAGAGTGGATACTCTTCTCTCATGAAAATAACTGCAAAAAGACATAGACAGTATGATGTGTAGAATCTCATCAATAGTGTTAATAAACCAGGAATTAATTCCTTGGTGGTCGAGGTTCCATCCTCGCTATTTAATTAGTCATGTTGACTTGGTAAGGTTTGATTTGTACGTCTAACAGGGTTCAACTGCGTGTTCAAATACTGTGACTTGTTTGATTAATCAAATGGACCTTGCCATGATAATACAGTAATTGTGTGTATCGTTATGAGCGGTGCTCTGGGTAGCAACAGAATAAAAAACTTTTTCAAATGGTTTGAAGGATCATTAATATTATCTTTTGATTATGTATATTATCTCGATAGTTGCAGGGGATGAATTTTATAATAAGGGATGAAATTAAGTGTAAAAGCGATCGATAATTCGTGGGGGATGTCGGTGATCACATCATTTACGTTACTCGTTAGCCTGATTTCGACGGGCTGTATCAATTGAGTGCTTTCCATTATCAGAGGATTAATCCTTTGAGTTTATCATTCAGTTTGGTGCAGCGAGGATTCAGAACGCATATGAACCAATTCGAACGGAGACCACCCCGGTGCGTTTCGTGGTGGCACTTCACGTAAGGCAATAAAGCGGCCGCCGGCCCGAGAAAGCGGGCGGGAGTTTGTGTAGTCATTCACACTGGAGGCATTCTTCAGTTATCTTATGATTAACATCTGTTTTAGTGTGCTATATGTCAGCGCTCGCAACACACCGTTTAGATTGGTGGCCTATAGCGCGACTACGATGAAACGCTATTGAGGGCGTTGTAACAGATAACATTGGTTTTCTTATTTCCCTCATGTTTTATGGTGGGGAGGTATGTATATTGTGATTCCTTGTTCTGATCTAAATTTTCTTCCGGTGGATATATCCGAATTCAGACCTATATAATTCGAATTTATGCATCAAGTCTCTCGATTGCGTTGATTGGTTTTCATACGGTATGGCTTCCTGGCCTTCGTGTGCTTATGTTCTACGCATAGTGTGAAAAGTATTATAACGAAATCCATGGAGGTGAAAACATTGGGATATACGTACCCCACTATTATCACTGCTATCTTTATTGATATGGTCTCTACTGGACTTCGTCTGTAATCTGTAAAGGGTGCCTTATGGAACCTGCGGATCTTACGACCATCCCCCCCCCCCCCCCCCCCCCCCCCCCCCCCCCCCCCCCCCCCCCCCCCCCCATGATATACCTTAGGGAATGCTTGTTAACATGATTTGCAAGTATAAATTTTGCATATAATTCATTAACCCTAGTGACCAATTAAATTGTGATACCGTATAATCACGATACATTTGTTACTTCTTGTTCCCCTTATTAGCACATGCGCACATAGGGGTCAGTCTTGACCTGTTTGTAGAGACCAAGATGGTATGTGGATTCCTTTAGGTACTATCAATTGATGTATAATTTGTTTTGACCATCATAATAATATAATAGAGAGTTTTGATTTTCTTTTATCTTGCAAAACCATTGTTTAGACACACATCTTGTGTAATTGTTAAAATCGGTTTTTTTGTTCTGCTCGGGCCTGATAACCATAATACATTGCTAATAAGTTGGGTCACTCTATCTGGTTTTTGCATAAAATAACAGAAGGCTGGAACAGTGCAACTTGAGACATAATGTGTATCTATTATCAGGAAGAGGAGGTGTAGCCATATCGTAGCTAATGTTGTGCTCTCGTTTACACAGCATGTGCCAAAAAAAGTCTGTGGGTGAGATTCAACCCACATTGCACTCCTCAATCAGGAGTGCAATCTGTTTATCCTGGTATGGTTTCTCTTATTATAATTTCACAGTTCATGGGTGCTCTAAAGACGACAGGACAATCGAACAGTGCTGTGTAAAAAGGGAGTATCAAGTAAGCATCATCCGCCATTTGACACCAGGCCGAAGTTCTATATATTCTCAACACACATCATGTGAGACACGACGTTAAGGTGATTTTGGCCTGTCATTATAGCTAGAGGGCTTCGATAAGCGAGCTTGCTGTTATAGCTTTCTCTTCGGTGAGGTTCCATGTGGCACGCAAAAGCTCTTACTACTTCTTATCCATCCAATATTGCCAGGGATGAGAATGTAAGATATATCGAGCAGCATTTATCACATGGCCGGGACCCGATTTGGGTAGCAGTTACATTGACGCGCGACACAGATCAAGGGGTGTATATGGCTAGACTTTTAAGTCTGTCTGTTTCCGACTGACAATACAATTAACAATGGTGATCATTCATTACAGAGTGACAGTGCTGTTGTTCGATTATAGATCATTGTATGCTATCACATTACACCTTTTCAACTTTTTGAAAATCCGCAAATATATTTGAATGTATACTGTTTTTCTTTGTCTCTAGAGGAACAGCACAATCATCGGCAAATTAAATCTTGTCTATTATTGGAATGACTTTTTATTTGCATATAAATAAAAATAAAGTAGAAGCTCACATTCCTTCATGCAGCTGATGGTCTTCCAATCAAAGCATGAGATACTACTGCTTTTATCGATATAACATTTTTGCTTGTGAAAACAAATAATAATACATGCCCACCTATATGTGATGAAACAAACGTATAATGGAGGATGAAATATCCCAATACTATAACACCTCGTAGATATTAATTACGCAAGAGTGAGACTTAAGGACGGAGTTATAAAAAAATACTGCATAGGATTGATAATAATATGATACGATCTAGTAAATCAAAGATATTTCAGATCGAGGTCTTGTGTCAAGTAGTATGTGGTGACCGCAGCATCTCACAGGCCATAGGTTCTTCGCAATAGTCCGATCTATGAAGACCTGTTATTCTGATGTGCGGTCCTGACTAAAGTCTTCCTGAGTTTTTCATACTACATCGAGATAATGAGGATGTACTTTCCTGTAAAAATGCTTGCTAATTGCAGTTGACTGCATGGCGGATGAAAACTTGTATTCTGGCAGGCTGGAGGCATCTGCTATAAATACACGCTTCCACTATGGTTTTATTTTTCATAGCCAGGCCAGATCAAATCAGATGCTATAGGAATTTTGGTGAATAGAGCAATGATGTCTACCTCAAATATTTGACTCGCAATCCTTTGCGTGGCGTAGCTCTGCGTGAACTACACGATGTTGCTCTGATCCAGATCTAGTTAAACTGGGTAAAACGTCTTGTTATTCCTCTTTTTCGACATCGAAATCGCTCTGCTTTTTTCATCAAGACTCATGAAACATTTTATGTGAGGTCTCAGTCAAAAAATCAAGGTAAAATGACTGCTCCATCTTTCACTTGGGTTATGTTCAGGAGGCTGTGACCTTCAATGATGATTATAGATATGAGAAGGAGGGGTCAACGCACAAGTTCCGGCACGAGTCTGTGTTGTCAAAATTGTGGGCATTTTTAAAGCGTTAGGATAGAAAACTGAGTAGGTAGCCGAAGCCGCAGTCTTGTCCTGTGTCAGGACGTGCAGACGTTTTAGCTAATTGCAAGAGCTTTTGTTCTATTGTTTGCGGCATGAAGGTGTTTTGATGTTTCCATTTTCGGATGGCATTTTTCTGTTGCTTGAGTGCCAGTTGGCCTAAAAAAATAGTGTTTTTTTTCCAACTTTCTTCCGTAGGTTCCGAATATCTGTTAGGGTTCTCTAAGTTGCTCTGTGCTGTGTTTCTGTTGTTGAGCTAATTCTTGTGATCGCTTTTCTGGGCTCTTCTGTCTTTTTTTCTGTGTGAGAGGCTTGAATGTTCTTATATCGCGTTGAAGCCAATTTTTCTGTTGTTTCCTTCAATTGCCCTCTCTTGGGGTTGTAATTGTCAAACGCCCTGGAAGTTCATTCATGCACTCGTTTTAGAGTCATTTCGCTGGGGAGGAAGTGGTCCATTCTTTCCTAGCTCGCGAATAATATATTATGTTCGCTCTCGCATCATATATTCGTAGTCGTGCGAGTATATTCGTTCTGTAGTTCAGCCCCTTTGATTTTCATATAAACTTTTTCCAATTTCAATGTATTTATGTTGTGTATGACATTGAGTAGGATAGGGTGGTTTGCTGGAGTAGCGTTAAATAGTCTGGATGTATATGATGACACCAGGAGCTAGTGAAGAATAAACACTCAAATAATCCCTGTACATGAATATACTTAAAATAAAATATCACAAAAAAAGTCTCAACTAAGAAAAATGTGAAAAAGACCACACTGTGAAAAAAATACAAAATGAGTTAAATTGAAATGGATTTGTTTCCAGTGGATAGTACGTAAACAAACATTATAAAATTATAAGTAATAAAGGAAAGACTTATTAACAGTAATAAGTCAAAGAAAGAAAAGAAACGTGATAAGCACAATCATAAATGAGAACAAAGACACAGGTCGTGTTTAAGAAAACGAACGTGTGAGACAAAGAGAGTGTTGTGATCTTACACACGAAACAACTAATTGGGTCAACTTGGATCTGGGAAATGTAGGGGATGTAGTTGTTAGAAAGATGGGACGGAATGCACTGGACGAAATGCGTAGGACACAATAGTTTGTGTATATGCGAACCGATGAAAAACTAGTGAGAGCCGGACGCCAAAGAAATTAGAAAATGTAGAAGCAGGCAGATGCACTGCATGTCAGCAATTTTGATAGCAGGCAAGTGCATAAGTAGAAAGTTAATATATTCAACTGAAGCGTTCCTTGGGAAAATTTCAGTCAATACTTAAACTAGATCGAATAGAGAATTTCATACGAACTAAATTCTTTGATATGGGGAAACAACAGTATGGATATGGTTAAAAAGTAAGGTAAAGTGATGGGATGAACTTGTAGGGACCAAAGCTAATGCAAAGGACAATATGATAATGTCTTCGAAGCGCCCCAAGCACAATTGAATGAATACTTATCTGTATTGTAGCTTTGTCGCCCTGGCTGGAGGAAATAACAATGAATGGAATGTAATTTTTGTTGTGTTATTCCTAGTTGCCGAAGAGGTGGTGTCTTCGAAACAGCGTGTTTAGGGCGCATGTAGACTGGTGTTTAGACCGGTGTGACACCGTGGCGCAGTAGTGAAAACCGTTGTTGAAAGTATTGGCTTGCGGTCGGCGAATCGGCAGGGTGGGGCATAGTACGATAGGGCGTGTGACTGCATGTCAGAGGAATGGTATGTAGAGATTGACAGCTCCACGGGTTCTGGGTTGCGCGTTGGGAGGGGGAGTTAGTTACCGTTGTCGTGTCTGCGTGGTAAGCAGGCGCGGGGGGATAGAAGTTAAGATGCGGAGGTCGAGTTGGCAATGGGGATGATATAAGTTGATAGACAATCAATGTAGGGGAAGTAAATTTCTGTTACGCCTGACGAATTTAAGTTGCAAGTCTTGGATTGATAATGAATCTTTTTGCCTTTTATAACGTTCACCATTTAATGTTTTATTCTTTCTTCGTTTCTATGTAAGGGAAGAATCCAGTATTCACGTATAAATCCTGACACTTTCTGACACCCTCAAGGTTATTGTTGCGGACTGTCGGGATGCCACCAGTATGTTCTGTGTTGTGGTGCTTTCGCGATTGACTTACGGATTTGAGGGTATGGACCAAGGTTGATTGTAGTGAGTATGTTTCAGTTTAGTATTGAGGTTAATTGTCCCTAGGGGTTCTTATCACTGGGGGAGGATTTCTGTGTATTCTGTTTCGTGGGTTCCTTGATTTAGTAGGTGCGGACTGGTATTCTCCTTGTGATTACTTTTTGTGACTTTATTATTCACATTAATTCACACTTTAACGGAACATGTTGCATATGTAAATATGCGACCATTGAAGCGGACCGGTAGTTGTAGTTGGTTATGATGAGTATATTGGCAGTGTGAGAGGCAGACGTGGTGAAGTATTAATGCATCACTGGGATGCTAGGATCAGTTGAAGATAAAATTGCTATTTTACTAAACTCAAGAATAACGAAAGTTGAATATGTCCCGTAGTTATTTGACGTCTCTATATATATATATTAATTTAGTGAAATGTCTAGACACGTTGAGATATATTTAGACAAACAACTTCATAGGGAACAAAAGTCAAATATCTCATTCTTGTTCACGATATATGTGATAGAAGTTATAATTAATCTTAATAAAAAATTAGATTACACACCAAAAATTTTAATCTCATTCTAGAGTGTATGGTAAGGTCTGTTCCTTTTATCGGCCCTATGATCCTTTTCAGGCTTTTATTCTAAGAGGATAGTAACTTGTACTTTATCCCGTTCGCTTTAGTTTTATTCTATTGCCTTTTGCTACTAGTCTTTACTATCCTGCTATGTTCTGAAAATTTACTCTTGTTTATGCTAGGCTTTCGATCTTAGGCTAGTCGTATATTTCCGTTCTCAAATAGAAGATTATAGCTGGAACGCTAGCTGATAACAATATACACACATCTATACATAGTTCATACAATTTCGAATAAGTTACAATACTCATTATATGTTCCTTATTGGCCATACCAAAGCTATGGGCGCTAAGAATCTCTGAATTAATGATGCAAGACTTGCGTTGTTATGTATTAAGTAGGACGCGACCTTAGTCGTACGTTTGGTTCAAGAACATTCTCACTTCCGCAATTTGCTTTCTCCGGAGAGCCACCTACACAATTAAATAAAGTGGTTTGATATATCTACACACTATATAAGTGGGGACAGTAGTGGCCACACTTCTAGATACGATAAATGAACGTTCAGGGTGCAAATTACTTGATTTCACAAGTCTGAAGACTGTCGTACAAAGACTCTTAAGCAAGGCAGGAGTGTGAGAGTAGGCATATTAATTAAGTAGTTAATTATGTGTAGAAGGCAAGTGCGAGGGTCAACGGTGCGGCGCTTGCAGATCCGAGGTGGGCCAAATCTCTATAGGCTTGCACACATGCATACATACGCAAGTCAGACTAATCGGTCACTCGGTATGAAGATTATGATGCTGTCTAGTGTATTGTAGGTGGGGCAATGATACAGCCATTCGATCGGCGATGACTCATAATTCCCGCAATGTGTGCTGTTAAGCAGGAAACAGATTTGCATCAACATCATTCGGGAGATATATTTCTTTGAGGATAATTGGCCTTGCTGCAGACATGAAGCTCAATCTCAACAGCGGGTCTATTCCAATCGAGCACAAGGTTATATCACAGCTTTGCATAAAACAGTACCGGCCTCTTCCTGTCTTTCCATCCTAACAACGCAAAAATTTGAAGTGTAAGTGGGCCGTAGCCACCGAACTCAATGTGGTTAGCTCGTTTACATTTTACTTCTAGTCAACATCAACAAATAGGATTACATGGGACTATTTACAGACATACACAATGGCTGGATTTACAAATTATGCCACTTGAGCGATTACTGAATTGTTGGTGTTTGTGGACACCCTCAACTATTTCATTATTGGCAGATTTAAGTAGTTTGGGAAATGCCTGTGAATATTTTGTCGGAACACTTGAACCGATTGCTGTGTTAAGCAAGGCCGAAGGAAACCACAACTATATAATTTTAATAACGGGGATAAGGGGCTGACAGACTTCAAATAATTTGCATTTTCTTCTACCTCCCGTTACACTTCGTTCGATGTGGTAGTTGGATACTGTCATGTGTTTGTCAGACAGTTAAAACTCAGTTATCATATGTGTGCGATATTCCCACTATAGCGTTGGTGTAAGTTTTTCTCAAAACCTAACTCGTCTCACGATGTGGTTAGTGTTGTTGGGTACAGCTGGTCTCGATTTGAAAAGAATAAAAGTGTAGTTTTGTTTGCCCATGTGTGGCATTGACACACGTGATGGTGAGTAATTGTATAGCGTAGATCCGCGGTGTTCTTCGTGTTAGTGTTGCATGCCTTTCCGGCTTTATGCAGCCCTCTTCGCACTCTTTCTCTCTTATCCTGAATTCAGATCTGTCTTTTCGTTGTGGTATGTTTAAATCTTAGTTGTATAAAATGACATGAAGGTGGAATATGTTAAATTATAAGGTCAGCTTGGGCGTTATTCTCAAGGTTTTTCTTTAGAATATGCAGTATAAGTCGTTTTATGTCGTTAGAAAGCGTTTGTATTGTATGCATTAGGCTTTGTTACTATCAACGTGAAAAACGTTTTTACAATTGAAAGACGATAAGTTTGAATACAAGGGGGGTTATCGTAATGTACTAGTCATTGTGACAAGCTACTGTTCTTTACCATTTCTTCTTTCCTTATATTGAATTTTAGGTGTTAGGCTTTACAATTTAAAATGATAATTAGTAATTCCCACCTATGTGGATCTCAGAAATTTCTCACGACCAGTCGGATATAGCGTTTCTTCCTAACAGATGGCAAAGAATCGCCGTTAAACTGTCCTAGGACTGCATGCTAAGTTAAGACAGTGTGTGTGTGCTCTGCCACGGATGTGTGAAGACCGAGAAGTTGTCCTAAAAAAAATAAATGAAAAATAATAACATAAATTACAGTAGTTATAGAGAATAACAAGCTAACTAGACGTTTACAACTTTATTATGTATAATTTTACAACAACATGCTAGTTCATAAAAGTAATGTTCAATATTACGCTTAAAATTTAACACATTTAAAACTCTAACAATACTATGTGGAATTCTTCTTTATACATTTAATCATCTAGTTTGCGGTTTTGGTTAGTTGGTCTGCACGCTACATGGGGCAAAATGTAATTAGTTTTACTCGAGGAGTTTTGCACTTATTATAATAAACTAACCCACAGCAATCAATCTGCATATCTAGTTATTTTGTACATATTTAATAAACTATGGTTATAAAATGATTATTGGAATCATATTGTCTACTCACCCACGAAAGATATCACGGATCTATCTTTAGGACACAGGGTCAAATTCTTGATGGCTGTCATCAATGGCGTGCCGGTTCGGCGCCGGGCGGAGTTAGTCGAGGGGGGCCTGTTGTGAGGTTAGATATTGGGATATGACAGTAGACGTTTAAGAGGCTGATATGTTCACACAGAATGAGAAGCTGATCATGCGCAGTCTTGGTGGGGGGGGGGAAGCTTACAGTGCTTGTGTAGGTGACTCGAGTGCTTCGGCAATACAAATATAAGCATTTATAGAAATAAAAAAGTTTAAACATAAATCACATTAGATATTGAATATACATCAAGAGACAAAAAATATTTCACACCTAGTACATTCCTAAAATTAAACAGATTTTAAACTGGTTGGCATTCCATTATTGAGTAAAGAGGGCGCGGCCTTCAAAAGACGTAGACCGAAGATGGCCCCACTTTGATGGGAAGGCGACTCGCGCCCGGGGCATTGGCTTGAGTGGTCAAAAACAACTATTAGGTTTGGATGATAGGAACGGCAGTCTCCTGGGCATGAGAGTGACTTCTTAGTATGCACGCAGCAGGTGAAGTCTTTGATGTCAATGTTATCTCGTACGCTGGATTAAGAGCTCGTCCGACAACTGAGGGATCTTGAGCAATGAAGTGTTATAATGAGGGCCAGAGAGCAGAAGGGAGAAGTCGAAAAGCACGAGTTACACGCCTTGGGGGGGGGGGGGGGGTGGGTGGGGGGTCTGAGCGGAAGAATAAGAAATAAGACTATGGCCCACACGACGATAGAAGGCAGTTCTAAAAAATAATAACTATTGTTAATATGGCCGTAAGAATAGATTAATAATTTAAGGGAGTAAAGGCCAGGAGAGGGGCTGGTGGAGGATTGAGTCAATTCAAATTTGTGAGTGTCTATTCGCGAACAAGGATTCATTATGTAAGTTGCAGGCTCTTGGGTTCAAGCCCCCAAAAACTACTTCCCTTCAACTCCAAGATAAACAGTGTTACACCCATCAAATAGCCCCCCCCCCCCCCCCCCTCAGCTATAGTAACCGTATTTAAATCGCTAATGACGGACATAAAGAGTACATTTCTACTTCAAGGTGATTAAATTTAATGTCGAGGACTTTATAAATTTTTGGTATGAATACATGGGATAACAAAAATGTTCATAGTTCAATGTATCGTTAACAATGTGTAAATAAATCAAGGCCAGGTGAGGTGATTTGTGTAAGATTATAAGTATTTTGTTCAAGATTTCGTGTCACATGTGGTGGGTGGTCTGAGTATTAACTCAAGATGGTTTTTTGGTTGTTTGAAAAAATGGTGAGAGGTGGAGGATGTTGTGTGTTCGAAGTCATTGGAAGATTTGATGCTGATACTTCAGCCCTGACAGTTAATATGTCAGTTGGTTTCTGCTCCTTGCCGCGATGTTTGTTCGTTGCAGGTTGTTTAAGGACTTGCTTGTTCATATCTCGGCATGGTCAAGGTGTGAGGGTTGGCGTGGTGGTGTGCGGGGAAACACGTTTTGGCCTGCGTGAGTATCGGTGGTTTGGAGAATTGTTATCTGTGGTCCGCGGGAGCGTCGTGGGTGTATGGTGCAGAGGATCGCACGAAGCTCGGCTTTGCATCTGTCATGGTGAAAACAGGTGCGATCGACTGTCTTGGTTCCGGCAGGGACATAGATGGGTATGTGGTATACCACGGAGTGTGTGTTGAGTGTTCGCACGCCAGATAGATCCCCACATCATCAAATTCCAGTCAACACACACAGCAACCATATCCACACTATTTACTATCATAACCCCAATCAACTCCAACCCCAAACAAAACACCTAAACAAATACTTTGGGGATAGATACCAGACTTCTAGGCTTCAAGAGAAATAGATTTTTTGGCAGTCTATTATGGAGAGACTTGTTTTAAGGTGCCCTTAGACATTGAAATTGTGGTCCTGATGGGTATTACTTGGCATTTATAAGACGTAAAGATGTATGCCCTTCTTTTTTTGATTTTAGTGTCAAGGTGTGTGTCTAGGTTTCCCGGGTCTGCTCACATAATCTAATGACATATAGTTTAGGAGTTCTTTGGTACGGCTGGGAGGCACTCCCATATTTAATAGAAATTTTAGTGTTTTCCCTGGGATACAACGAGTGTGTGTGTGTGTGTGTGTAAATTTAAATACTCAAGTTATGTCCGGCTCACTTTTATTAAAAGTGTGTTAAATCTATGATCCATCTATGTACGTTACGCTGGCGTGGCTGTCTTTTGTTTCTTCTAAGGAGTCGAGGTTTGAGAGGTGTTAATCTGGTTGCGTGGGGGTCAAAAACTCACAGGGCGGCGGAGTAATATGTTATTAACAATGGTATAAGGACCTACTCATTTCGGTCCGCCAATTCTAGATTGAACTACTTAGTTCTATTTGACAAGGCTGCCCAATTCTGAGTGTAATGTGTGTAAGTGTGTGTTTGTTTTTTACATTTCATAATTGCACATGCACTCTAATGCATGCCACGATGCGTATATTTTTCTCCCTTCTCACATAGGAAACCATTTTGCACTTACGCATAACAGAATGCGCGAAATAGAATATGTAGTTGTTTAGATTTGCGATTACTTATTGGTTTGCCAGGAGCTTCCGGTCTATGTTCGGATCCGGATGCGATTTTGGGTTTACTCTAACTTTTCGATACGACGTTTCAATAACTTTGTCTTCCCCCTGTATTTGTTAGTGATCTGTAAATTATCATCGAAAGCGTATCGTCGAAGGAGGAAAATGTGATTGCGGGGAGTAATCAATCTTATGCAGACAGCTACGTTGTCACGAAAGATGGTATTTAGGAGCATCAGAGACTGTTCGGTACAATTTAGTGTATAGACAATGTAAGAAGAGTATCAAAGACAAGTATCTGATTAGGAGGCGTGTTGGGGTTTAGGAGGCTAGAGAGAGCGGCGTGTTGTAGACGAGGGAATTAAGGGCCGTACTGTGGAATTACATCTGTGGATTATCAGTCAAGGGATCGTTGCTCAATCGTGGTATGGGGGGAGTTATGGTAGTTCTGTGTTTTATTTTTGTGGGATGTTGTTCGGACGATTCTGTACTGTGATTGCTGGGCAGAGTCATATGGGCCCAGGTCTGTTGTGCTCACTATGGCTTGTTGGTTTCATATATTCTTTGGACCAGGAGACCCATTACAGAAAAAAAAAGCACATTATCCATGGTTAACATCTACCCTTATCAATTATTCTTAATACGAGTTTTGCAGCACACAACATGATGAGATCAGGTATGAGAGGTTTCTTGGATCTATAGCGCGCATTTAGAAAATGGAGGGGTGTAGGGAGTGTTGAGGACTGTGTTATCTTTCTTTAGAAGATAGAAGATTTTAGTTGATGGCTAGTCATCAGGGATTTGCACCAGTCGTCATTTTTATTATAAAGATATTGCGTCTTTGGCCACAATATATGTGTGTGGTGTAACGCAAATTGTTTTCCGGTATAGAGTTAATATTACAGTAATTAATCATTTTTATTTTTTCGAGGACCATCTTTTTGACTTCACATCACTTCAGAAAAAACGCATAACAAGGGTAGGTTCATCCAAAAAACACCGCTCGTTTCTAGCTGTTGGTTCTAGAAGAGGACCCTATGCACACAGATGTATAACATTTCAGAGAACGATATATGGGTTACTGACTAGTGCGTATGTAGACGCGGTAACTGCTAGGTAAGATATATGACAGATGCTCCATATGGCTTCTAGTGATTCCTAAGTTAAGATACCATTGCCGAGCTTTATGACGTCATGATTAGTCACCACATGAAAAAGCGTGGGGGTCTTGCACTTGTAAAAAAGGCTTATTATGGACAGAAGCCGTCTTTATCTTTTAATTGCATTAAAAATTGCCAAGCTGAATAGCGTAGCCAGGAACTCACTCAATTGACTCAGTATCTGAACAACCGCAGGACTTCTGTTCAAAAATGGTAACAACCATTTTGTCCCGACGATGAGGGCGGTTAACCTGCTCCGATGACACCGGACACCTGACCCCCATATCAACAGATGAACTTCAACATCCCCCCTTCTCCCTCGAACCCTCGGGCAACGAAGCCGAACCATAAAGTCCACCGCGCCCGAGCCCCCGCACCTCCGCAAGGAGTACGTTGATTTCGCTCAAATTCTTTCTGTCACACATAGACGATCATTTATGTTTATTCGGGTAATTTAGTTTCATGCCTTTAATTTATCTTTCTTTAAACTCCAGTGCCATCATTCTTGATCTTAGTGATAGACTTGAAACTTGGTATTGTATTCACCACAAATTTTTAGGCGCTGGCGTGTAGGTATTACGCTAATAGAGGCTTCTTGTTCTTATATATAAGGGGAGTTAAGAGCCACCACGATTCTGCTATTACTTGCTAAAGTCTGGGTCGGCGAGTGAGAAATGGACGAAATTAGAAAATCTCGGTGATTCATGTTCGGTCAGAATCTCACATTGGTTGAAATAAAGGAATGGCAATAGTACAGCTGCGTGTGTTAATCGGCATGTATCTAAGAATGTCTCAAAGTACCATGAGATCTTTGTCGTATGCCAGTGTATTGCCATGTAGAACCAGCTAATATAATAGAATTTACCACGGCCAAAAATATATTGGGGTACGGAATGTGAGTAGAGTACTTGCCGGGTAGGGCAAGGGGGTTTAGACGTGCTGATGCTATCACAAGATAGTATGAATATGTAATGCTGCATATGATCGTAATGTATATGTATGCTAGGAGGACGCAGGGGTGGTCGCTATAAAATCGGCAGGTCAACTCCACGTGGCCTATCTTCGACCTGAATCTAACGGGCGCCTTCTTTAAATTTGATAATCGGCGGGTTATGAATAAAATTTTCGATAGGGCATATGGTAGAGGCGGTGCGGTGTAAACGAGGGCATAGCCGATATGACTTTATTGATTGTGAATTATTAGGTTCTAGTGATATTCAAAGGAAGATGAGGTTTAGTAAGAATGGTAAATATTTAGACGGGTGGAAATGGTATTTGCTGTTGTTGGTATTTACATATTTTTTGAATACGCGTGAATCTAATATTATTGACGGGGAAATTTTAGCGTATTCCTTAGAGAGGGCTTTAGTTTTTTTAGTGAGTGGTTTTGTTGAAACGAGAATTACGCGGAATTCATGGTGTACAGCGCGTTTACAAATGTATAGGCCTCCAGTTCAGTTGCCACAAGACGGCGACCAGTGCGCAAATATTGTTGTTGGCGCTGCGGAGAGGTGTGTGTGTTGGTGAGGTGCTAGTGGCAGAACAAAGCGAAGCTGGGTTACGCCAATGTGTTACTTTGTAGGAATTGAGGTATCGAGAGCGGGAGTTTACGCTGGTGAAGAGTACTCAGAAGGTTAATTCGTGATTGATTATGTAGATTTTATGGTTTTTGTATTATAGTGTTGTTTGTTTCTGTTTCTTAAACAGAAGGTACAGGATTTGTCGGAGGAAAGAGAGACAGAAATTTTGGAGGACCACAAAAAGATTTCATCACAACAGGAAAAAAGTTGGGGGACAGAGGCCAGCAGTGCGCCAGAAGCGCAAGGTTTTACACGTTAGACTTGCACAGGAGTGGTAAGGAGAGGAAGAAAAGACGTTTTCCCAGCACAGGGAAAGAAATTTTTAAAGCGCAATTGGATTTTTGTGGATATAAATCCTGAGATCTGACGCTCGTGTCTACACAGCAGATTTGGACACTAAGGGCTGCTGCCCGCGTAGTTGTCGGTATTTTATGTTCGCTTCATATACCGGCCATAATAAAGCCGACGGTACCAGGTTATAGGTTTCGGGGCAGGGTTATTTTAGAGAGTGGTTACGTAGTTCACCGTCTACTTGTTCCTAGTCCAGAATCCAGTGGGGTGTTCTGATCACTAAACCTCAGCACATCACATTCTCCAGATTTAGTGGAGAGAGAGGAGTAGGGTAAACCCTTCTCCTCTAATGAAGTCCATGACACAGATAGGCCAGAATGTTACGTTTTGGTGAATCATAGCAGGAGGACAGCATGCTGGAAGTTTTTGAGTTATGCTGTTAGTTTGTGATTGAGGATGATTCCTGGGAGTTAGGCTGTGTAAGGAAACCTGAATAAGTACTTGGTGCTAGAGTATTGTGTAAGTCACTTCGACGTGTTCCAGCTATCCAGTTGGGACTTAGAGTGTAGGAGGGTTTAGATTTTGTTTAGAAAGGGAGTTAGTTTGGAGTAGGGTGTGTTAGTTTGGAAGAGATGGAGGCACGACATCAGAGTGCAGTGTTGTTCATTATTCGCCAGTGTTAACCTTAGCTTCTTTCCTCCATACATAGGGTTGCTATTGTGGTGAGTGGAGAAGCGGTTGGGGTTGATGCTATTTTTACTTGTGCTTGATTTTGTTGTTTTTTTTTTTGTTTCAGGTGTGGTTGGGGTTTAAGGTGTGCATCACTCCGGCTGGAACTGTTTATGTATACGAGGTTGTTTATGAAGGGTTTGTTATAGATCTATAATCACTCTCGTATGAAATCGGGTAGCTAGGCATCACACGTAAGTTAAGTGTCAGGACACGTATGGCTTAGTATGGGGTTACTTCGTACTTGGTGTTTGTGTTTGGTGAATCTTAATTGATACTCACATTATCCAATAAGAGGTAGTTAGATTGGTGGGTTCGATTTGGCATAGCAATGGAAATGTGTGTTAAAACGTCCTGACTAGCCATTAGTGGCGAGGGAAAGGATTAATCAACCTCGGGTTCATCAAATTCCTCGGACTGCCAAAAACTGGTACTCAACTTTGCACATTTTTGAACCTATATTTATATCGGTAATCTATACATTTCTAGATTTATTTGTCGTTCCTTTTACTAATTGGTCCTGTTGCTTTTTGGTCACTATAGGTAAGACTAGTTAATACTAGTCCTAAATCACATTTCTCGGTGACAAAGAGGTGGGAGGTGCTATCGTCCGGGATCATCAAGCCTTGTTTGTTACGTTTCTAATTCTGTGATGAGCTTTGACCAGAGAAGTGGGGTGGCGTCGGTCCTGTGGGATCATCTTTTTTGTTAGGGTAATCAATTTCTTATATGATTAGCATATAGATTGTCACCTGCTGAAGAAGAGTCTTCAGGGGAATTTAGATTTGATTTATAAAGTTCTCCCTAGACGTGAGCAGCGCGTGTATGTTTTAGGAATGACTGCCGAGCGCAATAAGTTTTTTGTATATTGCGCACAGGGTTGTAGTTTAGTTTTAATTAAATGGTCTTAGTTGTACGGTGTGATAGTAAGGTTGTTTATGACTCTAGAAAGGCTAACTTGGATGGCCTAATCGATTTTTTTTTATTGATCTGAGGACAAGTAAATTCGGGTTTGGGTGAGCTGGTAGTTACTTGAAGTTTTTTGTTCAGGTTGGTTATTGAGTGCAGAGCTGTGGGTGATTAGTCTGAGTGCGGGTTTTTGAGGTCAGAGCATTTTAATTCCTATGTAAGGGTTAACAGTAAAATTTGTCTTTGTTCACTTTTTTTGTGGTCATTCTTAACCCTTCGTGGGGAGTCAGTTTAGCTGAGGTCTGGATTTGCACAGCACTAGGTTAAGATGGAATGAATTGGTCATAAGCTATTGAACTGCAGGGAGAAGGAAGCAGGCTAAAAGCAATATATGGGGAGATGGATTTGTATGGCCTCAGTTAGACTAGGGCTTTTACATCATGAGGTGACAGTTGACCTTTTAACTGTGCTAGACCGAGTAGGGACAATGAAGTGACGAGGGCCCTCGCGACTGGCAGCTAGATGGCCAACTGCCGTATAGTGGGTATGTCGGAAGAAAAGAGGAGAAGAGCAGAGATGAGATCGAGAAATTCAGGAAATTGGCAAAGAACAGAAAACGAGAGGCGAGAACTTAAGGCCACAAGCAAGTCGAGAACTTGACTATGTAACTTGACATCACATGCGTTACTTGGAATACTTGCTAGTACCTGAAGCTTACGTGATTGGGCATGTGCGGCTGAAACGTAAGATTGCTCCCTTGGTGAGCTAGGGCGGCGAGTCAGACACGACAGGGAAACGGGATGGGTGGCCCGCTTCTGATGGCAGACACACATGGAATCTTTAATATGCGACCCTCTATTTAATCCTACACGGGATATATGAGAGGATTATTGTGGATTTTTTTAGAATAAATTGATGTAATCGGATTGGCATAGGCCATTCGGGGCCTGGGATGGTAGTTCTTTGGGTGCTCAAATTAGTCCATCATATCTCTTATAGTCGGGACATTGTGTCTTTGAAGGGGGCTATTAGTTATAGCAGAGGATTGCTTGGTGTTGGTAACCAAAGGCAACTTTGAGGATACTGCGGACACGACCTTGTGTTGCGATTTACTGCGATTTCCATTTGGAATCCAAGGAAGTGCTCAAAAACGATTGTTAGCGGAAAAGTAGAATGGAGAAAGGAATAGGAATGGAGAAAGTTTTAAACAGTGGTCGCGGGGAGAGAGAGTGGCCTGAGGATAGGTCCGCAGCGCGAGGAGAGGGAGAGGAGTGTCGGGTGTGGGCGAGAATATGTTTGATAAGTAAGGGACAGCACGGGTTGAGCTACAAGCATGGGGGTTCGAAACAGATAAAGGCCAACATGTCTTGTGCCGGAACGTAAGGATTAATCATTTGTATTATGTCTTAGTTTTGTTTTGTTGTACACTGGAAGGATGATAGGCGACGGAGTCCATGAAACATGGATAAAAGAATAATTTCTATTCTGACAAGTGCAAGTGGAAAGGTTCACCTGTCGGCAAAAGAAGCCGATAGAGTTTATCTTGAGGCCAGCAAAGAAAACACCCTGACCTGCCAAGCTCCCGGACAAAAGGAGCATCTTCACACTCGACATTAGAAATGCCTGCTTTCATCAGGGTCTCGACGCAGCGCTAGGTCAAGAGCTAGTTCTCGCAAGGAGCCCACCTCCCATGTCTAATATACATGACAGCTCACAAGCACGCCTTCCATGAACAAAACACAGGGGCCTCGATAATCTTCTCTTGTTCCCGTCAGGGGTACCGGGGAGATATAATGAGATGATATGTGGGTTGGTTTCATGTCTCTACACACACTATCAGGAACTACGGTCCTATGGTGTATTCGGCCCATTGAAACAAACACGGGTTGCTCCAAACTAAACAACCTGGCCGCTCATCAGGTGGAGTCGTTGGAGGCCTGGGGGGTGTGGGTGGGTATGGAGTGAAGAAGGGAAGACTCAAGGGTGGGAATAGATGAGAGTTTGGGGGTAAGAGGGACAGACTGGGAAACCCCATCACAAGTCAGAGAAGTTGTTTGTCAAACAGTGGACCATGCCTGAAGGGGTGAACGGGATGAGACATACAGGTTGTTTTGGTACCAGGCCGGCTTTAAAATACCCAAGAATAGGTCGCTTTTCAACAACTTCTGGGTGAAGCCTCGGGCAGGTCTTTTGACATAAGGAATCTAAGGTCATAAGTTGGTGGAGGTGTTGTTAGAAGGGAAAGGGTCCTCACAGTGCTTTCCAGGTCGCTATCATTTGAAGTGATAATTTAAGTTTTGTGTCTTGGCCACACACACCATCACAAGGAAGACTGCCTAAACGGCGCTCAGCAGCCTACAGTCTGCGTTGAGGGGTGGGATACTTCATTCTCGGCAGATGCCACCTATATTTAGTTTCTCGGGGATACCGGCCCACGACCCTTGGTCCCACAACCGATGCTCCGGGTCTGTTGCAAGGGTGGGTGGGAGCGTCTGCAGGCCAGATAGGGAAAAGGAGGAACCCTTCATAATTCACGGAAGCCCCGACCTGAGCTCAAACATTGGGTTCGTGCCTAAGGGGATGGGGGTAAATTTTAGCAAACGCCTCTACGACTGTGAATATTGTTATTTTGCTGAGGCTCTAATTACAGCCCGCCAGCCATGTTCAGCCAATCAGGCCAATACAGCGGTGACGACGCCTCGCTGATTCCGGACTAAGGAGTACACTCTTTGATGTGTGGGTATTAGGCTCACGATGTTTTTAGCTCCTTAATAATGTGAAGGGATGATGAGTTTACTGCAAGGAGCGGTTGGTTTTTATTTTACATATGTCAACGAACCAGGCGCCTTCTTCATAGGGCAAAGATTAGCGGTTATGAGCAGAGCATATAGTTTCCTAACACAGCCCTCGGAGCCCCATCCGACCAGCACTTTTTACTCAATACGGAGGAGGTACTGTGTTCTGAGTGACCGTTTGCCCTATAAACGGAGTGATGGGCCCCCACAAACTAATCGCGTATCTCGTTTACAGGTAAACGAACTCATTGGCTCTTGTAACGAGGAGCCTGAAAAAATTGGCTTATATTTTCCAATTCGTTTCAGGAACATTGGATACCAGTCACTGAGAGCTTTATCATTCTGTTTCGTCCTCCGCGGATTCTATCGGGGGATCTTAAACCGTTCTTGTTTGTCACTGCAGGAGCAATCCCCAACTGACGCCAGTATAACTCTTACAGGGGAGGGGCAAGGTTGATGGTTAGAAACCAGGTAGAACCAGGGTGTTAGACGGAATGGAGAGCTCCCGTGCGTTCTACATGTGTTTCATGCTCCACCAACTTTTCAGGCAGACAAGTCGTGAGTAGATAAAGCGGACCTCCCTTAGCATTTTGCACAGGAGACTTATTTTGGAGGAGAGCTCGTCCGCCTTTCAGTGGTAGGTGGCAATTAGAGCGTATTCCATGAACCACTGCCAGGGGGCAGATCTTACAGCTACTTTTTATTCTATGGTTAGAGACCTTTTGAGTATCAGTGATGGACTCTCAATAGAAACCCGAAGGTCAATCGGGGCTATACCATCCAGAGTGAATAACCGGGGGGGGGGGTGGAGTGGAAGTTATGCATCGTTCTCGCACAGTGGTACCAGCATCACACAAACCCGCTTGACGCGCTGACGAGGGAAGTCAGTCGCCAAGCCAGGTCGACAACAGCGCCCCACGCCGGTCACACAGCTGACCAGAACAGCCTTTTTTTTGACGGTCTTTTGCAAGGGAAGAATAAAGTTTCAGACCCGCCATTAGACGGCACATGTCTGAAGAGAAGATCCAACTCTCCCAACAGGTAGCATAGGAGCTTTCTTTAGGTGAGGAGGAAGAGGAAAGGGGGGAACAGGAGGGGAGGAAGGAAGGAAACCTGCACCAAAGTAAAGATGAAGGTCGAAGAACACCTAAAAGAACACTGAATAGGAGGGGGTTAGGACTGACAGCCTTGTAGACAGGAATAAGGGCCAATGGTTGAAACACATAGATTTTCAGAGTAGGGAAGATCGTTTGTGCACTCAATCTTTGGACTTGAAAGGGGGGAGTAGTTATGTGTATTATGTTTGTGAGTGACGTAATAGTACTGAGGATTCTGTCTTTCAAAATTGGCCCATAGACTTTTTCGCTCCTTGCATTTTTTTGTTCTCTATTTTTGAGAGGCTGGGATTATCAAGAAAAATCCTTTCTCACATGGATCTTCTCCATTCGTAATCTAATTACGCTAGTTTTTTATCAAGATAGAGATCAGAATGGAGTGTTGATCTAGTGGTTTAGAATGGGGTTGGTGTAGGGAATTAGAACAGTAATTTTTCTAGAAGATAAAGATTAATAGTATGCTAGCTTAGGATGAGTGGCACCAGGGTTCTTTGTTCACCTCAGTGTCCCTTTTTTTTTATAAAGTGATATGGCGTGGCCAAATACGCATTTAATTCGGGGAGTTAAATATATTATTTGGCGGCCATTTTTGCTTCATTTCGCAGTATAGCAGTTTTTATGGGCTAGGTTAAATCTCGTTTCTTTCTTTGTAGTACTAAAACCCTATGATGCACGTTTTACATCAGAACGATTCTAAAGGTTCTGATTGGCTGAGAGGTAACTGCAGTTGAAAATGCAGAGCTTCTCATTGGCTTTAGAACCTACGCCGCGCATATGACCGTCAGTGAAGGTCGGCGCGTGGGGGTCTTGATTATAAAAAGGTCCTTTAATTCTTCATAGCCTCTTACTCTTTTAATTGAAAAAAATTGCCAAGCTGGGTGCCAGAAGCAAATTGTCGATTTTGCCTTCAGTTGGACATTCGAGATTTGGTAAGCATGAATTTTTTGGCGTGAGGACTTTATTTAATTTTTCTAGTCCTAGGCCGATCATTTAAGTTTCTTGGGAAGTTTTTAGTTTAATTTAATTCTAACTCCAGTAGCGTCCATCAATTCGATCTTTAGTGATAGACTTGAAACTTTACAGGTCCATTTAATTCCTTGTTGAAGGAAATAGCGGCATGGTTTTTAAAAGTTGAGATATCACCGCTTTGTATTATTGCAAAGTCGGTCGGGAGAGAAAACTCGCATCTGCGAATCATATGTATTTACAGAATAGTCGTGGGGGGGGAGCGTGTGTGTAATGTGTATTTTTATTTGTGATTTTAGTGAGAGTATTGATGCTCGCTATTTATTGATAGTTTACGCAAATATCTGGGTGGAACGGAATGTAATAGAGGTATATTAATTGGAGGCACGTGTGTGCTATCAGTAATGAATATGTATGCAGGAGCGCGTGGTTGAAAAACTGCGGCACCACGTGGCTGGAAACTACGGGGTTTTCAATTTGATAATCGGGGGGTTATGTGAATAACTTTTTTGACGGCAGGTAGATGCTAGCGTAAACAGGGATTTATATGTTATTGATTGTGCATTATTGTTCTGTGAATTCAGAAGATGGGAGAAGTAATTTTAAAGGGAATTATTTTGTATTACATTTTGAATGTGATTACTATTATTGACGGGAATTTTAGGAATTCCTAGAGATGGCTAGTTTTAGTTGTGTTAAACATTACGGCATTAGTGTCAGAGTAAGAAGTAGGCCACAGTACGTCTGCCCAGACGGGCCAGTGAAAATATTGTTGTTGCTCGGAGTTAGTCAGGCAGAACAAGCGATCTGGGTTAGCCAATGTTTACTTTGTAGGCTCAGGTAGAGAGGGGAGTTACGTGGTGAAGAGTAAGGAAGTTAATTGTTATTTGAAATGTATTATTATGGTTTGTTTAGCTGTTGTTTTGTTTTGTCTAAAACAGCAGGTACCGGCTTTGTGGGAATGAGAGCGGAATTTTGAGACCACAAAATTTCTCCCACGGCAAAGTTGGGGCATTCGCAGAACCGCAAGGGTTTTACGTTAGTTGCCAGTAGTGGAAGGAGAGGAAGAAAATACGTTTTCCCAGCCAGGGGAAGACATTTTCCAGCGAATAGGATTTGTGTGGATAAATCCTGAGCTCTGACGCTCGTTACACACGCAGATTTGGCAGGCTGCCGCGTTGTGGTAATTTTATGTTCGCTTCTTCACGGCCATAATAAAGCCGACGGCCCAATTATAGGTACTCGGGCAGGTAATTTCAGAGTGGTAGAAGTCCGCTACAGTTCCAGTCCAGAATCCAGTGGGGTTCTGTTAAACCTCAGTCATCAATTCCAGAGTTAGTGGAGAGAGAGAGAGGGTAAACATTCTCTCTACTGAAGTCAGCACAGATAGGCAGAACTGTTAGTTTTGGTGAATCATAGCAGAGGACAGCTGCTGAAGTTTAGAGGTGCAGTTAGTTGTGTTCAGGAGATTCCAGGATAGGCTGTGTAGAACCGAAGTCTGTGCAGAGATTGTGTAGTCACTTCGCCGTCGTTCCAGCTATCAGTGGACTTAGAGTTAGAGTTAGAATTTAGAACAGCTAGTTTGGAGTGTAGGCGACATCAAGTGCAGTGTAGTTCATTTCAGTTAACCTTACCTTCTTTCTCCATACAGGTTGCAATTGTGGGAGAAGGGTTGGGGTTGATGCATTTTTAACTGTGCTTGATTTTGTTTTTTCAGGTGTGCATCCTCGCACTTTATGTATACGAGTTGTTTATAGGTGTATAATAAACTTGTATAAATTGTAGCTGGCATCAGTCATTTCCTTTAGTACAGTAGCTATATGTTGTCTGTACCTTGGTGTTTGTGAATCTTAATTGAACCTTATCCCATAGGGTAGTTAGAGGTGGTTCGAGGCCATAGCAATTTAAACGTCCGAAGTGGCGAGGAAAGAATCAACCTCGGTTCTCAACTTCGGAGCCAATGGTCTCAACTTTCACATTTTGCACTATATTTCTATCTGAATCTATCATTTCAGTCTTTCTTCTTACTATTGTCTTGTCACTATATGTAGACAGTCTCTAGTCCTAAATCCATTTCGTGACAACACTCCTAGCCGCTTAACACTGAAGCGACATACCCCGGTTGACTAGTCTGTACGGAATTGGGTTGCGCAATCGTAAACAAACAATTCACGCCCAAAGGCAATCTTGTGCAATTACTTAAGCGATTACAATTAATCCTTAATGGTGGTCAATGGCGCCTTGACCTGATATGAATCGAAGCGTGAAAATGTCAACACTGACTGGGGCACATATTTCTGTGCATCGAAATGAGAAATAAATAGATAATGGCAGAGAAAGAGAAAATGCGTAAAAGAGAACGACAAATAATGTGACATGCATGCACCCAACAGCTAAACATGTCAAATGCAAAATATTAAATGATAAAATGTACACCTCACCCCGTATCGGATTACAATTTACAGCCGACGGGCACACGAAGACTTCCGAATAATGTTGGACCACTGGTTATAAGGCCGTCTTACAGGTAGTTAGGGTATTAATATTATTTCTAATCTCACTATTATCCTGTATATAGGTTCCGAGGACTTTATAGTTTGCAATATTATAAAGTCGAGTTTTCTTGCTGTATAATTTCAGAAGATCCTCAATTCTTGGTCCAATCCTCTTTATTACAATCCTACTTTTCTTCGATCTTGGCTTGTCTGACAGTGTCGTGTTGACTCACCGGAACACAGTGCTGGAGTCTAAACATGTACAACAATATAAGGGACTTTTCGCCCATACTCTCCCAGCTTTCTACGTGGTGAAAGTCGCTAATCAGACGTAGTTTAGTTTAATATATTTTATCTACACCAAGCAAAGTCAAATGTTTGGCTTTAGTATAAGTATATATATATATATATATATATATATATATATATATATATATATATATATATATATATATGTGTGTGTGTGTGTGTGTATCTTCTCTTCCACCCCCCCCCCCCCCCCCCATTTCTCATGAAATTCTGCATGACATACGTAGGTAATTTCGAAATCCTCCCATGTATTAAGGTATTAACATTACCTCTTTTTAGATGACTTATGTCTGTAATTCGTATAAATCCTCAATATAGTTTGTTATCAGAAATGCTAACAAACAGGAGTCCACCCGCGATAATGCTGAATATAATGTCTGCCATACCGAAAGTACATTCGCAGTTTATCTTTCGATTAACCATTTTATGGTTATGAGTGCCAATTATGAGTGCCAAGGTGCCAAGCTTGGTGAGCGAGTACGTTCACGCCTGTGTTTGTTTTACACAGGTAAGGCAGACTGATCTGTCTTATTCCAGATGGGGTTGTTAACGTTATCTCTACCTATTAAAGATCATGCGAAAATAACAACGTGTAACCTGAGTCATGCTTTCCAATGTGAGAGACAATACGGTGACGGAAGAATTGATGGAAGGCACAGGATAGAGAAAAAGACAGGTAGAACTCGATAAAATGAAGAGCACCGTAATTTCGCGACACCTGCTACGGCGGTGGCCCCATGCTGTATATTAAGAAATAATAATAATTATAATTATGACGACATGTAGGACCAGTTTAAGGCTCTTTGGTATCCAGAGACAAACAAAATGACAGGCCCTTCTATATCAACATTTAAATGGTGAAAAAGATAAATGTAGACCCCTTTGTGTATCCTGCCTTAAGGGAGTGAAGCTTTAGAAATTTCACTGTACGAGGTTTCAGCTTTATGAGATTGGGTGGCGGGTTCCTTTCTTCACTACCTTTGTCTTTCCTAACTCAGGATCATAGTCAGGTGCTCACTTATAGCTGGGTATTTATGACGTTCTCGGACAACTCGTTTATAAAATTTTTCATCTCCAATAGCGTATACAAAGCACTCCTACGGATGACAACTGTTGCTATTTTTAAATATGCTCCCCAAAAAAAAAAATCACTCATTCTTAATACTTTGAAAATAAATTTCGTTCCATCGTTAGTTCCAGTATGAGACTTTGATGGGCTGACAATCTGTCATGTAAAACAGTTGCTATAGAAACCACCTCTGTAGACATGAATGTGCTTGGGGAAGGATTCTGAGATAATTATGCTTGCAATATTGACAACATGCTCCTTAAGGAGTGAAAGGGATTAGCTCAGCTTCTCTTAAAAACCTACTACAGTGTTAGCTCCATGTTACACCTGTAGGAGCTATACGGAGACAAGGGGAGGGGGAATGAAGCGTGATGCTACTAGGTTCCGAGCCAGTTAACTTTGCCCCGAGTAACAAGTTCTCTGAACCACTAGCTATAGCCGCTCATGTAAAACGTTATCAGCCAATAAATGTGTTTGTGTGGCTTCATTTTTTTTTTTTTTTTTTTTTAACAGTGCCGATTTTTAATGCAGATTTGGCAACAAAGTGCAGATGAGTTCATAGTTTGCACGTGCTAGCTGTGCTAAAGAGTTTTGCTGCAACTTTTTTTTTCGTGCTGAAAAAAAAAAAAGGTAAAGATAGTCGAGCTGCAGATACTGCCGTAGGAAAGGGAAGTGTTATAGATTTGACTATACTATGTTGAACTTTGTAAGGTGGGGTGACTAGTTCCCTTCCTCTCTACTTTCACACTCCCTAATTCAAGAGCAGAGTCAGGTCCCCATTCACAGCTGAATAGACTGGAGCGTGCAGCTACCTGGTATTGAACCCGAACTCGACAACGTTGCTGCTAAAGGAAAGCGTTCTAACTAATTTGCCAACCGGACGCTCATTATTGAATATAATGTTTTCACAACTGACCGCCTCCTCCTCTTCTTCTTCTTTTTCATCTTCTTCTTCTTCCTCTTTTTCTTCAACTTCTTCTCGGAATCTGATTGGCTAAGCGGTTAGAGCTCTTTTCTCTCGCGGCACAGTTTCATATTTCCGGCATCGAATACTAATCACACTGCGGTTAACACGTGATTCAATTCGCAGACAGCTAAATTAACATACTAAAACAATTTAAAAGAAGAATGGCTGAACGGTTGGACGAAATGGTCTGCTAGACATATCATGTGTAAAGAAAAGACCCACCCAAACAAAAATGGCAACATACAAAAATCTATGATGTATGGAGAAGAGGACAATCTTCCAAATTAACACAGAACACACCAGATTCGACAAGCACTTAAATGAATGAAATCCCTCACATGAGCCTTATTCTCGCATCCATACTAGACAGCTCAAAATGTGCTGCTGACATGCCCAGGACTCACCATACAAAGTGGCTCACTAACAATCAGAAACATTCTTCACAGTACCGCGACACAGCTACAGAACGCTGGTAGAGCCTTCAAACTTGCCATTGGCTGATGTGACGGTATTGCCTCCCCTGCTTTGCAGTAGTGGTCCAACAGTGGCCAAAACTCAAGAGTATCTAATATGGGCTTCAATGGAGTCTATCTTTACACAAGATTACTCTTGGCAGAAATGTAGATAGAAGAGTAGTAAAGCTTCTATCACATGGGAGTCTTCACAAGATATTCAGATAAGCGAAAACAGTGCTGGCTGTCGCTAAGCACGTTAATTCTGTAATCTGCAGACGACTTTTGTGAAGAATTTAAGCACTGTTTTATTCTAGCTCGTTAAGCCCCCACCGATGATTTAATCAGTGGAATTTATTATTATTATTATTATTATTATTATTATTATATATATATATATATATATATATATATATATATATATATATATATATATATATATATATATATATATATATATATATATATATATATGGGGGAACCGCGTTGGTGTAATGGTTACCACGTTGCGCTAGCGACCAGGTTTTCAAGGTTCGGGCGCGGGCATTTGTAAGAGTGTCATGGACCGGGATTTTGACTGAATAACCTGAACGGCTCCTGCAGATAAACCCTCTGTGGATGGGAAAGAGCGAAGCTCCTGACCGGGTTGGAAGGAAAGTCCACTGGCTCCCCAGTCTCGCAATGACATGCCATTGGGCCAAAAGGCTGGAAAGCTCGAGAGCCGCTGGTTAGAGAAAAAATATATATATATATATATCTATATATATATATATATATATATATATATATATATATATATATATATATATATATATATATATATATATATATATATATTTCTGTGCTTCTCTATGGCGCGGAGAGCTGGAGAGTTACAGAGAAGGAAATGTCGAAATTGTCCTCTTTTCACACAACGTGCCTAAGAAACATTCTCCGAATCTTTTGGCCGAATACCATCACCAACCAAGATCTGCTTACTCGGAGCAAGCAAGAGGACATGCACACCATCATAGCTGGCAGACGCTGGAGCTGGGTTGGCCATGTCCTCAGAAGAGACCCCGATGCCATCACAAGAACAGCTATGCTATGGACCCCTGAAGGAAAACGAAAGAGAGGCCGACCAAAAACAACTTGGCGGAGGACTGTGGAGGCTGTCACGAAATGGATTTAGGACTAGAGACTGTCTACCTATAGTGACAAGACACTAGTGAGAAGGAAGACTGGAAAGATAGATTTAGAAGAAAATGATAGTGAAATGTGAACAGTTGACACTATTGGCTCCGAGGTTAAGAACCGAGGTTGATTCTTTCCTCGCCACTTCGGACGTCGTATGTGCTATAGTTGTCAACGACCTCTAGCTACCCTAAGGGGATAAGGTTATATCAAGCTTTACAAACACCAAGATACAGACAACATATAGCTACTGTACTAAATGAAATGACTGATGCCAGCTACAATTTATACAAGTTTATTATACACCTATAAACAACTCATATACATGTCAAATACATAAAATTGCAGTGTAAGCACTCCTGAAAACAACCAAATTCAGGAAGAAAAAATGACGAAATGATGTATCATCAAAAAACCCAACCCCACCCTTCATCCACAAGTTTCACCTGTATGGAGAAAGAAGGTAAGGTTAACTATAATGAACTACACTGCACTTGATGTCGCCTATACTCCAAACTAGCGGTTCTAAATTCTAACTCTAACTCTAAGTCCACTGATAGCTGGAACGACTACGAAGTGTCTACCCAATCTCTACACAGACTTCGGTTCTACACAGCCTATCATGAAATCTCCTGAACACAGCTAACTGCACCTCTAAACTTCAGCAGCGGTCCTCTGCTATGATTCACCAAAACTATCAGTTCTGCCTATCTGTGCTGACTTCAGTAGAGAGAATGTTTACCCTCTCTCTCCACTACTTTGGAATTGATGACTAAGGTTTAACAGAACCCCACTGGATTCTGGACTGGAACTGTAGCTGGCTTCTCCTAACACCTCTGAGGTTACCTGCCCGATTACCTATGACTGGGCGATGGGGCTTTCGGCTTTATTATGGCCGTGAAGAAGCGAACATAAAATTACCACAACGCTGGCAGCATGCCAAATCTGCGTGTGTAACCGACCGAGCGTCAGAGCTCAGGATTTATCCACAAAAATCCTATTCGCTGGAACATGTCTTCCCCTGCCTGGGAAAACGTCTTTTCTTTCTCTCCTTCCACCACTGGCAATTAACGTAAAACCCTTGCGGTTCTGCGAATGCCACAACTTTGCCGTGGGAGAAATTTTGTGGTCTCAAAATTCCGCTCTCATTCCCACAAAAGCCGGTACCTGCTGTTCAGACAAAAGCAAAAACAACAGCTAAACAAAACGTTAATACTCTAGTACAAATAACAATTAACTTCCTTACTCTTCAACACGTAACTCCCCTCTCTTCTCTCTCTCCGAGTCAAAATAAACATCACCCGGTAATACAACACCGCAGACCGTCTGACCCAGGTTCTGCTTGACTAACTACGAGCAACAACAATATTTTCACTGGGCCGTCTGGGCAGACGTACTGTGGCCTACTTCTTACGCTGACACTAATGCCGTAATGTTTAACACAAAAATACTCTTATCTCTAGGAATTCCTAAACTTCCCGTCAATAATGGTAATCACATTCAAAATGTAATACAAAATAATTCCCGTTAAAATTTCTTCTCCCATCTTCTGACTTCACAGAACACCAATGCACCATCAATAACATATTAGATGCTAGCGTATATATACTGCAAAGAAGTTATACATAACCCCTGTTATCAAATTGAAAACCCCCGTAGTTAACCACGTGTTTACAATTTTATGACCACGTGCGTCTCTCCCCCTCGTCCCTCTGAACATCGTATCAATAAATATACCGTAACCAACGCGCCCACGTGCTTCCAATTCTTTTCCAACCACGTGTTCCAATTAATACCTCTATCCCTCCCGTGCTTACAGATAGATGGGTAGCTATATAAATAACTAGCAGCATTAAACTCACAATAAAATCACAAATACACACGCTCCCGTCATTCTGTAAATTAATAAAATTCGCCGATGCGGGTTTCTCTACAGACCTGCTTTGCAATAATACAAGCACGCCCGCGGCAACTCAACTTTCAAACCATCTTAAATAACGTTATTCCTGCAGTAAGGAAGTAAATGGACCTCTTAAGTTTCTCAAGTCTATCACTAAGATAGTATTTGATGGCTCTGACGATAAGAATTAAATTAAACTAAAACTTCCCAAGAAACTTAAATGATCGGCCTAGGCCTAGAAAAATTAAATAAAGCCCTCACGCAAAAATTCATGCTTACCAAATCTCGAATGTCCAACTGAAAGGCAATCGACAATTTGCTTCTGGCCCCCGGCTTGGCAATTACATTAAAAGAGAACGAAAATATGAAATGCGAGCCTATTTATTCTCTCCGATCAGCACGCTGACCTCGTGACGTCATATACGCGGCTTTGATTCTACCCAATAATCCGTTAGCCTTTCAAACACGTGGTAAAAGGTCACTGACCCCCCCCCCCCCATTTAGACAAAGAAACGGGATTAAGCCCTACCCTCTAGTAGCAAATGAAGCAAAAATGGCCGCAATTAATTTAGCTCCCGAAAAATGCGTCTGTGGCCACATCTTTAAAAAAAGACAATCTGGTGCCAATCCTGATCTAGAATCAATAATCTTAATCTAGAAAAATGCTGCAACAGTTCCCTACACACCAACACTAAACAAGACTACTAGTCATAGAGAAGGAACATAGATGTAGATGAGATGAAACTCCACCGTAATCTCTCTGAAAACGTAAATAAATAGAAGGAGAAGAAACATGGGGAAGGATTTTTCTGTAATCCCTCCTAGAAATAGTGAACAAATTGCAAGGAGAAAAAAGACATGGGCCATTTGAAAGACAGAATCTCAGTACTTTCGTCACATCACTCCCACCTTCGAAAATTGAGCATCGATCTCATTACTGAAATCTCTGTGTTTCACACTGGCCCTTAACTCTGTCTACAAGGCTGTCTGTCTTTACCTCTCCTATTCAGTGGTCTTCGACCTTCCTCTTTTGCGTTTCCTCCTTCCTCCTCTCCTAGAATGAGCTCCTATGCTCCGTTGGGAGAGTTGATCTCTCTTCCGACCTGTGCCGTCTAATGGCGGGTCTGAACTTTCCCTTGTTATGACCGTCAAAAGGTTGTCCTGGTCAGCTGATATGACCGGCGGGCGCTGTGGCGACCTGGCGATGGCGACTTCCTCGCTGCGCGTCAGCAGGGTTGTGACTGCTGGTACCGTGCGAAACTGATGCAACGTCTCGGGTTCCTCTGGTGTAGAGCCTCCGATTTCTTGCTGGGTGTCTATTGGATCACGATCGACCTCAATAGCTTCTACCTTTGAAGAAAGGTAGGTAAGATCTGCCCCTGGCAGTGGTTCTGGACTCGCTCTTCCCCTACCAACATGAAGCGGGACAGAGCTCTCCAATATAGCTCCTTGCAAATGCGTAAGGTCGCTTTTCTCACTCTTTTCTGGCCTGAAAAGTTGGTGAGATGAAACTGTAGACCACGGGAGCTCTCCGTCTAACACCCTGGTTCTACCTTCAACCTTGCCCTCCCCTGGGAGAGTTACTGGCGTCACTTGGAATGTGTCCTGCAGTGACACTTGACGGTTTAAGATCCCGTTAGATCGCGGAGAATCTGAGATAAAGCTCTCAGTGACTGGTTCCAATGTTCCTTGAAACAAATTGGAAAATATAGCCAATTTTTCAGGCTCCTCGTTACAAGAGTCGTTTCCTGTAAACAAGATACGAGAGTTGTGGGACCCATCTCCGTTTATAGGCAAACGGATACTCAGATCACGGTCCTCCTCCGTTTGTGTAAAGTGCTGGTCGGATGGGGCTCCAGGGCTGGTTGGAACTATATGCTCGCTCAGACCGCTATCTTGTACCCTATGAAGATGGCGCTGGTCGTTGACATATGTAATACCGCTCTTGTCAGTATGTCCCTCACTTGAAGGAGCTAATACCATCTGGGGCCTAATTCCCGACAACAAAGAGTGTACTTCCTGAATCAGAGGCGCCGTCACCACTGTTTGGCCGGTTGGCTGAACAGGGCTGGCGGGCGAATTTGCCTCTGCAAATAACATATCACTGTCGTCAGAGGCGTTGCACCTCTCCTTGGCACGACAGTTATGTTTGAGCTCGCTCGGGGCTCCGTGAATTAGGGGTTCTCCTTTTTTCACTTATCTGGCCTGCAGTAAGCCCCCTTGCATCAGCAAGGATCGGTGTGGTCGGGTTCCCCAAAACTAAATATGGGTTGCCAAGAATGAAGTCATAGGCTGGCTGAGCCGTTACAGCTGCCTTGATGGTGCCAGACACGAACCTACATTTCACCTCAATATTGGCTACCGGAAAGCGCTGTGAAGTCCCTTTCCTTAAAACTCCACCAATATTCACTTTTTCCTTCGTCATCTGCCAGGGCTTCACCAGATGTCGGGCGACTATGCTGGGGTATGTAAGCCCGCTGTCAAATAAGCATGTAGTCTCAGTCCCGTTCACTTCTGCTGGCCCGCTGTTGGAAAACAACTTCTCTGACTGGAGGGGTTTCCACTTCTTCCCTTGTTTCACCCTCACAGGCCTTAAACAAGCCACCTAATGAGCGGGTTGTTTGTTTGGGCACCGTGTTGTCCAATGAGTAGTCCGACAGAACTTACAATATCTCTCATTATCTCCCCGGTTCCTGACGGGTTCATGAGAAGTCGGCCCCTGTGTTCCGTTAGGCGGCTGGGAGCGCATGTTATGACTGGGAGGGGGCTCCTTGCGAGACGGCCCTTGCTGTTGGTGAGCTGAAGAGGAAGGCGAATGCGATGAAGATGCTCCTTTGTCCGGGCTGGCAGGTCAGGGTGTTTTCTTTTCTGGCCCAGTACTTCGGCCTGTGCCGACTGGAACCTTTCAGCAAAAAGAATTATCTGGTCCAGTTGCTGTGCGCCCTGCTCCGCCAGGTACTTCCTTAAGTCCGGAGACATGTTGGCCTTTATCTGTTCGCACAGAACTAATTCTTCCAATCCTTCAAAAGATTTAGCCAAACCCGACAACTCTCTCCAGCGAGTGAGGTAATTCCTCAGCCTCTCTGCGAACTGGGGAAAACTTTCTCCTTTCTCCAGACGACTTTCCCGAAACATTGTTTGGCACTTCCGGGGAGTCCATTGGAATCGCTGTAACAGGGCGTTCCGTAGTGCCTCAAAGTTATTCTGGTCATCCGCTAGCATCTTGCTATAGACCTCATACCCATGTCCTCTTAGAGATTGAGACAATTTGAGACACCAAAGACTATCATCCAGCCCGTATGCCTTTGCCATCCGTTCAAATTTTTCTAAAAATACCTCAATTTTCTCATTTCCGTTAGGGAAAGAGTCCATCGGAAAATTCATGGCTGCCATCCGGGGCCCTCCGTTTCCTGAGGTGTCTGTCGCCCCTGCTCCGGGAGAATCTCCGTTGGCCGAACTGCCTTCCGAAGATCGGTACTGCAGTTTCAGTGAACGCAGGGCAAATTCATGCTGTCTCTCTGCTGCCTTCTCCTGCGCTTCCCTTTCAGCCTTTCTCTCCTCTGCTGTCGAAGCCCTTTCCTGCGCTTTCCTTTCTGTCTTTCTCTCCTCCGCTGCGGCAGCCCTTTCCTGCGCCTCCCTCTCTGCCTTTTTCTCCTCTGCCTGTCGGGCCCTCTCTTCTTTCTCCACTTCCCTTTTCTCTCTCTCCGTCTGCCGGTCCTGTTCCCTCATAATGTAAGCCCTAGTCTCGGCCTCATTCATCCCCATGCTTTTAGCTGCGTCCTTCCATGCAGTAAGTAGCTTGACCAATTCAGCCATCTTACCTGACAAATTAGCAGTAACTCACCACGAGGGGAAATGACAAAAAAAGGAACCAGAAAAATTTACTGTTACCTACTAGGAATATGCTGTCGCAAAAACCCGCACTCAGACTAGCACCAAGTCTGACTAATAACTACCTGAAAAAAATTCAAGTTATCCAGCTACCCAAAACCCGAATTTACTTTCCTGTCAAGAAAAAATTCGATTAGCCATCAATTACTTCTAAGTCATAAACAACCTTACTACAACTAACATCTAAACTGACTACAACCTGTGGAAAAAAAACTTATAGCTGGATCAGTCTTAATATAGCTCAAGTCTAGGGGATTTTTAAGAAATCTATTTCCAGAACTTTCCTCAGAGACAATTTATGAATCTAGAATTGATCCCAACAAAGATGATCCCAAGGACGACGCCACCCACTTTGTCACGAAATGGATTTAGGACTAGAGACTGTCTACCTATAGTGACAAGACACTAGTGAGAAGGAAGACTGGAAAGATAGATTTAGAAGAAAATGATAGTGAAATGTGAACAGTTGACACTATTGGCTCCGAGGTTAAGAACCGAGGTTGATTCTTTCCTCGCCACTTCGGACGTCTTATGTGCTATATTTGTCAACGACCTCTAGCTACCCTAAGGGGATAAGGTTATATCAAGCTTTACAAACACCAAGATACAGACAACATATAGCTACTGTACTAAATGAAATGACTGATGCCAGCTACAATTTATACAAGTTTATTATACACCTATAAACAACTCATATACATGTCAAATACATAAAATTGCAGTGTAAGCACTCCTGAAAACAACCAAATTCAGGAAGAAAAAATGACGAAATGATGTATCATCAAAAAACCCAACCCCACCCTTCATCCACAAGTTTCACCTGTATGGAGAAAGAAGGTAAGGTTAACTGAAATGAACTACACTGCACTTGATGTCGCCTATACTCCAAACTAGCGGTTCTAAATTCTAACTCTAACTCTAACTCTAAGTCCACTGATAGCTGGAACGACTACGAAGTGTCTACCCAATCTCTACACAGACTTCGGTTCTACACAGCCTATCATGAAATCTCCTGAACACAGCTAACTGCACCTCTAAACTTCAGCAGCGGTCCTCTGCTATGATTCACCAAAACTATCAGTTCTGCCTATCTGTGCTGACTTCAGTAGAGAGAATGTTTACCCTCTCTCTCTCCACTACTTTGGAATTGATGACTCAGGTTTAACAGAACCCCACTGGATTCTGGACTGGAACTGTAGCTGGCTTCTCCTAACACCTCTGAGGTTACCTGCCCGATTACCTATGACTGGGCGATGGGGCTTTCGGCTTTATTATGGCAGTGAAGAAGCGAACATAAAATTACCACAACGCTGGCAGCATGCCAAATCTGCGTGTATAACCGACCGAGCGTCAGAGCTCAGGATTTATCCACAAAAATCCTATTCGCTGGAACATGTCTTCCCCTGCCTGGGAAAACGTCTTTTCTTTCTCTCCTTCCACCACTGGCAATTAACGTAAAACCCTTGCGGTTCTGCGAATGCCACAACTTTGCCGTGGGAGAAATTTTGTGGTCTCAAAATTCCGCTCTCATTCCCACAAAAGCCGGTACCTGCTGTTCAGACAAAAGCAAAAACAACAGCTAAACAAAACGTTAATACTCTAGTACAAATAACAATTAACTTCCTTACTCTTCAACACGTAACTCCCCTCTCTTCTCTCTCTCCGAGTCAAAATAAACATCACCCGGTAATACAACACCGCAGACCGTCTGACCCAGGTTCTGCCTGACTAACTACGAGCAACAACAATATTTTCACTGGGCCGTCTGGGCAGACGTACTGTGGCCTACTTCTTACGCTGACACTAATGCCGTAATGTTTAACACAAAAATACTCTTATCTCTAGGAATTCCTAAACTTCCCGTCAATAATGGTAATCACATTCAAAATGTAATACAAAATAATTCCCGTTAAAATTTCTTCTCCCATCTTCTGACTTCACAGAACACCAATGCACCATCAATAACATATTAGATGCTAGCGTATACATACTGCAAAGAAATTATACATAACCCCTGTTATCAAATTGAAAACCCCCGTAGTTCAACCACGTGTTTACAATTTTATGACCACGTGCGTCTCTCCCCCTCGTCCCTCTGAACATCGTATCAATAAATATACCGTAACCAACGCGCCCACGTGCTTCCAATTCTTTTCCAACCACGTGTTCCAATTAATACCTCTATCCCTCCCGTGCTTACAGATAGATGGGTAGCTATATAAATAACTAGCAGCATTAAACTCACAATAAAATCACAAATACACACGCTCCCGTCATTCTGTAAATTAATAAAATTCGCCGATGCGGGTTTCTCTACAGACCTGCTTTGCAATAATACAAGCACGCCCGCGGCAACTCAACTTTCAAACCATCTTAAATAGCGTTATTCCTGCAGTAAGGAAGTAAATGGACCTCTTAAGTTTCTCAAGTCTATCACTAAGATAGTATTTGATGGCTCTGACGATAAGAATTAAATTAAACTAAAACTTCCCAAGAAACTTAAATGATCGGCCTAGGCCTAGAAAAATTAAATAAAGCCCTCACGCACAAATTCATGCTTACCAAATCTCGAATGTCCAACTGAAAGGCAATCGACAATTTGCTTCTGGCCCCCGGCTTGGCAATTACATTAAAAGAGAACGAAAATATGAAATGCGAGCCTATTTATTCTCTCCGATCAGCACGCTGACCTCGTGACGTCATATACGCGGCTTTGATTCTACCCAATAATCCGTTAGCCTTTCAAACACGTGGTAAAAGGTCACTGACCCCCCCCCCCCCCCCCCCCCCCCCCCCCCCCCCCCCCCACCCCCCCCCCCTCCCCATTTAGACAAAGAAACGGGATTAAGCCCTACCCTCTAGTAGCAAATGAAGCAAAAATGGCCGCAATTAATTTAACTCCCGAAAAATGCGTCTGTGGCCACATCTTTAAAAAAAGACAATCTGGTGCCAATCCTGATCTAGAATAAATAATCTTAATCTAGAAAAATGCTGCAACAGTTCCCTACACACCAACACTAAACAAGACTACTAGTCATAGAGAAGGAACATAGATGGAGATGAGATGAAACTCCACCGTAATCTCTCTGAAAACGTAAATAAATAGAAGGAGAAGAAACATGGGGAAGGATTTTTCTGTAATCCCTCCTAGAAATAGTGAAAAAATTGCAAGGAGAAAAAGACATGGGCCATTTGAAAGACAGAATCTCAGTACTTTCGTCACAGAGGCTGAGATGCAAAGAATGAACCAGAGTTGGGGCACTGTACGAAGGATGGCCGCCGACCGAGCAAAGTGGAATCAATTTGTTGTTGCCCTACAAGACGCTACTAGGCGTAATGGCCACTGACTTCTCTGACGGTCGGCGGCTAAGGATCAAAGACAGAAGATATATATATATATATATATATATATATATATATATATATATATATATATATATATATATATATATATATATATATATATATATATATATATATATATATATATATATATATATATAGATAGCTCTGTTAAGAGTGTGTGTTTAGTAGCTTTGACTGAGACAAACATGTAGTACATTTAAAAGGATTAAATCGAAGTTACATTTGTAACATTACAAATAACAAAATTTAATAATCACTTTAAGTTTTAACAGTTGGAAAATACTTTTAAATATTTATGAAAAGGACTTTCATCACTTGGATGGGATTTAACTGAATAAAGGAGGTCACTTTTGGCAGCGGATATTTTCACTTAGCTGCCAATGATAGTTTCTTCTCCTGCTGTGTCAGTTCGTTCCACTCTGCTCTCGCTCGTCTCTGGTCAAAGTTCAGGAGCAGCACGTTCCCATAACGTTCAAGGAGAAACGGCTAAGTTGGTTCTGCGTCTGTCTATAAGACCCTCTTATGATGGCGTCTCGCAAAACGTCAGTCCACTTTTACCTTCACTTGGTTCCAGAGATAGTACTTTCTGCTGGTACCACCAATAACTGGTAATAGAAATAGAAACGAAACGCTCTTCTGAGTACGGCATTTTCCGACACAGTTATGTGCCTCCCTCTTCTATTCTACCATCCCATTTCAGAATTTACCGTCGATGAGAATTAAATTTAATCCCTCGGGATAAAACTTCCTTTACGTTTAAACTGAACAGCTTTAGCTTTACATTACATTTAAATGAAAAGGTTTAACGTACAGATATAATATGTTTTACATTTACATCTCCACTGTTTGAAAAGTGTTCACAATATAAATTCATTTATGTTTCATTTATATTTACACTTATGGAAAAGTTTGAAACTTCTATTAATTTAAAATGAATATTTTCACATATACATTTACACTGGTTTAAAGCTTGAAAACTTACATTAATTTTAAAGTGAATACGTTTATAGAGACATTTACACTTCTTTGAAAATGTAAGTATTATTCTTAGAATGTACATCATTTCTGTCATCTTTCCCTCCCTGCTCCAAAGGGAACCTGGAACTACTTTATGCTTTTAGTTATCTTTACGAAACTATCAATAAAGCAAACACCAGCCCTTGCAGTGGTGGTTCATAAATCATCATTCTAGAAACTGAGATTGCCAGCCCCAAATGACTTTGACATCCAATAGCGAGTTTCACACATTAAACTTCACATGGTAATATATACATGTATATGTTAGCTTACATGTTAGTAATAAAATATGAAATGTAAATCACAACTTACGCCAATCCTGGCTACAGACTTGTTTGCTCAGATGAATAAAAGAGACAAATGGTTCTCTTACACGCGTCTGGGATGTCTTTAATTTTACAATAGATTGCCCTTTCTGACTCCGAGTTTTTTCAGTTTCCTAGTTCCGGTGTTCCTTATTAAAATGTGAAGGAGATTTCCTGTGCTTTGTAAGTCTTATCTGGTTTTCCAATAAAAGGTCCGGTTAACAAATAGGAATTATGAATCTAGTCTTCACTCTGGCGAGGTCTGAGGTCTTGGCGAGCTTGAAATTCACAGTGAGATAAAACTGCGAAATGGTCAGCCTATATTCTCCCTCAATGTTGTTATGAATGTAATCAGAAAAATCCAATCATTTCAAACATGTCAGGTGTGGCACTTTCAAAATATTTCCTACAAGGAAAAATTTTGCAAAAGGTCACGTCTCCCATATATGGTAATATGATGTCTTGCATACACTCTCTCAAACACATTTGTAGACTCATATTGTCTAAAATGTAATAAATCCATGATTACTTTTAACCAAATGACCGGAAACGATTATACCACACTTGTCTGCCCACAGGTGTCACACAGACAGTAATCTCATTATCTGTCGTATGAGTACGCAAACTCCGTGTCTTATCGGAGAATTAAGCCGATAGCGCTGACCGATTTACGTGTTAATCTGCCGCGCCTATAATCACAAACCTGGGTAGCGTCAAGAAAATGTGATATTTATCACCTACAGGTTGATTTGATAAAATCAAATATCTACTACTTAGCAGAAAAATAAAGAAAGAAAGAAAAGTGCGATAATTGACAGCACCTAATAAAAATCAGTACCACAAATGTACCGATACTGCCGGAGAGAACCAAAGATCGATAGAGGTCGTCCATTTCGTCACAGCTGAGAAAAAGTGATAAGCTCGACATCCCTAGTTAAACAACATCATGGATTTCAGTTGTTACTCCTTTAATAATTGTTTCAGTTTATTTTTTCTAGAGTGAGCGTTGGGTTAGTTATTTGTTTAACACTGTTAAATTGAAATTCTGATTAATCATAATCATGTGCCGTGACGTGTGGCACTGACGCTAAGTTATCTCTATACCTGTTACTGAGAATTCCGGTATTTCAGGTACTCGATGCTTTAACAGCCATCTTTTCATGCAGTGCTGCCGAGAGAATTGGGTAAATGGATAGATGTATGTGTGAGTGAAAGCTGTTGAATTAGATAAAAATAAATGACTGGATGGGTTGAAATGAAGAACTGTGCAACTTGTGTTCGTTACGGCCTAAAAAAAAAATAAAAAATAAAGAAAAAGAATTCAGAGTGGCAGCACTGTAGTAAGGGTTAGGTTTAAGAATACTGAACGTAAATCTAAACCCTAACCCTACTTCTAGCTCGAAAGTTGTGGGCTACTTATCTGAATAGTATGGAACATACGTCCCACTGGTTTTCATTTCAACCGATTGGATGATATGCAGCGAATTGACCATATTACAATGACTTGCTTATATATATATTGATTACTATGATTTTCTTATGCAGATAAGACTATGCAAGTGGCTATATCGCTTATCTCTGGCTTTACCATTTTTTGTTTCCTATGCCTTATTACGTACTGCATTGAGGGCAAGAACAACTGGATTGCTTCACAAGCAGAAGCGGTAAGATCTTCTGTTCTTCTTCTGCTTCTGCTTCTTCTTCGTACACTCTCAGACGTCCACTTGAATGCTCTCAAAGAGCTTTTGTCCAGAGGTTACCATTCGATGTCTGAAGGGACAGCGAAGTATTCAGAAAATTAGATTTGTACCAGTAATAATTTTATTTATATATTTTTTTTTTTTGAAGAAAAAAAAACATATGGGAGACACTTCCGATTACGCTCAAATGGCTATCGATACGTCATACGTAACCGAAGGCGGTTTTGCGCGTTCGAGCTCTTTTTCGCCTGCAATTATAACTCGCGATGTAGTGTAATAATTACCACCAAGGTAGCCACTCACGTTCTAGAGATAAACCCAGGTTTTCTTCTTAAAAAACCCCCAGAAATAACTAGATTATTTTATGCATCAAATACACGGGGATAGACTTACACAACATTTTAATGCAACTTTAACACACATAAGCAGTGTGCTACCAAATGTTATTTTCTCTTAATTTTTATTTTATTTCTTATTACCTAACATTCCCAATTATATAAAATTGATTTTATTAACACCCCAATATATCACATAGGCAGCCTTGGTGCGCTTCAGTGACCTTTTTTTTTTTTTTAGTAATTGTTCTGTCTGGAAACATCTGCTGGCAACATTCAATCAAATGATCAGCTTGCGAAAACGGAGTATTATGTTCTGCCATGAACGCCGACAACAGTATCTCCCCTTTAGCAATTTTGTCTTGGAGACAGGGCTCTTTTGGTTTGATGAAAAACTTGTTAATATTCAGAGTTTCGCTTTTGGCTTCGAAGTTTTTCATGTGCTTCTGCGTGCTTTTATGTGTCAATAAAGCTGTGTTGTTGGCATTAGTTAATGTACAGGAACAGACCGTACAAATCGCAGCACAGCGATTGCCAGTATCCGACTTTATCCAATCCTTCAGTTCGCTGTGTATTAGCCATTCTTCACAAAAAGCCTGCTGATACCATGACTTCATTTTTTTTTTACGCGGTGGCGTGTGTGTCGTCATGCTGCCACAACTACCTAGCGTACCTTCATCGTCGCTCATTTTCTAATCTTAATTTTAATTATTTTTGGAAAAAAAAACAATATGCTGTTTATCTGCTTAAGTCTAAAATTTAAAAAGAATACTTTAAAACACATCGCAAAAATGACTGAGAATTGTAGATGACAGCCATTAAATTAACAGAATAACAGGAAATAGATAGCTGATGTAAACGAGTCAAAAAACAACGTCATTGATGTGGTTAAAAGCAAGAATTAAATTTAAGTGGAATAAAAAATATACAGCACATAATTTTTTACATTTAATTATAATATAAATATACATACATTGTAAATGCCAATTGTCAAATATACCCAGATTAATGCAGATATGGAAAAACAATACCCAGATACCCAGACGGAAGCCAAAAAAAAACCCAGATCTAGTAAAAAAAAAATACCCAGCTGTGGCAACACTGATTACCACGTTGGCTGTAGAATCCTCAACTAGTTGCAGTAAAAATTTTTTTTAATAAGCTCGAGAAAGAAGATTTTTTTTTTTCTTTTCTTATTCTTAACCAGCGGCACTTGGGCTTTCAGCGCTTCGGCCCAATGACATGTCATTGCGAGGCTGGGGAACCTGAGGACTTTCCTTCCAACCCGGTCAGGAGCTTAGCTCCTTCCCATCCACAGAGGGTTTATCACAGAGGACAAAAGTTAGGGTTAACATTAACGTTAGCCGTGATTGGTTTGTGGTCATTTATTATTTGCAACAACAACAAAATAATAAAAATAAATAATAAAATAAATCGAACGACGAGAAACAAGAATATGGCTACCTGTTCAGTGTTCGGATTTAGGATTAATCTTAGAATGCAGAGACAGAAACATACTTCGTAACGCTAACCTTAGCCCTAAACCTAACCATGTTTCCAGCTTTTTTGCAAATAAAATGTACGAAGAAGATTTAAGCCGCACGTTAAAATATAAAACAAGAAGGTACATTTTAAAACACAACAGCAATAAAATACCAACTTACCTCTTATTTTTCTGTCTCCAATTCGTTATTTAAATGCATAACTTAGCGGCTTTTAATCAGACTTTGTATGAATAGCTATTTGGCCAAAATCGCACGTCTTCATACGGTACATTTCAACTCCATTTTTACGACATGCACAAGCAGTAAATGTTATGTGGTGAATGTGCAGGTCTCGCAAAAAAGTCGCTTTTCAGAAACGGCTTAAACCGTCTGCCAATTACGTGGAGAAATGTTTGTTTCTTTTTAAACGCTTTTTTCTCCTTTGAGGTTTGTTTTGTGTTCAGGCATTCTCTTTAAGCCTAGATTGAAGTCCGTTGGTTAAATCCGACCGCAATGGATATTCAAAAACAAGTGAACACTGTCCACTCCTAGTACAGTTGTAACGAGATGGATGGTAGATAGTTAAGTAGTAGTCCCCAGAAATAGTGAAGAGAGCTGGTGAACTAAAGGTAGGGATGGCACAGGACAAAGGTAGATAACCAACCAGGTCTAGATAGTAGCTGCGTAGGAGAGCTATTAAGTAAGTCATCTTCTCTCTAGACCTATCCTATGTTCAAAGGGTGTCTCTATTAAATACGTGATGTGAATGCAGCTCGTTAATTACTACCTACCAATTTAAATATTACATATTCTTGTGAAATTCACATAACAACAAAAATTTATAATGAATAACTGGAATAAAATCAATAGCTGCAATTTAGGAAGTAAATCAATATACTTTAATAATTAAGATATGTACATTTAGAAATTTAAAATTGCAGATAGATTAGGGTTCCCATAATGTTTTGTTTAAAAACCGGGACATTTCCAAATTTTTACCTAAAAAACCCGGGACATTTTGTAAAAAAACGGGACATGTTAAAAATTAAGGTAAAGCACAAATAAATCTATTATATATTATATGTTGCACTTAAAATAAGATACTGGTATAAAAATACACACATTAACTAACACAACTTCCACTTTAAAAAAGAATTCTAAATTACAAACATACTTAATTAGAAAAATCGCACCTTTAAAAAAATACACAATAGTCAAGTTTATATTTCAGATTCATCAGAATATTTATCAGCTTTGTGGGCCTGTTCAAGAAGTTTTTTTTCTTCTGATATTTGGACATAGAACTCAGCACAAGAGAAATCCTTAAAATGGGTCTTTATAATGGTTAAAGCTTTCACTGTCTCAATTTTAAGTCTGTTTTTTTTCGTCTGTCCAAAGCGCATTTATTAATGAAAAAACACGTTCAACAGCTGCATTGGATCCTGGCAGTGCCAAACAAAAACTAACTAGGCATTTCAGGTTCTCAGCATTTATATCCTGCTTTGTAAAATGAGCAAACATCTCACACCATTTTTCACTGACACTTTGATCCTTCAGTTCACTCCACACATCAAATTTGCTTTCACAATATTTTTTCACACATGCAAACTCATCAAATAAGTCGTCTCCATTTTTTTTTTCGTTTTCACGTGGTTGATTACGTCTGACCGACCACCATGTGAAATGCAAAATTTAGAGCTGCATAAAGTACATTCCACATTTTCATCTACACCTTTAATGAAGGGAAATTCTCTTGTAATGTTATCATTTATACTGCACTTACGTTTCGGCATTATGCGGATGAAAAACGATAAAAATACTGTATAATAATGCTAATACGCATTAAATCATTTGGTAGATGCTCACTGAACACTGTTTTGGTCGACTTTCGAATTTTTGTTCGAGATTCAAACCGAGGGTCCACTATAACCGGAAATTGATAAAGTAACACCACTAAAACACGGAATAAAATCCGTTACACAAAGATTTTTTTTTTTTTCAGGAAGGACCCCACGACCCTTAAAAAGCGGGACATTTGGAATACATTCGGGACACCGGGACATTTTATCAAAAAACGGGACTGTCCCGGGAAAAACGGGACGAACGGGAACCCTAAGATAGATATATATACACAACAATTCTCAAGCTGGAAATTAATAATTGTCAGTGTCAAGTTCATCATTAAAAACAAAATTACGGTCTTAGTGACTTTTGAATTGTGTTCTCGATATCACAGGAAACTTATCTTCTTGAGTCAGTTCTGTTGCTGGATGATGGATTTGACTTTCCTCTATTTCCCAGTGCTCCTAAACTTTCTTCATCTGAACATGAAGTCTCAACTCTTCTGACAGGCATACATCATTGTTTCTTGAATCACATGCTGCAAGTGTGTGTCTCTTATTAAAAATATATCTCAGAACCTTTAAGGGGAGATAATACACACACAAAACATATAGTATCGGAATGTTAGCACTGGGACGTGCCTCCGGTGACTGAATGACCACATAGATCAGAACCCTCATTTGTGACAACACTGTCATGAGGTTGTGTTTCTGTCAGTCAAGAGAGTACGTCGTACATTTATATATCAATGTTATAATATTAAAAGGCAAACATGAAAATACTTTTAAGGCTAATAACAATATTTTAAAATTATTGAGGGCACTCTTATGATTATTTCTATCTGGTATTTTGTTATACCAAAATTGTTACCCTTTATAAAAATTTTTTACAATATGTCGAACGTAGTGTGCCTTATGGGACAAAGTGTAACGAAGAAGACGAAGAAGAAAATGAAGAACTCTGAGCATACGGCATTTAAAGATAAGTACTAAAAAGGACTGTAAGCATTTATTGCTAGCATTGTTGAGGCCTGCATAGGAATCTAGCTGAGTCAATGTGTAGCATTGTGTCAGACACGGGATTATATATCCAATTTTCCAGTCGTCGTGTCAGTGCTAGCCATCACATCATTGCCCTCCGAGACGTCCTCATTCCAAACAATGATATTTTTTTCAGACTGACATTTTACCAATCGCGTACAAGCAGATTTACTGTGATTTACTTGTATTGCTCCATTGCGAACTGAAATTCCATTGTGTAAAATCACATACAAAATCGTCATTTCCCTTCAAATCCCAAAGATAATTAAATTCCACAGCTAAAATTAAACGAGAATGACAATTACAGTCCAAATAACAAAAGTAATTCTAATTTTTGGCGCAATTACAGAGGGGTTTAGCCCGTTTTGGTACAATAGTGTTGATAAAAACCAACCCCCACAAATGACTACTCGCTTCAGTTAGCTACTACGATGAAACCCCGAAAGGGTTAGTTCTGAAACGGACTGCTAGCTCTTCCAGCGTTGATAAATACTAATTCCTGAAAAGGACTAACAGTATCTATGTGCTAGAATGATGAAGTCCTGACAAGGACTAATAGTATCGATATGCTAGCATGATGAAACGCACTGCTAGCTACGCCAGCACTGTCACGACCTTTCCTGTTCAATGTGAGCACAACATGTACAAAAATCTTTTAGGCTTGTTAGCTCCACATCAAACGCAATTCTATTTCAGCCCATTAGTCTTTATATTTGGATATACGACCTAATATAACCGACGGACGTTGCGTTCAGGCTGAACGGCAGCGTCTCGCGAAAACACGCAAAACTTTAAAATCAATCCTATATATATATAGTGTTACCATGTAAGTGTCAGTTGTTTTAAAGTTTTTAACAAATATAGTCATGTTATATATATTTAAAAAGGAAAATGGATGAGGATTCTGAATATGTTCAGTTTATAATTTTAAAAAAAATTTTATGAGTATAAAATAGTTGGAGACTGAGAAAATAAATTTGACAAAAAAAATAAATAAATAAAAACATATCAGAATTACCCACTCAAGATAGCTAATGCATCACTAATGTTATCCAAGTTACAAATATTTGTAAACTACATTCATTTTGGAAATAAAATACATATGGCTCAAGTTTATACTCTAACTACTTTTCAATTGGCTTCAAGAAAAGGAAAGACACTCTTTTGTCACAAATTTTCTGCGGCACAGATTTTTCATATACTGTAACCATATAAGGGTCAGTTATTTCAAAGTTTTTAACAAATATAGTCATGTTATATATATTTAAACAGGAAAATGAATGAGGATTCTGAATATGTTCAGTTTATAATTAAAAAAAAATTTTTATGAGTATAAAATAGTTGGAGACTGAGAAAATAAATTTGACAAAAAAAAAAAAAATAAATAAAAACATATCAGAATTACCCACTCAAGATAGCTAATGCATCACTAATGTTATCCAAGATACAAATATTTGTAAACTACATTCATTTTGGAAATAAAATACATATGGCTCAAGTTTATACTCTAACTACTTTTCAATTGGCTTCAAGAAAAGGAAAGACACTCTTTTGTCACAAATTTTCTGCGGCACAGATTTTTCATATACTGTAACCATATAAGGGTCAGTTATTTCAAAGTTTTTAACAAATATAGTCATGTTATATATATTTAAACAGGAAAATGGATGAGGATTCTGAATATGTTCAGTTTATAATTTTAAAAAAAATTTTATGAGTATAAAATAGTTGGAGACTGGGAAAATAAATTTGACCAAAAAAAAAAAAAAAAAAAAAAAAACATATCAGAATTACCCACTCAAGATAGCTAATGCATCATTTATGTTATCCAAGATACAAATATTTGTAAACTACATTCATTTTGGAAATAAAATACATATGGCTCAAGTTTATACTCTAACTACTTTTCAATTGGCTTCAAGAAAAGGAAAGACACTCTTTTGTCACAAATTTTCTGCGGCACAGGTTTTTCATATACTATTACCATATAAGTGTCAGTTATTTCAAAGTTTTTAACAAATATAGTCATGTTATATATATTTAAAAAGGAAAATGGATGAGGATTCTGAATATGTTCAGTTTATAATTTAAAAATTTTTTTTATTAGTATAAAGTAGTTGGAGACTGGGAAAATAAATTTGAAAAAAAAAAAACATATCAGAATTACCCACTCAAGATAGCTTATGCATCATTTATGTTATCCAAGATACAAATATTTGTAAACTACATTCATTTTGGAAATAAAATACATATGGCTCAAGTTTATACTCTAACTACTTTTCAATTGGCTTCAAGAAAAGGAAAGCTGGGATTGATTTTAAAAATCCTAATGAATTAATCGAATGTCTTTAATCGAAAATTACCCTTTCGATTTCGAGCAATTTGATAAATTAGAAGAAAAAAAATTATCAATAACTTTTTTTTTTTTTTAAATCACTAAAGTGTTAATTTATTTTACTTGTTATGAGGCAACATCATCTTGAAAATTTAATGAAAATACTGAAAACCTACAAACGAAAAATGTGTTATTATTGACCATACTTGCCAAATTCCGTATTACAAACCTTTAACATATCAAATGCTCTCGCATATAAGGAAAATATATAAACATTGCTAAAAATGCAATAATTGTTTAAAATTTGTTTTATCAATTAATCGATTTGTATCAGTGCTGCACCCGCTGGAAGGTTGGCCACATATTAAGCATACTTGCTTACGTGATTTACAGTGTCAGGTTCTTGTCTTTGACATGATGAGGATGCTGATGATGAAGACTACACGTTACACATGTACCAATGAGCTAGCAATTAGTTACTGCTTCACGACTGACCCCAAGGCGTGCAATGGTTCTCAACTTCTATTACATTATATACATGGGGTGGAAATGAAGAAGAACAGCATCCGCTTCTGCAGGGCATATCTCATCATGCTAATAACATCCATCTCATATAACATAATACTTGTACGTTGGTCATGGAAGCTTCTTGTCTCTAGTCTCTGCTAGCTGTTCCGATTATTAGCCTTTCTATATTTCTCTGTTCTTGGTCTACACAGCTATCTCATTTTATAGTCGTTACTACTGCACACCTCCAGGTTGCGTTAATTTGACCCGAATATTGCTGTCTCTCTATTGATACTTATAAATTGCCTCGTTCTCTAATGTCACTGGCCCACTGCACGTGGCCTTATCTACTACGCACGACTTAAATTAACACTTCTCCGCGCGGTTACACGTTTTGCAACTACACTGTACATGCCAGAGTCCTGTCTTGAATTTGCTGACCACAACGCTGATCACACATTGATGCCTTTCCGTCAAGCAACTTCCGTTCTCTCAATGACTTGTATGTCTTGCAAACTGCAGACCATAGACTAGAAGAAAGTCAATAAAGTTGCACGAGTACTGCTGTGTTGCTGTCTCACTGAATTACGTGGCGCATAAGAGAGAGAGAGAGAGAGGGGCGTAGTTCGCCCTATTTATATGCGGGCTTTTCAAATCTCCTAGAACCTGTACCATGTGGTTGTCGTGAAACGTGTGTGTAAACCCACTTCTTTGTTAATACATATGCACAGCCAGTCAACGAACAGTCTCTAAGCCTAAAATTTCGGTACGCGGTCACGGCCATCTTGTTCCCCCAAGATGGCGGCAGACAGAATAAAATTAGGCACAAGCTCTGTATTTCGGGACTCGGTCACGGATTGTACGACCGCAGATAACCAATCAAAAGGTTTCCTTACACACTGGCATTTACCTGAGTTTACCTTTATAAACGGGCGCATTTTATTCAAAATCACACACACTAACACGAAGCCAGCTAGACGACATACTGGGGGAAGAGAAAGCTGTCACGACTGATTTATTGCTCACCTTCATTGACCGGGCAGACTTGCTTCACTAGTCGAGTCGGGATCTGGCTTGTATAAATCTTAGAGGGTAGGTAAACTTACTAAAAAAAACTTGTAGGAGAATATGCCTACATCATGTATAATGATTGTATTGTTTAGTATCATTTATAATACCTACACCTGTATATAATTAATGTATATCATGTATAAGGATTATATTTTGTGGAATCAGGTATAATGATTGTCTTTCCTGGTATGATTGCTGAAGACGATAACCAACCTGAAATATAACCTATCAGTCCTTTTTAGGGCCATATAACTCCAACCTGAAATATAACCAAAACAGTCCTTGTTAAGACTCATATAACTCCAATCTATTGTCTCATATAACTCCAATCTGAAACAGAAAATAGCCTACGTCTGTATATATTTAATATAACTTTAGTTTTTGTTTTACTATGAATGTATCAGAACACAACAATATTGTTAGGATATATTTTACCAGCCAGTATAGCACTTGTCAGAGATGGCCTGGTACAAGGTGTACAAATTATTGGATGTATTCATGTATTGAATTTATATTATTGGATGTATTTAGGTATTAATTTATCAGAAAGAATGTTTTGCAAGTAGACACATGTCTTGTCTCGCTATTGCTAAATCATACTGAGCCATGTTGTCATTCATCCTACATGCAGACACCTGAGACACACGCTCATCTCATATACACTAGAAATAGGTGGGCTTGATGACATAAATTAGCCCCTATTTTTACTGGTTACAGGTTTTATTCGTGTCATCCAACCTGAGGTCGTATGTTCGAGTCAATCCAGCTGCCTGGAACTTCGCAGGAGCACAGTGATTGCACCAGAGCTACATCCTTAGTCCCCCTCAGTCTTGGGTGGGCTAACGAAACGATCATCAGCGGGTGTTGTGTGCAAGAAATTAGGAAGGACAGAACTGTTCTAGGAGATGAGTACACATTAGTACCATTTCCGTCGGCAATTGTGAGCATTTAACGGTCAAGGAAGAAAAAGTGATTTAGCGTAGTAAGAGACAAGATTAACAGCACAGCTGATAAATTGTATATACTTAATTAACAGCACAGCTGATATAATTTTTGTTCCTATAATTGGAAGACTTGTTATAGATATATATGCGTGCGTGCGTGCGTGCGTGCGTGCGTGCGTGCGTGCGTGCGTGCGTGTGTGTGTGTGTGTGTGTGTAAATCATATGTAAACTTACAAATCCATTACATTCCCTCTTCAGCACAAGAGTAGATAGTGTCTATACTTAATAAATAATAAGGAAATTGTACTTGAACGACTTGTCAATTTTTTATACTCGTAATTGTTAAGTGAAATCTGTTTCCTTGTTTTTTTTTATATCACAGTTAGTTACACAGCGGGGTGGCATTTTATGACTGTCTCCACTCTACTAATTTTTCGAGATCAGATCATTCACAGCCGTAACTAATTTGTGATACCAGTAGTTCTCTCATACACTGGGACTTCACCATTTTCCTGCAGAAATTCTATTTCTGTATTGTCAGTACTACACTGATCCTAGAGCCAATAAAAACCTCACGCTACAGTGGTCACCAATGGCGTCTCTCATAATTATTCAAATACCTTTGCTCTTTTATGTACGACTATTCGCTTATTACTAATCTCTATAAATCTGGTTACCTCTCTTTGATCATGAACCATCTCGTCGTTCATAAACTACCACATATTAAAAAGTGTTTAACTAATTAATTGATCGTTAAACCTCCGAACACATTCTCCAAAACTGCCCAACCCATGATGGCCCACGATGTCTGACCTGGCCATGGGGTGCTGAGCTCAGGCAGAAGCTATTGGGCTGCCGCGCTGACCTGGAAAAGACTGTGGACTTCCTCCTGGCGACAGGCCAGTAGATTTAGCATGACTACAAATTGAACGCAGAAGAAGAAGTTAAAGATGTCAGCCAATCTATATACTGTATATATATCGTAATCGTATTTGTCGGCCAATAAGACGCATGGGTGTATAGGGTGCACCCTGTTTTTCATTTTCTTTTTTTTTGTGGGGAAAAAATAATTTTAGTACATCTCATCATATATTTTTTGAAGAAAAAAAGTTATCAAGGAAAACAATGTAGAGTTCCATTTACGGCTTTAATCGTTATCCTTAAAACCAAGAAAATCGTCATCTTCAGAGCTAGATAAACATTCTCTTGACATCTCTCCTGTATCAGAAACCGAGTCATCACTGTCTTTAAACAATAAATTATCCTCAGTACCTTCAAGGGTATTGCTAATACCAAGCTTCTTAAGTGATTTAACAACTATCTCTGGTCTTTAATTTATAATACAATTACATCGTTAAAACATGCATGGAGGCATATCTGGAGTCATCCTTATATGACCACCAGCTTATGCACAATGCTACAATATATGTACGTGGAAGTGAACCTACGTCTGTGAGGCTAATTACATCCTCATTGACTCTTGAAATCATGCACACACTTCCAGGGATTCCCCTGTGGTGAAACTTGTTGAGAACCCAGTATTGCACACCAAGTTTGGAGAATTCTCTTGAGCCCCAGGCGTAATTCTTTGGCTTTGACTTAGTTGACTGCATGCAGAAGGATCTCACTATGGACCAAGTGATAGGCAGGGGAAGCTGAGAAGTGGCTCTGTGCTGGACGTGGCAATTCCTTGGGAGAGCTCAGAACCAGAGCACAGTACTTTAGCTCTGCATAGTTGGAGAGCCCCCTTGGATGGCGAGGAATGTACAGTATGCCATGCATGTCTTACTCCTAGCTTGTGAACAGGTGTGGCGATCCTTTAAATGCAAGCCAAGCTGGAGAAACTGGAACTCATGACTTCAACTCAGCACGTTTCGGAATGGCAGAAAAGCCACAGGAAAAGCCTAGATCTACATTGTAGATAATACCAAGAAGTCTTCAACTTGGTATTGACTGCTAAAGAGTGAGAAGCCCAGCAGCCATAGTTAAACAACACCAACAACAACAACAACATCGTTAAAACAAGTTGTAGATTTTTAAGTTTAAACATGTTACATTGTTAAAACAGTTTTCTTAACACAGCTGCGTCCACTGAAATATATGTAACTGGAGCGGTGTCTGCTTTGTGGTAGCCAAGCAAGATGGCATGCACTGAATACTCTCACATAGTGTTAGCGAGGCAAGCAAGAAACTGTGCAACTCGCAACGGAGAAAGCTTGTGGACATAGGTTCACTCGCAACCAATGTACGACAAACGGGCGAGAATTGCGTAGAGCACTTATATAAACACAGAATAGCAGACTTTGGTCGATCTAAATTCCACCTGAAATTTCAGCTTCGGTATTTAAGACGCACCCCATTTTTTAGGACAAATTTTTAGAGAAAAAAATTGCGTTTTATTGGCCGGCAAATACGATATATAGAAATAATTAGAAATGTGACGTTCACTTGTAAATAAATAAAGTAGTTCTGCAGTATACCATTATAATTTATAAAATTATTATAAATTATTTTCTGCAGTTTAAAAAAATATATATAATAAAGTAAAATAAAAATGTTGCCGTGCACCCCTTGAATCCATGTCGCGTAACGTCGGGGTCCGTCTGCTTACCATACTTTGGGAAACACTGTCCACGATAATGAAGCTTAAATGTTCAACTTTCAAATTTGATTATTTATATCTTTTAAATTTGACCATTTTAATGTACCGGTATCAAATTTGACCATTGCCGGCTTCCAATTTTGACAATTTTCAAGTCTGATTATTTTCAAATTTCAATTTTGACTATTTTCAACTTTCAATTTTGACTATATTTTCAGCTGCGTGAGAAAGAGATCCTGGCTGAGAAGCAGAGGCAGCGAGCATCGAGAAAAAATTTTCCGTATCAACAGATTTCGTCTGTTATTTCCTAAATCCGTACATTAGAGGTCCGTTCCTAGGACGTTTTACAGTATTTGATTATTTGACGACGGCGAATGTAACTCCTGAATTTTTCAGTAACCGAGTGAAGGCAGGAACTCGTGTTTGTTACAGTTAACAATATTTGTTAACATTCTGGTGACGCGTAGAATAGCCCAATCAAATGCAGCGTTCCAGAAGACAGAAGGAAAGGAACTTATGCAATTTTTTGTAAATGGGATTTGGGAGCGAGTTCTTCAGTGTTTTATAGATCCCTCCCTATCAGATGGAAGCGAGTCATAAGCAATCTAAAAAAAAAAAAAAAAAAAAAAAAAAAAACGAAAATATCCCTGGAGGCCTTAGAGATATGGTTTTACAGTAGAATCTTCAGATTACCGTAGGTAGCTGAAAAGGCTAATGAAGATGTTCTGCAAGTTGCCAGTACTCAAAGGGAGCTTATTACTTGTATTATAATGAAGCATTGCACTTTCTTTGGGCATGTTTTGAGAAGAGGAAAGCATGTATATGTTGTGTAACATGAAAGACGAAAGGAAAGTGATAGAGGACGACAAACAGAAACAAATTGAACAGTTTAACATGGTGGACGCGGAACGAAGTCGATAATAAAACTAATAAACTGCACTAGAGAAGAAACATGATAGTCTACGCGGGGGGAAATGCTACACAAAGAAGAAGAATAACCACTCTCATAGATGTTTTGTCTGTCCTCCAAGATTAGACGTTTTATTTGCAAACGTAATCGAGTCCTGTTTAAAATCTGAGATGTAAAGCCGCACTTCGAAACTGCCTCGCAAAAATAAATATCAAAAATTAAACTTTAATCCTAATGTATCAAGCAAAATCGGACAGCTAACGTTTTTTGTCAGCGTTAGGCACGGTTCCCCACGCAACACTTTTCAAGAACTTTACAACGCGCCTGGAGTTACTCAAAGTAGTGAGACATTTCCTGCTTGCAAGATCGCGTTATTTCAACCTTCCTAAGTAAATGATGCGCTAATCTGTACTGAGTTCAGTGAATGAACTAGCCATAGCTCTAAGGTGAGGGATATTTCTGGACACTAGACGACCTTAAATAACAAAGGAAGTGAGGGAAAGAGATCTTCTTTTCAGTCGGGTAAATATGGAAACATAATTTTTTGCAACGTGTTGAAAACTGCATTTCTTGATGAATTGTATTACTTTTTTGTTGTTTTAATATGTACCGTATTTGTGTGCCTTTAAAACTTTGATTATTTTATTTTCTAGTTGAAAGTACACTGTTTTATTCTGGGGATAATAAGAAGATATGAATAACCAGGGTGACAACAGCGTTTTACGTTCACGACGACCATGACGATAGACAACAAATTATTCGATTAAAAATACACTAGACCGTTAGATCTTTTATGTTTGGACTTGCAATCTGATGTAACCGACGGACCTTGTGTTCAGGTTGAACGAAGCGCGCCTTGCCAAAAATCAGACAAAACTCCTTAAACAATAGATATACTATTTTAACAAGCAGAATTTGGGAAGAAAAACTGGATAGAAAATTCAATAATTTATAAGACATAGGGAGAAAACTACTTGTAAGAGAAATAAAAATGAGATAATAATTATTATGTCTTGTTTTTAACTTGTAAGAGAGAAAGAAATGAATTTGGAAGGCTTAACAGACCACAAAAGAAATCAGGTCTAACACCAAAATCAGAGTTTTCCATTCAAATGTCAAGACAGTCCTATTGTATGGGTCTGAAACATGGAGAGCAACAAAAACAACAACCACAAACCTACAGACTTTTATAAATGGGTGCTTACGTTGAACAGGAGGATTGAAATGGTGTGACAAGATCACATGCGCGAAACTGTTGACACGAACTAGACAAGGACCAGTAGAACAAGAGATGAGATGATGACGGTGGAGATTGACAGGACATACGTTAGAAGATGACGGTGCAGATTGACAGGTCACACGTTAGAAGATGACGGTGGAGATTGACAGGACACACGTTAGAAGAAGACGGTGGAGATTGACAGGACACACGTTAGAAGAAGACGGTGGAGATTGACAGGACACACGTTAGAAGAAGACGGTGGAGATTGACAGGACACACGTTGACAGGACAGGACACACGTTAGAAGAAGACGGTGGAGATTGACAGGACACACGTTAGAAGAAGACGGTGGAGATTGACAGGACACACGTTAGAAGAAGACGGTGGAGATTGACAGGACACACGTTAGAAGAAGACGGTGGAGATTGACAGGACACACGTTAGAAGAAGACGGTGGAGATTGACAGGACACACATTAGAAGAAGACGGTGGAAATCGACAGGACACACGTTAGAAGAAGACGGTGGAGATAGACAGGACACACGTTAGAAGAAGACGGTGAAGATTGACAGGACACACGTTAGAAGAAGACGGTGGAGATTGACAGGACACACGTTAGAAGAAGACGGTGGAGATTGACAGGACACACGTTAGAAGAAGACGGTGGAGATAGCATTACCGGGTAGTCGTTGTTCTGGAACCCCCAGGGTAGGAGAGGTAGAAGACGACCAAAGACCACACGGAGAAGATAACTGAAGACAGACATGAAGGGGATGAAGTGGACATCGAAAGACCTAGAGCTGATGGTACGGGACACGAAGACTGGGCATAAGTTTTTTTGAAGGCCTTTACTTATTGGGAAGTTGAAAGTTGAAAGTTGAAAGAGGAAGTAGAACAGACCACGACATTGTTGGCCGAATCTTCGTTGCTCACACTGGTTCTCAGGAGAAGAAGAAAAAAAATGTTATCTCATAACTTTTCCACTGTTATGTTTATGTTAAGTTTCGCCAACTTCCGGTGTAGAGGTGCTGAATTAAAATAATACATGAGCATGCAATAGTTACGTTGGTTGTGCTGCTTTCAGGGCCGTAGATAGAACTTTATTAAGGGGGGGTTAATAAAAAAATTTTTAATGCATTATTTTGGTACCTGTACAGTATAATTTCACCCCTAACCCCGCCCCGCCCCCCGTATCTACGGCCCTGCCTGCTTTATATAATAGTATGTTATCGTCGTTTTCATGAAGGTCTTGCATTTTGTCGTTTTTACAACCTAATATGCTCCCTTTTTAGAGACTTTTTTTATCCGCCATAAATATCTATTTTTATTTTAGTCTTTATAATTTTTCACAGCAGTTTCTGCCTTCATCCATTCATTCCTTCTTCCTTTTCTTGTCTTTTTAATTTATTTATCATACCTTTTAATGCTCTGCGAACCTACTCTCTATTTTCTTCTTCTTTTGTATTGTTTCGTTTTTATCAACTTTTTGATCTTTTTTTTTCTTTTTTGTTTTTGGTGTGTCTTTTATTCTTCTCTTTCATCGCATATTTCTTTCTCTCTTATCAGCAACACAGATATTACTGACAGAAACATAAACAATTGAATGTTTTATATAAAAGAAACAAGCCATCAGTAAATGTTCAGTGTAAATGATCATGTGAGAATTCAAACGTTATTGTTCTAAAGCGGGGTTAGTTAACTTTGTGTATGTGTGTGTGTGTGTGTGTGCCATGGACCCCCTTTGACTGTCCAGTGAAGACTACAGACCCATTTGATTTTGTGGTAAATGTCATGGGCCCCTTATGAGAAAAAATGTACATAAACTCATAATTAAAAATTTTACATTTTAGGTTATAGACTCCCTAGAATCCATTTATGTGATACGTGAACCACAGGTTAAAAAAAACCTTGTTCTAAAGGTAGATACTAACGATAGGAAACTCTTTACAGAGCGTTACAGCATCAGCGAATCTGATCATCAAATGTTGTCCCTCAGTCAGACAAGTGTTTCGAACCTTTTATCTTCTTCACATTCTAAAAGTCGGGGGGGGGGGGGGGGGGGGGGGGGGGGGGGGGGGGGGGGGGATGGCGGGAAATTCACCTGGGTCTTGACTTTCAAGTGGCAGCCTAATGTTTTACTCCCGTCCGTGCTGGGAATTGAACCCACTTCACTTTGGCTGCGACTGTCAAATTAAATCGGGGTTTTATCCATCCTGCCAACTTGAAGCAATTGCGAAAGTATCAATTTTCTTGTGTGAAAATTACTTCCTTGAATTCCGAAGTCCATTGCGGTTGTTCCACAGCCAACACGATGCCTTTTCCACAGTTTCGCCAAGCTTCTTAAGTGCCCTTGTTCTTGACTGTGCTTTCAGGCAAAACTATTTCAGTACATCATACAGCGAGGCAGCCAATATACCACTTGCATCTACCTCTACAGAAATTGAAATTGGTAACGAAGAACTGGAAGGTATTAATGAATTCGAATACTTAGGATCAATCATCAACAGCTCTGGCGACTGTGCAGTAGAAATTAAAAGAAGACTTGCAATTGCCTCACATAAACTAATATAGATGAAAAACCTATGGCAAGGCACAAGCAAAGAAACAAAGTTACAACTGATCAGAGCATGTATATTCCCAGTAGCAACATACGGCTGCGAGACATGGACACTCAATAAAACAGTTGCAAAATAGATTACATCATTCGAAATGAAATGCTACAGAAGGATGTTGAGAATACCCTGGACAAAAAAAGAAGACCAACAGAGAAGTACTGCACTCACTAAAAGTAGAGGAAATTGGCTCATAAATACCATCGCAATAAGGAAGCTGAAATTTTGCGGTATAAAAAGACATTGTGACGGTATTGCCTCCCCTGCTTTGCAGTAGTGGTCCAACAGTGGCCAAAACTCAAGGGTATCTAATATAGGCTTCAAAGGTGTCTACCTTCGCACAAGATTACTTTTGGCAGAGATGAAGATAGAAGGGTAATGACGCTTCCATCACAAAGGGATTATTCACAAAGATATTCAGATAATCGAAAACAAATAGCACGTTAATTCTAGAATCTCCCTACCACTTTTGTGAAGAATTAAGCAATGATTTATGTTTGCTCGTTTAAGCCCCCACCTCTGATTAACTCAGGGGAATTCTTGTTATTCTGGTATAGCTCATTTTAAAGTGTGTGTAGTAAATTGACTGAGACAAACATGTAGTAACTTTAAAATGATTAAATCGAAGTTAAATTGGTAAATTTACAAATTACAAAATTTAATAATCAATAAAGTTTTAACAGTTTGAAAATAATTGAATAGTTATGGATCAAGAAAAGTTTTCATCACGATCGTTATAGGAGGTAACTGGTTTTTTTTACAAGAAGCTCAAGTGGCAGCATATATTTAACTTAGCTGCAAATGACGGTTCTGCTCCTTTTGATGGGTTGGTTCTGTTAACACTGCTCACACTCGTCGCTAGTCAAGGTTGTCGGGTGTAGCTCAATTCCCAGAAATGTCAGGGAGAGTCTACAAAGTTGGTCCTTCGTCTTAAAGCTCTGGCCACTGTTCCCTTCTTGTTCCTGAGATAGTACTTTATACTGGTAACACCAACAACTATGATAAAGATTAGAACCGAAACGCTCTTCTGAGTATTGCTTTTCCCGACACATACTTATGTGTGCCCTGTCTTCTATTCTACCATCCCATTTAACTCAGAATTTACTCTCGATGAGAATTAAATGTAATCCCTCGGGATAAAACTTTCTTTACATTTAAACTGGATAACTTTTACAGTTACCTTACATTAAAATGAAAAGGTTAATAGTACAGATAGAATATGTTTACATTTACATTTACACTGATTGAAAAGTGTTCACAATATAAATTGAATATGTTTTCATTTATGTTTACACTGATTTGAAAAGTTTGAAACTTCCATTAATTTTAAAGTGCATATGTTAACATCGACATTTACACTGGTTTGACACTGTTAGTATTATACTTAGAGTGTACATCATTTCTTTAATCTTTTCCTCCCTGCTCCATATGGAACTCGGGACTACTTTATGATTTTAGTACTCTTTAAGAAACCAGCAATAAAGCAATCACCAGCCTGTGCAGTCGTGGTTCATGAATCATCATTCTATACGCTGAGGTTGCCAGCCTCAATTGACTGGGACATCCACTAGCGATTTTCTCATATTAAAAGTCACATGGCAATATACATATTTCACATGTTAATAATGAAATATAGAATGTAAAACCACAACTTACGCCAATCCTGGCTCACGCACTTTTTGCTCAGATGAATAAATGAGACTTGAATCGGCCTCTTACACGCGTCTGGGGTGTCGTTAATCTAATAAGTTCTCTCTCTGACTTTGTGTGTTTCCTTCAGTTTCCTCAGACAGCGACTTTCCTTATTAAAATGATAGAGATTTCCTGGGCTGTTTTTGTAAGTCCTAATAAATACTCAAATAAAAGGTGTCCGGTCTGATAAAATGGAGTTAGGGATTCTAGGCCTTACTCTGGCAAGGTCTGATGTCTTGGCAAGCGATCTTCACTGTAGTTTTGACTGACTGAAGCGTCAGGTTATATTCACTGCCGTCCCACGCATTCGTTGTTATGAAACTCAGATGATCAGCCAATCTGATTTGAATATTTTGCTAAACTCTTCTAGTGCAAAATTTCCAACATCACTTTTCTGAAAATGAGCTGTAAACATCCGATTGCCGGGCAGGCAATATGTTACGGATACAGACATATCGGTAACCTCACACGACAATTTGTGTAAGATGTAACAAATTATTACTTTCGCTAAAGTAATGTCTTATCTGTTGCTTGAGCACATACAAAATCCGTGTCTTTACAATCTTGGCGGAGACGCACCCGTGCCTTACCAGTGATTAAGCAGATTGCGCTGGCGCGATGTACGTGTTAATCTGTGTACTGATATCGTCCGCGCCTGCGATTAATCAACTTGGTTGTCGATAATGTTCTCTCAGCCGCTCCTGCAAATGTTTAGTATTATCATCCACCAGGAGTGTCAGATAAACAGACAAGACACAATATACTGAAAGTAGCGAAAGAATGTAGATAAAAAATATCTGCTCCAGTGGACAGAGAAAGAAAGAAAGTGCGACAACTGAAAGCACGCAATAAAATCCGCACCACAAATGTACCGATTATTGCCGTAGTGAAACAGATATTAGGAAGAAGAAGGGGTCGCCCAAATCCATTCTGTGACAGACATAATAGTCTGGAAAAATTAGCAATGGAAGGCATGGTCCCTGGAAAAAGGGGAAGGGGACTACCTAGACGACGGTGGATCCAGGACATCACAGAGGGTCTGAACTTGTCTTTGGATGATGCAGGTCGACTTGTCCTGAATCGTGATGCGTTCAGAGCAGCTGTAATGGAGACAACGTTCTGGAGAGAATACGTCACATGATGATGATCTACCTCTACAGCTTATACTTTAGCTGTGAACCCCGTATGTATCAACTCCGTGATCAGATCATTACATTTGGCCATTCTGAATTCGTGCTGCTCATCAAATCTCGTTGCAAATGACGACGTCTGCTCGATCATTATAATCCGGGGTATGACGAGGAGTGTAGCATTATATCTGTTCTAATTCGAGACTATCTAATGGCATCGTGGTAATATAGAATCATCATAGGCTTCCACAGCCTAGAGTCAGTTTGAGTATGTTTGAAGAAATCTGTGGTCAGCACGAAGTTGTCCACCTCTCCAAAGGGCTTGTATTAGAGTCTAATAATTAGACTGTCCTTTGCGCAGCTGTCTATCTATTTTTCATTCATGACTTCACGCCCTATAGATCTGCCTGATATGGCCACTTGAACAGACATATTTCTAACAGTCTTCTAATATTTCCCAGCTGAGTGACCAGGATGGAGAGACAAAGGGCAGGATGTCAGAAGGGCATGTGTGCCCAATTCTCAACCCTTTCAAAATAAATTTATCTCGTTCTTTCGTTCTCTCTCCCAACCCCCTTCTGTCTGTCAGTTCTCGCTGTCTCGGATTTTACAAAAGACTTAGTTCATTAGTAACTAAGATCCACACTCTTGCAATATTTAAACATTTTTACTTATTAACATGTACATTTGATATCTCTAAGTCTGAGTCTAAGACTCAGCTGTATTATCAGACAAGTTTGTTGAAGCATAGTCTTCTACCATCGTCCGCAAACCTGGTGAAATGGGGAAAATTAAATGATGCTCAGTGCCACATGTGCCAATAGATGTAAAACACCGAAACATGCAAGGTGTTGCAAGGACGAGGGAGATACACAGGCACCACGGCAGGGAGTATTAGATGAACTACCTGCCGCAACATACTTGGCAAGGGCGGAGACGAACAACAAAAGCTGGCACAGTAGTACAAATACCGTACGTACTTCCTACAAGCAGGGAAGTCAGCACATCCCTAACCAAATATTAGCTTGTAAACTATTCTTGTACACATCCCCAGAAGACACCCTGACACCATCACAGAACTGTCGTGCGAAATCGAGGCCATCCAAAAGCTACAGGGCGGAGAACTGTGGCGGCAGAGATGAACCAGAGCTGGGGCACCACATGAAGCATGGCCACTAACCGAGTAAAGTGGAGACAGTTTGTTGCTGCCCTGCAAGACGCCATCAGGCGTTATGGACACTGACTGGTTTGTCAGTCAGCAGCCAAGGACCAAAGAAGAAGCGAATTATTCTTGTAAATAAGCAAATTCACAAGATCAATAATGGACACTCGTAAAACAGAAAGAAGGAGAATATTAGACAAAAAAAATGATAGGTTCACCGGGAAATCGAATCAGTGACCATCCGAACGACGCCATCGCCTCGCTGTGAGAGTGAATCGGGACAGGACACAGCTGGTACGACTCCGCCTCTGTTACGAACATGCCTGGTAAATTAAAGTGTTATTATTTTTTGCTCCCCTTTGCACCGAGAGAAAATCACTTCCTGTGAGATAAGGTGCTCAAGAAATCCATTAACAGCACTTTAACAAAATGGGGCGACCCCTGTCGATCTTTGTTTCACTCCGGCAGTAATCGGTGCATTTTTTGTATTGATTTTATTGCGTGCTTTCAATTGTCGCACTTACTTTGTTTCTTTCTATACTTTGCAGCAGATAATTTATATTTTCAAGTATTCTTTCACTACTTTCAGTATATTGTGTCTTGTCTGTTATCTGACACTCTTTGTGGATGATAAACACCTCACATTTGCAAGGAGAGGTAGAGATAATATTACGAGAGGCAGGTTGGTAAATTCCCTAGTACCAAGCTTGGCCGCTACGGATTTACACGTACATCGCCCAGCGCTATCTGCCTAATCACCGATACGACGGGTGCGCGAACCACCAAAGCTGGGAATACGAGGAGACAACTGATGGACAGACACAGATAAGTGATTACTTTTTGATAAAGTAATGAATTGTTACTTTTGACACACGTTGTCATATGAAGTTAACGACATGTTCTAGAGTCTGTACTCAAGGCATCGTATATCTTATTGCGATATATGGTAATACGTGGCATTTTGCTTTACGCACCTTATTTCACGTGTAATATTTTGAAAGCATCACACCCTACCCCCGCCTGTTTGAAAATGAGTGGAGCGTTTATTTAACTCCATAAACGACAGATGCGTGGGAGACCGGGAAATAACCTGACACGTTTCAGTGTTATTCCACTGTGATGATCGCTTGCCAAGATACCAGACCTTGCTAGAGTGAAGCTTATAATTCAGAATTCCTTCTTAACATACCGGACACCTTTTATTGGAGAATTTGGGACGGACTTTCATAGCCCAGGAAATCTCTTTCATATTAAATAAGGAAACCGGGACTGAGGAAACTGAAGGACCACACACTAAGTCAGAGAGGGAACATTAAATTAACGACACACCAGAAAAGGCTTTTGACAGCATACATAGGGACAGTTTATGGAAAATACTGAGGGATAATGGAATTCCAAGCTGCATAGTGACAATCATAAAAAGCCTCTATGCCAACTTTACGTGTAGTGTTGGGCAGAGCAACCTAACCTTCGAGGTGAAGACAGGAGTACGACAGGGATGCCCCTTATCAACCACTCTTTTTTTAACAGTCATAGACTGGGTGATGCGCCAGACAACAGAGGGCAGTCCAAGAGGAATAAGATGGACTACATTTTCTACATTGGAAGATCTGGAATATGCAGATGACATTGCACTGCTGGCACATTCACATCAACACATCCAGGAAAAAACGGATAGACTTAATAAATTTAGCCAGCAGGTGGGCTTGAACATCAATTTAAAGAAGTCTGAGGTCATGACGCTCAATGTGAGCAGCCCTGAGCCCATATCAGTAAGGAATCAGCAATTGGTACAGACAGATACCTTCACATACCTAGGAAGCATAGTAACACCAGACGGTGGGGCAGGCAAAGACATCAACATCAGAATGAATAAGGCAAGAACAGCCTTCTTTAGCCTAAATAACATCTGGAAGTCCTCCCAATACAGCACAAGCACAAAATTAAGATTATACCAGAGTTGCGTGCTTTCTGTGCTTCTCTATGGTGCGGAATGCTGGAGAGTCACAGAGAAGGAAATGTCAAAATTGTCCTCTTTTCACACAACATGCCTAAAAAAAAATTCACCGCATCTTTTGGCCGAATACCATCACCAACCAAGATCTGCTTACTCGTAGCAAGCAAGAGGACATGCACACCATCATAGCTGGCAGACGCTGGAGCTGGGTTGGTCATGTCCTCAGAAGAGACCCCGATGCCATCACAAGAACAGCTATGCTTTGGACCCCTGAAGGAAAGCGAAAGAGAGGCCGACCAAAAACAACTTGGCGGAGGACTGTGGAGGCTAAGATGCAAAGAATGAACCAGAGTTGGGGCACTGTACGAAGGATGGCCACCGACCGTGCAAAGTGGAATCAATTTGTTGTTGCCCTACAAGACGCCACTAGGCGTGATGGCCACTGACTGCTTTGACGGTCGGTGGTTAAGGATCGAAGAAGAAGAAGACACCAGACGCGTGTAAGAGGCCTATTCAAGTCTCTTTTATTCATCTGAGCAAAAAGTCTGTGAGCCAGGATTGGCATAAGTTGTCATTTTACATTTTATATTACTAACATGTGAACTAACATATATATGTATATTGCCATGTGAATTTTAATATGTGAAAATTGCTCGTGGATGTCCAAGTCATTTGAGGCTGGCAACCTCAGCGTATAGAATGATGATTCATGAACCACCACTGCACGGGCTGGTGATTGCTTTATTGCTAGTTTCTTAGAAAACTAAAAGCAAAAGGCAATCCCAGGTTCCATATGGAGCAGGGAGAGAAAGATGAAAGAAATGATGTACATTCTAATTATAATACTTACATTTTCAAAGCAGTGTAATGTCCATATAAACATATTCACTTTAAAATTAATGTAAGTTTTCAAGCTTTAAACCAGTGTAAATGTCAATGTTAACATATTCACTCTAAAATTAATGGAAGTTTCAAACTTTTCAATCAGTGTAAACATAAATGAAAACATATTCAATTTATATTGTGAACACTTTGCAATCAGTGGAGATGTAAATGTAAACAGATGTAAATGTAAATGTATTATTAACCTTTTCATTAAAACGTAAGATAAAGCTAAAAGCTATTCTATTTAAATGTAAAGAAAGTTTTATCCCGAGGGATTAAATTTAATTCTCATCGAGAGTAAATTCTAATATAAATGGGATTGTAGATTAGAAGGAAGGGGGCACATAAGTATGTGTCGGAAAACGCAATACTCAGCAGAGCGTTTCGTTCTATTCTTTTACCATAGTTATTGGTGGTACCAGCAGAAAGTACTATCTCTGGAACATTTATAACACATAAGGAAGGGAAACCCGAGGCCCGTAAACAGTAAATAAATATTAAACAAACATAAAGGTATGTTTTCAGGCACTCGTAAGAAATAAAGAAGTAGAAAACTAGACAACAGAAAAACAACAGACGTGAGTGGTTTACCCAGGACTCGAACCCAGGACCTTCCGTGCGACAACCCCGCCTAGCTATGCAAGCGAATCACACTATCCTCCCTGCCATCTAGGCATCACCAACAATGATGCTTCGATGACGGGTCATTAGTGCGACCCGCAACATATAACACCGGAAATTTATCATTGGCAGTCCAGCCTATTAATGGCGCAATCACTTCTGTTGTTCCCCTATTATACAGTATAGGTCAGACTACACAAGACAAAGACCTTAATACTGTGTCTAGTAAATGATAGAAGACTAAGAACAGTAAGTACAGGAACCAAGTGAAGGTAGAAGTGGACTGATGTTGTGCGAGACGCCATCATAAGAGGGTCTTATAGACAGACGCAGGACCAGCTTGGCCGTTACTCCTTGACGTTCTAGGAGCGTGCGGTGCCTTTAACTTCGACCAGCGACAGCAGTGTAAACAGAACCCATCAGCGGGAGCAGAAACTACTATTGGCAGCCAAGTGAAAATTATACACTGCCATCATCTCTACTAAAAAAAAATGAGGAAACTTTTCTTCTAAACTATTCAAATTATTTTCAAACTGTTAAAACCTAAAGTGATTATTAAATTTTGTTATTTGTAATGTTACAAATTTAACTTCGATTTAATCATTTTAAAGTTACTGCATGTTTTACCAGAATAATAAGAATTCCACTGTGTAAATCAGGGTTGGGGGCTTGAATGAGCTGAAATTAGTAAGTGTTTAATTCTTTCACAAAAGTTGTCAGCAGATTCTAGAATTAACGTGCTGAGCCAAAGCAGCATTGTTTTCTTTTATCTAAATATCTTGTGAAGACTCCCTTTGTAATAGAAGTGTCATTACCCTTCTATCTACATCTCTGCCAAGAGTAATCTTGTGCGAAGGTAGATACCTTTGAAGCCCATATTAGATACTCTTGAGTTTTGGCCACTGTTGGACCACTACTGCAAAGCAAGGGAGGCAATACCGTCACAAGCACCAAGAGAGACAGAATGAGAAATATGTAGGATTTAAATCCTGCAGTAAGTATATAGATCTCGACTTCTTTTTTTTTTTTTTGGGGGGGGAGGCGGGGTGGGGGGGGGGGATAAATTGATAAATATAGAGAGACCGCAATTTAAGTGGCCTGGACATCTAATGACAATGGGGTCCGATAAAGTGCCACTAAGTGCCTACAACAGTAGCAGACCTGGTTTCAGTGCACCGGGAAGACCAAGGGGCAGGTGAATAAACAACATTAGAGAAATCCTACAACAACATGAGCTCACAGCAGCCAGTGCAACATATTTTCCTCAAGTGCGCAAACTTCAGCTTCCAAATTTCGCTTCGCTTGACGGTAACAGTGAAAGGAAAAATAGCAAGTAATGCCCCCCCCCCCCCTCCTTTCCCCCATTAAAAAAAACCCCGAATCACTGGAGCCCCAGACATATCTCTGACTTTTACCTGGTCGTCTACATGCAGGAGGATCTCACTATGGACCCATGGTAGACAGTGAGAGCTGAGAAGTGGCTCTGTGCAGGACGTGACAATTCCTTGGGAGAGCCCAGAATCAGAGCACCGAATTTTAGCTCTGCGTATTTGGAAAGCCCCCTTGGATGGCGGGGAATGCACAGTATGCTACATGCTTCTTCCTCCTAGCTTAAGACCAGATGTGATGATCCTTCAAATGCAAGCAAAGCTGGAGAAACTGGAGCTCATGATTTCAACTCAACACGTTTCGGAATGACAGAAAAGCCACAGAAAAAGCCTAGATCTACATTGTTGATAATACCAAGGACTCTTAGACTTGGTATTGGCTGCAAAAGAGCAAAAAGTTCATCAACCCTAGTTAAACAGCAACAACAGACGGGCGTAATACACATTCTGACATGTAGATTCATTCTGCTTTTTGTTTACTTAATAAACTTTGATTTCTTGTTAGATTTGTCTAATACGTCATGCCAATACGTCATGCCGGTGCAGTTTGTGCCGTGTGCACTGTTTATCTCCGGTAAAGTAAAAAATGGGTCTTTACCGCGGAACCCCAAGCAGTAATTCTCCTGTTGTGGCAGAGATTAAAACCACATAAATAATGGCTCAGCACTTACTGCTGACTGCCCTCTACCGCCTATGACACGAATACAGAAAGTCCTCGTTAATTCGGGGCTCTATTGTACTATTCACAATTATCTTAAATCAAGCAAATCTTTTTCCATTAAGAAATTATAACCGTCATCGCATGAATAATCCGCCTGAAGGAAATGTCCTGAGTAATGCCTATGAATCAGTCTTACGTATTCCCTGCCGTGATAAATCAAATCGTTACCCAATGTTTTTAACATTTCTGCTAATACTTCCTCTCGCGCCCCTGTAAAGGAACATCAAATATTAGTTCTTCTATAGCCTTTATTATACGTGATTTGTTTCTATAATCCTGCAGCACAACTTTGTGCCCGTACTTCCGTGCCCACAGCTGACGACACAATACTTTTGGGCTAGCCAGATAATTTTTGCAACTAAGGTTTACGTTCAATGAGCTTTTATGCCTTACAGTTTCACTTACTGCGCAAAAAAAAATTAGACCACCTCTTTCAGACGTTTGCTGCGAACGCAATTTTTTCCCCTATTAATCTTTGTTTGTAACTTCTCACGATAATTCTTATACAGTAAACGTTTGTCTTGCTCCTATTTCGATGGCTTTTGAACTATAGGCGTGGGTCCGCGATCTCGACTGGTGTTTTTTTATTGTTTTTTTTTTTTTTTTTTTTTTTTTTTTTTTTTTGTTTTTTTTTTTTTTTTTTTTTTTTTTTTTTTTTTTTTTTTTTTTTTTTTTTTTTTTTTTTTTTTTTTTTTCGTTTTTTTTTTTTTTTTTTTTTATTAATGCTCTTTTTGTTTTTTTTGTTTTTTTTTTTTTTTGTTGTATGTTTTTTTTGTTGTTTTTTTTTTTTTTTTTTTTTTTTTTTTTTTTTTTTTTTTTTTTTTTTTTTTTTTTTTTTTTTTTGTTTTTGTTTTTTTTTTTTTTTTTTTTTTTTTTTTTTTTTTTTTTTGTTTTTGTTTTTTTTTTTTTATGTTTTTTTTTTTTTTTTTTTTTTTTTTTTTTTTTTTTTTTACAGCATAATGCAGCACTTAAAACAGCTGTTGTTGGGAAAATAATTTGGGGGATGTATTAAGATTAGTAGGCCCTATGTGCAGTAGGGTGGCTCTAACAAGATTGAAAACAGGTAGTATCTCCAGAAAATCATGGGCTGAAATAGTACAAACTGACTCACAGAATGATGATCAAGGGGAAATCAGGAATACAAAAAGAGAAAAGGAAGGACACAAGATACAAGCTTCAAAGGAAACAATTAAGAAAAAAAGGAAGATGTCAGAGTAAAATGATAGAGAAAACCAATAATCTGAACATTGATTCAAAGAAAAAACTCCGCCAATGCCGGTCCCAAGCCCGGATGAAAAAGGAGGAGGGCGGCCTGCATGGAGGCCGTAAGGAGGCAGCCCCTCCACCATGCAAAGGCACAACAGGCCAATCACCTGTTTGCTTTAAACCACGATTACGAGTAACAAAAGAGAGAAAACCGGACTGATTCTAAAGGCGACGAACTGGAACGGACTACGGACTACGACTTATGGAACATGGAACACAAGAAGTATAAATGGGAAGGAAGAGGAGCTGGTGGAAGAGATGAGGAAAGCAAAACTAGAAATCCTGGCTATTACGGAAACAAAGAAAAAAGGACAAGGAGTCATGGATCTCAATGGCAACACGCTGCTCTACAGTGGTGTACCCATATCCGAAAGAGCTAAAGGGGGTGTGGGTTGCATTGTGGCCCAAAATCAAAAAGATAGTATCAAGGGGTGGAACTTTGTCTCAGAGCGCATTATGGTTGTGAAACTAAAAGAAGGAGAAACCATAGTCAACCTGGTCATAGTGTATGGGCCAAATGAGGATGAGAGAGCAGAGGTCAAGGAGGAATTCTTCGAGCTGCTTCAAAGGACAGTGGATGACTGCCTAGATGAAGTTATCATGCTCGGAGATTTTAATGCCAGAGTTGGAAATGACCATGCTAGATGGAGTGGAGTTATCGGAAGATATGGAGAAGATACTCTCAATGACAATGGAAAGCGACTCCTTAGATTCTGCAGTGAGCAGAATCTGACCATTACAAACACAAAGTTCCCCCATAAGCGCATACATGCATACACTAGATGTGAACCAACAAAGAATGAGAAGTCAGTGATCGACTATGCCATTGTTCGGAGAAGCTCATTCAAATATGTCCGAGATGCAAGAGTCTGGAGGGGGCCAGAGATTGGAAGTGATCACTACCTGCTAACAATCAAACGAACAACTGAAAGAGTTGCTCAGCCTAGGAACTGCTCAACATCACGCAAGAAACCAAGTAAACGAGCAGGAGAAATGAGCATTAGGACCTACAAGCTGAGAGAGCCAGAAATTAAGACCAGATATCAGGGGCTTATTGCTGCAGCGATGAGCAACACAGAAGAACAACCTGATGACTTGGAAACCCTCTGGATTAAATTCAAGGATATCATAAAGACAGCTGCTGCAGAAGCATGTGGTGAAGTCCGACTTGGGAACCAGAGAAAGAGGACACCTTGGTGGACAGAGGAAGTCAAAGAGAAAATAAGAGAGAAGAAAATGGCATGGAAACAATACTTAGGAGCTAAAAAACACAACAGGACAAATGGAAAAATATAGAGAATATGTGACACTCAGAACAGAAGTAAAGAACAAAGTGCTAGCAGCAAAACAGAAGTCCTGGGAAGAATTTGGAGAAAAGCTAGAAAAAGATGCACAAGAAAACCAGAAATTGTTCTATAAGACCCTAAAGAACATGAGGAAGGAAAAACAATGCCCTCTCAAATTTATAAAGGACAAGCAAGGCAAATTGCTTACTGCCCCGAAGGAAGTAATGGAAAGATGGAAAGAATATTTCTCAGAACTCCTTGATGGTGAGCAAGGTCAAACATCAGAAATGATAACCGCTAGCACAGAAGAGGAAACCAATGGTGATGAAGATGACATAAAGATGGAAGAACTGAAGGCAGCACTGGAGAAAATCAAGATGGGCAAAGCAGCAGGGCATGATGGTATAACACCAGAAATGGTTAAGTACATGGGAGCATCAGGCGACCTGTTACTCCTAAGGGTCCTACAGGCAGCATGGTGCAACAAGACCATACCAAAGGATTGGGAGATCGCCATCATAACACCAATTTTCAAAAAGGGTGACAATCGACAGTGTGGAAACCATAGAGGCATATCCCTTCTCAGTGTCCCTGGAAAAATCTACTCTAGAATCCTAGAGCAGAGACTCCGACGCCTAGCTGAGCCACAATTGGATGAGGTCCAGTGCGGATTCCGAGCAAACCGAAGTACTCAAGACCTAATCTTCACACTCAGACAGCTGAGTGAAAAGGCCCTTGAGTACAAGAGTGAGATCCATCTTTGTTTCATAGATCTGGAAAAGGCGTTTGACAGGGTCCCTTGGAGCAAACTTTGGGACTGTTTGGCAAGGAAGAATATTCCAGCACCTCTGATTCATGCTATACAGAGCTTCTACAAGTCTTGCAGAAATTATGTGAGGACAGCAAACCATAAGTCAGAAGAGTTCAGGACCACCACTGGTGTAAGACAAGGTGATATCCTATCACCTTACCTCTTCATACTCCTTATGGACGATGTCATCAAGGCATGTAAGGAGAGAACAAGAAAGTATTCAGTGGGGTACTGGAAGATGAGACAGGTCTATATTTCAGAGCTGGCATTTGCTGATGATGTTGCCCTGATTGCTAAATCAGAGGCACATCTCCAATCCAACCTGCAAGTCTGGAAGGAAGAGCTGGAGAAGAGAGGGATGGTCATAAGCAGCTCTAAAACAAAATCCATGGTGATATCACGAGAAGAAAGAAGACATCAGATTAAGCTGGGAGAACAGGTCCTGGAGCAGGTCGACCACTTTAAATATCTCGGAGCTATTATAGACCGAAAGGGAGGCATCAAAGAAGAGTTGGCCACTCGAAAAGCAGCAGCTGGGAGACTTTTTCAGGCCATAAATCGAGGATTCCTCAGCAAGAGAGAGGTTGGTAAGAAAACGAAGATGGCTGTATACCGCTCCACCTATGTCCCAGTCTTGACATATGGATGCGAGTCATGGGCAATGACTACAACCCATAACAGCCAGATCCAAACCTCAGAAATGAGGTATCTGAGGAAGGTGGTTGAAGTAACAAGAAGAGACATGGTACGCAACCAGACGATACGTCAAGGCCTAAAATGCCACCCCCTACAGACCCAAGTAGAACAGTCCCAACTAAGATGGTTTGGCCATGTCTGCAGAATGGGAGAAGATCGGCTACCACGACAAGCATGGGAAACAAAGAGCCAAGGATCCAGACCCCGAGGACGACCCAGAGTCCGCTGGGAGGACAACATTAGACAATCTTTGAAGGACCGAGGACTAGAATGGAACCAGGCCAGGAGGAAGACAGCCGATATAATAGTCTGGCGCTCTCTCTCTTCCAAACCTCTACACCTCACGGTAGAAGGGGAACGACTAAGTAAGTAAGTAAGATTCAAAGAAAAAGGGTGTTGAGAACCATATGAAAGACCAACAAATCAATAGGCCTACTCATAAAGTTGAACAAAACCTCCCAAAGTTAAGGATTTTTCAAATCAGTGGCAAAGTGGTAAGTATTAGAGCATTACCAGACAGTAAGATCATCAATGTACTAGAAACAGTTATAGATAAAGGGTCAATAACACACATAAAAAGACCAAATTATGGCATAATACTCACCATGAACATGACTGAAAAGTCAAAAGCTTTAATAAAACAAACTGAAGTAAGTCCTGTTCAAGTAGAATTGGCACACAGCATTAAAGCTAGGCTTGAATTAGTCAAAGAAACCAGGAAATGTGTAATTAAAGGAATACGTGTGAAGAAATAAGAACTAGACTACAAACAGAAAATCCAAAATATAGGATTCTTAAACTGGAAAGGATATCACAGAAATTAGGAACTTCAACTGTAATAATAGTTACATTAGAAGGACGAGAAATCCCATCACATTTCTTCAGTGGCAGTACTAAAATCAAAACAGAAGCTTACATACCACCAGTCATTCAATGCTCAAACTGCCAGAAATTTGGCCACACCAAAAGAACATGTTGAAGTAAGCCTAAATGCCGATATTGTGCAGGGGACCACACCTATGATCACTGCAAATTAGTAGAAGATGATAAGGATTACAGAACAAGAAATATAAACAGAAAATGTGCAAATTGTCTAGGAAACCACAGTGCACGTTTCCTAGGATGTCCACATTACCAACAAACAAAACTAGCTCTAATAAAACAAATCAGTACTAACACACCATTTAAAGTAGCACTACAACAACATCAATCATCAGTCGCTACACCTACAACTCCATCACCAAGAGAAATTACAGTCAGAACCAGAAATGCTGAAATAACCCAAAAGAAAAACAAAGTCCAAAAAATACTGATAAAAGATAGCAATCTACCAGAAGAAAGTGAAATATCCAAATCATCGGTAACAGAAGATATAGTGAGAAAGGCAGAAGAAATCTTGAAAACCATGAAAAACATACATCATGAAGTAGCTAAAGATGTGGCTAAATTAGCAGAACTCAAAGAAGAGAATGAAGATTTACTGAAAAGGATTGAGTCAGAAAGACAACTCATAATGAGTGAGCAAAAACGAACAGATAAAAAACAACTAGAAGAAATGTGGAATGAAAGAATGACAGATTGTCAAAAACGTATCCATTCTGTATCAAACATTGTGAAAGCCTTTATGCTGAATCTTCAAAGTGAACTACAAACTCACTTTAACAGAGAAACCAAAAATCTAGGAGACTTTGTTGTTAACAAATACATAAATATATTAAACACTTCTCAGAGTAAAAGAGTACAACACTATTTATAATAAACTTAAAAATTAAATAATGGAAGTACAGAACGTTAGAATAATACAGTGGAATTGCAGAAGTGCCCAAAAAAAAAAATCCCAGCATTAATAGGCATGTTTAAACAATCTAAAGTAATATTTGCCATTCAAGAGACTAATCTTAATCCGAGTCAACGTATTACCATCCCTGAATATAAAGTCTTTCGAAATGATAGAACAGAAACTCAAAAAGGAGGAGGTGTGGCATGTCTAGTTAATAAATCATATATAATCAGAGGCACATCTCCAATCCAACCTGCAAGTCTGGAAGGAAGAGCTGGAGAAGAGAGGGATGGTCATAAGCAGCTCTAAAACAAAATCCATGGTGATATCACGAGAAGAAAGAAAACATCAGATTAAGTTGGGAGAACAGGTCCTGGAGCAGGTCGACCACTTTAAATATCTCGGAGCTATTATAGACCAAAAGGGAGGCATCAAAGAAGAGTTGGCCACTCGAAAAGCAGCGGCTGGGAGACTTTTTCAGGCCATAAATCGTGTATTCCTCAGCAAGAAAGAGGTTGGTAAGAAAACGAAGATGGCTGTATACCGCTCCACCTATGTCCCAGTCTTGACATATGGATGCGAGTCGTGGGCAATGACTACAACCCACAAAAGCCAGATCCAAACCTCAGAAATGAGGTATCTGAGGAAAGTGGTTGAAGTAACAAGAAGAGACATGGTCCGCAACCAGACGATCCGTCAAGGCCTAAAATCCCATCCGCTGCAGACCCAAATAGAACAGTCCCAACTAAGATGGTTTGGCCATGTCTGCAGAATGGGAGAAGATCGGCTACCACGACAAGCATGGGAAACAAAGAGCCAGGGATCCAGACCTCCAGGACGACCCAGAGTCCGCTGGGAGGACAACATTAGACAATCTTTGAAGGACCGAGGACTAGAATGGAACCAGGCCAGGAAGAAGACAGCTGATAGAATGTTCTGGCGCTCTCTCTTCCAAACCTCTACACCTCACGGTAGAAGGGGAACGACTAAGTAAGTAAGTAAGTAATAACCGACTGGGAATCATTTAGAAAAGAAAATTTTGAAGGAATAACTATAACAGTATAAACTGAGTTAGAAGAAATAAATATAGTTAACCTTTACTGTTCAAGTGGAAACATAAACGAAAGAGATATCTCAGACGTGAATAAAAGAATAAACAACAGAACTATCATATTGGGAGATTTCAATGCTCATCATACAGCTTGGGGAGGCAATGTAATAGACAAATCAGGAAAACTACTGTTGGACTTCATTGAAAACAATGAACTAATAATACTGAATGATCGATCAGTAACAAGAATTAACCCTTGTGCAAATCAGCAAGACACAGCTATTGATATAAGCATTGTAACACCAAATCTTGCTAATGCAAAATGGGAAGTTATTCAGATCATTTACACATTGAAATAACATTAAAATATAATTACAAACCTAACAAACTTGTAGAAAAAACCGAAATTTTACTATAATAAAGCTAATTGGGTAGCTTTTCAGGTAGAAATGGAAAAGATAAAAATGAATAATATAGAAAATGAAAATATAGATGTATTTGCAGATAATCTCACGAAAGAAATATTACTAATAGCTGTTAAACATATACCAAATGCATATATGCCAGAACACATAATTCCACACCGCATTAAGGAAACAAAAAAGAATGAACATTGGAACAAAAACCCAGTACCATCATGGTGGACCGTTAGATGTACAGAAATTCAAAAACAAAGAAAACAAGCTCTACAAGAATATAGAAAGCATAGATCTGAAGATAATTTAGGTATTTATAAGAAAATAAGAAATGAATCAAACAGAATAATACTTAAGGCAAAAGAAAATCATTGGAGAAATTTCTGCCAAACACTGAACCCTACAACTAACTCTACAACAGATGTGTGGAATAAGTTAAAAGCCATTAAAGGCAGAACTAAACATATGATAATACCTAATATAAAAAGACCTGAAAGGGCAGAGACTGACTGGCAGAAAGCTTAGGTGCTGGCCAGGTACTACCATGGAGTTAGTTCTAAGGAAAATCTAGGACAGGCTGAAGTCAACAGAAGAGCAACACTTCTTAAAAAACTCAGTAAAGAAGTACCTTATAATACTTACAATTTATCATATTTAAATGCAGGTATTACAATGGAAGTTGAAAATACAATAAAGAACAAAACAAATATATCAGCTGGGCATGACATCTTGAGCTACGAAATCTTGAAACACATACCAAAAAGTACCATAGAAATTATAACATTCCTTTTTAACAAAATTTGGAATACAGGAAAAATTCCCAAAACATGGAAAACAGCAGTAATTATTCCAATACTAAAACCAGAAAAAGATGCCCATGATGCCAATTCATACAGACCAATTTCTTTAACTTCCCATCTAGGTAAAATATTAGAAACCAAAGTAAATCAAAGATTAAAGTTTTATTTGGAAAAGAATAATTTATATAATCAAACTCAGTCAGAATTTAGCAACAACAGATGCACTATGGATCAGATGATTAAATTGGGACATGAAGTAAAATCAGGATTTCAAAAGAAAGAAAAAACTGTAGTAGTATTTCTAGATATAGCTAGGGCTTATGATGAATGCTGGAGAGAGGGTGCTCTCTTTAAAATGAAGAAGATAGGAGTAACCGGTAAAATGTATAATTATTTTGAGAATTTTCTGCAAGATAGATATTTCACTGTTCCAGTAAACAATGATAGATCAGAACTGTATGAACAACAAAATGGAATACCACAAGGATCAGTAATATCTCCTTCAATTTTTACAATAAGAGTAAATGATTTAGGTGAAGAATTTAATGATATAACAAATAAATTGTCACAGTTTGCAGATGATGTTGCTATATGGATGTAGTGAAATCTGTGGGAACAAACGCTTAATTATTAAATAGGAGAGGGGAAGGAGTCCTTAATTTGAAAAGGAACGCTATTCACTAACCGCCTCTGGTTGGCTGTAGTGTAATAGACTAAGGGTTGTATAAAACCAATTAGTATTGGGTATAGGGGGCCACTAGATGAAAAATTTCTTACACTAAAGACGTTGTTGTTAGAGACAAGGCAAGAGTACTGTCTTGGTTGCTAATTCTGCATAGCAGCTATCTGTATCGCCCTATTCAACAACCTAGTGTATAAAGTTTCTTTGATGCGGTAAATATTGAAACCTTTATATTAACATTTATATTGTCATTTTTATCATTATTATGTATGCATTATTGAATCTGTATGAACCTAAAAGGGGAAACATGTATCTGGAGGGAAGCTAACATTAAACTCTGTGTTGTTTCACAGCGTTGTTAGGAACTGTATTAACCTGGTATAGAAAAGCCAGACAGGCTTTCGGCCATATGGGGAGAAAAGAAAATTAAATATTTATGATGAAAAGAAAAAGTTGTGTTATGACATAAGACCAGGAAGATCACTGGCCGTCTTCTTCAGCAAGTCACCGTGATTGTACATGACTTGATAGTATTAATGTAAAATGTTTCCTTTATCAAGGAAAATGTCAAACGGTGGTTTGAAAGTTATTTATCCAGAAGGGGGTACCAACCAAATTGAGAACGTTAACTAATTTTTTAGTTACCATACTGATGTCTGATGATATTGCCATGTTAGAATAATGAAAGAGAGAGATTATTAGATGCTGAGTGGGACACATTTGTATTGTTCCAGAGTTTCATCTACGAGTGAAAGTGAGCCCAGGTGACCTAACACCTGTCCTTAAAGTATGCAGTGAGGCCTAACTACTGAGTGCCTACACAGTGATTCACCTATAGAAGCAGAAGCGTGTCTTGGCAGTGGAGGCTGGCGTTTTATACATACTTCAACCAGCCTGGTTCCAGAGACCTCAGATAAGACTTGTCTGGGAAATTGATATCACAAACACTCCACTCTCTCAGTTTTCACTAGAGTATCAGACAGTGAGGAACAAAAACGTTCAATAAACTTGTACCCTTTTCTAGGAGCAAGAGATACTTGACATTTTCCCAGTTTGAGACATATAAATAATTGTGGGCTAACACCGACTCAATGACAGTTGTAAAATAATTGGTTGTAAATAATTTCATTATCATGTGGAGTTGATTATTCCTGTGTCAGAAGCATAACTAGATACAGGAAAATAAATTATAAAAAAATAATAAGTTACCTTTCTAAAACTTTACTCAGTGACTTGTTTAATCATTGTTTATTAGTAATAGGTGTAGTTGTTGTCTTGTTCATACTTTTCATCACATTGCATATACCCTAGACACTTGCTAGACAACATACACACACCAATACACTTCAGTAGGGGAAGATATAATCGGGTGAGGTCGTGGTGGAAGCAGACAAGTACCCTGTAAACTTATTTATATTTAATAAACCTCAGGGACTTGCATAGCTGACCTCACACCAGATACCATTAATATAATATTGAAACCAATAAGAACAAACAATTCACCACATTAATTGGGGGCTCGTCCGGGATTTAAAGGTTCTTAGTACCCTACATTAAGTGAGTCACTAGTCCCAGTATTTGTAAAATATAATAGTAAAAATAATCTGAGAGTGGTTTGAGATATCATTGCCCTTTGTCTTGTGTTTAGAGTTGGTTAATTAGTTAAGGTAGTGGATAGTATTTCATATTGTTAACTATAACATGGCGGATATGGCCAAATACAGATCTGCTGCTGTGCAGACTGCAAAGGAAATGAATTTAGATGGGCAAGCTCTAAATTCAGTATGTGACATCAGAGTGCGATAAGTATATGGAAAGGGAAGATAAGAGATTAGCTGAGGAGAAGAGAATTATGTTAGAGGATGCTAGGGAGCTTAAGAAATTAGAGGCTGATAGGGAGGCTGAGATCAAGAGGCTGCAGTTGGAGGAGAAGAAGCTTGAGGCTGAGGCCAGGAAAGAAGAAAAGAGGTTGGAGGCTGCCAAGGAGGAGAAGAGATTACAGATGGAGGCTGCTGAGAAAGAAGAGAAACGGTTACAAAGGGAACATGAGTTGCGACTAAGGGAGATGGAGTTACAAGGCCATGCTCCTGATAATGGAAGTAGCTCATCCACCTCCGACTCTGCTGCAAGCCAGGTTGCCTCAACATCAGCCATGGGGTTTCATTTGGAACCCTTTGTAGAAAAAAGAGGATGATATTGAATCATTCCTCTCTAGATTTGAGGCATTAGCTACTATGTATGGGCTAGAGAAAGAGAGATGGAGTATGAAGGTATCTCAGGGGCTTAGGGGAACCTCTTATGAGGTCTTCACCAAACTGAGCAAGGATGATCAAGATGACTACGACATTCTTAAGCAAGCTCTTCTAGTTAGATATGAGAAAAATAGTGAATTTTACAGAAAGAAATTTAGGGATGCCAAACTGTTGACTGGAGAGAATTACCACCAGTTCTCTGCTCGCCTGGAGACATACCTGGAGAAATGGACAGCTCTGGGGAAAACCCAAGATTTAAAGGAAATAATTATGACTGAGCAGTTAAGAGAGTCCATGGCTCCAGACCTGAGAAATTTTCTCACGGAACAGGGTGCTGAGAGGCTGGGGGGAGATCTTAAATGTGGCTGAGAGATATCAGGCAGCCCAGTCTGAGATAGCAAGTTTAAAGAAGAAGCCTATAGACCATAATAAAGCTCCACAAAACCAAAATCAACCTAACTATGAACACAGAGATAAGATTAATAAGGATAAACCCTATTATGATAAGCCAAGTTTGACCAACGAGATAGAAACTCGCATTTCAGAGAAAGGAGACCCTACAAACCAGAAGGGAAATATTGTAAAGTATGTAGGATGAATAATCATAATACTATTGACTGTGGTAGGAAAGTTCCTCCATATCACGCGGCCTGCATGATAACAGTGGACAAGGGGAAGAAGAAATTGACAGAGAATCATATTAATCTTCAACATCCCCCATCTGTGAAGAAGTGACATGTAATGGTGCCAAGGTTAGGTGCCTTTACGATTCAGGTTTAGAATATGACTCAGTTGTGAGTGCAACCCTAGTGCACCCTGAACAGTACACCACAGAGAAAGTGGAGCTACAAGGGGCCGTAAAGGGAATAGACACCATGACACTTCCAGTAGCCAAGATCAATGTAGAGACAAGGTACGTGGAAGGAGTGATCAGAGCAGCCGTGTGTGACGACCCTAATTACCCGCTGGTGTTAGGAAGTAAATATGTTTTTCTAGGAAAGTCCCCGGTAAAACCTGTGGTAATGGCCACGCTTCAGGTTAGGTCGACCCCTAGTAGAACGGAGGAGGAACCACCACTAGTTTATTCTCATAAGCAGATGAGAAAGGCCCAGGCAAAGGATAAAACATTAAAACCTTGCTTTGACAAATTGCCAACAAGCCATGCACACCCTAAGAAAGGACAATTTTTATTTGAAGGAGGGACTGCTCTTCAGGAAGGCTAGAGCAGGATCCAAAGAACAGGGACAGTTGGTATTGCCAATTCCCGACAGGGAAAAGTGATGGCACAAGCTCATGTTGTACCCGACGGTGGACACCAGAGGAATGGAACCACACGTCAAAGGACATCGGAAAAATATTACTGGCCCCAAGTAGCTGCTGATATTGCACAATTTGTGGGGGCCTGTGAAAAAATGTAGCAAGGTACATTCCCCAAGTTGGGAAAATCATAATCAGATGCCAGCCAAGCATTCTGAAACATATGGGCTTAAAAATAACAAGGAAAATAATAAGGTTGACATAGAGGATAGGTATCCACCTTCCCACCAACAGTTTTCACCGAAAATATTTAGATTAGCAACTCTGAGAAGGACATCCAGAGAAAATAGAAACTCAGACCAGTCAACCCAGGCTCAGTTTGAAGCCGCAGTTAGGGAACTGGCTGAAATTAATATTGAAGATAATCCGCCAGATTTGAACCCGAAACAAAATGTTAGAAGAAAAGTGGGGAGTGGACGAGTGAGCAATTCGGAAAATGCACACAGTGCTTCACAATATGGCTATTAATTTAGCATGAAAAGGGCACTGGTGACATTGGTAGTCACCCGACCCTACACCGTCCAAGGGGAAGTATTGATCGGACCCTGGATGGAGATCACCCACACATATTATAGCAAAGCTAAGGGCGAATTGATTTCTGATGCAGAAACTCATTTCCCTACATATTATCTTATTTCACCAAATTGTCGGTAGGCGGAGAATATAGTTGGTGAATATGGCCTCCATTTGAGTGGCACAATATAGAATATTATTAGAAGGGTGTTTCCATATTCAATCAAGCCTGAGATCAGACCAATTGTTGGCTGTGAACATTTCGGAGGAGCAGAGTGCCTCCATTGTTGCCTTTTTGAATTGAGGATAGTCCGAGTGTTTATTAAGGCTGATCAGGAAATTATTGGATCCCCTACACAACTCAGATATCACCATATAGATCAACTCCTCATAACGTACAATTTGAGGAACATCTAATATTCTCGAGACATGTAGTTGAGCAGACTCAGAGAAGAGAAATGGTGAATACTGATTGCTAAGCAGCATTAAGACAAGCAGTAACACTTGCAGCTGTTCAGTAACATAACTGAAATAGATTCTTGGATTGCAGAGATCTGAGGCAGCTTTCTTAAGTTGTGCTTACTTTGAATGACCCCACTGCAGAAATCCATGAAAACACAAGGGCAGGAAAAGCCTAGGGAATAGTACTTTGTTTACGCTAATTGTCTCACAGATAATAACTCGCAGTGAATGCATGTTTTAGGAAGGGAGGTATGTAGTGAAATCTGTGGGAACAAACGCTTAATTCCACAGCACGTTCAATTTGCATACCGAAGTAAGGGCCTAAACGATTTGCCGCGGTTTAACATTATACACTTTTGCTAGCGTTGGCTTTGAGATTTAAATATTTTCTTGTGCCAGAAATGCGATACCATGAATGGCGTTTGTATTTTTCTCGATCCGCGTTCTGGGGACACGCATTGTGACGTGGCGCCGTTAGGTCTACAGGCATAAGGCAGTTTAAAATAAAAGAAAAAAAATTAAGGTTAACGTCCTATTTGTTTTGAAAATGCCGTACGAAATTAAATAGGAGAGGGGAAGGAGTCCTTAATTTGAATATTTAAGGTCAGTTTTATTTGAAAAGGAACGCTATTCACTAACCGCCTCTGGTTGGCTGTAGTGTAATAGACTAAGGGTTGTATAAAACCAATTAGTATTGGGTATAGGGGGCCACTAGATGAAAAATTTCTTACACTAAAGACGTTGTTGTTAGAGACAAGGCAAGAGTACTGTCTTGGTTGCTAATTCTGCATAGCAGCTATCTGTATCGCCCTATTCAACAACCTAGTGTATAAAGTTTCTTTGATGCGGTAAATATTGAAACCTTTATATTAACATTTATATTGTCATTTTTATCATTATTATGTATGCATTATTGAATCTGTATGAACCTAAAAGGGGAAACATGTATCTGGAGGGAAGCTAACATTAAACTCTGTGTTGTTTCACAGCGTTGTTAGGAACTGTATTAACCTGGTATAGAAAAGCCAGACAGGCTTTCGGCCATATGGGGAGAAAAGAAAATTAAATATTTATGATGAAAAGAAAAAGTTGTGTTATGACATAAGACCAGGAAGATCACTGGCCGTCTTCTTCAGCAAGTCACCGTGATTGTACATGACTTGATAGTATTAATGTAAAATGTTTCCTTTATCAAGGAAAATGTCAAACGGTGGTTTGAAAGTTATTTATCCAGAAGGGGGTACCAACCAAATTGAGAACGTTAACTAATTGTTTAGTTACCATACTGATGTCTGATGATATTGCCATGTTAGAATAATGAAAGAGAGAGATTATTAGATGCTGAGTGGGACACATTTGTATTGTTCCAGAGTTTCATCTACGAGTGAAAGTGAGCCCAGGTGACCTAACACCTGTCCTTAAAGTATGCAGTGAGGCCTAACTACTGAGTGCCTACACAGTGATTCACCTATAGAAGCAGAAGCGTGTCTTGGCAGTGGAGGCTGGCGTTTTATACATACTTCAACCAGCCTGGTTCCAGAGACCTCAGATAAGACTTGTCTGGGAAATTGATATCACAAACACTCCACTCTCTCAGTTTTCACTAGAGTATCAGACAGTGAGGAACAAAAACGTTCAATAAACTTGTACCCTTTTCTAGGAGCAAGAGATACTTGACATTTTCCCAGTTTGAGACATATAAATAATTGTGGGCTAACACCGACTCAATGACAGTTGTAAAATAATTGGTTGTAAATAATTTCATTATCATGTGGAGTTGATTATTCCTGTGTCAGAAGCATAACTAGATACAGGAAAATAAATTATAAAAAAATAAGTTACCTTCTAAACTTTACTCAGTGACTTGTTTAATCATTGTTTATTAGTAATAGGTGTAGTTGTTGTCTTGTTCATACTTTTCATCACATTGCATATACCCTAGACACTTGCTAGACAACATACACACACCAATACACTTCAGTAGGGGAAGATATAATCGGGTGAGGTCGTGGTGGAAGCAGACAAGTACCCTGTAAACTTATTTATATTTAATAAACCTCAGGGACTTGCATAGCTGACCTCACACCAGATACCATTAATATAATATTGAAACCAATAAGAACAAACAATTCACCACAATGGAGGACTGGGAAACATCTACCAAACTTATATAAGGATCTACAAAAGCAAATAAATAAAGTATGTAAATGGATGACAAAATGGGATTTTCAACTGAATAAAAAAAACAACATTGGGAATGATCTTCAGTAAAGGTAGGGTTATAAAAAATAAAATTATAGACATAAATATCCAAGGGCAAAACATTAATACAGTGCAAACCACTCGATATCTAGGAGTTGACATTGGACCAACAGCTAAACTGGAATAAACACATCGATAAACTAGTGGAGTCTTGCAGAGGACTGAATAACTTATTAAGATATTTGAAAGGTAATGGATGGGGTGCAAGCACTAAGACAATGCTCACTTTTTATAAATCTTTTATTAGAGGAAAAATAGATTATGGAAGTATAATATATGACTCTGCTGCACACAGTAACAAGATTAAATTATACAGAATTCAGCATAAGGCTTTATGCACAAAGCAGGTGCAATCAGATCAACATCAATGGGAGCTATAGAGGTGGCTTTAGGAATTCTACCCTTAGAATTACGGAGAAAGGAGTTAAGACTAAATTACATGAACAGAGTTATGTTAGATAAGTCTCACCCAGCACATACAGCTTTTACCAGATGCCAAATAACAACTCAGGCCAATCCAATGAAGATGGAAGTGTATGGAGGAAATTGTCCATATGGGTACATTAAATACATCAATTAATAAAAGTTGTGAATACAAGCCAGTGATTCCGCCCTGAGAGATCAAGAAACCAGACACGGACTACCACCTAGCAGAAATACTTAAAAAAACATATCATATAGAAAATATTAAAAACACAGCCAATAAATATATACAACAAATATCAAAAGACAGCATTACTGTGTACACAGATGGATCCAAGGGAGAGGATGGCAAATTGGGGATAGGAATATATATTCCAATATGGAAAGTGGCAAAAGAATATAGCATCACGGAAAATACATCCATTTTCACTGCAGAGATGGTGGCAATACTAAAAGCACTAGAAATATTCTCTAATAACCCTCCCAAAAAAAACTAACAGTTTTAACTGACTCTCTTTCAACAATTAAAGCACTTAGAAACTTACGAGAATGTAGTAGACCTGATATAGCGGAGGAGATATTTCTGGCTACTACATACTTATATTCCAGAGGATGTTCAGTCTTAATTGCTTGGACATCTTCACATGTTGGCATAGAGGGAAATGAAAAGGCAGATAAAGAAGCCAAGAAAGGTAGATCTGATAAAAATCTTATAAATGTAGGGATGAGTAAATCAGAGATTAAGAGCTTAATTAAAGATTTAATAACAGATGAATGGAAAGCTGAGTGGGATAAAAATCTGAAAGGAAGACATGCATATAAGATGTTCAAGGCTCCAACAAGAAAATGTCAGATATCTAGGGAATTGAAAATTCCCAGTAATAAGAAACTTCTCAGACTACAGCTGGGAGAAGGCTATTTCAGAATAGAAGAACCTTACTGTGCTGGATGTCTTCAAGACAATAATACATAATATTTCTTGTTAAAATGTAAGAGGTATGAACAAATGAGAATACCAATATTAGATTATTTGCAGGCATCAGACTTACCTATAAATATAGAAGAGGTGTTAAGAATAGACAGACCTAGGGAACTACATAATATAGTCAAACAATATTTAACACGAACAAAGGTTAATATATAGTGGTTAGGAATGTGAAGGTCTGATGCTGTTCTTACAATGCATATGACTTTTAACAGATGAAAGTCAATTAAGTAGCGATTAAAGTTAGTTATATAACTGGAACCATCAGGCCTTTACACCCCTCCACTTTAATATTATTCTTGTTCAGAGTTTCTTCTTGATTTTGTTAGTTATTATTTTTTTTAAACATATAAGCATAATTGATAATTGTGATTTTCCCTATTTACAATTATTTGACAAATGTGATGTCACTATCTCATATCGGCAGTTGTTCATATTATTTGGAATTGAAAACAATATATATCCTAATTATAACCCATCAGAGGTTGAACGGGATATTTTTCATCATTAATTTTTTTTAAAAAAGTGTGTGTGTGTGGGTAAGAGAGAGAGAGAGAGAGAGAGAGAGAGAGGGAGAGAGAGAGAGAGAGAGTGCAAGAGAAAGAAAGACATCAAGAAAAACAGAAAGAGAGACAGAAAGAAAGTGAAACCGGAAATAAGACATAAGGAATGTTAACTCCCAAGAGGGTATTTTCTGGCGACATCTTAAAAAAAAAACAAACAAAAAAAACAACCATTAAGTTACAGACTCTCATCAAACACTTTATACCCAAACTATAACCCACACGGGGTTGAACCGGGTATTCTCTGCACGAGAAACACATATATCTTATGTATGGATCAAAATAACAACAACCTTTTATAAATGGGTACTTCTGCAAAACAGAAGGATTGAAATGTATGATGGAATTTTTTTGTTTCTTTCGTATCGTCGCATATGAGGCAAATGAATGGGGATGGCAATCTCAAAATGTAAAAAGAATTGCTACACAAACTGGCACTGGAAATACACACGAATGCTTTGGTGCAAGTTTTATGTTATGGGACCAACTGCCGCAGTGACTCGATTCTCTACAGGAAGAGAAAAGGGAAATGATGATGATTGTGGTGATGAAAGTTAACAGAGGATGGCACCTATATATGTTACAGAGACAAGTGGCAACTGATAAATAATAAAAGAAAATAAGTAAATAGTAAACACACATAAGAAAGAAAGAAAGAAAGAAAGAAAGAAAGAAAGAAAGAAAGAAAGAAAGAAAGAAAGAAAAAGATAGATAGAAAGAAAGACATGCTAACAGACGGTCTAACAGACAATCAGACAGACAGAAAGTAAAATAAAGAAAAAAGGAATAAAGAAAGACTGGCAAACAAACAGTCAAACAGACAGAAAGAAAGACAGAAAGAAAGACAGAAAGACAGAAAAAAAGAAAAGAAAGAAAGACTAACAGACGATAAAACAGACAGACAGTCAGAAAGAAAGAAAGAAAGAAAGAAAGAAAGAAAGAAAGAAAGAAAGAAAGAAAGAAAGAAAGAAAGAAAGAAAGAAAGAAAGAAAGAAAGAAAGAAAGAAAGAAAGAAAGAAAGAAAGAAAGAAAGAAAGAAAGTAAGTAAGTAAAAAGGAAAGAAAGAAAGACAATAATAAACGAAGGAAGAAAGAGATGACACGACAACAAATTCTCCCCGTGAAACCGAACCATGGAATATTCAAATGGCGTCATCGCTTCCCTGCGTGGAAGAACACACAGCCAACTCACACTCCCAAAAAGTGACTCTGACGAATGGCGATGGTCATTCTAAAGTAACCATACGCAACTAGGGAGTGAAGGTTTCGGAAATACCCAGACAATTACAGACTCAATCGCCTATTTAACATTAATCTATAACAATGTAAATTTCAGTTTATAAATAGTACATTCGTATCTTGGCTACTGATGACAAATATTGTCACTATCAGTCAAAGAAGAACAGAAAATAACACAGGAGATAAGACGGGAAAGGTCCTCAAATCATTATTTAGGGGGGTGGACAGCACCCAACGAAATTCCAGAAGTTGCAGTAAGGCTATTCTGTCTTTGCCACCTTGAGATCCCCTGAAACTATGAGTACCCCTGAAACTATGAGACCCTCTGAAACTATGAGACCCCCTAATACTATGAGACCCCCTGAAACTATGAGACCCCCTGAACCTATGAGAACCCCTGAAACTATGAGACCCCCTGAAACTATGAGACCCCCTGAAACTGAGACCCCCTGAAACTATGAGACCCCCTGAAACTATGAGATCCCCTGAAACTACGAGACTCCCTGAAACTATGAGACCCCCTGAAACTTTGAAACCCCCTGAAACTATGAGACCCCCTGAAACTATGAGAACCCCTGAAACTATGAGACTCCCTGAAACTATGAGTACCCCTGAAACTATGAGACCCCCTGAAAGAGACCCCTGAAACTATGAGATCCCCTGAGACTACGAGACCCCTGAAACTATAAGACCCCTTGAAACTATAAAGGACAGTTCTTCAATTTACTTACAGGGGGGAAAAAATCAACTTAAAGTAATAAAATAAACAAAATTCACCACACATCAACCACACAACTCACACACACATAGCTCATCTGGGGAAAGATCAAAAGAACTGGTAGCAGGAGACCAGTGAAATCATGGTGCACTTGGACCAGAAGCACAACAAATGACCTGAAAATGCGTTACGCACGCTAACGGCGTTGCGGCGGTTATTATTATGCGTTCTTCGTATGCCCGTCGCGTAATTTTCAAATACAAGCATTAACCAGGCAATCTCAGGTCAAAATTACACCTCAGGTAAGCTAACATTCCGTTACCCACAATGACGTTTCATTCATATCAAAGAATAACATTTTCTTTGATGTCGTGGACCCAAGCGCAGTCCCGCTAGAGAGCGTCGCGTCCTCACATAGCGGACCAATCGCGCTGTCGATTCAAAGCGTTGGGTTTCCCCAGGAGTTAAAACTCGGACAGCGATTGGTTGGGACGTTGTCACCTGCGCGTGCGTTACCGAATCCCTATCGCTTTGATGTATAGACGGTGCAGGTGTTTGTGATGGATCCATTGTTTCTATAACCAACCCAATCATTTAGGGGAAGCTCGCTTATATTCCGAATCATAGAAATAATAATAACAACAACTAACCCTTGCGCCTAAATATGGCTGGCGTTACACTGTACAATTTACAGGTGACCTAGTTTCTTATGAATCACGAGCGAAAGGCAACAGACAAGCATCTAACAGTTATGTAAAAAAGAAATATGAATGAAGCCTCTCTTATCCGTTTGGAATACTAAATGAGCAAAGACGTTAAGGTAATTTTAAAAAAGCGGCCTGATGATACGACGGCCTTAGCTAACAGAAGAGTTAGAAGGGATTAATTCGAGACCTGAAGGTTACATTGGAGACCGGTGCAGATAGGCAGCGTTATAGTTTTGGGCAACTTGAGAGAATAAACAGCACTAAACTACAAACAGTATTCTAGACAGTGCTCGAAAGTGCTGGAAACGAGACAAATATTGTTGTCCTGTTATCAGCCATCTCTCTCTCTCTCTCTCTCTCTCTCTCTCTCTCTCTCTCTCTCTCTCTCTCTCTCTCTCTCTGTTTGCATGTGACAATAAAGGAAATCAGTATAAAAAATTTGAGAAATGAAGGACAGAATTTCAGACGGGCCTGCGTGACAACCGGCGTGATGCTGACCACATCACCCCTAGTGTGCCGATGGTCAAGAAAATATGGGCCTAACACCATATTCCCAATATGCCTCAATGGGCGTGTAACGGGATCCTTTACCTTTTTTTTCCCCTGCGTGACAAGTTCTCAACGCTCTGAAAATAAAGTTCCTTCGTTCGTTTTCTCTCTCTCTCTCTCTCTCTCTCTCTCTCTCTCTCTCTCTCTCTCTCTCTCTCTTTCTCTCTCTCTCTCTCTCTTTCTCTCTCCACCCGCAGTGGCGTAATTACAAAGTAATGGACCCCGGACACAAATTAGGTGGGGCATTCCGAATATAATGGGGTCAACAGTTATAAACAATCTCTATAAGAAATGTAACTACTTACATCATCATCATCATTAACCCTCGGCTTTCCAAGGATCACAGGCCTTCAACAATATTGTGCCAGATCCTCTTGAACTGTGCCATCCACTCAAGATCTTTCCATGTTTTCTTTACCCCTTGCGCTTCTGCCTTTAGAAACTGGGACATGTTATGACTTTAAACGCAGGAGTAAAGAAAATTAAAAGGATTTATATATAATGGAGAGGGTCCCTCATTACCACTACTTTGATGGGGCCACCGGGACGTACCCGGTCCACTCTGACTGTAGTTATGCCAATGTTCCCTCCCCGTCAAAAAAATAAACAACCACAACAACACAAAATCTCCCACAAACAAACAAAAACAATTTAAAATAAACAACAATCGAGAATTTTCATGTTCCACGTCCCACTGGATTAGGATGCCATGTTTTTGCAAGTTCATTTCGTCTGTCTTTCAAAAATTTAAACCCCAAATTCATTAACTAAGACATGTTTTTGCCACTTTAAATACCTCGGAGCTGTCATAGACTGGAAGGGAGGCATCAAAGAAGATTTGGCTACCCCAAGAGCAGCAGCTGAGAGACCTTTTCAGGCCATAGAGCGAGGATTCTTCAGAAAAAGAGATGTTGGCAAGAAAACGAAGATGGCTGTATACTACTCCACCAATGTCCTAGTCTTGACATATGGGTGAGTCTCATGGGCAAGGAGTACAACACACACAAGTCAGTTCCAAACCTCAGAAATGAGGTATCTGAGAAGGGTGGTTGAAGTAACAAGAAGAGACATGTCAAGGCTTAAAAACCCAACCCCTGCAGACTCAAGTAGAACAGTCGCAACTAAGATGGCCTGGCAATGTCTGCAGAATGGGAGAAGATCGGTTGCCACGGCAGGTATGGGAGGCTAAGAGCCAGGGGTCCAGACCTCCACGACGACCCAGAGTCCGCTGGGAGGACAACATTAGACAATCTCTGAAGGACCGAGAGGAGGACGGCCGATAGGATAGTATGGCGCTCTCTCTTCCAATTATCTGCACCTCACGGTAGAAGAGGAACGACTAAATAAGTAAGTAAGAAATGTTTTTAATTCACATAAAAATAGACATTATATCCGTGGTAAATATTTCCGTAAGAACTAATCTTTTGTTTGCTTCACTTATCTTTGAGTGCTACATAAAAGAGATCATCCTTAGCAATTTGTATCGCTTTATAAGAAAATTATATGCCTTAAGTTTAGTTCTCGCTTTAAAAAAAATAAATAAATCTACCTTCATCAAACGAGCGTTTTCCCCAGATGATGACCAATAGATCGTAACACAGGCCGTTCATTTGTCATTTATCCTACTAAGGATTTCCACAATCTGCGTTTATATATACGTTTCCTCTTTAAAACATGCGCAAACAGGCAAACCTGAAAATCAGCCCGTTTCCTTTCAAGTCTTTGCCTTTTATGTTGTCTCTGTCTCTGATATTCTACCATGTTTTACTTTCCACTAGATTCTTCCCTCCAAATATATTTTTTTTTCAATCCAAGGGTCACTTACAATGTCTGTCTTTGCGTATCGTGGATACATTTCCAAAGCAATTATTTTTAATTCTGAAAGCGTGGGATGTTCTATAATTTCAGCACATTATATGTTTACTTATGTTTATTGCCTCATTGTGTTTCTTGGGGTTCTGTGATTAAACAAAGAAAGAATATCACTACTCCTCCCTGCAGACATGTCGTAGGTGGCGGATAGTGTGAGTTTGTTCTTGTGGGTCTATAACTTCACAATGTAAACACACACACACACACACACACACATATATATATATATAGTGGCTAAGGTGCGGCAGGTGGGGCACGTGCCTTGGGGGTCACATTTTTTTTAGGTGACGCCATTTTTATTGTTAAAAAGTGCAAAAATTTCGCTTCTTATTTATGACAATCGCATTTATCCCACTTTCCATCATCCAAGTTATTTTTAAATATCTAGTAAAATAAACAGTCAATTATTTTGCTGTTTTCAAATTTGTTCTAAATAACTGTAACAATTAGTTAAACACGCAATGGTAGATTTTGGCATTTATAAAATGAAAAGGTATCGACAAAGTGAGAAATAAGAACGTGGTTACAGTTATAAAACTATTGTTAGCAACAATATAAGTTTAATTTTTTTTACAATAAAAGTGTATTTCGTTTTTATTACTTTGTAACCGGTATTATAACGAATAACCAGTATGAGTACCATTGTAACAATTCAGGCAGAATTTTAAATAACAATTTTCAATGGACACCATTTCCTTTTTTGCCCTGGGGGCCATCAACCCTAATTACCCCAATATATATATATATATATATATATATATATATATATATATATATATATATATATATATATATATATATATATATATATATATATATATATATATATATATATATATATATTGCTCACTAACTGAATGAATTTTCTAAGTCACATCAGATACAAAACACACACTATAAATAGAACGTGTGCGCCTGAAGAAACTTTGGCGGGTTTCGAGTGTGTTAACAGTCATTGTTCTCACCTCTCTGGTTGGTGGAAAGAAGAGCAGATGTTGCTCACACAAAATTTAGGCGCGTGGCTGCGATCAATATCGTCTAGCTTTTAACTTCTGCGTTTTTTCTCCCTCCTAACAGCCTAAAATAGGCACTGTTAACAAAACTGCAAGAAAGTTTGGTTTCAGATTTGATGTTTACTCAAAAACGCAATCTGGCAATTAATGAAAGTTCATAACCAAAGCGAGGCCAAATTTTACAATGTGTATTTACGTTTAGATATATGTGCAAGTATATACTTCAGAAGACCGCGAGGTTTTTTTTTATATTTGGACTTGAGCCCTAATATAACCAACGAACCTTGTGTTTAGGTTAAACGGTGCGTGCCTCGCCAAATTAGACAAGTCTTCTAATTTTAAAAATAAAAATGTACAAGTACTGTACAATAAAGTGTTAATAGTACTAAAAATTAATTAAAGATCAAGCCACGAGATAATTCTTCCCTGATTGAAGCGTAAACAAAATTTAGGCGCAAGAATGAAAAATATGTTACTTGTTTCCTTGTCTTCTTCTTCTTCCTCTTCTTCTTCTTCTTCTTCTTCTTCTTCGTACACTCTCAGACGTTTGAATATTTTCAAAAAAGGCAGTGGTCTGCTTAAGGCTATTTGCATCTCCATAGAGGTTTTTTTTCTTCCGAAAATGGTACTTATGCAGCAGAAATATCAAGACAGTCCTATTGTGTGGCTCTGAATTATGGAGAAGGAAAAAAAATGACAAGATATAATTTACAGACTTTTTTAAAATAACTAATTGCCTGCGCAGAATAAAGGTAGTCACATAGCAGATACTTCCGTAGGGGGGTGAAGTGTTAGAGACTCCACTATACTAGGTCCAGCATCGATAGGTAGGGTGACCAGTTTCTTTCCTCGCTGCCTTTTCCTCCCTTAACTCAAATGCAAAGTCAGGTACCCATTTACAGCTGGATAGATTGAAGCGTTTCGATTCTGTGAGTTGAACCCGACACCTTTACAGAGAGAGATCACCGCTCTAACCACTCTGTCAATCGGACGCTCGTGCGCAGGATACAAAGTTTGAAATCGTATGACAAGATGACCAGTGTGGAACTGATGGAAGGAACCAGACACATACAACTGGAACATGGTCTAGGAGGAAGATACTGGCATTGGATAGGACAAGCATTGAGAAAACCAGTTGATAGCATTACAAGACGGTTCTTATTCCGAAAGCATCAGGGTAAGAGAAAAAAGAGACGAAAAAGCACATTGAGAAGGTAATTTGTCACAGACATAAGAGGGTTAAAGAAGACATACAAGGACCTTAAAGTGATGGCACATGACGGGACAGCCGAGCATGATTTTGTTGACGGCCTAGGCTAATAGATCTAACATATACATAAATAATGATAGTAGGCGCAGCGACGACAGAAAAGTCTGGTTTTTTTTTTTTTTTTTTTTAAAGTATCATGTTTAAATATTACGCCTTACATTCAATAAAGAAAAAAAAACATGCTGACATTTGGGGTCTTTTGCATGGAGTGACTTAGTATTTACTCTCTTAATACCCGGAAACGAAAGTAAATTTACATATCACAGCATGGTGGACTATTTCTGCCGGGTGGTATTCTTTTTATGTAATCTTTTTATTTATTTTATTACATCTTTTACTTAGCTATTCACTTTCTTTGCTTTCTCTGACGAAGACATTGTGGCCGCAAAGTAGGCAATGTTCATTGCCTTTTGTTCTAGTAAGACGAATTACTTTTTCAATATTATTATTTTTTTTTTTAATAAGCACACCCTTCACCACGTTTAACAGCAGTCCTCGCCATCTGCTTAAAACGAACGAAAATTTAGTGGTGAACTGTTACATACTTTTCACCAATATTTTAAAATAAATAATTAAATACAAAAGTAACGGGCACAAAAAGGTCAACGACAGAGAGCAAACAGTGATAGAGAGATAAAGAGAGAGACAGGGCGAGAGAGACAGACAGAGAGATAGAAGGAAAGAGAGATAGAGAAGAGAATGAATGATATAAAGGATGAAAGCCACCAAAAAGAGCGCGTCGTCTGCATTGTTTTGAAAACATCAAACGATAGCTCACGAATGAAGCGTAGGCCTAGAAAACAAAGCGCGCGAGAAGTCGCTTTCCAAAATGAAGAATTCTAAAATTAGCTTCAATTGAGATTAAAGCCAAAACGTCTGGTTCTTTTAAAATGCCACTGATACAAGAGAATTGATCGATTCATCCTTTAATCTATATTAATATTGTTAATTAATATACACTCTTTTCACAGACATAACATGAAGCGTTAGACTAGCATCAGGCAACATGGGGTCTCTGGGGATCCATTGTTGAGGTGCTCTAAAGATCTACCATGATAAATTAATGATTCAGGTTTCCGAGTATTTGGAATTTTAAATAAGTGCAGCATGTATGAAAGTTCAAGCGGTCGAAAATTCAAACTAAATAATATTTTACCAAAAGCTAACTTCACTTCAAAGAAATCAGCGCGGTCCTGTATCATACAGTCCATAATTAAAGAGTCCACGGGAGCCGCGCTGGTGTAATAGTTACCATATTGCGCTGGCGATCAGGTCTTCAAGGTTCAAGACCGGGCGCGGGCATTTGAAAGAGTGTCATCGACCGGGATTGTGACTGATTAACCTGAACGGCTCCTGAGATTTTTTTTTTTTTTTTCGTACGCCCGCTAATACTCGAGGCGAAATCTCAGGTTATTTTTAATGTCTAACCTGACATTGATTTTTACGTGAGTATCCTATTTTCTTGTACAGAGACAAGTGTCCCTCGCCATTCAGGCAGATACTCGCCGTTTTCGGAGGTGCTCCTGAGATAAACCCTCTGTGGATTGGAAGGAGCGAAGCTCCTGACCGGGTTGGAAGGAAAGTTCACAGGCTCCCCAGCCTCGCAATGACTTGTCATTGGGCCGAAGAGCTGAAAGCCCAAGTGCCGCTGGTTAAAAAAAAAAAAAAAAAAATAGTCCACAATTAATGGGCGGAGCTACAGTAAGATGCTATTTTCAAAAATAGCCGAGGGATACCGATACAAGTGCGCAAGGCTGACGTACGACAGCAATAGCTATTCATAACAACGCATTTGATGGTATAATGGTTTTGGTTGCTATGGAAACAGCGGCCATGTTGGATTTTTACACCTATATTTCGATTCCTTAAGGCTATTTTATTTTGTAGAGTCATGTGCACAAACGTTTAAATGAAGCTGATCATTGTATTTTAAAACTTTTGTCAGAGTAGATTTTAGATAACGTAAGGAGAACCTGAAATATAGAACTTTAAACTTTGTACCTAAAAATAGTAACAATTTTTTCTTCAAAATTTTACAACATAATTTGCAATAAATCAAAATTTTAATAAGATATCAAAAATCACATCTGATAAAAGTTTTGTTATCCAGTGGAAAGTGTTTGTGCCAAACCTTCTATTAATTGACTAAAAAATACGCAAGTTATTTGAAAATTTGTAACATAAAGCAAGGTTCTGAGAAAATCATGATTTTTAAATTGTAAAAACTCAGTTGCTTAAGAAAGTACAATATACAAAATCAAAATGCATTTACTTAGAATTGGCTATGACAAATGATGTTGACATATTTAGATTCAGGAGAACATAAATTATCGGAGGAGTGACTAATCTAAATTTTCATTTTTGTGCTATTTTGACTTGACTTTCATCCAATGTCACTGAAAGCCAGCTCTTCGTGACCTTGATGCCATTATGTGGTACTGCGCAGTTCGTATAAGCTGTTTTGGGCTGCTATAAAGTGTATTGTCAATGGATGGGATGTGTGTGTGGTAGGAGGATTTGTCTCATTCCCGGGAGTGAAGGCACAGTAGTAGATGGTGTTCTACTGTCTCCAACGGGTTTGGGCAGGTTGTACATTTTGCTATATATTTGTTGAACACATTCTGTTTCTGTGGCCATTTAGTGTAGAGTGACCTGTTCTGTGAGGGCCCTGGACATAAATCCAGCAACCTGGTAGGATGAAGCTGCCGAACGCACCAAGTGGCGATGCTCTCTACGGCGCCACCTCAGATTGGGCGAAAAGAAGCTCTCACGTCAAGCAGAAGAGAGGAGAAAACGTCGAAAGGAACACCAGGAAAACAAGCAGCTGAGGGCTGTCACCTAAGGTGCGCATTCCCATAGTCAGTTATGACTGAAGGGGCTATTATTGTTATTATTATTAGTAGTAGTAGTATTACATTATGACCTGTTCGCAGTCAGAAGATTTTGGTTTGATATTTTCGTTCAATATGGTTGACTATTTTGACTTAAAATGCGGGTTGCTCTCCCCCTTAAAATGAAAATTTGCAAACGACTTACTTAGTCGTTCCCCTTCTACCATGAGGTGTAGAGGTTTGGAAGAGAGAGCGCCAGACTATCCTATCGGCTGTCTTCCTCCTGGCCTGGTTCCATTCTAGTCCTCGGTCCTTCAAAGATTGTCTAATGTTGTCCTCCCAGCGGACTTTGGGTCGTCCTGGGGGTCTGAATCCCTGGCTTTTTGTTTCCCATGCTTGTCGTGGTAGCCGATCTTCTCCCATTCTGCAGACATGGCCAAACCATCTTAGTTGGGACTGTTCTGCTTGGGTCTGCAGGGGGTGGCAAACGACACCTAACAAAAAGAATAACTAAGGACTAAACAAACTTACTAAAAAGATAGACCAAAGACAATTATGAGAAAAGGCATAAACATTGTTTGACCGCATGACAGTTATATTTCATTTTTGGCACTCACTACATCGCGTTCAAGCTGGCAAGAGAAAGATTATACGAGCCCTGCCGGTTCAAATAAAAGCCGCACGTGCGCGAGCGACGCATACACGCGTGCGCTTTTGGACAGTACTGTCTCCCGGAAAAAAAAAAACTTGAGAGTATTGAAATTTGAAAGTGTGAATTTGAGGGAAACCCAGTGAATTCGTTTATTACTTTGAGAAATGCAAATTTTTTCACGAGCGTAGTGGCTATTTGCCGTCTGTTGTTCAGTTCTTACAGTTTAATTGTAAAGGTGAGTAGACTCAATATCCTTATTTAAAAAAATAATTAACCTTTTGTTTCTTGGAATGCGGTTGTTAAAAAAAAAAAAATGATAACTTTTAATTTTTATCATTTCTACGTGTTCAGAGTTTGTGACTATTTCTAAATAAAGATATCATTTTTAAAAGGATTATTCATTCAAATTATTATCATTATTATTTAAGTAATCTTTACATTTTAATCCTGTGTTATCGGGGCCCGACAGGGGAGCAAAGAATAGTAACACTGTACCCTACTAGGCAAGTCGTAAAATCGACTAAGGGGGCGTTGGTCATGGGGCTGGTTACCCTATGCCGTAAAAAACTTATTACCACAAAAACTTCAACAAACACTATGGATAAGTCAAATATAGAAATCTTTACATGTAGACTAGGACATCATAGTGACCGCCCCTCGTAACGTTTGTCTTGGTCTTTGATATGAATATTTGAGGAGAACTGCCGTAAGACGGGGGTAATATGGAAAAAACAAACAAACAAACACAAATAGTAATACGACTTACTAAGAGAAAGGACAAGGAAAAACCTACGTTGCGGCCACAAGGCCTTCGTCAGGGACAGACAAACAAAAGACAGAAGGGAAAGAAAGTGAGACTTAAGTGGAGAACATGAAATTATAGAAATAAGAGAAAAATACTCCCTGAAGTGTGTCACTTGTTGGAGCAAAAATGTCCGCTACTGAACCACAAACCGGAAGCTCGGTCTTTGTCAGTCTTATGGTCTGTCACTCCAAGGACAAGTCACTCTATAATTTAGTAGTCTAAAGGTAATGATTACCTATTATTATTGTTGTCCCTTTTTTGCTACTGGTGGAGCTTGGGACCATTCCTACAACTGACTCCTTTGCAGACGGCGTGCGTCAAAGTATTCATGGGCTCTTACGGCAGTGGTTTCTGCAGCAATTTATATTACATAATGAGGTTGTCAGCCTCAAGCTAAACCTCATGATAGCCGCCCCTTATGACAAGCATGAGGTAGCAATAGTTCCATTCTTACTGTAGCTCTACGAAGATCTCTGGAATCTGTACTTCTTCTTTGGTCATTGGTATCTGTTTGAAGATCTCTGGGACCTATACTTCTTCTTTGGTCATTGGCATCTGTCTGAAGATCTCTGGGACCTATACTTCTTCTTTGGTCATTGGTATCTGTCTGAAGATCTCTGGAACCTATACTTCTTCTTTGGTGATTGGTATCTGTCTGAAGATCTCTGGGACCTATACTTCTTCTTTGGTCATTGGTATCTGTCTGAAGATCTCTGGGACCTATACTTCTTCTTTGGTCATTGGCATCTGTCTGAAGATCTCTGGGACCTATACTTCTTCTTTGGTCATTGGCATCTGTCTGAAGATCTCTGGGACCTATACTTCTTCTTTGGTGATTGGTATCTGTCTGAAGATCTCTGGGACCTATACTTCTTCTTTGGTCATTGGCATCTGTCTGAAGATCTCTGGGACCTATACTTCTTCTTTGGTCATTGGTATCTGTCTGAAGATCTCTGGGACCTATACTTCTTCTTTGGTCATTGGTATCTGTCTGAAGATCTCTGGGACCTATACTTCTTCTTTGGTGATTGGTATCTGTCTGAAGATCTCTGGGACCTATACTTCTTCTTTGGTCATTGGTATCTGTCTGAAGATCTCTGGGACCTATACTCCTTCCTTGGTCATTGGCATCTGTCTGAAGATCTCTTGAACCTATCTTCTTCTTTGGTCATTGGTATCTGTTTGAAGATCTCTGGGACCTATACTTCTTCTTTGGTCATTGGTATCTGTCTGAAGATCTCTGGAACCTATACTTCTTCTTTGGTCATTGGCATCTGTCTGAAGATCTCTGGGACCTATACTCCTTCTTTGGTCATTGGCATCTGTCTGAAGATCTCTGGGACATATACTTCTTCTTTGGTCATTGGCATCTGTCTGACAAACCTATCAGTGACCTGGTGGCGTCTTGTAGGGCAGCAACAAACTGTCACCACTTTGCTCAATCTGACAAACCAATCAGTGACCATCACATCTGGTGGCGTCTTGTAGAGCAGGAACAAACTATGTCCACTTTTCTCGGTCTGAAAAACCAATCAGTGACCATCACACCTGGTGGCGTCTTGTAGAGCAGGAACAAACTATGTCCACTTTTCTCGGTCTGACAAACCAATCAGTGACCATCACACCTGGTGGCGTCTTGTAGAGCAGGAACAAACTATGTCCACTTTTCTCGGTCTGACAAACCAATCAGTGACCATCACATCTGGTGGCGTCTTTTGTAGGGCAGCAACAAACTATGTCCACTTTTCTCGGTCTGACAAACCAATCAGTGACCATCACACCTGGTGGCGTCTTGTAGGGCAGCAACAAACTATGTCCACTTTTCTCGGTCTGACAAACCAATCAGTGACCATCACACCTGGTGGCGTCTTGTCGGACAGCAACAAACTATGTCCACTTTTCTCGGTCTGACAAACCAATCAGTGACCATCACACCTGGTGGCGTCTTGTCGGACAGCAACAAACTATGTCCACTTTTCTCGGTCTGACAAACCAATCAGTGACCATCACACCTGGTGGCGTCTTGTCGGACAGCAACAAACTATGTCCACTTTTCTCGGTCTGACAAACCAATCAGTGACCATCACACCTGGTGGCGTCTTGTAGGGCAGCAACAAACTATGTCCACTTTTCTCGGTCTGACAAACCAATCAGTGACCATCACATCTGGTGGCGTCTTGTAGAGCAGCAACAAACTATGTCCACTTTTCTCGGTCTGACAAACCAATCAGTGACCATCACATCTGGTGGCGTCTTGTAGAGCAGCAACAAACTATGTCCACTTTTCTCGGTCTGACAAACCAATCAGTGACCATCACATCTGGTGGCGTCTTGTAGAGCAGCAACAAACTATGTCCACTTTTCTCGGTCTGACAAACCAATCAGTGACCATCACATCTGGTGGCGTCTTGTAGGGCAGCAACAAACTATGTCCACTTTTCTCGGTCTGACAAACCAATCAGTGACCATCACATCTGGTGGCGTCTTGTAGGGCAGCAACAAACTATGTCCACTTTTTTTGGTCTGACAAACCAATCAGTGACCATCACACTTGGTGGCGTCTTGTCGGACAGCAACAAACTATGTCCACTTTTCTCGGTCTGACAAACCAATCAGTGACCATCACATCTGGTGGCGTCTTGTAGGGCAGCAACAAACTATGTCCACTTTTCTCGGTCTGACAAACCAATCAGTGACCATCACATCTGGTGGCGTCTTGTCGGACAGCAACAAACTATGTCCACTTTTCTCGGTCTGACAAACCAATCAGTGACCATCACACCTGGTGGCGTCTTGTCGGACAGCAACAAACTATGTCCACTTTTCTCGGTCTGACAAACCAATCAGTGACCATCACACCTGGTGGCGTCTTGTCGGACAGCAACAAACTATGTCCACTTTTCTCGGTCTGACAAACCAATCAGTGACCATCACACCTGGTGGCGTCTTGTCGGACAGCAACAAACTGTCTCCACTTTTCTCGGTCTGACAAACCAATCAGTGACCATCACACCTGGTGGCGTCTTGTCGGACAGCAACAAACTATGTCCACTTTTCTCGGTCTGACAAACCAATCAGTGACCATCACACCTGGTGGCGTCTTGTCGGACAGCAACAAACTGTCTCCACTTTTCTCGGTCTGACAACCATCATTCGTGTGGTGCCCCAACTCTGGTTCATGCGTTGCATCTCTGCCTCCACACTTTTCCACAAAACAGGGACCTTTACAATTGATTATTATTATTATTATACTAGTGTAAAAGCCCGTCATAAGACGGTAATTAAATTCAAAAGCACCAATACCTAACGACAATTTTACTTATTAAAAAGTATTTTTTTAAACCACTGTGCATCACCACAGTACACGAACTACATAGCAGCAGCGAGGATCCCAAGGTGTGTATACGGGATCGCAGATTCTATAAATATTTTTGTACACACTGTCATTTGCGCATTCTTCTTTGGTAAGTGTTACTATTTTCGGGAGAGTACATATAAGGGTACCAACGGGCTGATCACCCGTTTGCCAGTCACTTCGATTACGGAAACAGCAGCAGATGGATTGATTTGCCGTTGCCCTAAAGACGCCAACAGGCGTGATGGGAAACAATGGCAAAGAAAGCCTATCTGCTGTTGCCCTAAGACGCCACTAGGCGTAATGGCCACTGACTGCTTTGACGGTCGGTGGCTAAGGACGGAAGAAGAGAAGAACATATAAGGGAAACAATACTATTAATGTCTAAGTTTCAACCAAAGTTGCATCCCTTAGCGTTACTGACAGAAAAAGCTGGGATTTTATATATATAGATATTTTCCCCTAATATCCTTATTAGCCTCGTTAGGAGACAAACACGAGAATAATATGTCTACTACTCTCAAAGGCATGTCGTATGAGGCGATTAATATGAGTTGGTGGTCATATGGCTGGCAACCTGATAATGTGAAACAAATTGCTACAGAATCCACCGCTGCGAATCACATGAATGGTGTGAAGAAGGCAGCCTGCAAGGGGACCAGCTGCAGCTGTAGTCCCGTGCTCTGTAAGGAGCTAAAAGGTAAATGATAATGATGATGATCGCATAACAGCACAAATAACTTGTCATTACTGGTCCCACATAGTTCACGGGAGTCATAGTTCACGTGTCATAGTTCACGGGAGTCTTTAAGTAGACAAATAAAGCATAGGACAACTGCCCACTCAGGCATGTCTACAAGGGGACTTAATATGAGGATATTTGGCAGCAACATAGAAAAAGTTGGAGGGACAGACAGTGATATCAAAATGAGAATACACACAGTAAGAGGAGCTTTCATTGCATTGGGAAATATATGGAGGTCAAGAGAAATCGGATCCAACACGAAAATAAGAATCTTCAACTCAAATGTGAAGTCAGTCCTATTGTATGGCTCTGAGACATGGAGAACAAAAAAGACAACAACCAAAAAGCTACAGACTTTCATAAATGTGTGCTTGCGTAGACTAGAAGGATTAAAATGGTATGACAAGGTTACCAACGCGGAACTGAGGACAAGAACCAGACAAGTGCCAGTGGAACAAGGGATGAGATGAAGACGATGGCGATGGATAGGACACACACGGAGGAAACCTGTTGATAGCATTACAAGGCAGTCCTTGTTCTGGAACCCCCAGGGCAAGAGAGGCAGAGGTAGACCAAGAAGCACATGGAGAAGAGAGCTGGAAACAGAGGTGAAAATGATGAGGAGAACGTGGAAAGAACTTGAGACGATGGCACGTGACAGGAGGACTTGGCATGTGTTTGTTGAAGGCCTATGCTCCTTTGGGAGTGGAGGGTTATGAATGAATGAAATATGAGGATAAGCATAGGACTGGTAACCTCATCATGTAAAACAAAATTGCAACATTAACCACAGCTGCAAAAGTTTGTGCTTTGGCATAGGCTTCCTCAAGGGGTCATCTGTAATGGCGGCTCCAATGCTCCAGATAAGGTCAAAGCAGTCCTATAGCAGATACTTCCGTAGAGGAATGGTTTGATTTTCCGGTTTAGTGGCAGCCATCTTGCTTCACATGTGACTGGACATAAGGGAGGTTTTTTTTTCTCTTATTTTTATAGTTTCATGTTCTCTACTTAATTCTCATTTTCTTGTTTGTTTGTCCCTGACGAAGGCCTTGTGGCCGCAACGTAGGTTTTTCTTGTCCTTTCTCCTTGTAAGACGTATTACTATTTGTGTGTGTGTATTTTTTTTCCCCCATTCAACAGTAGAGGAATGAAGTGATAGAGATTTCACAATACTAGGTCCAGTTGTATGAGGTGAGATGACCACTTATCTTCCTCGCTATCTTTGACTTCCCTAAGTCAAGAGCAGAATCAGGTAGGCCTACCAACTTTCAGGTAAGTAGATTATATAGCGTAGCGTTGCCAGGTCGATACCTTAAGGGAGTGAAGTTATTAGAAACTTCACAATACCAGGTCTCAGCTTTATGAGGCGGAGTGACCGGTTACCTTACTCTCTGCCTTTCCCTTCCCTAACTCAAGACCAGAGACAGGTAGGCCTATCCATTTTCCCCGCGAGTAGACTGGAACGTGTCGCTATTAGGTTTCGAACCTGGTTAGCTCTACATCGTGAGGCACGCACTCTGCCAATCGGACACTCAACAAACGCGTAATCTCACGAGATTCTCTTACGCGCTCTTAATGTTTGTATCCATGTCATGCTGTTTTTTTTTTTCTATCAGTTTTCTTCGTGCACACAACTGATCTAAAAACAACAACCAAAAAATCGAAAGACTTTCACTAATGAATAAAAAATGGTGGCCCCCAAAGCAGGTACTGCCGTCGGGGAGTGGCGTGTTAGAGACTTCACTATGCTAGGTTCCAGTTTCGAGAAGTGGGGTGACCAGTTCCCATCCTCGCTGCCGTTTCCTTCCCTAACTCTAGAGCAGAATCAGGTACCCCTATACAGCTGGGTAGACTGCAGGGTGACGCCACTGTGGTTCGTACTTGCGTAAAATAGAAAAAACTGAAGTGGCATGACAAGATCACTAATGTGGAACTGATGACACGAACTAGACTAGTGCCAGTGGAACAAGAAATGAGAAGAAAACTGTGGCACGTTCACTGAGGAAACCTGTTGATAGCGCCACAAGGCAGTCCGTGTTCTGGAATCCACAGGGTAGAAGAAGCTGAGGTAAATCAAAATACAGGTTGAAACGGCCGTGCTCCGCTATAAGAAGGCAAAACCTGCAAGGGAAAAAAAAACTAGAGACAAATAACATTGATGAGGAAAGTCTTGGAGCGGATGGCACGGGACAAGAAAGCTTGGCATAGGTTGTTGAAGGTCTATACTCCTTGGTGAATTGAAGGGTGATGATGATGGTGATGATGATGGTGATGGTGGTGATGATGTGATGGTGGTGATGATGATGGTGATGATGATGGTGGGGATGATGACGATGATGGTGATGATGATGGTGATGATGATGGTGGTGGTGATGATGATGATGATGATGATGATGATGATGATGATGATGATGATGATGGTGGTGATGATGGTGGTGATGATGATGATGGTGATGATGGTGGTGATGATGATGATGGTGATGATGATGGTGATGATGGTGGTGATGATGGTGATGATGGTGGTGATGATGATGATGGTGGTGATGATGATTGTGGCGATGGTTATGACGATGATCATGATGGTGGTGATCGTGGTGATGGTGATGATGATGATGATAATGATAATGATGATGATGGTGATGATAATGATGATGGTGATGATGATGATGATGATGATGACACATTTGATGACGAACTTGCACTTTTCATAAAGTAAACTAGCTTAGTATCATTTTCCTTGTTCGCTCCTTATTGGAGCATACAGCCACCACTACAGCTAGGTTCCCTTGTAGAAAGCCTACATCCTAGCATTCATGGATTGCTTGCTGTGGTGGTTTCTGAAGTAATTAGTTTGACATAATGAGGTTGCCAACCCTATGCACAACCAGGGCTGGATTAACCATTAAGCAAAATAAGCACGTGATTATGGCACCAAGGGAAGGGGGGGGGGGGGGAACCCATAGAATTTTCCCTCTAGCTATCAGGCCCTTAACTCTCATCTCTGTCACTGTCACAGTCGTCTTTAGTCGAATTATTTGTAATTTTCAATATCTGCCGTGTTTGACTTTAATCCGAATTGTTTAAAAAAAAAAAAAAAAAAACGTTTTCTTTGGTATTGTGAGTGACTGAAAGTGTCAGACATAGACCTAGAGTTCAGTATGTTTGCCTGTCTTACCAACGTTTTTCTGCACGAATTTCAGTGGAGTCTGGCCAGGAATCAATTCAGTCTTTTCAGCATTTATTGAGTCTTAATGTCTAGTCAGTTAAGCAATGAAAGCGCCGGGAACTCATCATCATCAGGTGTAATCTCCACAACGAAGGTCGGCTGCAGTGAATGTCCAACGTCTTCTGTCTCTTGTCTTGATGGCGCACTCTATTAGACTCTTTCCTGTCCATCTCTTGATGTTATCTTCCCACTTATAGCGCTGTCTTCCTCTCGCACGTTTGCCTTCAACTTTTCCTTGTGTTAATGTCTTCTGCAAGGTGTTATTTCTTTTTATGTGGCCAAAATATTTTAGCTAATTTTGATTTCCTTCACTAATTCTCCTTTAATTCCTAGGTTTTTTAGGACCTCTATTTGTTATCTTCTGTTTCCAAGGAAATACACAATGCAAAGTGAACTATTCTGCCAAGTATTTTATCAATCGGTCGAAAGTTTGCCTTGCAGTTCATGTTGATTCAAAGTATAATAATAACAAATTTGAAATATAGCTGATTTTGCTTTTCACTTCAATATCAATGCTATATAAAAATGATTTTTTAAGTCACATTCCCAATTTTGTTTAAAAAAAAAAAAAAACATTTAAAATCTGTGAACCACTCTAACACGCGGCAGCTGTGACACCGCGCGAGCGTCTGCCCCATTTTGGAGCTTCACGCTCGATAACTCCGCCCAATGAATCCAGTCGTGGGAATACGGCAGCCGCCTCTTTGGTGCAGTAGTTCTAAAATTCTTCAGGTTTATTCCCTATAATTAATAGTCTTCTTAAGAAACAACATTGATCACTAAATTCAATAAAATATATACATAAAAAGCCGTTTCCCTTCAGGTTTTAATATAAATGTTCATTATATTTATTGATATCCATATTCATTCAATGTTAATTGCAACATGAAGCAAAACAAGGCAATACATTTTAAAATCAAAAGTCAAATTAAAACATACACAAAGTCTTGAATAACGTATTTTAAAAAAAAGCTAGTATTGTTAGTAATATGAGGGACGATACAGCATCTTCTATACGTGTTGAGAAATTTTGGGTGTTCAAGACAAAGCGCACAATGCTGAACTTTTGGGGGGGGGGGCGGGGGGAGACATCTAGTTTTCTTCTTCTTCTTATTATTATTCGGTTTTTTTTTCTCTCGAATAACCACACCTATCTCGCTTATAAAGTTCGTAGTCCTTCTCTCGTCGGCTGTGGCTGTACATATTTGTTGTGCTTACAATATAACAATACTGTTGCCAGACTTCATCGATTATACTAAAACATAAACATAGTTAAAACATGTTTTACTTTTTTTTTAAATTTCTGATCTCTTATGGTAAAATTATTATTATTATTTTTTATTTTGGGTCTCATAAATTGCTCTTGTTGTTAATATTTTTTTTTTTTTTTTGTCTGTTCCGCAAATGCTGGTCATTTTTTAAGCATCTAACAATGAAGATTATTCTATGACATTTCATAGCGCTCTCCAGCGGTGCTATATCCTAAACTTGAGAATCACTGTTGAAATGAAAATCAATGGACTGGCCTAGATTCCTTCAGTGCGTTGTGTGTACGCTAGCTGCGGTCGGGTATAACTTGCTGCGGGGTAAAGAAGCCGACACAGTACTACAGAACCCAATTCGAGGTCAGGAGAGGCTAGGACCTTGCAGCACCGGGTACCTAAACGAGTAGTTAAGTCAGCTTTTCTGTAGAAACTGTTACTCGAGGTTAATCTCAAGTGTTGCAACAGATTATTTTGTGATCATTGGTGTGGCGATACAACAGTGTGAGTGGTGAAATATTTCCCGTACTTTGGCGGACACATCATCTCGATGCTAAACACTTTTGTGCCATTTGTTGTGCCTTCTGGGACAGGTAAAGTAGACAGTCTGATATTTATGTATTTTGTTTGTTTGTTAGACAGTGTGATGTTTTGTAACAAAAAAATTTCAATCTGCAGAGCATACTTGTGTGATTCGCTTGCTTCTCGTGGCAAAGTTCCGGGTTCAATACCTGGTTGAGTCACGCTCTAATCTACCCAGCTGTAAGTGGGTAGCCTACCTGACTCTGCTCTTGAATTAGAGAAGGCAAAAGGCAGAGATGAAAGGAATATGTCACCCCACACAAAGCTGGACCTAGTAGCCTATTGTGAAGTCTCTGACACTTCATTCCTCAACGGCAGTATCAGTTATGAGCCTGCCTTTACCTTTTACAAATGTAATTAAATTTCGGACACTGCTGTCAGTTTTGCTCGTTCGTCCCGCCCACATTTCAAAGCGTCTTGTGCATATATTTTTGTTTTTCTTATAATGTCTTCCTACTTTCTTTTTGCGCGAGCTGGTAACAATGTTTCAACATATGAATCATGTATTGATCATATTGCCCTTCCTGGGATTCAGTGAGACTTGGTTATTGCAAGGTTTCGTTGAAATGAAGAATAGTGGGTCGCGTGCTCGATAAGGCCTTAAAATACAATTCAGAGTTGCAGTAGGCCCTAATTAGGGGTCAGGGTTAAGCTTACGTTTGGGAATGCTAAACCTAATTAATCATAAAACTAACGACGTGGGCGACTTATTTGGATGGCTTCGAAGAACACGCCCCATTTTTCTTAATTTCAACCCAAGGTTTTTTTTGCACGACTGTCTGCCGCTTTCTTCGCCTCAAACTACACAACGCATTTGCGCCTCCTAGCGTCGATAATCATTACTGTTATGCTGTCTACTGATTTATTTTCTATATAAAAGGTAGTCCACATAGCAGATACTGCTGAATGGGGAGAGAAGTGTTAGAGATTTCACTGTGATAGGTGCATCATTATGAAGTTAGGTAACTAGCACCATGCACAGTTATCCTTAGTTGTATATTACGGCACTAGTATAAAAGCCCACCTTAAGACGGGAATTAAATTCAAAAGCACCAATACTTAACGGCAATTTTACTTATTCAAAAGTATTTAAAAAAACCACTGTGCATCACCACAGTACACGAACTACGTAGCAGCAGTGAGGATCCCAATGTGTGTATATGGGACTACACATTCTATAAATATTGTTGTGCACACCGTCATGTGCGGACTTTTCTTTGTCGAGTGTCACTATTTTCGGGAGAGCACATATAAGGGAAACAATACAATTAATGTCTAACTTTCAACCAAAGTTGTATCCCTTAGCGTTACGTACAGACAGAAAAAAAAACTGGGATTTTATAAATAGTGATGCTTGGTAGGTTCTTAAGAAGCATGACCGTGCAGCGGGAGCCCGTAATGCAGGAAGCCGTCGCCAATGTATTTCATGGGCTTTTACTGTGATGGTTTGTGATGCAATATGTTTTGCACGATGAAATTGCCAGGCTCAAGCACAACCTCAGTAGTGTCGCTTCTTAGGACTAGGGGTAAAGGAAGATGAGGATTTTAACACTTAACAACTAAATATGATAATATTAATAATGAATGAATAACAACAAGGGTACAGGTAGCCCCATCTCAGATACTGCCGTAGGAAGTGAAGTGTTAGAGACTTCACTATACTAGGTCAAGCATGGAGAGGTGGGGTGACTAGTTGCCTTCCTCACTGCCTTTTCCGTCCCTAACTCAAGAGCAAAGTGAGTTACCCATTTACAGATGGGTAGACTGGAGCGTGTCGATACCGTGAATCGAACCCGGCACCTATGCCGCGAGAGACCGGCGCTCTAACCACTCTGCCAATCGGACGCTCAATGAGTAAGATACCATGTGACGAAAACATCGAATTTGGTAAAGTTAAGTGTTAGAGACTTTATCATACTAGGTCTCAGATTTATGAAGTTGAGGGAACCAGATCGATCCTCACTGCCTTTGCCTTCCCTAACTCACGAGCAGAGTTCATTACCCATATACAGCTGGGTAGACTGGAGCGTGACACTTCCTGGTTTTCAACCCATTAACTTTGACTCGAGAAGCAATCTCTCTAACCACACTGCCACTCAGTGCTCAAATGAAGAAACAGAAACTGGAAATGTTGATCATCATGGCATTCTGCATTCGTTCCGTTCCCAATGGAGCACAACAATACAACTGTTGATATCAACTGATGTTCTACTTCGGATCGTCGTCTTTAATAGACTTGGAGAGAAGAGGGAAGAAAAATCCGAAACTGAAAACAGTGCAACATATGAAGATCGGAGATCAAATCAATAATAATTTTTTTTAAATAACTGTACAGAAAAATGGCATAAAGAACACCCAGAGTTCAATACTGCAGAACCATACTATACATTACCAATAAAAGATCACATTATAAGAACCTGCCATTGTAGACCGAAAAACCACCTGTTGAACAAACTGAAAATCTGGACAGACAGATATGTGCCCATGGGGATGGGGAGGGGGGGAGGGGGGAAGACAAATGAACAGTAGAACATGTCCTGCAAGATTATCGGCTGCATGAGAGGAGCAATGTGGCAGCTTGGCCTTATTCAACCCAGTTGAGGGAGAAACTGTTTGGTGACGAGAGAAGTCTGAGACGGACTGTCAGGTTTATAAGAGAGATAGAGATGTGGTTATTTGAGAGTGAACTTTGATCCGAAGGGCGAGAGCCCAAACCCGTTGGATCAGTAACAAGAAGTCTGAGACGGACTGTCAGGTTTATAAGAGAGATAGATGTGGTTATTTGAGAGTGAACTTTGGGCCGAAGGGCGAGAGCCCAAACCCGTTGGATCAGTAACAAGAAGTCTGAGACGGACTGTCAGGTTTATAAGAGAGATAGATGTGGTTATTTGAGAGTGAACTTTGGGCCGAAGGGCGAGAGCCCAAACCCGTTGGATCAGTAACAAGAAGTCTGAGACGGACTGTCAGGTTTATAAGAGAGATAGATGTGGTTATTTGAGAGTGAACTTTGGGCCGAAGGGCGAGAGCCCAAGCCTGTTGGATCAGTAACAAGAAGTCTGAGACGGACTGTCAGGTTTATAAGAGAGATAGATGTGGTTATTTGAGAGTGAACTTTGGGCCGAAGGGCGAGAGCCCAAACCCGTTGGATCAGTAACAAGAAGTCTGAGACGGACTGTCAGGTTTATAAGAGAGATAGATGTGGTTATTTGAGAGTGAACTTTGGGCCGAAGGGCGAGAGCCCAAACCCGTTGGATCAGCAACAAGAAGTCTGAGACGGACTGTCAGGTTTTATAAGAGAGATAGATGTGGTTATTTGAGAGTGAACTTTGGGCCGAAGGGCGAGAGCCCAAACCCGTTGGATCAGTAACAAGAAGTCTGAGACGGACTGTCAGGTTTATAAGAGAGATAGATGTGGTTATTTGAGAGTGAACTTTGGGCCGAAGGGCGTGAGCCCAAACCCGTTGGATCAGCAACAAGAAGTCTGAGACGGACTGTCAGGTTTATAAGAGAGATAGATGTGGTTATTTGAGAGTGAACTTTGGGCCGAAGGGCGAGAGCCCAAACCCGTTGGATCAGTAACAAGAAGTCTGAGACGGACTGTCAGGTTTATAAGAGAGATAGATGTGGTTATTTGAGAGTGAACTTTGGGCCGAAGGGCGAGAGCCCAAACCCGTTGGATCAGCAACAAGAAGTCTGAGACGGACTGTCAGGTTTATAAGAGAGAAAGAGAGATGTGGTTATTTGAGAGTGAACTTTGATCCGAAGGGCGAGAGCCCAAGCCTGTTGGATCAGTAACAAGAAGTCTGAGACGGACTGTCAGGTTTATAAGAGAGATAGATGTGGTTATTTGAGAGTGAACTTTGGGCCGAAGGGCGAGAGCCCAAACCCGTTGGATCAGCAACAAGAAGTCTGAGACGGACTGTCAGGTTTATAAGAGAGATAGATGTGGTTATTTGAGAGTGAACTTTGGGCCGAAGGGCGAGAGCCCAAACCCGTTGGATCAGTAACAAGAAGTCTGAGACGGACTGTCAGGTTTATAAGAGAGATAGATGTGGTTATTTGAGAGTGAACTTTGGGCCGAAGGGCGAGAGCCCAAACCCGTTGGATCAGTAACAAGAAGTCTGAGACGGACTGTCAGGTTTATAAGAGAGATAGATGTGGTTATTTGAGAGTGAACTTTGGGCCGAAGAGCGAGAGCCCAAACCCGTTGGATCAGTAACAAGAAGTCTGAGACGGACTGTCAGGTTTTATAAGAGAGATAGATGTGGTTATTTGAGAGTGAACTTTGGGCCGAAGGGCGAGAGCCCAAACCCGTTGGATCAGTAACAAGAAGTCTGAGACGGACTGTCAGGTTTATAAGAGAGATAGATGTGGTTATTTGAGAGTGAACTTTGGGCCGAAGGGCGAGAGCCCAAGCCTGTTGGATCAGTAACAAGAAGTCTGAGACGGACTGTCAGGTTTATAAGAGAGATAGATGTGGTTATTTGAGAGTGAACTTTGGGCCGAAGGGCGCGAGAGCCCAAACCCGTTGGATCAGTAACAAGAAGTCTGAGACGGACTGTCAGGTTTATAAGAGAGATAGATGTGGTTATTTGAGAGTGAACTTTGGGCCGAAGGGCGAGAGCCCAAACCCGTTGGATCAGCAACAAGAAGTCTGAGACGGACTGTCAGGTTTATAAGAGAGATAGATGTGGTTATTTGAGAGTGAACTTTGGGCCGAAGGGCGAGAGCCCAAACCCGTTGGATCAGTAACAAGAAGTCTGAGACGGACTGTCAGGTTTATAAGAGAGATAGATGTGGTTATTTGAGAGTGAACTTTGGGCCGAAGGGCGTGAGCCCAAACCCGTTGGATCAGCAACAAGAAGTCTGAGACGGACTGTCAGGTTTATAAGAGAGATAGATGTGGTTTATTCGAGAGTGAACTTTGGGCCGAAGGGCGAGAGCCCAAACCCGTTGGATCAGTAACAAGAAGTCTGAGACGGACTGTCAGGTTTATAAGAGAGATAGATGTGGTTATTTGAGAGTGAACTTTGGGCCGAAGGGCGAGAGCCCAAGCCTGTTGGATCAGTAACAAGAAGTCTGAGACGGACTGTCAGGTTTATAAGAGAGATAGATGTGGTTATTTGAGAGTGAACTTTGGGCCGAAGGGCGAGAGCCCAAGCCTGTTGGATCAGTAACAAGAAGTCTGAGACGGACTGTCAGGTTTATAAGAGAGATAGATGTGGTTATTTGAGAGTGAACTTTGGGCCGAAGGGCGAGAGCCCAAACCCGTTGGATCAGCAACAAGAAGTCTGAGACGGACTGTCAGGTTTATAAGAGAGATAGATGTGGTTATTTGAGAGTGAACTTTGGGCCGAAGGGCGAGAGCCCAAACCCGTTGGATCAGCAACAAGAAGTCTGAGACGGACTGTCAGGTTTATAAGAGAGATAGATGTGGTTATTTGAGAGTGAACTTTGGGCCGAAGGGCGAGAGCCCAAACCCGTTGGATCAGTAACAAGAAGTCTGAGACGGACTGTCAGGTTTATAAGAGAGATAGATGTGGTTATTTGAGAGTGAACTTTGGGCCGAAGGGCGTGAGCCCAAACCCGTTGGATCAGCAACAAGAAGTCTGAGACGGACTGTCAGGTTTATAAGAGAGATAGATGTGGTTATTTGAGAGTGAACTTTGATCCGAAGGGCGAGAGCCCAAGCCTGTTGGATCAGTAACAAGAAGTCTGAGACGGACTGTCAGGTTTATAAGAGAGATAGATGTGGTTATTTGAGAGTGAACTTTGGGCCGAAGGGCGAGAGCCCAAGCCTGTTGGATCAGTAACAAGAAGAATGTACGACGACAATGAAGAAGTGAAGCCTTAGTTTCGCCCACGAGATTCTGGTTGATACTCTTCAGGTCCTATTTCTCTTTGGCTTCCGTACTGTTCTGTTGTGCGGCCGATTGACAGAGTGCTTAGAGCGCTGGTCTCTCGCGGCATTGGTACCGGGTTCGATTCACGGTATCGACACGCTTCAATCTACCCAGCTGTAAATGGGCACCTAGTATAGTGAAGTCTCTGACACTTCACTCCCCTACGGCAGTATATGTTATGGGACTACTTTACCTTACTGTTCTGTTCTCCTGTGGGTTCAGTCGAGCCGGTGTCTGCACTGAAGATGGCAATCAGCATAAACATGCCAAACCTGCCTATCCTGTGCCATCCGTTCATGCATGTCTCCAGCTTTCTTCTCCATATGGGTTTTTTGCCTACCTCTAATTTTCTTACTCTGCGGTTTCCAGATCATGCACTACCTTGTAATACCATCCTTGTTTTCTTATTGCGTGTCCCAATTGAACATCTGTGTCTTCTTCTCACCTCCTGTTATACAAATGTTTGTCTTGTATTTTTATCGGTTCCACTTGTGTGGTTTGTCGTACCATTTAAATCCTAGTCTCTGCAAGTACCCATTTATGAAAGTCTGTATCTTTCTGGTTGTCATTTTTTTTACCCTCCATGTTTCACAGCCATACAATTGAATTGGATTGACATTTCATTCTTCTTTTTATTATAAGTTTTACTTCTTTGAAGATAGTAATATAAATGACAAACGAATATGAATGTCAGATGTTCAAGGAATGTTTCTCTACATCTTATTTAAACAAAAGCCCCATTTAGTCCCTCCCGGGGTCTCCGAGGAGACAGAAGGAATAAAACCACTACTCTCTCAAGCATGTCATAAGAGACGACTAATATGAGGTTGGGTACAAGGCTTGCAACACCTCAACATGTAAAACAAATTGCTTCATGAATCATCACTGACAGAGCACATTAAAACGTCGGTATGCGCCTTCTGCAAATGGACCAGTTGCAGTTTTTCCATGCGTCACAGAGCGCGAAAAGGTAAATGGAGTGATTAAGCAAAAATAATTCCGCAGATAGGTCGCAACAGGACAACAAAACGCATGTCTTATTTTAAAAGCACAGAACGTATGGTAGACTAAGCGGGGTTTACTATGTACGCAGTAGCGAAGGTGCGAAACCTTGCAAGAATTTTGCTTGGAAAGTAGGATGGGTCTCCCACTGCGTCAAGTAGTCAGCAAGGCCCTTGACACTGATTAGATACAAGACAAACAACCCCCAGAGGGCGTAAGTAGGAGGGGAATACCTCTACTGTCACATTTATTTAGTGGTTGATCTATTTCTGGACGCTGTGACGTCACGCAGAAGATCCGTTTTTGAAGGCACTTTTGAACGGTCAGTTTGACACGATAATGAGCGATAACTCTTATCAAAGCTATCCCGAAGGGCGCACTAAGACGTAACTGGTTTAGGAAGTGTATTATTGTTTCGCTGTCAGCGAGAATATTTCAGCTCTCTTAAGTGCCAGTTGTCTATAGGAAGTTAGGAAGCTGACATCGAAAGTGCGCAACAGGAGATTATGGGACTGCCCCGTCACACAAGTATTTCGACCCTTTGCATATTTGTATTTTTTTTATTTTAACATTATCATTGGTATTAACAAGCACGCATGTGTCCTCCCTACGTAATTTTGTTTTCTTTTTCTGAAGCATTGAGGGGGTGCAATTCTAGTGAAATCTAATGCGGAATGGTCACGCCGAGGCGCTAGTGAAACCACTGTTCATGGCATTACTACTTTCTTTGCCTCTTTTTCGCCCGTAAGGAATATCAGGCCAAATAAACAACAGAAAGCCGAAAAGGAGCCAGGGTTGTCGACTAGCCTTTAACAGAAATGACAATTATAAGACGACAGGAAAGGACCTAAGTTGATGGCACGCGACAGGATGGCTTGGCATGTGTTTGTTGAAAGCCTGTGGTCTTCGGGAGGTAAAGAACATTGACTGATTGAACAGTAGGCAGTTCCCGTGTAGTTCCAGGGGTTCTCAGAGGAGATAAAGAAATAATAGGCCTACTGACCCCTGAAGCAGTTCGTAAAAGTCGGCTAATATAAAGTTGTCATTGGCCTGACAATCTCATCATGTGAAACAGCTTGCTACAGAACCCACCACAGCAAGAGCACAGAAATGCTTTGATGCAGGCTTCCTGCAGTTACAGTAGTGGCTCCATGCTCTATAAGGAACCAACAGGGAAATGATGATGAGTGAGCACAGGACCAAAGGGGATGGGGGGCGGGCTCATAAGGCTTCCCGTGAGATGGATTAAATGGTTTACAAGATCAGAGGTCTTAAGTAGCAAAACAGGCACGTATCTTTAGGCTTATCGCGTAAAATCAGAGGTCTAAAGTGGCAAACAGACACGTATCTTTAGGGTTATCGCGTAAGATCAGAGGTCTTAAGTAGCTAAACAGACACGTATCTTTAGGCGTATTACGTAAGATCAGAGGTCTTAAGTAGCAAAACAGACACGTTTCTGCAGGCTTATCACGTAAGATCGGAGGTCTAATGTGGCAAAATAGACACGTATCTTTAGGCTTATCGCGTAAGATCAGAGGTCTTAAGTAGCTAAACAGACACGCATCTTTAGGCTTATCATGTAAGATCAGAGGTTTTAAGTAGCTAAACAGACACGTATCTTTAGGCTTATTACGTAAGATCAGAGGCCTTAAGGAGCAAAACAGACACGTATCTTTAAGCTTATCGCGTAATTCCTCAACACTTATATTTCTCGGTCTTCTCTTGTACGACCAACCCTAAGAGCGAGTTGGCAGCGAAGAAGAGCAACCCTTCAAGCAGTTTAGAAAAGGAACCCTCGTTTCTTTCTTCACATTTGCCACAGCACGTAATCAGTCAATCGCCATCTTTTCATTTCTGTTTGGTCTGATTACTCCCCGGAGAGAAATTCAACAAGCTGAATTCCTGTCCCGCCATCGCCAAGGTAACTGATATAGACAGTGGCCACCAGGGGACGGCTGCCACACGACATCTGTCAACGTAAGACAAGAAGCCTTCACTAAGCCCTGACGTCGACACGAGTCTACTAAGCTTTGACGTAGCCAAACGAGAAAATTGGTTGCCTCCATTGATTGGCGCTGCTGGCACGATGTCTGTAGACAATAAATTGTCGGGTGTTGACTGTGTCTGATTTATGAGCTTGACCGCGGCATTTTGGTTGAGTGTCAATCGTGGTAATTCATGATTCAATCATTTTCCCATTTGCGCCCCATGGAGCAGAGAGCCAATACTGTGGCGTGTTGCCGTGCATGAAACCTGCACCAAAGAATTCATGTGCTTTTGTTGCCGTGGTTTCTGTAGCAATTAACTTCACATGATAAAGTTACTAGCCAAGTGCACACACAACAGATACTGACGTAGGGGAGTGAAGTGTTAGAGACTTCATTAAAGTAGCTCCAGTTTCGAGAGGTGGGGGTGACCAATTCCCTTCATCGCTGCCTTTTCATTCCCAAAGTCAGGTACCCATTTACAGCTGGGTAGACTGGAGCGTGTCGATACCGTGAATCTAACCAGGTACCTTTGCCGCTAGAGACCAGCAATGTAACCACTCTGTCAATCGGACGCTGACTAACAGTATAGAACATTTAAGTATGTTCGATTGACGGAGCACTTGCCTGGCGCGGCAAAGTTACCCGGTTCCGGGATGGGGATCTCGTAGCATCGCGCACGTCTTCCCAGCTGCACATGGGTACCTGACGTTGCTCGTGAGTTAAGGAAGGTAATTGCAACGAGCTAGGAAACTGGGCACTCCGTCTCATAAAGCTGGACCTAGCATAGTGAAGTCTGTAACACTTAATTTCCCCAACGGCAGTATCTGCTATTGGATCCCTTTACATTTACTTAGTGAAGTCAAGATGTTGTCTACTCGGCAGATGCCTTTAAAAATGACAGTAACAGTGTACATATACCAGGGGTCTAAACATAATGTATAGCCTACACGTACTTTGAATGCGTATAAGGGTGTAAGGGTAAAGGATCCCGTTACACGACCATTGAGGCATATTGGGAATATGGTGTTAGACCAGGGTGGTTCAACTTATTCTACCACGAGGGGCACATAAACCAAAAATTCAAAGTTCGCGGGCCATTCATGATTAAAAAAAAATTATTAAAATAAAAGCTCAGTGAAAAATGGATGAAAATCAAAGAGTGTGAAATTAAAAATAAAATACAATAAAAAATGACAACGAGCATTGAATTTCTATTGAAATAATTGTAGTTTTGTTCTTACCTCCTTATTGCAAGTTTGGGGGGTGTGGATTTTCTGTAAAAATAAGTCTCAATATCAATGTCAATCGAACACTTTCTGATGCTGACTGCAGGCAGTAAAATATTGCTTTGAACCGGACGTTGTCAGTCTAATCTCAAAATTATTTATTACTAGCAATAACCCGTCAAATTGACAGGTTTTTAACTGCAGCCATCTTATCATTTTGATCCATAATAATAAGTCTGCAATACTTTAAATTAAAATTTTGCCTAATCCTCAACTTCCTTTTATTATTAAGAGTCGACGCCTGGGCCCGCTGATCAGTCTCGATCGTGAAATGGGCGCCTATTAAATATCGTTGAAGTTTGGTTACGCTCCAGATGATTGCAAGCAATTCATTCTCAAGAATGGGATACTTGGTTTCCGTAGGTGTAAGTTGTCAACTAAAATGAGGATTACGCAATAATAGGTGCCTTAGAAAAAATACACTTTAATGTAGTTTAAAGTTTCAGAACAAAAATGAAAAACTTACATTTTAAGGTTATTTTTAAGAAAATGATGAGTTAAATCCGTTTCCAGCATGAAACTGGACAGAAGAGTATCTTGATTGTCTGTTGATTTAATCTGCATTTCCGCACCTTCCTGTCTCCAGTTCATGTACTGTTTATCAATCGTGTTGCTGGCTTCTTTCCATAATTAAACTGTTCATGCACACCTTCATTTGCGCACTTTTCTGTTTTCGAGATAGTACATTAACTTTCAACCACAGCTAAGGAGGTGCAACTGTAGTTGAAAGTTAAACAATAATTTTATAGTTTCCCTTATATGTGACTGACCGACCGACGTACTTACGGCGGGTATTATGGTATTGAATAACATATAATTAAAGAAATATTTTTTGTATGAGCGCGGGCCACAAAATGGGACTGCAGTTTGACCACACTGTGTTAGACCTATATTATCTTGACCATGCGGCACACTAGGGGTGATGTGGTCAGCATTTAACTCGAACATAAATTACAAGAATATAGTAGAATGGGATAGTTTTGGAACAAGTTAGTAGATTCAAATATCTGGACACGTTAATAACAGCAAAGTTTTTTTCTTCGTCGCTCGCTCTCAAATAACCACAATTATCTCTGTCATAAAGCTGGCAGTCCGTCTCAGGCTTCTTTGGTCACCATACAGTTTCTCCCTCAGCTGGGTTGGGGAGGGTCACGCTGCCACACTGCTCGTCTCATGGAGCCGACAGTTTTTGGAGAACATGTTCTACTGTTCGTTTGCCCTCCCCACATTGACACATACAGGCATACCTCACTTTATTGCGCTTCGCAGATATTGCGCTTTTTTTTCTTCAAATTATTCAGGTTTATTTATTAGAACATGCCTTCTTCTTCCGATAGATTTTGGCTCTCCACCAGCAAAAAGATTACGATCCGCTGAAGGCTCAGATGATGAAGATTAGCATTTTTCTTCAGCAATAAAGTATTTTTAATTGTACGGTACATTGTTTTTTTTTTTTTGTTTTTTTTTTTTTAAGACCTAGCGCTGTTGCGCACTTGATAGATACATTGCAAACATGATTTTGGGATTTTATATGCACTGAGAAGCCATAAAGATGGGTGTGACCCGCTTTATTGCGGTTGTCTGGAACCGAACCCGCAATATTTCCTAGGTATACCTGTATTTGTCTATCCGATGTTCAGTTTGACATCAACCTATGGTGAAGTCTCTAACATTTCACTTCCCTACGGCATTTTGTACGATGGGACAACCTTTACTTTTAAAAAAATGTAACCCAAAATTAACCGCTACCGAAGTCTTGGGACAGCTATTTCAACCCCTCTTTGTCGAGTTTCTGTTGCCATTTTCATTCGGCCACGACGCGCAGGCATGTCGCATAAGGAGTCTAATATGATGTTGTGCACGAGGCTGGCAACTTCATGTTCTTGACCTTTCAACTTCCAAAGGATCAAAAGCCTTCAACAAACATGTACCGTCTTCCTGTCCCATGCCATCAGCCCAAGGTCTTTCCTTTTCTTCTCCATCCCTTTCATGCCTATCTCCAGTTCTTTTCCATGTGTTCTTTGGTCTTCTTCTACCTCTCTTAACTCTACATCTCATCATGTAAAACTAGTTGCCATGGAAACCAGTGCTGCAAGAGCATGTCAGAGCTTGGTGTAGGCTTCCAGTGGTGGTTCCCTGCTCTGTAAAGAACGTAATGGAAATGATTATGACGACGACTAGCGACTAGCGGTATAGCATTAGCCGCTTCTATCTAACTGCCTAGGCTACAATGTAATCACGTCTATTCACCTATCCATTAGATCCATAGGACAGTTGTTTTACTAGTTCTTATTTAAACCGGATTCTGCTACATCCATCATAGCATATAGTTCCCCTGTCTAGACTAGCCGCTTCTATCTGACTGCCTAGGCTACAATGTAATCACGACTATTCACCCATCCATTAGATCCATAGGACAGTTGTTTTACTAGTTCTTATTTAAACCGGATTCTGCTACATCCATCATAGCATATAGTTCCCCTGTCTGGACTAGCCGCTTCTATCTGACTGCCTAGGCTATAATGTAATCACGACTATTCACCCATCCATTAGATCCATAGGTTGAGTTGTTTCATTAGTTCTTATTTAAACCGGATTCTGCTACATCCATCATAGCATATAGTTCCCCTGTCTCCGGGCAGACAAAAACAGACTACGTCCACTACTTCCTCAGGCATACCGTGCGAGGATTAGCAAGGGACTAGTCTGATTCTTCATGTAAAATAGATTACTTCAGAGCTCACTGCTACGAGAGTACATGAATGTATTAGTGAATGTTTCCTACAAGGTCACCAGCTACAAGGCTCCATGCGGCATGAGGAGCAGCTGGGAAAATGATCTTGATGATGGTGCTGTCTACGCAACTGAAACTCTGAGAGAGAATAAGTTGCATATCTGCACCGATGTTGTAGTTGACTACAAATATGAAGAAGATGAAAACATGAGAACGGGGATAGAAAAATGGGGGAGGGTGATTGCGTTCAGATGAATGAGCCAAAGTAGCATTCCCGTCACGTGTACGGACACCGTTTTTCTTTTGTTTTTCTCTTGCCAATTCCCCCTCACTTTATTTCTTCTTCTCCGCCCCTTTTTCATGAAACCTCAATCGCGGAGACGCCCATGCATATCGGATTGTGACTGAATAACAGCTGGTTCTTTGTAGCACGTGTCGGGCGTAATTGGAAAGAGGTTTTTCTAACGGCCCGGCTTCATCCTACCTGAGCTGTTTACGCTCAACAGAGGCTATCCACAGCCAGGAATTCAACAGTTGGGGGACGCCGATGTTATCCATGCCCTCATTACTGTAGTATCAGCTGATATGTTAGGGCAGGGTTTCTCAACCGGAGGTACGCTGTCCCCCAGGGAGAACGAGAAGCTTGTCTAGGGGTACAGGGAATATCTGGTAACTGTATTCGTTTATTCATCATCATCATTTTCGTTTCATATGGATCATAGAGCAAGCTCTGTAGTTGTAGGAAGCCTGCACAAAACATTGACATTCTTTTGCGGCAGTGGTTTCTGTTAGGGCAGCATCGAATATTCGATTCGTATTCGATCTAATAGTACGCTGCCATCAAACACGAATAGTAAATGTGTGTCCAGCACTTGCAGACAACACGTTTTCAGATAACAGATGTTGTCTTTTGGCAGAGAATGTTGAGAGACTCGTTTTTTTTTTTTAAAGCCAATGCATGTTTCATGTAGCAATTTAAAAAAAAAAACTGACTAATGGCTAGTTAGTAGCATTAAATAGTTCCAAGATATTTGACCTATTTTTTTTTGGTAACGCTGTATGAGGTTGTCAGGCCCCCCCATACAACTTCATATTAGTCGCCTTGTACGACATGCCCGACGATGCAGTAGTTCTATTTTTTATTTGGCTCATAGAAGCCCCGAGAATTACATGGGGTAGGCCTACTAACGATATTAGCATATTGAAATGTTCCAATGAATGTCGTGTGTTGGTTTAAAAAAAAAAAAAAGATTAAAATACAGAAGTATGAACAACAGAGAATCCCTTTCGTCAATTATTTACAGTCATGAAATTCACTCATAATAAAGAACGCAAATATTCAGAATAGATAGATCAATAGCACTACACAATATATAAATTTTATTTAAAACAAGGGACGTAACAACTTGTCGCAGCAACACTAGGCAAATATTCAGTTAAGATATTTGTTTGTTTCGATCGCCACGGGTTCGAGTTATTCTTTCTTTTAGCCTCCATTAAGATATAAATAATACATTTGGAGTCTACAACTGCAGGATTAACAGCTGGACCGGGAGGGGGGTAAAAAAACAGAAAGAAAAGATGGAATCATTTCTGTGAAGTCCACCGGATGTTTTAAACACAGATGCCTGACTCTCACACTAAAGTGGAGATCACAAAGCGGCCGTCTGAAAGTCAGACTAGTCGTGCACTGGCAACAGCTGTTGAGGATTGAAACAAAAACTGTTATTCTTGTTATATTTCCGGGGCATATGTGCTGGCAATATCTAAGATAGAAGTAGGTGCTCTGAAAAGGAGGTTCAATACGATAGGTATCACCACCAGATTTCAAGGGCTTTTATACTTGGACTTTGCGTCTAGGTTGAAGGGGCGCGCTTCGCCAAAACGAGGCAAAATTCGTAAATTTAAATAAGAGGAAAAAAAAAGATAAAAAGGTTCATGAAAGGAATAAAGAAGAAAAAGCCTTGAATGGATGGCGCGGTACAGGAAGTCTTGGCATGAATTAATTGAAGGCTTGTACCCATCAGAGAGTTCCCCCTAGGACCAGAGCCGGATTAACGTAGTAGCAAAAGTAGCATATGCTACGGGCCCCGCGCTTTTAGGGGCCCCGCGCCAATAAATATGTAAATAATTTTTTGGTCATCTTCTAATACGAGCGTTAAACCAATGATCTTGTGATTTATACCATCTTTAGCGCCTTTTCATTTTCAAAAGAGATTGAACAATCTCACACTAATGAGCATTGAACATAAACTTCTGCGTGAAATTGATACATCCTATATCATCAACAAATTTGCTCATGCTAAATGTAGAAACATTAATATTTAAACAATAATGTTGACTGTGTTGTTTATTTTGATAATTCTTCTTCTTCCTTCTTCCTCCTTCACCCTGAAAAGGACGTTGGTTGCGTTGTGTCTGTTTACGCCTAAGCTGTGATATTTGCACCTTTCGGTCGACACATCCGACTTCTGCACGGCATTTTTTAGGACCGGGTTTGCCTTCCCATTGCGATCCACACTCGCTCAGCCAGACTGCACTGCTGCAGACTGTTTCCAGGACCACCACGTGGAGGTGGAGTGCGGTCTTGACCAGCTCTGATTCGCTGGTCCTGACGCAGGCAGTCAAGCTATGAGTCGCTGACTGCATTCACTATTGCTGCGTCTTTGGGTCCCTATTTTGATAATGATAATTACTATGCAAATTAAAAATGATTGTGTTCATATATATTTGTAATGTTTTATTGGTTTTTTAAAATATAGGACCCCTGTCTTAACATATGCTACAGGCCCCGTACTAGCTTAATCCGGCCCTGCCTAGGACATGCGTGGTAGGGTACAGTGTTACTATTCTTAGCTCCGATATTGTATCCCGGCAGCAGACGAGGGATTATTTATTCTTTCCGTCATCTGCCCACCTCTCATATTGGGGAAAAAGGAAGGGGGGGGGGGGGCGTGAACCTGCCTGTAGATCGCGGGGGTCACTTATGAATCCAAGAGAGAAAAGGACTACTGCTCCTGCAAGTATGTCGTACAAGCGACAAATACGAGTGGGTGCATCGGGATGGCAACCTCACCCTGGAAGACACGTTGCTATAGAAACCACTGCTGCAACGTTTGCGAGTGATTTGTGTAGGCTTCTTTCGAGGGCCAGTGGAATCTGACTAAACAGCTTGATGATCTGACTAAACAGCTTGATGATCTGACTAAACAGCTTGATGATCTGACTAAACAGCTTGATGATCTGACTAAACAGCTTGATGATCTGACTAAACAGCTTGATGATCTGACTAAACAGATGACTTGGCTCTTCTGTCCCATAAACATAATCAGATGCAAGAGAAAATGAAAATTCTCGATGAGAGGTCACAACAAGTGGGCATGAAAATACACAGGGAAAAGACAAAGATTATGAGAATAAATACAAGAAATGATAACAAGGTTGAACATGAAGAAACACCACTAAAGGATGTAGAATCGTACACATATCTTGGAAGTAATGTAGACAAAGTTGGAGGGACAGACAATGATATCAAAATAAGAATACAAAAAGCAAGAGGCGCTTTCATTGCATTGGGAGACATATGGAGAACAAGAGAAATCAAGTCCAACACGAAAATAAGAATCTTCAACTCAAATGTCAAGTCAGTCCTATTGTATGGCTCTGAGACACGGAGAGCAACAAAAACAACAACCAAAAAGTTACAGACTTTTATAAACGGGTGCTTGCGTAGAATAGAAGGACTGAAAGGGTATGACAAAGTCACAAATGTGGAATTGATGACAAGAACCAGACAAGTGCCAGTGGAGCAAGAGTTGAGAAGAAGACGCTGGCGATGGATAGGACACACATTGAAAAAACCTGTTGATAGCATTACAAGGCAGTCCTTGTTCTGGAATCCACAGGGAAAGAGAGGCAGAGGTAGGCCGAGGAACACATGGAGAAGAGAACTGGAAACAGAGGGGAAAGTGATGAGGAAAACATGGAAAGAACTTGAGCGGATGGCACAGGACAGGAAGACTTGGCATGTGTTTGTTGAAGGCCTGTGCTCCTCGGGGAGCTAAAGGGTATTGATTGATTGATTGATTCCTGTGAGGGGATCAGCTGCGGAGGTGGCTTAATGATCAGTATGGAACGAAAAAAGATAAGAATGATGATAATGAACCTGCCTCAAGACACGGGAAGACCTTGATGGATGGCACAGTACAGATTGGCTTGGCGTGAATTTGTTTAAGCTATGTACGCCATAGAGAGCTGGATACGTTAATATACATAACCAGGTAATTGCAGGATAGTAACGATTCGATCTCGTAGCTAGGCGGTGGTGTCGTTCGGAAGGTCCTGGGTTCGATTACTGGTGAGCCTATCACTTCTGTTGTTTTTTTTTTTTCTGTTGTCTAGCCTTCTACTTCATTATTTCTCACGAGTGCCTGAAACACGTGACCTTTGTGTATTATTTATTTAACTAGTGTAAAAGCCCGTCATAAGACGGGAATTAAATTCAAAAGCACCAATACCTAACGCCAATTTTACTTATTCAAAAGTATTAAAAAACCAAAATATTTGTTTTACATCTGATGTTTAAAGTCTGAATATGACAGAAGAGCATCTTGATTTTCTGTTGTTTTAATCTTGTACAACTTAAATCATGGATTTCCGCATCTTCCTGTCTCCAGTTCATGTACTGTTTATCAGTTGTGTTGTTGACTTCTTTCCACACAGTACAGTCAAACTGTTCATGCACACGGTCATTTGGGCATTCTTCTTTGGTAAGTGTTACTATTACATATAAGGGAAACAATACAATTAATGTCTAACTTTCAACCAAAGCTGCATCCCTTAGCGTTATGCACTGACAGAAAAAGCTGGGATTTTATATGTAGGATTATAGTTTAGAGGCCTCGGGTTTCCTTTCATTATTTGTTTACACGTTTATACAATACCAAAACTACCCTCTGTCCAGTATTACTTTCATTCTTCTGTTATTTACTAGACACAATATTAAAGTCTTTACCTAGTGTAATCTGGCCTATACTGTTAAATAGGAAAAAACTGTAGAAGTGATTGCGTCTATAATAAGTCTGGTCGTCCCTAGGTACATATCCATGTTACTCGGAGAGATCATGCTAATGACCTCTGTCCACGAAGCACTATTTTTATCGTGCCCAGTTGACAGAGAAGATAGTAACGATTCGTTCCCGTAGCTAGGCGGTGGTATCGTTCGGAAGGTCCTGGGTTCGATTCCTGGTAAATCTATCACTTCTGTTTTTATTCTGTTGTCAAGTCTTCTACTTTATTTCTCACGAGTGCCTGAATCATACCTTTGTATATTATTTAATGTTCTAATCCAGCTGCCCTACGAAATATGTGTTCTCCCACCCCCCAATACAAAAATTATTTTCGCATCAGTAGAACCTACCGCACCGCAGTTTCTTCAAAATTCGTCTGCTAATAACCAACATTTTAAAACACTTTTTTATTAACTTGACATCCTCGTTGTTTGTATATTTCATATCTTTGACGCTCAAAATCACTAGGTTCAACTCATCGTAGATCTCTGTAACTTTGCATGCAGCTACCTTTCTTGGTACATCTTATTTTTTTGATTGGCGTTAGCACAGCCGATTTTAAATAATACTTAAAGAAAACAATATAAAATAAAGTGGAAGTAACTCAACTAGCGCAAGAGTTTTATGGTAAGGGACATAATACGTTGCGATAACAAATTGCGTTTTAAATTTTAAACATGCGAGCTTGGGATAATAAAAGGTAATGTAATATTAAATAAATGTATTTTGTAAACAACTTAATCCGTGAGTTTTTGTAATAAACGTAGCTTTAGTAGGTTTCACCATTCTTGAGCGCTTTACCTTAGGTATTTAAACGTATCAAAATTGTTTGGTTGCCTTAACTTTGTTAATAAAAGTAATCCTAAAACATTAATAATAGATAGTTATACACATGGACCACCTGATCAATCCAAATCGACTTCTGAAGCGGACGGACGCTTCTCGGCCTATTGGCTAAGATCAAAGTGTTTTAGCCAGGGCCGAGATCATATATATTTTACGCAATAAAGGGGTATTTAAAAAAAAAAAAATTTAAAGTAAAGTAACCCCAATATAGTGACTTTAAATGCAGACCTGAAGACAGGAACACCCTTTTTAAATAATAAAATTGTATCAAATGCACTGCTAAACCCCGGACGTCGTTTGAATAGCATTAGGATTAGACGCTTAAATTCACATTAATTGTGAATATGAAGAGACTCGGAGCGCAAGGCTTGAAGGGTTGGGTGTACCTTGTATGTAAAGGGTAATCAGTACATAAATAAAAAGGTAGCATAAAACATATTTATAAAGATATTAAAGTGCACAGCAAATTAATATTAATATGAGAAAAATATTAAGTGCACGTGACACATCAACTTACCTCAGAAATGAGGTATCTGAGGAAGGTGGTTGAAGTAACAAAAGACATGGTCCGCAACCAGACGATACGTCAAGGCCTAAAAACCCAATACCTGCAGACCCAAGTAGAACAGTCCCAACTGAGATGGTTTGGCAATTTCTGCAGAATGGGAGAAGATCGGCTACCACGACAAGCATGGGAAACTAAGAGCCAGGGATCCAGACCTCCAGGACGACCCAACGTCCGCTGGGAGGACAACATTAGACAATCTTTGAAGGACCGAGGACAAGAATGGAGCCAAGCCAGGAGGAAGACAGCCGATAGAATAGTATGGCGCTCTCTCTTACAAACCTCTACACCTCACGGTAGAAGAGGAACGAATAAATAAGTAAGCACATGTTTATACTCCCTGGGTAGTTCTTCTGTGATAGAAAAACATGGCTATTGCATCCTCACGCATGTCGTACAAATGAGGTTGTGCATGTAAAACAGACAGCTACTGAAACCGCCGCTGCATGGGCATGTAAAGGTCCTGGGTTCGATTCTCCGGTAAGCCACTAGTGTTGTTTTTCTGTTGTCTAGTTTTCTGCTTTATTTCTCACGAGCACCTGAAACATACCTTTATGTGTATAATATTTATTTATGTACTGTTTACAGGCCTCAGGTTTCCCCTCTTTATTTGTTTAAGAGCATGTGAATGCTTTATGCAGGCTTCCAGTCAGGGGCCCGGCAAGAATGGTGGCTTCATGCCCCAGGGGGTGGCAAAAAGGATGAAGATGATGATGACATGTTTATGCAACCTCATTTGTTCCAGGGGGGCTCTGAGAAGACAAAGAAAGAAAAGGCTCACTGCTGCCACAAGGGTGAGGTTGTGCGTGGGGGCCCGCCATGTAAAACGCTACACAAAGCTGTTACTGCTGTGTTAATACCTCTTTTGTATTTACTACTGCGGACAGATTATATGTTTGCTTGCATTTCTTCTTGTTAATGTAATATCTGTTTCCTGAAACATTCACAGATGTTTGTTGTCTTCAAGTAATATGTCTTTTAGTTTGCCTTCAATTGTTCCTCATTTCATACGGGGTTCGGAGTAGCTAACAGGCATGACTTTCGCCTCTAATTCTGAAGCTACCGGGTTCGCTCCCAGCACCGGGAGTATAATTTATGGAAATTTTTTTTCAGAGCCAGTGGTAAAGAGTAGGTCATACGGACGCTGACGTGGTAACATTGAAAGATGAGGAAACCTACCTGCCACATAAATATTTATAGAATGTGATTCCTGTATACAAACATTGGAATCCTCGCCGATGCTGCGGAGTTCGTGCACTGTGCTGAGATCCTCCTTGTGTATTCTAAGGGAGGATATCTGAGCACTGATGGAATTGTCCGTGTGCAATGAAGATGGTCCTTAAAACCAAAACCAAACCAATCATTTCATACGCTTGTGAAATCCAATACCATAATTCCCGCCGTAAGGTACTTCGGTCGGTCGGTTTGTCACACTTTGCACACCGTCATTTGCGCACTTTTTCTATTTTCGAGAGAGTGCATTGCCTTTCGAGCACAGCTAATGGGGTGCAACTGTGGTTGAAAGTTAGACAATAATTGTATTGTTTCTTCTTATATGTACTCTCGCGAAAATAGCAAAGTGTGACGGTGTGCATTAAATCAACAGACAATCAAGATACTCTTCTGTCCAGTTTCATTCGGGAAACGGATTTAACTCGTCATTTTTCTTTAAAAAAAATAACCTTAAAATGTAAGTTTCTGATTGTTTCTTCAAGACAAAATTTTAATTTAAAGTATTGCTGACTTATTATTATGAATTAAAATGATAAGATGGCTAAAAGGAAGAGACGATGGCGTCATTCACAGCGAGCAAGCGAGACTATAGGAGAAGCAGCAATGTAACAGTGTAACAAAAACAACACACTATAATTAAAAACCTGCCAATTTTGGCGGGTTGTTGCTAGTTACTAAATAAATAAATATTACACAAATAGAGGTGTAGTGAAATTGACAGAGATACAACGGTAAAATTCCTCCAAGGATAACATTTAAGGATAAAAACATAATGCGTAGGCTGCTGATGTACATGATCGCCTAGACCGCGGGTCATCATCCCCATAAAATTGACTTGCTAGACCGGAGGGGAACGGAGTATCAAAAGGGAAAAAAATATGACTGGAAAGGCTAAAGAGACGCAATTGGGGGGCGGGGGGGGGGGGGGGGGGGGGGGGGGGGGGGGGGGGGGGGGGGGGGGGGGGGGCGGCGGAAATGGATGAAAGTAAAAAAATTCAAGTCCCCCAAATTGACACGAGGTACGGAATTGGACGTTTTGCGATACCAAGCGCTTGATTTGAATTTGAGCGGAAGAACGCAGATGTCTGAAAAAAATTACAAAAATTAAAAAGTAAATTTTTCTTAATATTAATGTTAGGAATATAAAAATTAGCTGGCCAGATGGCCTATTCTGAGCAGTGAACGAATATGGTCTTAATTTTACAGACGGATAGATAATATTGAAAATAATGACAAAAGACAGTGTAGTTTACATCAGCCACAGACTGCATTGAATCTAACATATCGTTATTTGCACACAAAAACACGACCTTGGACACAGATGTTCAAATTTACTTGGCATAGAAGTGAAGGGACATTGGTGGTAGCTGTGTCTAAATATAACTTTTTACAACAAAAATTTGAAGGGGAGAGAACGGTTGGGTCAAAAATCGAGCACAATTTTGTAGAAACACAAGTAGAGACGGACAGACTAACAGATAACCATCCATACGTGACTGAAGCTTGACTGAAATGACTTTAGTGAGGAAATTTGAAATTAAAAATAAACCTCGGCAGTGATTGGCCACAGACAATCATATCATTAGCGCTCAGAGCGCATTTGGGGTCATTCTTCAATAATTGTTCAGTGTTAGACACAGATTTTTAAAGTGTGGTGTTTTCCCATATGAAAGACAGTGAGTTAAATTTAGGGACGCCATCCTATAGCCAGCAGCTCAGCTGAGTTTTGCTAGCACTTCTGTGTTAATTATTCATAATCTGAGCTGCGAGTTTCTGTCGTCAACGAAGCAGTATCTACTCGGGTGGTGATTTACACAAGTGTATCTGTGCAGTCCTCGTGACAGAGACCACCATTAGTGCCCGCCAGCACGGAGAGGTGGGACCGCCTGATTTCAGCACCAGAGCTACAAATACCAGATGAGTGAGCCTCTGGTCTGCTGGATATTCACCAACCCCATTTAGTTGCAGATACCCCATAAAAATTCCCACCATTTTCTGGACATTGTGTAGTCAATATAGACAGGTGTGATGAGACCACCCCAACAGCACAGACAATAAATATCCTCCCTAGTAGCTGACTACCAGAACATTTTAATAAAACTAACTATTCTAGTACTTAAATATGTACACTTTGCATTTATTATGTAACATTCCATGCATAATTTTCATAAATTTTAAATCCTTCTTTTAAAACAAGTTCTGGTCAAAATAAAACTTGATCCAGAACAAATAAATGTAATATAATTATATCAAAAACTTTACACCCGTGAGTTAGTTCAGTGTATTTTAACACTTGTTAATCCTATTAGTCTTGTTAAATATCTATGGGTATATTTATAACTATCACACCACAGTACACATCATTACCCTAGACACTTTACGCAGCTACATTCATAAAAAAAAATTAAGTGTGAGGTCGTAGTGGTAGCAAGAAAGGCCTTCTGACAATTCTCAATTACATTTTATCTCAGGAGCCTTCACAGCTGGCCTCATACAATTTACATGTAGTACCATCATCATCATACAATACCATCAATACCACTACATATATTGGGGTCTTGTCCAGGGATAATTAGCCCAACAGTAATATTAAGATCTCCTGGTGGGAGAAATAAAAGTAGGGAAATAAATTGTAAAATTTCCTTTAAAAGTAAAAGTGTCCCTGCAGATAAAAGTTGGTGAATCTTCACAGCCAGTAATAATTAATTAGTTAACTGGTTAGTTAGAATTAGTTAGATTATAGTCATAAGAAGTACTTAGCTTGTATATTATTATATTGTCTGAAAAGTATGGCTGAGCTAGCAAAGTTTAGATCAGCTGCTGTGCTCACTGCGAAGGAGATGGGGATGGATGGTCAAATTTTAATTCAATACGTAACGACTGAATGTGATAAATATATTGAAAGGGAAGATAGAAAGGTAGCTGAAGAGAAGAGGTTACAAATTGAGGCTGATAGAGAAATTAAGAGGCTGCAGATTGAGGCAGAAGAAAAACGACAGCAAAGGGAGGCAGAAGAAAAAAGGTTGACTGCCGAAAGGGAGGCTGAAGATAGAAGGTTGCAGAGGGAGCACGAATTACGACTAAGGGAGCTGGAATTACAAGGCCCGGCCCCTGAAAATGGTGCCAGCCCTTTTGCCTCAGATGCTACGCCCAGTATGGGAGCCTCAAACTCAGCTATGGGGTTTCATTTAGACCATTTTGTTGAGAAAGACGATGACATAGAGGGGTACCTGGGACGTTTTGAGTTATTAGCTACTACATATGGGTTAGAGAGAGAGAGGTGGAGTTTAAAGCTATCACAGGGATTGAGGGGTGCTTCTTATGAAGTATTTGCCAAAATGAACAGGGAAGACCAAGACAATTATGACATGTTAAAGCAGGCTTTGTTATTAAGGTACGAGAAGAATGGTGAATTTTATCGTAAGAAATTTAGAAATGCCAAACTGTTGTCTGGGGAGACATACCACCAATTCTCTGCCAGACTAGAAACCTATTTGGAGAAATGGACGGCTCTGGGGAAGACCCAAGATCTTAAAGAAATGATCATGATTGAGCAATTGAGAGAGTCCATGGCTCCAGACATGAGAAAATTTCTCATGGAACAAGGTGCAGAGAAGTTGGGGGAAATTTTTAAATGTTGCTGAGAGGTATCAGGCAGCCCAGGCAGAGGTAAGTGGTGCTAAGAAGAAGCACATAGACAATTTTAAAGCTCCACAGCAATTTAATAAATTTGATAATAGAGAGCAGGGAAATAAAGGTAGGACAAATTTTGAGCGGCCAAGAAATGACTATCGCGACAGAAACTCACAGTTCAATGACCAAAAGTTCAATGAAAGAAAACCGTTGAACCAAGGAAAAAGATGGTGTAAATGGTGCAAGAAGGATAACCATAACACCGAATTTTGTAGAAGGAAACCTTCAAACATTGCTGCAATGAAGTCGGGGACGCAAAGATTAAAGGTTAATCCTAAGGGACAACAGGAACCTTATCACCCCCCAGTTTGTGAGGATGTTATTTGTAATGGGGTCACCATAAGGTGCCTTTATGATACAGGTTTGGATTATGATTCAGTTGTGAAGTCTAGCCTAGTGGACCCAAGTCAGTATACCACAGAAACAGTGGAAATACAAGGGGCGACTAAGGACATACCACTCATGACACTTCCCATCGCAAGGATAACGGTGAAAACTCGCTATGTGGAAGGAGAAATCAGAGCAGCAGTGATAGATGAACCAATCTACCCTCTGATATTGGGGTGTAGATACGTCTTCTTGGGGAATCCCGAGAAACCTGTGATCATGGCGACAGTGCAGACCAGGTCACAGAAGAAGGAGGAAGAAGGTGAACCTATAAACGCTCATCCAGAGGAGATGAGGAAGGCGCAGGCTGAGGATAGGACACTCCAGCCCTGTTTTAAAAAATTGCCCAAATGCCACACACCTCCGAGCAAGGGGGAATATTTCATGAAGAACAAACTCTTATACAGGAAGGCCGGAACTGGAACAAATGGTCACAACCAGCTGGTTCTTCCCATTGCATATAGAGAGAAAGTGATGGAACTCGGACATGCAATCCCCTTCAGTGGTCACATGGGGATCAGCGCCACAGGACAGCGTATAGCTTGTCATTACTTCTGGCCAGGGATAACGGAGGATATAAAAAGATATGTCAAATCCTGCCCAGAATGTCAAAGGGTAGCTCCAAAGCACTGGACTGCCCCTGCAACTCTAGGGGAAATGCCCATAGTGGGAACACCTTTTGAGAGGGTTGCAGTGGATATTGTAGGACCTCTCACTCGGACCAAGAGGAGGAACAGTTACATCCTTACTCTGGTGGACACTTGTTCTATGTGGGGAGAGGCGGTAGCCCTGCCATCAATTGATTCAAAACATGTAGCAGAGGCACTACTTACAATATTTACCCGATTAGGATTCCCGCATCAAATCTTGACGGATAATGGTTCTCAGTTCAAGGGGAAACTAACGGAAGAAGTTTTTAAGCTATTTCAAGCCAGGCACTTTCATTGTAGTCCGTACCATCCACAAGGGAACGGCCAGGTAGAGAGGTTCAATGGGACTCTCATTTCTATCCTGAGAAAGCTGGCACACGAAAAACCGGATCTGTGGGATCAATTCCTGCCCGCCGCATTGTTTGCGTACCGGGAGGTACCACATAGTTCAACCGGGATGGCTCCCGCAACTCTGCTATTTGGGAGGCCAATAAAAGGTCCATTAGAGGCGCTATTAAGGACCTGGACAGATGAGAAGGCGGAAGAGACTGTTACCTCATCGTATCAATATGTGAACGAACTGACCACTCGTTTGAAAGCTGGATGGAAACTGGCAAATGATAATTTGAAACAAGCCAGGAAGAAACATGCAGCATATTTTAATAGGAAGGCAAAGGACAGGGAACTGGCAGTCGGAGAGAAGGTGCTGCTTCTACTACCGGGAAGCCAGAATAAATTACAAATTGGTTGGCAAGGTCCATATACGGTTCTAGAGAAGGTGTCTAGAACAAACTATAAAATTGACAAAAAGGGGAAGGAAAAATTTTATCATGTAAACCTGTTAAAGAAGTATCTGGACAGACCACTCCAGGAAAGCACCCCCTTATTGACCTTGGCTATTGCAACCCAGATGCAAAAAGAACCACTCACCTCACATGAATACCCATTACATCCTTGTGAAACAGCAGCACAGGTAAAAGTCAGTAAGCACCTGACTAAAAACCAGAGGGAGAGAGTTCAACAAGTTCTGGAGGAACATACAGATGTATTAACAGATAAACCAGGCCATACAAATTTGCTACAGTATGACATGAAACTGGTAGACTCAAACCCAATCTGTATGAGAGCCTATTCTATTCCGTTCGCGAAGGAGAAGGCATTAAAGGAAGAAATAGATTATTTATTGAAGGAGGGGATTATTTCGCACAGTGAATCATCTTTTAGTTCTAGTGTCGTTTTGTTGAGGAAACCGTCTGGGGAACACAGACTGTGCATAGATTACAGGAAACTGAATGCTGTCACAGAAGGACAAGTGGATCCATTACCAGACACAAAACAGCTATTTGCCAGACTGAACAAGGCAAAATACTTTTCAAAGGTGGATCTTAGTAAAGGCTATTACCAGATCCCAGTGAAGCCTGAAGTGAGACCTTATTTGGCTTTTAGCACTTCGGATGGACATTATGAATTCAATATGCTACCATTCGGACTGAAAAATGCTCCGAGTGTGTTTTCAAGGATGATGCGAAAATTGTTGGACCCCCTGAATAACCCATGTATCACGAATTTCATGGATGATATACTCGTCGCCACAGAGACATTTGAAGAACACATTGAAGCTCTGGAGATGTTGTTTGATAGACTTCGGGAGGCGAACTTAACTGCTAGGCCAACAAAATGTTGTATTGGATGCAAAGAGTTGGAATTCTTGGGGCACACTGTATATCAGGGTAATATGACCCCTGATCCTAAGAACTTGGAAAAACTGCAGAGAGCACCTAGGCCGCAAACCAAAAAGGACGTGCGATCATTCGTGTCGTTATGCGGATTTTATCAGAAATACATCAAAAATTTTAACGCCATTTGTGCTCCTCTGACTGATCTGACTCGCAAGGGACTTCCAGATAAAATTATTTGGACTGCACAATGTGAATTAGCGTTCCAAGAGTTAAAGGAAAAACTCACTAGCAAGCCTATTCTCAAACTGCCTGATTTGACACAGGACTTTGTCTTAAGAACCGATGCAAGTAATGTGGGACTAGGAGGGGCTTTGTTGCAAAGATCATCTTCACCTGATGGGGAACTTAAACCAGTCGCTTATGCAAGCCGCAAATTGAATAAGGCGGAACAAGGATACTCCACAAGCGAAAAAGAATGTTTAGCATTAATCTGGGCAATAAAGAAGTTTCAAATCTATCTGTATGGTAGGACATTTGTGGTGGAGACGGATCATCAGCCTCTCGTGTTCTTGTCTCAGGCTAAGCATGAAAACGCAAGATTGCTGAGGTGGTCTTTATTGCTTCAACCTTATCAGTTTAGTATCCAATATATCCCAGGCAAATTGAATGTCGGTGCAGATTTCCTCAGTCGGCACCCCTGTGATCAAAATTAGAGTAATGGCAGACGGGAGGAGTAATTTTACCTATGTGTATCGCTGGTTTTGGAACTTGCCATAGGCATGTTTTCAGGTGGGGAGATGTGTAGTGAAATTGACAGAGATACAACGGTAAAATTCCTCCAAGGATAACATTTAAGGATAAAAACATAATGCGTAGGCTGCTGATGTACATGATCGCCTAGACCGCGGGTCATCATCCCCATAAAATTGACTTGCTAGACCGGAGGGGAACGGAGTATCAAAAGGAAAAAAAAAATATGACTGGAAAGGCTAAAGAGACGCAATTGGGCGGGGGGGGGGGGGAAATGGATGAAAGTAAAAAAATTCAAGTCCCCCAAATTGACACGAGGTACGGAATTGGACGTTTTGCGATACCAAGCGCTTGATTTGAATTTGAGCGGAAGAACGCAGATGTCTGAAAAAAATTACAAAAATTAAAAAGTAAATTTTTCTTAATATTAATGTTAGGAATATAAAAATTAGCTGGCCAGATGGCCTATTCTGAGCAGTGAACGAATATGGTCTTAATTTTACAGACGGATAGATAATATTGAAAATAATGACAAAAGACAGTGTAGTTTACATCAGCCACAGACTGCATTGAATCTAACATATCGTTATTTGCACACAAAAACACGACCTTGGACACAGATGTTCAAATTTACTTGGCATAGAAGTGAAGGGACATTGGTGGTAGCTGTGTCTAAATATAACTTTTTACAACAAAAATTTGAAGGGGAGAGAACGGTTGGGTCAAAAATCGAGCACAATTTTGTAGAAACACAAGTAGAGACGGACAGACTAACAGATAACCATCCATACGTGACTGAAGCTTGACTGAAATGACTTTAGTGAGGAAATTTGAAATTAAAAATAAACCTCGGCAGTGATTGGCCACAGACAATCATATCATTAGCGCTCAGAGCGCATTTGGGGTCATTCTTCAATAATTGTTCAGTGTTAGACACAGATTTTAAAGTGTGGTGTTTTCCCATATGAAAGACAGTGAGTTAAATTTAGGGACGCCATCCTATAGCCAGCAGCTCAGCTGAGTTTTGCTAGCACTTCTGTGTTAATTATTCATAATCTGAGCTGCGAGTTTCTGTCGTCAACGAAGCAGTATCTATTCGGGTGGTGATTTACACAAGTGTATCTGTGCAGTCCTCGTGACAGAGACCACCATTAGTGCCCGCCAGCACGGAGAGGTGGGACCGCCTGATTTCAGCACCAGAGCTACAAATACCAGATGAGTGAGCCTCTGGTCTGCTGGATATTCACCAACCCCATTTAGTTGCAGATACCCCATAAAAATTCCCACCATTTTCTGGACATTGTGTAGTCAATATAGACAGGTGTGATGAGACCACCCCAACAGCACAGACAATAAATATCCTCCCTAGTAGCTGACTACCAGAACATTTTAATAAAACTAACTATTCTAGTACTTAAATATGTACACCTTTGCATTTATTATGTAACATTCCATGCATAATTTTCATAAATTTTAAATCCTTCTTTTAAAACAAGTTCTGGTCAAAATAAAACTTGATCCAGAACAAATAAATGTAATATAATTATATCAAAAACTTTATACCCGTGAGTTAGTTCAGTGTATTTTAACACTTGTTAATCTTATTAGTCTTGTTAAATATCTATGGGTATATTTATAACTATCACACCACAGTACACATCATTACCCTAGACACTTTACGCAGCTACATTCATTAAAAAAAAAAATTAAGTGTGAGGTCGTAGTGGTAGCAAGAAAGGCCTTCTGACAATTCTCAATTACATTTTATCTCAGGAGCCTTCACAGCTGGCCTCATACAATTTACATGTAGTACCATCATCATCATACAATACCATCAATACCACTACAAGAGGTATATTTATCCGCTGTCGTTTAGCTATCAGCATAGTTATATAGTCTCGAGGGTAGGCAGGAGATACAGTGGCCTGGAGTTGAATTGTCCCGCTTAAAAGTTGCCCACCATATGCGGAACAGAAAAAGCACATATGGCCGTTATAGGACCATTCGTGGAAAAGCTCGACAGAGATGCAAATAGCCTCAAAATGACTACTGATTTCTTTGAAAACATTCAAGCAGACGTCTGAGAGTGTACGAAGAAGAAGAATTGTCCCCAGGGCGGCCTATGGCCGATTTAGCCTTTTTGACCCAATCGGCCCTGCGCTCTCAGGGTCCCTGCATTCAGGTTCCCACCCCAGCTTTGAATAAAATAAGTACGAAGATCATTTCAAATTACATATCAGGAATGTATGCTATTACATTGTATTAAAAATAAAATAATGCCTATACATAATTTATTAGCTGTAATTTGACATAAAACGTTTTACAACAAAAGCTCTAATCCAAAGTCCAGAGGGCCCCACTAGAATCGTCCAAATCGGGTCCCTAAATTACTGAGGCCGACCAAGGATGTACCCTGTGTTGTTTCCTGGGGGGGGGGGGGGGGTTCCCACCGAGGAGACAGAAAGAATATGTCTTCTGTTCCCTCATGCATCTCCAGAGGCGGATCTACTATAAAGCTAATGAAGCTCAAGCTTCAGGGCCCCCAAGTTCAGTTTTATCTATAATTCATTTCTTTCCCCATCCCCCTACACTTTAAAAAAAAAGGGGGGGGGCCCCTTCAAGAGTTCAAGGTTCAGGGCCGCCAAAATGTAAATCCGCCACTGTGCATCTCGTACAAGGCAGCTAACGTGATTTTGTGAATGGAGCTGGCAACATCACCATGTGAAACACATTGCTACAGAAGCTACAGCTGCAGGTGATTATGCATTGATACAGTTTTCCTGTAAGAGGATAGATGTAGTTGTGGTTCTGTGCTACTTAAGGAGCGGAAGAGAAGATTAAGATGATGAGTGTTTAAAGGTTGACGATTTAAAAAAAAATTTGCGCTAAGATGCAATATCAGATTCGACCTAGATTGTTCTTTGTCATTCTAATGCTTCAGATATATTGGTAATCCAATTAATCTCTTAATCCTCTCGGAATAAACACCCAACGCTAGTGGCGGGACGTAGTTGGTGGTTGAAATAAGCGTGCTGCATGTAAATGGGAATTTTAAAAAGCGAAGACGAGAAATATAGTCCATAATTTATTTTTAATGGCATATCGGTGTTTCATATTCATAAAAACGGATAGAATATCACATATCTTTCAAAAATTTAATATCCTTACATTTGCTCCTGGTGAGGAGATCTGCATCATAACCTTTTGACCTTTGCAGTTCCGTCGTGGTGTACCCGAAAATGGAATGCATAGTGATAAGCTTGAGAGAAAACTTGAGACGTCGGGAATCAGCTGACCCTTCGTACCAGACATTACTACACTTACCACGTTTTAAAAAACTGTCTTTACGTCAGGTAACTTTACGTCTGCTTACTGTTTTTCTGCATTATTCAGAGATGGGCTATGCGCTCGCCAAAAGACATGTGCCGTGTATTGGCAGCAAAAGTGTGGCTAATTTAATTATTAGACCTGACATTATACGGAACGAAAATTTCATGAAAAAAGTTCTTGATAACAATTTATGACAAGATGATTAGACAGAAAGATTGCAATGTTTTTCATTGATTTTTCTCAGCATTGAGCGTCCTAGCTTTGTGTTTGACTCTAGAAGCAAGAATAATGCTTGATTAAAGTCACTTAAAGGAATTTCGGAATTGCCAGATTTATTCAGAGTAGTTAGGAATTTTTTTATTTAATTTTTTGGGGGGTTTTATTTGATGTAACGAATGAATCATAAAACTCGCTACACCTGTAGCTTGACCTACACTTCGGTTGTCCACCCGGGGTAAAATTTATTGATTATTACATTCGGTGTTTAAGCTTATCAAAGTATATTTTATTCAAAGATACATTTTTCTGGGCAGAAGTAACAACCGTTTTAAACTCCTAGTATTCAGTTATGGATTAAAATCATAAGACAAGGAAAGAAAGATCCTTTTATGGATCGCTTTTATTATTGTTATCAAATTTATAGTGTCTGGAGTGCCTGGCGGTATAACCGGGTCGGGAGTAGTTTGGGACCCCTTAAGGTGCAGGCGCAACAGCGACCGGCGAGTGGATTATACTGTGGGCAGCACCAACCTACACTCCTGGTATGGGTTAAATTCCATGTTGATGGTCGTAAGCCTTGGAAGGTAGTTTATCTCGGAGAAGGAAAACACTGCTTTCAAACCGCCTGCTGCATTGCTGGTTGGCTGGGGACAGCCAAGGGCTAAGGAAAGCAACCCTATGAAATCCCTGTTGAAATAGGATGTACTGGGCCACAAGCAGTGGCGTATTCTCTATGTGTGCTGTGCGTGCTGCGCACACCTATGCCAGAAGGAAAATAAAAATTTAATGTATTATTCTATAAAATATTTCTCTTATAATGTTCTGCTCTCTGACCGCACGCATCAGGATAACGGATTTTCCCGCATAGAATCGACGAGTATATCTAGTTTCAGTTTCCGAGACGCGTTTTATAGTGCAGTTTTTTTGGTTGGTAGCAATCGTCCGAAGTTTCTCGGGTAATTCCGTCACTATGCGTGCTGCACCTTTCGGATTTACGTTTGAAGACTGGTTTGTGTGGATCGGGATCATGGCCAGATACGTCAATACAATACGAACATGCGTGCGGGTGTCTTGCAGCTCTCGAGTTGTAAAAATCGGCTATGTCCGTCCAGTGTTTTTTGTGATTAATTTTTGTTAGTTGCCGGGAATGCAGATTATTACAGTGACAGTGAGTTTCAAGTTGTAAGTTAATTAGTATTTCGGAGATAATTGACATATACCCCTAATAACTATCGTTGCGTAATTGAATATAGTTGGTCTTTAAATTAAGAGGGGAAGAAGTTAAATAGTAGGCGTACATATTCATTTTAAGTAGCAGCACGCCTAGCTCGCATTACCAGGATACGCCACTGGCCACAAGCTTAACGAAACAGTGCAACGGACTTCGCTTAATGAAGACAAATGTATAAGTATTATTTGTGAACGATATCGTGAATTACTGATACATGGTTACTGGCCATTCTTTTTTGTTCTATACCAGTGGTTCTCAAACAGTGCGGCGCGAGATGATGGCAGGTGTGGCGGGAAGACAATCGAGGATTTAGAGACATTTTCAAAAAAGCCATTTGCCAAAAAATAAATATCAAGATCTTTTTGTTATTTATTTTCTTTATTTTGTTACACATTATATAATATGGAAATAGGTGCATAAAAACCCATAGCATTTTCCGCAAGTTTCTAAATGTTATTCTGTAATATAATTTATTTGATGTCAAATAGATTTTAGAAATAATAATAAATAGTTAAAAATAATGAAATTTTTAAAAAATAAAGCACTGCTATGAGTTTAAGTTTTTGTTTTTAAAGGTATTTTTTATCAGTAAAAAATTCGGTGTGGCCGGATAAAATTTTCATTCCGAAAGTGCGGCCCGGAGAAAACAGTTTGGTGCAGTATAATATATCTCCAAATGGAAATTAGGGCAACCACCGCAGTTCCTAACCCTTCTTTTTTACAGGTCCCGGCCAAATGTCTTATTTGTCATTGTTTAAAAAAAAAAAAAACTCCGGTTAAGTAGAATTATGATAACTAGAATTTTCGGATATGTGGTTGTAATTTGTCTGTCCCATCCCAACTCCAATTTGGACTCGGATAAGTAGAAGTTCTGCCTTCATCGCCTAAGTTACAGTACAACATGGTCGTATACAACTTTTTTGGTGAACTGGCGATAAATGGCTAATAAACGTCCGAGCATCCGGCAGTACATTACAACTCTAACATTCATTAAACCAGCAAGTGCGTAATCGTCAGACCTAATGAGCGAACACTGGTTCACCTCGGTTTCAGAGAAAAAGGCTTGCATTAAACTCTGACAGCAACGGGACTACGCGTTTGAGATATAAAATTAACAAAGAGTGAAACCTGAGGCCTGTGAATAGTAAACAATAAACATAAACCAGTATTTGGCAGGCAACTCGTTAGAAAGAAGGCATTTATGAAAACACTAGAGAACAGGTAACTCTTATATCGTCTTTTTTGTCCTGCAATAGTTATCGCTCTAGAATCCTTGTAGGAACCGCTAAGAGAGCACGCAAAAATACTAAGCCAAACATGCAATTCTAACGTTTTTACACTTGCTACTAGCTTGACACTATATTTTAGGCTGCGCTAAACTGATTTTGAAAACTTTATAAGACGCAGAAATGAAAATTTAAAATCAATCAAAATACTTGTTTCTGATTGGTTAAAATAATTGTTTCTTGCTTTCCCTCTTATTCTGACGTGTATGCCTCCATTCTCGTGTTCTCATGCTTGTCTGTCATCTGGCCTCATCGACAACTTCTCAATTTTCCTCGTCTTTCTTCGTGTTTGGCTACATTCTCATGCTTGTCTGTCAACTGCCCTCTTTGACAACTTATACATTTTCTCTGTCTCTCTTCATATTTGCCAACCTTCTCGTGCTTGTCTGTTATCTGACCTCTTTGACAGCTTGTCTGTTTTCCCTGCCTGTCTTCAAGTTAACATACCTTCTCATGTCTGTCGGTCATCAGACCTCTCTGACAACTTGTCTATTTTCCCCACCTGTCTTCAAGTTAGCCTACCTTCTCATATCTGTCTGTCACCTGACTTTTTTGACAGCTTGTCTGTTTTCTTCACCTTTCTTCATGTTTGCTTACTTTCTGCTTGTGACAGATGAAAATTTAGCAACCCTGACCGATCACTTTATTCTCATCGAGGGCCCTCACTATTTGGGTTCACGCAACGATCGAACGTGGATTTCCCTCGCTGGCTAATTAAGCACGCACAGTTAAACACGTGGAAGCCAGGTCTCTCTATTGCCATCTGTCCGATTCCTAGTTTAGCCACGCCTCCTGTCTTTGTTTCAAGCACTAAGAACTCAGATATTTAGATTCATAAACTGTCTTTCTTTTTAAAAGGGGTTTTACCTGCTGTCAGGATTACGTCAGCATGTCAGCGCCTGGTCACTGAAGCACGGGAAGGGCGGGGCAACGGGTTTTTGTAGCTCCCTAAGAGAGAACGGGCTGTTAAAGGCAGGCAACAGGGGCGATAACTTCATTTAACGGCAATCTCTTTGATTACGTCCCCTTGAGCTACGCAGAGAGCCAGATCAAAAGAGAATTCGCTCGTGGCAAGAATCTAAGCGAGCGGTTCTAGTGTGAATTTGAGCTTTCATTCGCGGAACGAACGGCAAAATCCCCCAAATTGGACGAGAGGTGTTAAATTTCGCATTAAGGAACAAGAGTCCAGCGTTTAGTATATATGCCCATTTCTCCGAATTCAGTTTGTCAGTTTGCTATCGGGATTCTTGAATGGTCTAGCGCGCATTTTTGGAGTCTTATTTATCTGGATTTCCTATAGAAATACGTGGAGATTTATTTCAGTTCTTGATTTGCGGTAATAATAGTTATTAGCCACTAAGTGTTTTAATGTCTCAAAGTTCATTATATTTCACTGGGATTTTTGTGTTAATTTAAACGTATTAAATAAACATATAGCTAATTTTTCCGGCTATAAACGTAAAAATTAATCACTCGCGATTTCCCAAGTAAGAGATACGTTAAATTAATTAATAGCCGCTAGGCGATTGATAATTGATGGAACACAATTTAATTCTATTCATACGTGTGTAATTTCCTAAACTACTAGTGTACATATCTCGGGTAAAACCGTTAAGATAAACTAGACACTCGCGTTTTTTAAATATATATAAAATTAAATACTGGAGTGGTTAAAATAGTCTTACCTAAAAATTAACGCGTGCCAGGATATGATTTATATTATGATTTCATGTTTATCTTTTTTACATATAGGCTGGTCATACCTGCGTCCTAGCATTTCTTATGATCTTACTGGCTTTGGTTCTTACACCATCCAGCAATTATTGTGACTAAATCTTCGTGTTGTGACCCCTATGTGGTCCCCTCTCCATCCATGAGAGGAGTAAAACCAATAACTTTAACAATAAGCCATTTTAAAGTATAACTGGAGAAAAATAAATGCCAGAAGCCATTCCATAAATATTACTGATCTGCTGTGGCAGAATTTATATGATATATGTTTTACACATGACAGTAAACGTTTTTTTCTACTGGATTAACCACCTAAAGAAAAACTCATTGGTCATACTCTGCCATCAATCATAGAACAGCCGAGGAATATCAACTTCCTAAAGTTCTTTTGTTCATCACGCCATAGTGTCTTAGCCACCTGAGGCGAGACCCACCGGACCAATATATCTATATATTAACTCCTGAGGACAGTGCCACCCCCTAGAACCCTTATTCCAAACACTAACTGCAGTGAAAAGAGGAATATCCTGGAAAAAAAATAACGCCTCGATTTCAGCGACTACGGAAAAATAGCCGACAGCAAACCCCGTCAGTCTGGGGCTGAAATAGACAAAAACCAAAGACTATAATTGTTTTAGTACTTGCTAGAGTTTTTTTATTCCATGGAATGCCTGATTCAACGATTGGTAAGTGCAGATGAAAGTGGGCCACTGTATGCGTGCATTGAATGAACGAAGTTAGATAACCTTAATTTTATTATTTCTTGCTAACATCAGTATTCTTAATTTCTTTTTTCTGAGTTTTGTCTTCCACCCCCCTCCCCCCCTTTCTCCCACCCCTAACCTGCTTAGTCACGGGATAGATTAATAATTAAGAACCTGTTCCTATACCTCTTACTGATTTTTTTGTTTATCCCATTGTTAAAACTGAATCTCTGTGGGTTAATTACCTCTGATAGTAATTTTCTTTGGGTTGTTTTTTCCCTTTACAATAGAGGGGAGGGCCTATTGAGATACTATTTTTTTCCCACCTTGTCTGTAACTATGCTTTATAAATGTAACATGATTGATGTTGTGTCTTTTGTTTAATGATAATAAACATAATAAACCTTAATTACTGTGTTGGTCAAACCCACTGTCCCAATATATGTTATACGTAGTTTGTATTCACGTTTGTGCATTTGTAGCACCAAATTGGTGTGTGTACATGAGTGTAGGGTAAATTGCAAAAATTGTTTAGCATAGAGTAAGTGCGTCTGCAGTTAAATTAATGTCGTAAGATAGGCTGGATTAGAGCAACTACTCGATTCAGAGACTGTCCTTCCTCTTACCCTATCACCCTCGTGAAACCGCAATCTATTTCTTACCCCTTATTCTCACAGAGTTATCACTATCACCTCTGCTCGGACGGGACCATAAATTTCTAAGACCTATCACATCAAAAATTACGACACTGCTATCTATCGTATAATTTTTTTCGACAATTTGTCAATTTTTCCCGGTTTGTTTTTAAAATATATTTTTGACTACCTTCTCATGTTTGTCTGTCATTTGCCCTTGACAGCTTGTCTATTTCCCCACTTTTCTTCATTTTTTTGCCTATATTCTCATGCATATTTGTCATCTGACCTCTTTGACAACTGAACTATTTCTCTGCTTTTCTTCGTGTTTGCTTACTTTCTGTGGCAGCTTGTCTATTTTCCTCGTCTTTCTATATGTTTGCCTACCTTCTACTATTTGTTAATCATCTGACTTGTTTGACAATCTGTGTCCATTTTCCCTATTTGTCTTTATGTCAGCTTACCTTCTGTGGCGAGTCAATCTTTGATTGTTACATTTTCCTGTGCCGTCCTTTTAACTTTTTTCTGTGACCTTCATTTTCCTTTTCTCACCCGCACCTTTACGTTGTTTTACATTTCATATTTCAAGGCTTCCTTATCACATCGTGTTATAATTTGTCACTCCCTTAATTTTACCTGATCGGTCGACCTATTTTTAAAACCACATTGACTTCTGTTTGTGCAGAGCGAACTTGCCACATTAACTTTTCGCTTATCGCCAGCTCCAGAGTAAGAGTCTACACCGAGCGACATTCCTATTGTAAAACGAGATTTTTTTGTCTGGGAAGATACACAAACCATGATTTTCACTGGTGCAAATATGACTGGAAAGACGATATAGGGAGATAAGTTGCACAATACGTGTTGGAATTTGTCAATCTGGTTAAAGATTAAGACACAGGCATTAAGATAACAAATGTGATTTTGGAGCATGGAAAGCTACGTAATCGCTTCCGCCCAGACCTTGTTGTAATAAATAATTACAAGAAAGTGACATCTTGATAGATGTTATCCGCGATAGACCTATGAAGTAGTGAGTTGTAAACATGAGTTGTACCCATGGAAGTAGCAAGACCTTCTAAGGTAATGGATTTTGAAAACAATATCTTATGGTGTCATGTAGAATGTTCTATATGAGAGGGATGAAGGATAAACCCCTACCAATGTCAGGCGCCTGCATGATGTTTGGTTTGGCATGAAAATGCTAAAATAAACCACTTCTGATTGGAGTTTTTTCCAACGAAACCACATGGGCGGGTGAGCGAAAATGTCGCTTATAATCTGCAACATTTTGGGACTGCTTCACTGCATTTCCATCTCGTCAAGAAGAAGACATTTCAGACAGCCAGGATAACGAATAGAAACAGGATTCCAACATAAGGACAGGACCAAGTATTAGAGGATCTTCTGATATTAGACAGAAAGAAAACTCGACTATGCTTTTTTCACCTGACCTCTTTGACAATTTGTCTATTTTCCCCGTCTTTCTTCATGTTTGCCTACCTTCTCCTGCTTGTCTGACCTCTTCACCAGACCTCTTTGACAACTTGTCTATTTTCTTCGCTGTTGCCTACATTTTTGATGTTTGTCTGTCTGTTGCATAGTATTCCTCTGATTACATTTAGAAATCATGTTTATTTCGTCTAACACATAATCTTAAATCCGGCATTCTAAATTATAGTTAGTGGGTTTTTTTTTTTTACTGAGGCCAGAGTGGAATACAAGGACCAAATGTGTCACTATTTTCAAGGACGCACTCAATGAAAGCAAACAGTTTTAAAGTCGGATTCTTGAGTCTCGCTATTTGAATGTCAGTATTTTTTTATTCATAAATTCACCTCGAGGACAGCTAGCTTGAAAAAGGCTTATAACTGAAGAAAAAAAAAAGAATTTTAAAATAAAAATATATTCATAGGCCTCTCATCTGCGACTCAAACGAGAACCGCCCTTTTCCCCTTCTGTCTAAGCCAATGGTTCTCTATCTTTTCACGACCGCGACCTAAATTTCACATTTGGTTTAAGCTAGCGATAAGTAAAAATTAATTATAGGAGTTCATTCAAAGGCATACTACTTAAAACTTTGAGTCAGGGAAACATTGCAATGTTTCCGGTAAGGTAAAGGAACCCGTTACACGCCCATTGAGGCATATTGGGAATATGGTATTAGGCCCATATTATCTTGACCGTCGGCACACTAGAGGTGATGTGGTCGGCATCACGCCGGCCGCCTTAACCTTCCCAGAGTTGCTCTGGTACCCATTTGGGGCTGGGTCGACCCAGGAGCCGTTTGTGGCCTTAAAAATTCCCACCTCATCTGGGGATCGAACCATAGACCACTGCGCTAGGAAGCCATTGCACTAACCACTATGCTACCGCGGCATGGTAATTTTATCAGCAGGCTTCCTCAATGTGTGTCCTGTCCATCACAAGCGTCTTCTGATCTCGTGTTCTATTGGCACCTGTCTGGTTCTTGTCATCAGTTCCGCATTAGCGATATTGTCAGACAACTCCATTCCTTCTATTCTACAACAGCGCACATTTATAAAAGTCTGTAGCTGTTTGGTTGATTTTGTTGTTCTCCATGTTTTAGAGCCATATAATAGGACTGACGACGTTTGAATTGAATATTGTGACTTTTTTGTTGGGCTTGATTTCTTTTGATCTCCATATATTTCCCAATGCAATGAAAAAGTTCCTCTATCCTTTTGTATTCTTATTTTGATATCATTGTCTGTCCCTCCAACAGTGTGTATATTGCTGCCAAGGTATGCGTATGATTCTACATTTGTAGTGGCGTTAATTAAACGTAATTATTTTCAGCTCTGGACGGAATTATTTTTAAGCCCCAAAAATTTACACATACATAATTTACGTTTACTGACAATGTGTGTCTAATCATGAGTTAAGTATAACATATTATATATCAAATTAAAGTACACTGGATGAACAATATAAATCCATATGCCTTTCTAGCTAATTTTATGTTATGTTTATGTTATAACAGATAACACGTACACGGAAAAAAGATAACTTGAAATTTTGAACAAAAATTTTCGACTTACGTAAGGCTTGTAACATAAATTGTTATCACAATACAGTTTCACTGCTCTCTTTGTGCAGGTAATCCATTTAGAAACACAGAAAAAGTAAGAAAGTTATGGTTGATCACACAGTTTGTTCACTGTTCACATATTAGTAACATATCCTGTGTGTTTTTCGGCCATTATGGCGATACGACAAAACACGATTAAAGATGAAGATAAATGTGAAAAAATCCCTTCAAACGCAAATAAAAGACGTTGAAGCTTGTTGAAATTTGCCCAGTTTTGTGTTTACTTCCGTTCGAGATAAATTCCGGGCAGTATAAAATAGAATAGAAAGAAACAACGAAATAAATCGGGGTCTTTTAAAAGATCTTGCGGTCGCAGCGGTCGGCCATTGCGTCTTTTAAAAGATCTTGCGTACGGAATCAGTTAACAAATTTGAAACCTGGTTTGGTTTGGTTTTAAGGACAATTTTCATTGCACACAGACTACTCCATCAGTGCTCCAATCTCCTCCCTTAGACCACAAAAGGAGGATCTCAGCACAGTGCACGAACTCCGTAGCACCGGCGAGAATCCCAATGTGTGTATACAGGAATCTTTGTTTTATCCCTGTGTATTTTTAGACCCACTTCCTGTGACCTCCCACCAAGTATTTTCACCCCGTCCTGCATCTTTTTACGGCCACTGGACAAGAGATCGAGGTTGTCGTGCATTTATTCTCATTACGTTTGATTTCCCCTTTGTATCTGACATGTGAATGAAATATTCCAGTTTTGGGTTGCGACCCACATGCTGAGAATCACTCGTCTGAGCACACCGTACCGTCTGTTCCCGCAATAAAGACTGGCTTATTTTTTTTTTTTTTTTTTTTTGGTCGTGAACGATTATTTCATAAAATCGGTTTAAGAAACGCAGTAATCGGATTTCCTTTTATAAGACAGACACGCGCAATAACATAAACTTGTTTGCAATTTATGAATAGTCTGCTAAATATGCATGAACGATTCTTGATTGTTATTGTGCTGGTCGTCGGGGGGAAGGGGGGGGGGGGGGGCTGAAGGATATATATAGCTAATTCAACGTTTTACGTCTGTTCCCAGTCTTGCCTAATTTTTGCATTCTTTAATTTGTTTTTCTCCCCTCTAATACTGGCATTTAAGTTAATTATTTTTAGAGCTTGACACATATACTTCGTAATTTTTTTTAGATCTTGTTTGCCTTCTCTTGTTTCTGTCTTCTTTCCTTCGTTCTGTCTTTCAGTTTTTCTTTCCTTCATTCTTTTTTTCTTTCTATCCGTCCATTTATCTATATGTCTGTCTGTCTAATCTATGGTGTTTCAGGCATATAGTTATAATAACACTTTTAAAGCCACGTCACTGTCGATGAGATTTACAGACTTACATAAATGTGTGCGACACTGGAGGCAAAAATGAAAATGTTGAAGAAGACATGGATACAGAAGGACTTGGCATGTGTTTGTTGAAGGCCTATGCTCCTTGGGGAGTTAAAGGATATTGATTGATTGATAAATGCGTGCTTGTGTAGCATGGAATGATTGAAATATATATGACAAGATCACCAGTGTGGAGCTGATGACAAGAACCAGACATGTGCCAGTGGAGGACAGATGAGAAGATGCTGGCAGTGGATAGGGCCTACATTGAGAAGTTTGTTGATCAGTATTATAAGACAGCCCTTGTTCTGGAGTTCCCAGAATAAGAGAGGTAGAGGAACACATAAAAAAACATATGGGGAAGAGAACTGGAGGCAGAAATAAAAGGGAGGAAAAATATATGGAAATGTTTTGAGCGAATGGCACAGGTTTAGAGGGGCTTGGAATGGATTTGGTTGATGACCTATGCTGCTTGAAGAGCTGATAGGCAATGAATGAATGACGTTTGACATGCTGTTACAGTGAATAATAAAACTATGAACTTAATTTTTTTGTCATTTTTAATTTCTTTTCAGGAGTCTCAGACAGCATGGCTGAAACAAATGATTTTGTGCTGGGTGAACCAAGTTCTCGTTGCCACCAGACAGACCAGACTGAACTTCAGTCAGCAGTGAAATCACCTAAAGACCAACACAGCGACTCTTTGCATAGACTCCTACAGAAAGCAGCATTGCAGTCTCACAAAGACTTTGTCTGGTCTCGTACAACTACTTGTAGGACCCCGCAGAATCTTTTTTTAGAGGGTTTTAAAGATTGTGCTTCAGAGGTTATCAGATTCCTCACTGAGGAAGAGAATGTGGAAGACAACAGCCCTCTGCTGATGGGTCTTCAATCCCATCTCATGAACGTAGGAAAGACAATATGCCGTGAGACAATAATTGACTTAGACAATCATGACGCTGAAATGGAAGAACAGAAATATGATGCTGTTATGTCAAGTACCATAATCAGTGACCATAATGACAATGAGAGATTTGGTATACATGTTTCACCTTTTTTGCCATGTTTGATCTCCCCTGTTGTTTCAAGATCTGCAACGAGTTCAGTATCTGACACATCAGCAACGGAATCAGATATTTCTATGTCAGTGTCTTTGGCATCAGAAAGAAGTATTCAGTCTTTAAGCTCAGATGTTAGTTTTTCACTGCACAATGCATCAGGAGAAACTTCAAATGAGAACATTTTAGATCACAGTAAAGTTGATGATGTCTTCCACAGCCCATTGTCACATCTTCAGAGCTCAACATCATATTCTGTTTTGCCTCTTCGACTTCTTTCAAAGAATGCTTTACAGAGTGCAACTCATCCTGGACATGTATCAGGTGTGATTCAAGAATCATTATCTGAAGAAATCTCATTACCTGTGTTGTATGCTGAAACTGGTACTTATAATTCCTCAACTTCCAGTATGCAGTATCTCTCATCACTTAATCATTCATCACCATTGCCTGAATCATCAACAAAAAGCACCACTTATTCCGGAGATTCCTGTAATCTGTCTCAGTGTCTGTGCATCATGTCAAAGTCAGAGACAAATAATAGACCTCAGCTTTCAATAGCTTCAACACAAAATGAATCAGTAATTACAAACACTAATCCATCTATTTCAAATTCATTGCTACCTCAACAACCGCATCAGTTTCTTCAGGGAGTTCAGGCTGGTGGCCACATGTCTTTCCAAAGTTGTGTACCACTAGTTTCTAATGACAGTGATGAGTCACAGACACCTTCAGAATTTTCCCTACAGTTGAGCTCTGTATTGGAGCTGAAAGCCAATTTTTTGCCAGGAATTGAAACATCATCTGTAGCATCTGGCAACTTTGCTGATGTTCTCCTTGCAGTGGAGTCCTGTCGATTTCATGAGGATCCAAGAGTGAGGGCTCTGGCAGAAGAGCTTGTGCATCTAATTCACAATGATGAGTTTGAAGATGAGGATGATGACTTTGCTTATGACCATGTTGATGAAGAAGAAAATGTGTACAATGTAAATGGGGAAAATGATGTTGAAAGTGGGATTGAGATGCTGGATGAAAGTGCTGATTGGGGCAATGCTGTAGATATGATTGAGCAGTAAGGCATCCGTTTTATGGGGGCAATGCTGTGAGATGATTGGCTCTATCAGGCAATGCTGTTGACATAATTTGCTCTAGTGGGGTAAAGCTGTGGACATAATTTGCTCTAGTGGGGTAAAGCTGTTGACATTTTCTCTAGTGGGGTAAAGCTGTTGACATAATTTACTCTAGTGGGGTAAAGATGTTGACATAATTTACTCTAGTGGGGTAAAGATGTTGACATAATTTACTCTAGTGGGGTAAAGCTGTTGACATAATTTACTCTAGTGGGGTAATGATGTTGACATGATATCCTCTAATGGGGTAAAGCTGTTGACATGCTTTTTCTCTAGTGGTAATAATGTTGACATACTTTCCTTTAATCCGACAATGTTTTTGACATGATTTCCTCTAGTAGGGTAAAGCTGCTTGACATGATTTTCTCTAGTGGGGTAATGTTATTGACACAATTTCCTCTAGTGGGGTAAAGCTGTTGACATGATTTCCTCAGGTGGGATAAAGCTGTTGAAATGATTTTCTCTAGTGGGGTAAAGCTGTTGACATGATTTCCTCAGGTGGGATAAAACTTGAAAAGATTTTCTCTAGTGGGGTAAAGCTGTTGACATGATTTCCTCTAGTGGGGTAATGTTGTTGACCTTATTTCATGTAATGGGGTAATATTGTTGTTTAGCTAGGGTTTCTGAGCTTGGTGTTGTTTTGCATCCAGTACAAAGTTGAAAAATCCTTGGGATGGTCTACAATGTAGATCTAGGCTTTTCTGCCATTCCGAAACTTGTTGGTTGAAGTCTTGAGCTACTGGTTTCTTTCCTGCATAATGTCCTGGTTAGGCAAGCATTTAAAGGATCCTCACATTGGGTTCCAAGCTAGGCAAGGGAAGAGGGTGACATACTGTGCATCACCTGCCAGGAAGGGGGAAGGGGGTGAGTTCTCAAATATACAAGGCTAAAATACTGTGCTTTGGTTCTGTGCTCTCCCCAGAAGTCATCAAGTCCTGCACAGATCCACTTCCCAGCCTCTCCTGCCTGTCATCTTTCCATTGTGAGATCCTCTTACAACTAGCCAACCAGGTAAAATGTCTGTAACCAGCAGTTAAAAAAATGCAGTCAGTTTTTTTGGGAAAATATGGAAAATTAAGTGAAAGCTTAATAGAACACCCATTAAAAGAACGCACATGCCTTGTAATATTTTTACGGTGCATTTTTGGGAGAATACGGAAACAGTATGCATTGTACCGTGAAAGCTAAATTGAATGCCCATTAAAAGAGCACACACTCCTTTTAACTTTTTTCATGGTGCATTGACCAGTGACCGTAAGCCTTGATAATCAATCAATCAATACCCTTTAGCTCCCCCAAACCATGATAAGTTTGACTACATAGATCCAATGAAGATGAAATGGAACAAAAAAAAAGAATAAAATGGTCACAGGAGAATTAGTGCAGTTATCAGAACATGCAGCAGAAAGAGCACAAATGTAATTATTTCCCATCATGCTTAGGTGGGTCACTTACTTGTTAAGTAACTAAGTAAATAAAATTGTTTGAAATATGTCTGAATCTTTTTAGTAATTGTCAGTTGTTGTTAAATTTTTAGTTATTTATCTTTGACAGGCAAAAGTGGCATTTAAATGCAAATGGTATTTATTATTTTGTGGGCAAGGAATTTAACAATCTTCTCTTTTCTTTGGTCAGCATCATCATTAGTACTTTTCAGCTGCCCCTGGAGAATAGGCCCTCAAACAAAAACTTCTCATCTCTTGTTCCACTGGATTTTGTCATCAGTTCCACATTTGTGATCTTGTCATACCACTTAAATTCTTATATTCTATGCAAGCACCCATTTATGAAAGTTTGTAGCTTTTTTTGTTCTTTTCCATGTTTCACTGCCATACAATTGTACTGACTTGACATTTGAGTTGAAGATTCTTATTTTCGTCTTGGACTTGACCTCCATATGTTTCCCAATACAATGAAAGCTCCTCTTGCTTCTTGTATTCTTATTTTGATATCATTGTCTGTCCCTCCAACTTTGTCTATATTGCTGCCAAGATATTTGTATGATTCTACATCTTGTAGTGGTGTTTCTCCAAATTCAGCCTTGTTATCATTTCCTGCATTCTTGATCAGTAAACTGTAACAAAAAAATGTTCGTACCAGAAATAAGAAGGTAATATGTTGACAAAAGTAAAACTGAACACACCTTGCACAAAAACAAGAACTGCTTCTCCCAACGATGCTTAAAAGCATAAGACGAAAGTAAAAATACGAAAAATGTGAACGAGAAACTTAGACTGCCAATATGAAGACGAAAATAGCATAAACTATTTTAGATAAGCAGCATTTAGATAATAGAAGCAGTGGAGAATAATGAACAAATGCAGAAAATTAGATTAGGTCTTAGTTAATCTAGTGACTGTTTTTCTTATGGTGATGCAGAATATTCCATCTGAAGTGCTGGGTTCGTGTCTGTGAACTGCTACAGGTCTATAACTTGTATCCAAACACCCGAAAACCAAGTGGACTCTGAAAAGGCATTTGACAGTGTAGGTAGAGAATTGCTCTGGAAATTGGTAAGGCATTATGGAGTCCCATGAAGATCACTAACTTAATAAAGAAGACCTACGAAGGACAACTTACAGAACCTTTTGGTATTAGAACGGGAGTGCGAAAAGGATACCTCTTGTCTCCATTTCTTTTCTTACTAGCAATAGATTGGGTTATGAAAACATTGACATCACACAACAGAAATGGAATTCAATGGAATCTGACAAAACAGCTTCATGATCTAGATTTTGCAGATGACTTGGCTCTACTGTCCCATAATCATAATCAGATGCATGACAAAATAAAAATACTTAATGAGAGGTCACAACAAGTTGGTCTGAAAATACACAGGGAAAAGACAAACATAATGAGAATAAATGCAAGAAATGATAACAAGGTTGAACTTGAAGAAACACAACTAAAAGATGTAGAATTGTGCACATATCTTGGCAGCAATATAGACAAATTTGGAGGGACAGACAATGATATCAAAATAAGAATACAAAAAGCAAGAGGAGCTTTCATTGCTTTGGGAAACATATGGAGAACAAGAGAAATCAAGACCAACATGAAAATAAGAATCTTCAACTCAAATGTCAAGTCAGTCCTATTGTATGGCTCTGAAACATGGAGAACAACAAAAACAACAACCAAAAGGCTACAAACTTCTATAAACGGGTGCTTGCGTAGAATAGAAGGACTGAAATGGTATGACAGTCACAAATGTGGAATTGATGACAAGAACCAGACATGTGCCAGTGGAACAAGAGTTGAGAAGAAGACGCTGGCGATAGATAGGACACACATTAAGGAAACCTGTTGATAGCATTACAAGGCAGTCCTTGTTCTGGAATCCATAGGGAAAGATTGGCAGAGGTAGACCAAAAAACACATGAAGAAGAGAGCTGGATACAGAAGTGAAAATGATGAGGAAAACATGGAAAGAACTTGAGCGGATGGCACAGGACAGGAAGACTTAGCATGTGTTTGTTGAAGGCCTATGCTCCTTGAGGAGCTAAAGGGTATTGATTGATTGAAACATAGCTGGCCCCCAGGATTTCAGATAGGTTACAGACCTGTATTCTAATTTCTCACATATTTTTTTACTGTTTCTTCTTTCTGTGTTGAGTATGCAGTGCGTCTTCTTCAGTTAATATTGAAATATTTGTTACTGTATTTGTCTTATTATTTAGTGTTTTCTCTCAATCATTGATGTATGTTATTGAATCGAGTGAAAGTTGATGCCTGTTTCTGTAATATTTGCGACTGTTGATTTCATTATATGACCTTATATTTATTTATTTATTAAATATATTTTATAAATGAAATCATGTTTTGCATTCATTTTGTTTGTGTGTATGTGTTATCATTTATTTTTGATTTACTTTACTTGGATTGAGTGGAAACTCCGCCTAGGCTGGTCTCAAGCCCGGCTGAAAAAGGAGGAGGGCGGCCTGCATGGAGGCCGTAAGGAGGCAGCCCCTCCACCATGCAAAGGCACAACAGGCCAATCACCTGTTTGCTTTAAACTTTTGATTACGAGAACTACAAGAGAGAAAACCGGACTGATTCTAAAGGCGATGAACTGAAACGGAAACAAGGAATTGGTGGAAAGAGATGAGGAAAGCAAAACTACAAATCCTGGCTATAACGGAAACAAAGAAAAAAGGACAAGGAGTCATGGATCTTGATGGCAACACGCTGCTCTACAGTGGTGTACCCACATCTGAAAGAGCTAAAGGGGGCGTGGGTTGTGTAATATGAATACATTAAAGTACGAACCACACATTGTAATATAATGCGAATCTTGACATGTACGATATTCTGTAAATAAACATGGCTACAAACTGAACATGCTTTTACTGAGTGCCTTCTGAAACATGTGTGTGCTTGTGTAGATGACGAGGTAATGCTTATATACATACATCATAACATTACATGGTGGCAGCGGTCGATACCGGACTGACGCAAAAAAACAGCTACACGATAACACGTGAGTACAGTATTCGGCTAATTTTCATCATCGAGGTCAGCCATGGCGGCGAAACAATATCGCAACGCACCGCAAATGAGATTCGCCGGTAAAGATGATAAGAGTGAAGCTTTCTTGTTATGGCGCCAACGCATAGATCTATATTCCAAGACCACTGGTCTGGAAGGACAAACCCTAACTCCATACATCCTAGAAGCATTGGACGATGAAGGTTTGAAAATTTACAACAGTTTTGCTACCGCCATGCCTGTGGAGTCGGCGACAGACCCCGCAGCCATATTGGACGAATTTGAAAAAAACGTCTGATAATAAAGCACACGGACTTTAGAGCGGCAAGATTAGAACGTCACCTCCTGCGACAGAAACTGGGTGAAAGTCTAGATGATTTTTTCACTCGCATCAAGGAGAAAACAAGTGTATGCAAATTTAACAAAGAAGAAGAAAAAGAGCGAATTATCGAACAGATCCTTCTCAGCACACCAATGCCAGAGTTTCAGAAATGGATACTGAGGCAGAGTGATACACTAACTTTACAACAACTTCTGGATGAAGGCAGGAAACACGAGGCACAAGCACTAAACATTAAACAAATTCAGCAAGGTACAGTAACAGCCCAGGTGGATGCAGTAAAAAGCTATAAACCCAAACAAAACAAAGCAACTGGTTCGAAGCAACAAGAAAAACACAACACAAGCAGAGGTGCTATGTGTAAATGTTGTGGCCTAAACCACATACAAAACCACTGTCCAGCTAAAGACTCTACATGTCATTACTGCAGAAAGAGGGGCCACAGGATAACATTATGTTTCAAGAGGAAACAAGACAGTGCTCAACACAACCTTCACAGCAGAGAGTCATCAAAACAAACACACTTTATGATGACTGAGGACCTTGACTCCAGTGAAGAAAGTGATCCTTCCACATTTGATACTGTGAAGATACTAACTTTCAGTAATGAACCAAAGAGAACGCAGGCTTTCTGCAAGGTACAATTCCGAATACCAGGAATTAAAAGGCACAAAGAAAGATATATTCGGTTCAAGATAGACACAGGTGCCCAAGGTAACACTCTACCCTTAAGAATATTCAGACAGATCATGCCTGACAAGGTGGATGAGCAAGGATTTCCCACAAGGGATGTAAAAAGTAGGAGTGGCAGGACAAAGCTAAGAGCTTACAATGGAACAAGTATAGACTGTTTCGGAGCAGTAACACGTGAATGGTGATACAGAGACTCTGAATGGACATCGTCAACATTTTACTTGGTAGATGTTGAAGGACCTGCAATTTTGGGTTTACCAATGTGCGAAAAGCTGAGTGTGGTAACTATTAACAACATTAAAGCTGACAAAAAAAGAACATCTTACTCTACACGTCACTGGAGTAGAGGACCTTAAACAGCGATTCCCAGAACAGTTCGACAGAATAGGCAAACTTCCAGGAAAGGCAAGATTCTTTTTAAAAGACAACGCTGAGCCAAAGATAGACCCACCTAGAAAGTATCTTATACATGTCAAACAGAAACTTGCCACAGAACTAGAAAAGATGGTGCAGAATGATGTTATTAGAAAGGTTGAAGAGCATTCTGATTGGTGTAGTAGTATCACAACCGTTCTGAAGCAGGATGGTTCTCTTCGGGTTTACCTTGACCCAAAACACTTAAACAACAGTCTAAAGCGCTGTCCACACAAAATTCATACAGTGGAAGAGATAACTCACAGATTCCACAATGCCAAATATTTTTCTAAACTAGATGCTGTACACGGATACTGGAGTGTTGAGATAGCAGAGGAAAGTCAACTCCTTACAACTTTTCGAACACCATTCGGCAGATATTGTTTCAAGAGACTCCCATTTGGTTTGAATGTATCACAAGACATCTTTCAACAGAAGATTGACAACATTGTTGAGCAATGTTCTGGTACAGTAGCTATTGCGGATGACATTGTAGTCTGCGGCAGGTCAGAACAAGAACACGACCGTAACTTGATTAACTTGATGCATGTAGCACAGGCCAATGGGCTAACATTCAACAGCAAAAAGTGTACAATTAAGGCAACGGAGATACACTTTTTTGGATTGCTGTACACCCAGAATGGTGTAAAACCAGACCCTAAAAAGGTTGAAGATATTCATGACATGCCAACACCAGCTACAAAGAAGGAACTGCAACAATTCTTAGGTGCTGTCAATTTCCTAGCACAATTCATACCAAATTTGTCAGCTGCTGCAAAACCTTTGCGATCTCTACTACAGAATGAAACTCCGTATGAATGGTCAGAAGACTACCAACACATATTCAACCACTTGAAGACCCTCATATCATCTGATGCATGCTTGAAATACTATGACATGCAAGCACCCACTTTTCTCATGGTTGATTCCAGTCTGAAAGGCCTAGGAGCAGCACTTTTGCAACCAGACAAAAATCCTGAAGGACACTATGCCAAAGAACTTCGTCCTGTAGCTTACGCAAGCAAATCATTAAGTTCTGGCGAAAAGAAACTTGCAAACATTGAAAGAGAAATGCTAGCTGTACGTTTTGGAATCAAACGCTTCCACACATTTCTTTTCAACCGCCCATTTACAATTCTCTCAGATCACAAGCCACTTGAGATGATTCATAAAAAACCAATAGCTTCAGCACCACCACGACTACAAGCTCTGTTATTGGAAACACAAGGTTATGATTTTAATATTCAGTATATCCCAGGAGAGGATATAGGTCTTGCAGATGCTCTCAGCAGACTACCAAACCCCAACAAGACAGCAGATCTTACCCCAAACATCAAAGTTGATTTTGTCAAGTTTAGCGATAATCGGCTTGAGCACATCAGAGAAGACACAATGAGAGATCCTATCCTTAACTCTCTCAAAGAACTGATATACCATGGATGGCCAAGCTCTATCAGGGAAGTTCCAACACACATCCGTCCATACTACTCGATGAGGGACGAGTTAAGCATCGAAGATGGTCTGATCCTTAAAGGAGATCGCATTGTTGTACCAGAAACACAACGCGATATCATCCTTAAACAGCTCCATTAATAGTCACCTTGGTATTGTGAAGACACAACTGAGAGCAAAGAAAGATGTTTACTGGCCACAGATAAACAAGGACATAGAAACACTATGTAAAAAAAAACTGTTTCAATTTGCCAAGAACATGCAAATAGGCAGTGCAGAGAACCTCTCATACCATCAGACATACCATTGAGCCCTTGGAGCATTATAGGAACTGATATTTTCTCAATCGACAATAATGACTATCTTATTATTGCTGATTACTACAGCAAATTTCCCATCATTGAGAAACTTCCACAACCCTCACCATCAGCTGTTATTGCAGACATTACAAAGAAGTATTGCAGCATGTTTGGCATCCCAGATGAAATTAGATCAGACAACGGTCCACATTTCTCAGGTCAAGCATACAGAAACTTCACTAAGGACTGGAAGATCAAACACACAACATCATCACCTAGATACCCTAAATCTAATGGTTTCATTGAGAGACAGATACAAACTATCAAGTCAATCATGAAGAAAACAAGAACAGAGGATGTACACCTAGCACTCTTGAGATGGAGAACAACACCGGTAGACAGTAAGATCGACAGTCCAGCAGAACTTATGTTTGATAGAAGAATTAAAGACCTCCTACCATCTAAGGTCCACTTCCGTCCACAACATAGAGACAGCACATATGATCAACTTCAGCATCGTCAGCAAGTTCAGAAATCCAACTATGACAAATGTGCTAAAGACTTACCACCATTATATCCTGGTCAGCATGTGACTACCTACAACCACAACAATGACACATCCCAGCCGATACAGACAGTGACATATATACTCACACTGAGCATTACACAACTGAACATGCTTTTACTGAGTGCCTTCTGAAACATGTGTGTGCTTGTGTAGATGACGAGGTAATGCTTATATACATACATCATAACATTACAGGTTGCATTGTGGCCAAAAACCAAAAAGATAGTATCAAGGGATGGAACTTTGTCTCGGAGCGCATTATGGTTGTAAAACTAAAAGAAGGAGAAACCATAGTCAACCTGGTCATAGTGTATGGGCCAAATGAGGATGAGAGAGCAGAGATCAAGGAGGAATTCTTCGAGCTGCTTCAAAGGACAGTGGATGACTGCCTAGATGAAATTATCATGCTCGGAGATTTCAATGCCAGAGTTGGAAATGACCATGCTAGATGGGGTGGAGTTATCGGAAGATATGGAGAAGATACTCTCAATGACAATGGAAAGCGACTCCTTAGACTCTGCAGTGAGCAGAATCTGATCATTACAAACACAAAGTTCCCCCTTAAGCGCATACATGCATACACTAGATGTGAACCAACAAAGAATGAGAAGTCAGTGATCGACTATGCCATTGTTAGGAGGAGCTCATTCAAATATGTCCGGGATGCTAGAGTCTGGAGGGGGCCAGAGATTGGAAGTGATCACTACCTGCTAACAATCAAAAGAACAACTGAAAGAGTTGCTCAGCCTAGGAACTGCCCAACATCACAAAAGAAACTAAGTAAACGAACGGGAGAAATGAGCATTAAGACCTACAAGCTGAGAGAGCCAGAAATTAAGACTAGATATCAGGGGCTTATAGCTGCAGCAGTGAGCAACACAGAAGAACAACCTGATGACTTGGAAACCCTCTGGCTTAAATTCAAGGACATCATAAAGACAGCAGCTGCAGAAGCATGTGGTGAAGTCCGACTTGGGAACAAGAGAAATAAGACACCTTGGTGGACAGAGGAAGTCAAAGAGAAAATAAGAGAGAAGAAAATGGCATGGAAACAATACTTAGGAGCTAAAAACACAACAGGATAAATGGAGAAATACAGAGAACATGTGACACTCAGAATAGAAGCAAAGAACAAGGTGCTAGCAGCAAAACAGAAGTCCTGGGAAGAATTTGGAGAAAAGCTAGAAAAAGATGCGCAAGAAAACCAGAAATTGTTCTATAAGACCCTAAAGAACACGAGGAAGGAAAAACAATGCCCTATCAAATTTATAAAGGACAAGCAAGGCAAATTGCTTACTGCCCAGAGGGAAGTAATGGAAAGAATATTTCTCAGAACTCCTGGATGGTGAGCAAGGTCAAGCATCAGAAATGATAACCACTAGCACAAAGAGAAAACCAATGATGATGAAGATGACATAAAGATGGAAGAACTGAAGGCAGCACTGGAGAAAATCAAGATTAGCAAATCAGCAAGGCATGATGGTATAACACCGGAAATGGTTAAGTACATGGGAGCATCAGGCGACCTATTACTCTTAAGGGTCCTACAGGCAGCGTGGTGCGACAAGACCATACCAAAGGATTGGGAGATTGCCATCATAACACCAATTTTCAAATAGGGGGACAATCGACAATATGTAAACCATAGAGGCATATCCCTTCTCAGTGTCCCTGGTAAAATCTACTCTAGAATCCTAGAGCAGAGACTCCGACGCCTGGCTGAGCCACAATTGGATGAGGTCCAGTGCGGATTCCGAGCAAACCGAAGTACTCAAGACCTAATCTTCACACTCAGACAGCTGAGTGAAAAGGCCCTTGAGTACAAGAGTGAGATCCATCTTTGTTTCATAGATATGGAAAAGGCGTTTGACAGGGTCCCCTGGAGCAAACTTTGGGACTGTTTGGCAAGGAAGAACATTCCAGCACCTCTGATTCATGCTATACAGAGCTTCTACAAGTCTTGCAGAAATTATGTGAGGACAGCAAACCAAAGTCAGAAGAGTTCAGGACCACCACTGGTGTAAGACAAGGTGATATCCTGTCACCTTATCTTTTCATACTCCTCATGGACGATGTCATTAAGGCATGTAAGGAGAGAACAAGAAAGTATTCAGTGGGGTACTGGAAGATGAGACAGATCTGTATTTCAGAGCTGGAATTTGCTGATGATGCTGCCCTGATTGCTAAATCAGAGGCACATCTCTAATCTAACCTGCAAGTCTGGAAGGAAGAGCTGGAGAAGAGAGGGATGATCATAAGCAGCTCCAAAACAAAATCCATGGTGATATCATGAGAAGAAAGAAGTCATCAGATTAAGCTGGGAGAACAGGTCCGGGAGCAGGTCGACCACTTTAAATACCTCGGAGCTATTATAGACCGTAAGGCCACTCAAAAAGCAGCAGCTGGGAGACTTTTTCAGGCCATAAATCGAGGATTCCTCAGCAAGAGAGAGGTTGGTAAGAAAACGAAGATGGCTGTATACCGCTCCACCTATGTCCCAGTCTTGACATATGGATGCGAGTCATGGGCAATGACTACAACCCACAAAAGCCAGATCCAAACCTCACAAATGAGGTATCTGAGGAAAGTGGTTGAAGTAACACGAAGAGACATGGTACGCAACCAGACGATACGTCAAGGCCTTAAATCCTACCCCCTGCAGACGCAAGTAGAACAGTCCCAATTAAGATAGTTTGGCCATGTCTGCAGAATGGGAGAAGATCGGCTACCACGACAAGCATGAGAAACAAAGAGCCAGGGATCCAGACCCCCAGTCCGGTGGGAGGACAACATTAGACAATCTTTGAAGGACCGAGGACTAGAATGGAATCAGGCCAGGAGGAAGACAGAAGATAGGATAGTCTGGCGCTCTCTCTTCCAAACCTCTACACCTCACGGTAGAAGGGGAACGACTAAGTAAGTAAGGATTGAGTGGAGTGGATAGATGATACCATATTTTGATATCGAAAATCAAAATTATTATCTTGAGTTAGGATCCCATTACACGTCCATTGAGGCATATTGGGAATATGGTGTTAGGCCCATATTTTCTTGACCATCGACACACTAGGGGTGATGTGGTCAGCATCACACCGTCCACCGTAACCTTCCCAGAGTTGCTCTGGTACCCAATTCATGAGGATGGGTCGACCCCGGAGCTGTTTGCGGTCTAAAAAAATCTCACCTCAACTGGGGATCGAACCATGGACCACCGAGCTAGGAAGCCAGTGCACTAACCACTGCACTACAGCAGATCCATTATCTTGAATTAACTTACACTATATATCCTAATTATAACCCATCAAGGGTTGAACGAGGCATTTCTCCCTTTCAATTTACTGAAATCTCACCACGTCCGCTGTCGCACCAGACACCAATGAGAGATCACCCATCATCGTTGTCATCACAGGTTTTCCCATATCAACCCGCACACCCAACCTTTCATAACTTTCTACATCAGCAAAGCCTCTTGAACTACGCACCTTACACTTGGAGGTCCTACTGGCCGGAATATTCTATTCATCCAACAACAGTACCTCAACATCCCGCGAACACCTACTACCAAATGAATCATCTTTTACGGCCAAATCCATCTCGCTTTTATTGTCCACAACCCTCTCCTCAACATTATCAGTGACTGTTCACTTCACAAGTCGACGTCTCTCTAGGACCAGTAACTGTCGGATAATGCTTTATTTATTTATTCTCAGTATCTGTTTGTCTACCCGTCTATTCTCTTGGTACAGCTTAACTTTGTTGTTAACCTTCACAGTGTGGATGGGTGTGCTTGTTGTGTGACAGTTTCTTACAATTTTTAAACTAGTACAGTTATCTGAATTGTTTGTAATTTGTTGTATTAAGGTGTGCATTTATGTACTATTACTTTTAATCTCACATATATAGCAACCTCGTGATGTTTATTTAGTTATTTATTTTCTATTTGAGCGTAAAACTTCTTTCACATAAAAATGTCAGGTAATTATGAACAATTACTAAATACAATTGGCTTACGGCTTGGCCACTTGAACGTAAACCATCTTTTAGGTAAAATTCCAGAACTCACACAAATTCTTAACCAAAATTTCCAGGTTTTTGGTTTTTCCGAAAGTCGTCTGAATGAGAAAATAACCGACGATGACATTGCGCTCAGAGGTTTTAAAACTATTCGGCGAGATTCTAGTAGACAATTAGAGACGGGTCTAGCAGTTTATATTTCTACTTCTCTCAGTTATCGCCGCAGAAACGATCTTGAGACTATAGATATAGAATGCATATGGTTAGAGATAAAGCCCCAAAAGCAAAGATCTATTTTAATTGGATATCTTTGTCGTAATCCCAGTGTAGGAACAACATGGTTTGAAGATTTTACCAACATGATGGATAAAGTTATTACTACAGTTAACGAAATTATTCTTCTTGGTGATTTTAATATCGACATGCACAAGCCAAACAATATATGGACCAACATCATAGCATCGTATAACATGAAACAAATAGTCAACAAACCTACCAGAGTAACAACAACGTCATCCACACTGATCGATCATATCTATGTAACCTGTCCAGAAAATATTATAGAATGCTCCATCCCTACTATTGCTATGAGTGACCATTATCCCATATGTTGCACTTGGGCAAAAAATGGGTACAAATCTCCAAAAAATAAACACATTAGTTTTCAATATAGAAGTCTTAAAAATTTCAACAGTGAATTATTTTTTGAATGATTTGCGAACTGCGCCTCTCGCCAACGTTTTTCAAATTCCTGATCCTGATGACGCCATCGCATATTGGACAATGATATTTTATAGTATTTTTAATAAGCATGCGCCTACTAAAGAAATTCGCGTGAAAAGGCAAATTAAATCTCCATGGATCACACAAGAAGTTCTTGACGCTATGAGGCAAAGAGATAGAGCGCATAAAAATAAGGATATCACTACATATCGGACAATAAGAAATAAAGTACAATACTTAATTCGCAGAGAAAAGAAAAAACTACTTTAGAAATTTAGTTCAGAGTAAAACAAACAGTAAAGAGATATGGAAGGCAATCAACACTTTAGTGAACAAACGAAAATTTCCAGACCCACATACTCCCAATACGCCACTTACTTGTACTGACTTCAGCAATCATTTTCAGGCAGACATCAACAATATAAAATCCACCATTCCGTCTCCCCCTTGTGACTTAAGCAAATTATCAACGTTCTGCGAGAACAAATGTACTAACACAATTCCACCCGACATCCCTTTTATAACAGTTAACGAAGTTTACAACTATATTACTGGCCTTAAAGATAATAACTCATCGGGACTTGATGGAATCAGTAATCGAATACTGCGTTTTGCCGCACCTGCTATTAGTGATTCACTGACATACATATATAATCAATGTATCGCAAGGAGTTACTTTCCATCCGCTTTTAAAAGCGCTAAAGTATACCCACTTCTCAAACCAGGTTCATCTGATAGTAGTAATCTTAGTAACTATAGGCCCATTTCTCTTATATCGTCGCTGTCCAAACCACTGGAAAAACACATCCACAAAACAACACAACACCTAGTAGATAACGACCTGCTAATCGACAGTCAGTCGGGGTTTAGACCAAAGCATTCATGCCACACAGCCTTAACAAAGATGATAGACAATTGGCACCTAAACATCAATAACGATAATATATGTGGAGCAATATTTGTAGACTTCAAAAAAGCATTTGATATGATAGATCACTTTATTTTAATCAGAAAATTAGAAACAATGAAAGTAAATATTAAGCTGGTAAAGTTAATTAAATCGTTCCTGTCAGACAGACAACAAATAGTCTCTTACAATAATTCCTTGTCGAACCCAACCGTTGTCCATACAGGTGTTCCTCAGGGCTCTATTCTCGGCCCTCTTCTATTTACCGTATACATTAATGATCTTCCTCTATATTTCAAACACTCATCATGTGACCTTTTTGCCGATGACTGTACTGTCTATACTAGTGATAAATGTTGCACCACACTAGAACAATCTTTACAAAACGATACACATAATCTTATTACGTGGAGCAACGAGAATCGCATAAAAATAAATATTAGTAAAACAAAATGTATGTTAATATCAACCAGACAAAAACTACAAAACTTGCAGAAAACAACACTTCAGCTCTTCATTGGAGCATCACTAATTGAAAACGTAAATGAACACAGAACTCTAGGTATCACTGTTGACCAACACCTAAGTTGGAACTCACATGTACATGCACTCACAAAACAAACAGCACAAAAAGTTTACCAATTAGCCAAAATTAAACATTTCCTGGATGAAGAGGCAAGGAAAATGTTCTACATATCTCATATACAAACGCATCTAGACTATTGTTCCACAATCTGGGATGGTTGTTCTGTCTCCAACACAAGAAGGCTCCACTCGCTTCAAAAACGCGCAATGCGCCTTGTTGCTGATAAACACCAATCACATTGTATAGATTTATATAATTATCTTCAAATATTACCCCTCAGGAAGCGCTTCCTCTTTAACAAAGGGAAATTTATTCACAAAATCCTGTCACAGAATGCTCCAAAGTATCTTTGGCCGCTTTTAAAATACAATGACAGACGTAGTCAGCGCTTAAATAAATTACAGGTACCCAAGCCTAGGCTTGACCTATTTAAAACTAGTTTGGCTTACTCAGCTGCTCATCTTTGGAACAATCTTCCCAATGACCTGAAAAACACGCACAGTCCTTACTCATACAATCGTATACTATTCAAATACTTTATGAGTGCTGATTATATGCCACCCTAACTGATTGTGTTGTACTTTTATCTAATATACTGTATGGAGGCTCTGATGATCTAGTTTTCATTACAATATACTTATTCTTAATATTATATTCTTAATAACTTATATTCTTAATTTTATGATCAGGTACTGTTAATGTATGCTGTTATACTTCCTTGTAATGTTGCACTGCCCTTAAATTAATACTTTCAGTACGCTGGAGAATGTTGAGTAACAGTAATAAAAGATGAGCAAGAGGATGGAAGAATGCAAGAGGGGACTGTGTCCGATTTTCAACCCTTGGCAAATTAATTGCTTTCGTATATGTCTATCTAACTATCTACCTAGTCTGATTCTGGTCTTGAGTTTGGGACGCAAAGGAAATGGAAAGGAAAATGGAAAGTAACTGTCTACCCACCTCATCTTGATGAACCTAAAAAAAAAAAAAAAAAGTCCCTGAGTCATTCAGTTGAACACCGTATGAACATTTTACAAGTTCTCATAACATACCTCTAAATATGTCTCAAATCACTAATTTACAGTACGAAGAATTCGATTCTTTTATTTTTTATTTTTTTATTTATTTTTTTAAATTTATTTATTTTTTATTTATTTATTTATTTTTCAAATTCATTATTACTATTATTTTTTTATTATTATTATTTTATTTTAAAAACACTTTAATTATGATGATTATTGCAAATGTAATATTACTTTAATAATGATAAATGCCTTAATAATGCTTAAAGTAAATGTGAGGATGAAAGGATATTAGTATACATGATGAGAGAGAGAGGAAGGGCAGAATGTCAGACGGGCCTGCGTGCCCAATTCTTAACCCTTTGAAAATAAAGTTCGTTCGTTCGTTCGTTCTGTCATAACATGACACAGGGTATGTTATGTGCCCCCCCATTCCTTTCAATTTCTTAATTTCCATGTGCCTTATTCCGCATTCCAAAGTTCAAACAATTACTGCTTCTTGACAATTTTTAACAAGGAGGAATGGACATCTACAGTAATCCATCCAGTGGCATAACTGCTGGACCAGGCCTGTCCTGTAGGCCACAGCACCAAATGAGTTCCGGTAAGAGGTGGTCAGAAGGGATCTTCATCTTTATATGTATCCTTTTAAGTACCTTTGTTAAACGTCATAGCATGTCCAAGTTACTGGAAACAGACATTAAAGGAATAAAAAACAGATATGAAAAGATCTTGTGTGGATCGTACAGAATAGGAGGACCTGAAGTAATTTTACTGAAGTGATATGCTTCGTGGGGACCTAAAGGTAATGATGATGATGAAAGTGGTATATACTTTCGAAATATAAATTTGCCATATATTGATTACTGCCCCTGATCTTCGTTGAATCCTTTTTTTTTTAAAATGGGAAATCCATTGATATTTTGACCCAAAAATCAATGTTAAGGGAAACAATACAATTAATGTCTAACTTGCATTACCAAAAAACATCGTGTCCCTTGTTTCTGTAGGGGACAAACCGACAGACGTTCAAACATACAGATTAGATAGTTATTGAGCCCATTATATAAGCAGGCACCACGTACATTGGGCTTGAGGGCCCCTTACACGTCACTGAACCCATCATTAAAACAATGACGTGATGATATTGATAATTCCAATTATGGTGGTGATGATGATGACGGTGCCTATGCAAGCAGGAATGGGAATTTGATACATAATCCTAAGTACACCACACAAATAGTAACGCAAATGTTTATTTATTCCACTTCCGTACAGGTAATAAATATTTATTTAATTTTATATATTTATTCCACTGCCATACAGGTAATAAATATTAATTTTATTTTATATTTAATTACAGTGCAGTCCGGATAAAGCGGAAGCCGCTTGGGCCATCTACAATACTTCGGCTTATCCGAAATTCTGCTTATCAGGAGTTTCTATTAAAGAAGACTTCTGACCGGGACCTGCAAAACTGCTTCGACTTAACCGAAATTTGGCTTAAGTGAGTTCCGCTTATCCGGACAGCACTGCATATCTAATATAATTAGCTACTTACAGTTCGAACTGATAGGATTAGGAGAAATGACATATTACAAAAGTCAAAATATATGTTCATTTAAATAAAAATGAGTTAAAAATTAAAATATCATTAGGACAGTTAACTTTATTATTACGTGGAAGATAAGGATCCGCAAAATGTACTATAATGAAATGTTAAATGTATATAATGTTAAATATATCGTTTATACTAGCCATAAAGTTCAACAGAAAAATATAGAACTTCTCAGCAGAACATAAATCAGAAATACAATACAACAGATGTTTTTATATAGAAACTTGAATGAGAGGTACAATAATAGTGATGCTAAATAGGAATAATATTTAAGTTAATATACAGAGAATAAAAACAAAAATATACTACTTGTGATGCTATTAAAGTGAAAAATAATTGAGATTAAAAACCCACACCTCCCTTTCACCACAACAAACACAGTTGCATATTTTTACTGTGCAATATGCACTAACATACTGATATAAGACAGTTTTAAAAAATACTATTAACAACAACATTGAAACTCTGTAGACATGTCTGTTTACCACACTTGCTGATAGGAAAGTTATATTAGTGATTGCGTCTTTAATATTTGTCTGGATCGATCACAAGTCCTATATATTATAGTTGTGTTGGTGTCATGAGAATGACCTCAGCCAAGGATGCACTTTTTCTGGTGCGCAAAATTGGCTGAGCATCCTTTCATGAGTTATTTCATAGCAAGGCGATAGCGACATTTGGATGGTCCTCTGTTCGATTCTCGGTAAGCCCATCACTTATATTTCTTTTCTGGTGTCCTCCTTTATGCCCATTGAGTGCCTGTTAATTACCTATATTTATTTCTTTACACTCTATATGCATGCATGGGGGCATATCTGGAGTCATCATTATATGACCACCAGCTATGCATAATGCTACAGTATACTTATGTGGAAGTGAACCACTGTCTGTGAGGCTAATTACATCCTCATTGACTCTTGATATCATCCACACACTTCCAGGGATCCCCCCTGTGGTGAAACTTGTGGAGAACCCAGCATTGCACACTTACTTACTTAGTCGTTCCCCTTCTACCGTGAGGTGTAGAGGTTTGGGAGAGAGAGCGCCAGACTTTCCTATCGGCTGTGTTCCTACTGGCTTGGTTCCATTCTAGTCCTCGGTCCTTCAAATAATGTTGTCCTCCCAGCGGACTCTGGGTCGTCCTGGGGGTCTGGATCCCTGGCTCTTTGTTTCTTATGCTTATCGTGGTAGCTGGTCTTCTCCCATTCTGCAGACATGGCCAAACCATCTTAGTTGGGACTGTTCTACTTGGGTCTGCAGGGGGTGGGATTTTAGGCCTTGATGTATCGTCTGGTTGCAAACCATGTCTCTTCTTGTTACTTCAACCACCTTCCTCAGATACCTCATTTCTGAGGTTTGGATCTGGCTTTTGTGGTTTGTAGTCATTGCCCATGACTCACATTGCACACTAAGCTTGGAAAAGTCACTTGAGCCCCAAGTGTAATTCTTTGACCTGGTTGACTGCATGCAGGAGGATCTCACTATGGACCCAGTGATAGGCAGGGGGAGCTGAAAGTGGCTCTGTGTAGGACGTGTCAATTCCTTGGGAGAGCCCAGTATTTTAGCTCTGCATAGTTGAAGAGCCCCCTTGGATGGTGGGGAATGCACTGAATGTCACTCGCTTCTTACTCCAGGCTTGGGACCCCTATGAGACGATCCTTTGAATGCAAGCCAAGCTGGAGAAACTGGAGCTCATGACTTCAACTCAACACGTTTCGGAATGGCAGAAAAGCCACAGGAAAAGCCTATAACTACAGTGTAGATCAGCGGTGGCCAAACTGCGGCCCGCGGGCCAGATCCGGCCCGCCAACCAGTTTTGACCGGCCCGCCAACCTGTTTTGGCCGGCCTCTTATTGTTGATTGAAGCCACACTCTTCACAATGAAATATCACACAAATGTATGTTTGAAATAAATAATTACATGTCATATTACAAATTACAAAACAAATTAAAACAACAGATTCATTATATTTTTTTTTTACAGTAATTTCAGTTCGAAGACTGGTATACAAGTCTTGGCAGATGTGCAGTACAGTAGTTTGCCGTTGCTTTCTGTACGTGGTTCCTTATATATGTAAAACTAAATATCAGAACGTTATTTTTTAAGGATTTTATAGGTCTGGCCCTCGGGTGTTACTCTTTACCATAATCTGGCCCTCGGCCTACCTTAGCTTGGCCACCACTGGTGTAGATAATACCAAGGAGTCTTCAACTTGGTATTGGCTGCAAGACAGCGAGAAGCTCAGCAGCCCTAGTTAAACAACAACAATAACATTCTATATGCACAGTGTTTGGTCAATGTCTGTGGCCTAATGGATATGAATGCAGTTTCATTATCCAGATATACCAGGTTCGAAACCTGCTGCAGGCGATTTGGTAGCAGATCGCTTTGTGTGGATTTTTAACAATGGTATAAGCGCCGCACCGTTCAGAAAGCAATGGCAAACTACTGAATGAAAAAAATTGCGTAGAAAAATCACAAACAGCCAATAAAAGCTGGGGTTGATTGCCACGTCCTGTAAAGGATAAGCAACTAACTTGGTCAATGAAAATAATTTATTTTCAGTTATGTTTCATGCTGTGCAGGAATGATAAAAGGGGAGATGAAAGAATGAACATTCTTAACTTTGTTCCCCAAATAAAAATGCCATGCAGTGCCCCCTATGACTTTGTAGACCCTCACCCCACATCATCAATTTTTTCCCTTTGCTCCTTAGGGAACATGGGGCCACCACTGTAGCTGGTCCTCTTGCATGAAGCATTCATGGTCCTCTTGCATGAAGCATTCATGGTCCTCTTGTTTGAAGCATTCATGAGTTCTTGCATTGGTAGTTTCTGAATGTGTTTTATGTTATGAGGTTTCTTAGCCCCATGCCCAACCTCATATTAGTCATCTCTTATGACATGCTTGAGGGTTCAGTAGTCCTATTATTTCTATGTCTCATAAGAGACCTCTTCATGGGGCTCTAACTCCACAGATTGATTACATTTGTGATGTGACTACAGCCAGTATTCTATGCACAAGGTTTACTACCAAAATGAAATATTCTAGACTAACTTTTCATTGTATAAAATGTTGCATAAGGACAAATTACAAAAATAATGATACACAGATACAATGTGCGCAAACAAAAGAAAAACAGTAAAATTACAACACTGGAATGCACGTAATGATGAGCCAACAGTGTATGAGTAATAAGCCACCTCTATAAAATATGTATTTGCTATATTTCTGGAACAAGTCATCTAAGGGACAACTGCTACTGTGTGCCTCTCTAAATAAGAAAATCAGAAAGCCAGAAGTCACTTCTAACAGACTTATAAAATATGGCTCAGATAAAATTCTATTTAATAGAAATGATATCTGCAGACCAAATAATGCTTTTGTTATTGTTGATCAGAATCAACGTCACTGCACTCTGGGTAAACCCATAGGTGCTCAGTCTCCCTCAGCAAATGTCGAAGTGTATGACTATTAATTGTTCCTGTTGCGCACTGGTTGTCCTGTGTGGTATGGAATGCAGTTGAGGAAAGAGTTAAAAGGGATGGAACACTAAAATAGGAACCTTAGTGAAACATTTAAGTAGGAGGTAGGGGTCATAAAGGTTAGGTAGTAAACAGGTTGACGTGATGTAGCCGTGAGCTCACCAGGGCTAAATTTAAAAAATGGTGACTAAGAATAGAACGAGATAAGTGATTGGCCTTAGGTCACATGACCAGACCAATCAGAGGGGAAAGACACTTAGCAGTCAGGTGGGAATAGGAAAAATAGGTTTTTCACGGGCATTTGGAGAGAGATGCTGCAGAGCAGTTAGACGGAGCGGTTAGCTCGATAAATAACAGCAAAAGTTGAAGTTAATAACAAGGTTTTAAGAAGAGAGATTTAGCTATGACGAGGTTTTCGTAAATGCAGTAAGTTCATCTGCAAGCGATTTCTTAGTCGATGAAGAAATCTAAAGAGCAATCGAGCATATTTTTTTCAAGTGAGTAAAACTCAAGTCGAACCCAGTAACTTTAAGTATTGAAGATACCGCCCTGGTAGACAGAGGACATAGTGATTGTTCATAGAGTTAAATGAAGTCAGCTTATCGTACATTGGTCACAAGACGTAACCAAGAAATTATTGCTGTCGTGTACATTGATGCCAATGTGTAAGAAACGCCAAGTTGTGTCAACCTTTCATGTACATGAATTACTATTGTGATCAGCTGAGCAACTAAATAAACATTCACCCTTCTTGTTTTAATAACTGCGTCCAGAGCCAATGTTCAACAACTTCGTCATAGCCGTCATCTTGTATGCACACTAGTAATGTATACGTATGCCTTGATTTGAAGAGTCCACTTTTCATTACCATATGTCTCAGCAGCCATTTGTCTGAGAACCTGGTGTTAAGAAGTACTCCATTAGATCACTTGCTAATCGCCATTCGAATTTGTCATCTCGAGCAGTGGCTCGTCGTACGAAGTGGCCCCAAATTAGAATAGCAGTCAACCCAGTGTGTAGCAGTGTTCCGCAGCAGTGCCATTCAAAACCTAACACCTGAAGCCAGGCACTGCCACACCTGTCCTACGTCCATCCCTGCTGGTCTTACGTTTGATACCAAATTCCAGCAATCTTAGCCTTGATGGTTCATCGATTGCAGTGTCATTCTCTAATAGGCAATCATTAATTACCCTCAGTATCTCTCCCTTGTCCATATCAATGCACCTTCTATGGGTGCTTTTGAAGCTAGTCTGTCAGCTTTTTCATTGCAGCGTACTTCTGCATAACTAGGACAGTAGATCCACACCAGTTCCTGAAGATTCGAAGCTTCTATGGAGGTTTTCCATTTATGCCGGAGCCCTCCACTTTGGACCTTCCGTAGCATGGATTGCGAGTAGCTGCCCTTGTTAATGAAGTCTCACACAACCACTTTAAGGCTGCAGTAGCTGCCCCTACCTCCATTCTCATGCTGGAGGTTGTTATCATGTAACCCTGGCTATATTCAGCGACGATTCTGCCCTTTACTCTAGCAGAGAAGCCCCACCCTGATTTCTCACCATGGATTACAGACCCATCAGTGTACACAATGGCATCATCATCCCCAGCATGATCATTTATCAGCTGATCAATTTCCAGCTCTGCCCTCCCATTGGCTCAAGTTCTGCACTCTCTACTAAGGTTGATGATGGCTTGCTGGTAGTTCATCCAGTTCTCATCTGACTTATTTCACTCTTCCCCTTTGAATATATTTTCAAATGTGGTCACCTGCTTAATTGTTGCCTGTGCCATCCATTAAATTCCTCGTTTTATTCTTGCTCCCTTAAAGTCAGCTATGTTTCCATGTAGGGGGTGCCTTTTGTCTGTGGTTACTCACATATAGGCTTTTGACTAAGCCATGCACATCTAGATCTAATCGACAATAATCCAAGCACAGCATCATCACAATGGGGGTATCTCATGTACATCCCAAGACTTATTGCATCCCTTCATATAAGAAAACAATCAGTTTTTTTTATAAGCAAATAGTTATTTACTGTGAAATTTTATGTGTCATTTTTCTTGTTCTTTAAAAATGTTAATGTTTTTATTACATGTCCGTATGCTTTTATCAGAACACCTGAAAACTGAAATGTTATCAAAATTGAAAGTTTACTTGACTGACTTTGGGCCACTTCTGGGGATTTTCGAACACATTTGAGCGATTCTGGGCCATTCTTGAACACATATTGGGTGACTTTGGGCTATTTTTGACTACTTTTCAAACGTGATATGGACGACATTGGGTAAATCGAAAAAAACCCGGTTCCCGAAACACAGCTCCCCCTCGATGATTTCAGATAAAAGGATACAGACCTGTATTTTTTAAAATACATTTCGGGGCCCCCCCCCCCCCCCCCCCACCATCCCCCAAGGTGGTGCCTGAACAGCTGCACCACCCAAGAGCTGGCCCTGCACACACATTATTCCCCACAAAAGCTCTTCAGATCTAACAATATTTTAAAAACTGGCCTTAAGAAGTGAGTATAGTTATGAGATATGCAGATTCTTGAGTGTTAATGCAATTCTTATATAAAAATAAATTAGATATTTAACACAACCAAAATAATGCAAATTTTAAATGAAAATAAATGACAGATTTAAAAAAAATGAAAATAGTTAAGACATTAACACAGCCAAAATAAATAACAGATTTAACTCTTTGACTCCGGAACACAGCTCAGAGCATTGGTCATATTTGACACCCGTGCCAAAACAACTCTCTGAGCGTTGTTTTTAGTGTATCACGAATTAAAATTCGGCACAGGGTGGAAAATAATTGCGGAGTCAAAGAGTTAACACAACCAAAATAAATTAGAGATTTAACACAACCAAAATCAATAAGAGATTTAACACAACCAAAATAAATACAAAATGGAAATAAATAGATCTTACACAACCCATATAAACACAAAATGATAGGATGATAGGAAACAAAAATATTGATGGCAGATGTAACAACCAATGGTCCCAGAAGTGAAATAAAAATGGTTATGAGTATTGTTACAAATATATTCTGCATGCACTTAAATACCAAATGAACCAAATGATGGATAAAATTAACAACAATCAACATTTCTTATAAAAAGGTGTGGGGTAAGGCAGAGAAGAAACCAAATGTTAATGCATGACCTAAAGAAGGACTGAAATTTACTCAAGAACAAAACACATTTCACTAGTTTTAATAATCACATTGTATGTTGTCTGATGTGTGTGTGGAGCTTCTGTAGCTATTTGCTGGAAGTTGTTGACCAGAAAACTAGTATTGGTGCCATCCGCTTCATTAATTTGAAAGTCATCATTCAGCGACTGCTGTTACTCCCTCACAGCAATGCTGACTGCGAAAGATCATTTTTAATGATGAAAAAAATCCACACAGACTGCAGGAGGTTCATGAATGCGGACACACTAACTTCTTTTTTACAGTGTAAGAAAGTAATTATAATTTATAGCACGAGTTCGTGGAATATGAAAAATTACATAAAATAATTTTAATCTTAGCTGTGATTAAAAAAAAAAATATGGAATGGAACTGTCTATATCAAGGTTGGCAACCATTCGATCACGATCTACCTGCAGCTCACATGGCATGGTTTTGTAGATCTTTAGGTTACGGCGGAAAGAAAGGAAAAGAGAATTAGGTACAGGTCGGTAACACAGAATCCAAACATCTGAAAACTGAAACATTCAGAAAATCTAGTTTTTTTGGCCGACTTTTCGGCGATTTTTGAACCAATCTTTGGGTGACATGGGCTACTCTGGGCGAAATCTGATTTCTGAAACAGGGCCCTCACAAAGCATTTTGGATTCTGGGTTACCAACCTGTAGGAACATTCTGGACTAACCCTCTTCCATCCACATTTAAAAGCACTGTACACCCAGGATTAAAGATATTCTTTCTGCGTTCCCAGTGAAAACTCACTCCCGGCAGAAATTAAAGTTACACATAGTCTGCATTCACCAAATTCTGAATGAATAATCACACACTCCGAAACCTGAAAACTGACATGATTTTATCAAGGTAGATCTTTAGAATGCTAAGTGTTTTTAAAGTAAATACCCACACCTCCTGGGTTACCTACTGCTGGCCTATACTGTTCAACTGTCCTAGAAAAACCCAAAACATCTTGAGCACTCATGTGAAAAGTAATTGTTGAAGGAAGACTTCATGTATATAAAGTCTTCTTCTTCTTGAATCCTTAGCACCTGACTGACAAAGCAGTCAGTGGCCATCATGCCTAGTGGCGTCTGGTAGGGCACCAACAAACTGTCCTCATTTTGCTCGGTTGGTGGCCATCCTTCATGCCATGCCCCAATTCTGGTTCATGCTTTGCATCTCAGCCTCCACTGTTCTCCGCCAGGTATATGAAGTGGGAAGTTAAAAAGCAGTGCAGCTATGAATATGAATCACAGAAAAGACTAAGTGACTAATACTGAATGAGATCAGAAGACTACAAGACATATCAAATAAATCAGGGAGTAAGGGTTGCTATAGGTCTCATCCAAAAAATGAGAAATGCCTGCAACCAAGCCAATCGTACCTTCACGCGTGGTCCAAATCTTGGACCCGGTGCTCCCTGTTTCTACCAACTCTGGCAAATGGCGAGTATCTGGCGCCAACAAGCCAGACTCCCAGAGTCTACTGGGGTGAAACTCTAGACTATGGGGGAGTTAACCCTACAGAAACCTCTGGCAGAGCAAGTACTCCATCAGATGCGGCCGATGCTGGGCCCACCAGCGCGTGGACACGTCCCGATCCCCATCGAGACTTGCCCAGGGAGCACACCCCAGCTCAAAAAGCAGAGAAGGCTACTCTCCAAACCTGCGACGTCTTGCGGGCAGTGCTAGGATGTAAAGAACATGGACAGGAAGACTCCACAACTTCCCCCACCGAAGACGGAACATGTCAGCCTAATAGGCGTGGATACCCAGTAATGGAAATGGGACATGTACGCAACATACAGTTAATGACTATGCTCGGCTTTATTACACGACGAAATGGGGCTGCCACTGCGGATCATCACCAGGCAGGCGGAGCCCCGGACCCCCAGCCTCAAAAGGGTCCACCAAAGACTACTGATGATGATGAAAGTGGATGAGAAACCGTGAAGACCTCCTGCTGACGACTGGATTCATGGAGGCAACTCATCTCTTTGTTTAGACTGCCGAGCATAGGAAACTGATCGCAGAAGAAGAAGAAATAAATCGGGATGGGGGGAAGGAACGAAAATATATAATTGTTTTCTATTGTCTAAGTGTGTTATGTGTAGCACATCCGGGAAAAAAAATGGAATGAAAATATAATTGTTTTCTATTGTCTAAGTGTGTTGTGTGTGATACAATCACAAAATGTAATGAAAATTTATAACTGTTTTCTATTGTCTAAGTGTGTGTTGTGTGTGTGATACATTAAAAAAAAATGGAATGAAAATATATACCATTATTGTTTTCTATTGTCTAAGTGCGTTGTGTGTGTGATACAATAAAAAAAATGGAATGATAATATATACCATAATTGTTTTCTATTGTCTAAGTGTGCTGTATGTGTGATACAATCACCACCTTTTATAACCGAGCTTACACATGTATCCCACAAAACTTGCCAAATCCATGCATATAAAGTCTATGGCTAAAAGGTCTTCAAAATCACTGTCCTAACAGGCAGCCAATACAGCCATAGGCACCAAACTGAACAAATGTTTGTTCAATCATCATCATTTCCCTTTTTAGCTCCTCATGGAGCATAAAGCCAAAACTGCAGCTGGTTCTATTATGGAGGCTCGTACCAAAGCACTCACATGCTCTTACATTGATGCTTTATGTAGCTATTTAATGTACATGATGAGGTTGCAAGCTCCTGGTACAGCCTGACTAGTTTTCTCTTACAGCATGCTGGAGGGTGCAGTAGGCACATTCTTTATTTGTCTCCTCCGAAACCCCCGTCCAAGAACTAAGCGGGACACATTACGGCTGGTGGGGTCCAAATGGGGCAGTGATGCGCAATACAAGACTCAACATGTCTCTTAGCCTCTCCTGCCCAAGTCTACCTCACCTACTCGTGGTGGACCCCGTTATACCCAGTAATCTTGCCGAAGGTTGGGTATCAACCCCAGCGGGAGGCAAGATGGGACAGCAAACGAGGTAAAGGCAAAATCAAATCCCCCAGCCAGAGGGGGAGGCATGAGCACACTCTGCCTTAAGAAACAGGTGCTGAAGTCAGATGTACCAGGCCAGGAGGCGCACCAGCAACCATGGTACCATGCAACCCGCTTTGGTTTAATATGTCTACACAACAGATGTCAAAAAAAATTATCGTTATGGTGCTCGCCCTGTGAAGTCCCTCCAGGCAGGAGCAGTGCCGGATTCTGAGCCTCGACAGAATCCACCCTCAGCTACTGGAGGTCTCCTTAGTCCGCCAAATGGAGCCAGGAGGCGGAAGGAGAAAGTAACTGGCCAACCAGATAAGACGACGGCCCCTCTGAATGTCATGCATTGGAATGCAGAGGGAGTCAACAACAAAAAGACTGAACTAGAGAATACCCTATTTCGGAAAGAAATTAGCATATGCTGCATACAAGAAACCCACCTACAGGAAGGAAAACATTTTAAGATACGGGGCTATCAATGCTTCAGAGTTGACAGAAAAGATCGGAAGAAGGGTGGCATACTAACACTGATAAGGAATAACCTCAACGCTATAGAATCCAAGACATATAAAGAAGGTGCAGAATACCAAGTAATCCATCTAAAACATAACACTCTGGAACTGGATCTCCTAAACTTCTACTGCCCCAATGACATACCACTGAACATGACTAGCATAGATGTCCCCATTGGCAACTTCATAGCGGTGGGAGACTTCAACAGCCATTCCCAAAGCTGGGGATACAACCAGCTAGATAGAAGGGGCGAAGAGATAGAAAACTGGCAAGACGACAATAACCTAACCCTTCTAAACAACCCTAATGATCCTCCAACCTTTTACTCCAGAAGATGGCATAGCACCTCTACTCCAGACCTGGCATTCTGCACACCTGATTTGGCTGGGATAGTGGAAAGGGAAATAGGAGAACAACTCGGTGGAAGTGATCATCGTCCTGTATTCATCAAAATTAATAGAACAATTAATACAAGTCCAAGTCAGCCAAGATGGAATTATAAAAAAGCAAATTGGTCCATTTATCAACACAGAGCAAATCTGCTTACAAAAGATATTAAGGTACTAGACAGAGACATTAACAGAGTCATCTGGGATTTTAATAATGGAGTACTCAAGGCAGCAAAGGAGACAATACCGAGAGGAGCGAGGAAGAACTATGTACCATATTGGTCCAACACACTACAAAACCTACATGAAGATATGAATGAAGCAAGGCACACTGCAGAGGTACAACCATCCCAACAGAACCATATCATGCTACAAAAGGCAAAAGCAAAATTCATTAAAGGAAAGCTAGAAGCCCAGAGGAGAAGCTGGAGGGAAAAAACATATAAACTAAACCTTGAAAAGGAAGGGAGAAAGTTGTGGAAACTCACTAAACAATTGAATGACGATAACAATTCTCAACGACAAACCATTACACTAGACGATGCAGGGAAACTATATACCGGCAAACAAGCAGCAGACATATTTGCGGAATCCTACAGAAATGAAAGTAACATCTCCGTCAATTTACGCAGACAACGAGACATTCGTCAAGAAATAATCCACACTAGAACTAATGGAAACAGTCCGGACGTTATGTCCAAACCTTTCAATATGGACGAGTTAAAAACAGCCGTGTGGAAACTTAAAGACAGGAAATCACCAGGCCCGGATGGTATAACCAACGAAATGCTAAAACACCTAGGATATACAGCAATGAGCAAACTGTTGCAAATATACAACTACAGTTGGATGACAGGCAGTGTGCCACAGATATGGAGAGAGGCGCTCATGTGTCCCATCATAAAGAAAGGAAAAGACAACAGGAAGGCCACCAGCTACAGACCAATAAGCCTAACAAGCTGTGTATGTAAGACAATGGAGAGGATGATCAACAGAAGATTGAAATGGTACTTGGAATCCGAGAAAATTTTAGTGCCAGAACAAGCAGGGTTTAGAGAGTGCAGCAGCACAGAAGACCAAATCACATACCTGTCACAGATCGTTGAAGATGCCTTCCAAGAAAAGAGAAAAGTCTTTACCCTATGGATAGATCTCCAAAAAGCTTTTGACAAAGTATGGAAAGACGGGTTAATAGTAAAACTGCAAAGGAACGGAATCAAGGGTAATATGAGAAAATGGATCCAGTCGTTCCTACACAATCGGAAAGCAAGAGTCACTATGGAAGGTCACAACAGCAAGAAAATCCTCCTAAAACATGGAGTTCCTCAAGGCTCAGTATTGTCTCCCACCCTGTTCCTTGTATTCATCAATGACCTCATCCACGATCTGCCACAAGGTGTGAGAGCTGCCCTATACGCTGACGACTTGGTGGTGTGGTGTGTAGAAGAACATCTAACTATCGCTAATAAGCGAATACAAAGGGCAGCAGACAACATAGCAGCATGGGCAGAGAAATGGATGGTGCAGATCAACGCTGAAAAATCATCAACAACACTTTTCACGCTCTCCAACAAAGACAAAGCAGGAGAGATACGACTTGGAAATATACATGTCCAAACAGATGAGGAACCGGTGTACTTGGGCATTACATTAGATAAGAGAATGACATGGAGGCACCACATCGAGAGAACAGAGGCTAAAGCGAGAAGAAAACTTTCCATACTGAGGAAAATAGCTGGATCAAGTTGGGGAGCTAACGAAACAACACTAAAGAAAGTGTATACAGGTGCAATAAGACCTATATTAGAGTACGGATCAGCAGCATGGTCTACAGCAGCCAAATCACACCTACAAGCCTTAGATAAAGTACAAAATCAAGCGCTTAGGTTGATCACGGGTGCCATGAAGACCACACCAATAAATGAAATGGAAAAAATCACAGGCATTCCACCTTTATTATACAGACGAGACACTAAGACCCTGATCCAAGCAGAAAAGTACAAGAACATGCCCGCACATCCAATGAAAAACTAGATTTGGAGATTTAGCCAGTGGGAGGTTGAAGAGAAGCAGTTTTTGTGCATCGGTCCAAAAAACTAATTAGAACATACAAGGATGAACTACCAGACATCACTAAGGAAATAACTCCCACACTCCTCCCAACCCCATGGGAACAACATCAAAATTTCAGTATTAAGACCTCCATAACTACCACCTGCCCCATGGGAGAGCTAAATACTCTCCAAAGGAAAATAGCAGCATGTGACATGATTGAAGAACTATACCCCAGAGAAGCATGGATCCAAGTATATACTGATGGATCTGCAACCAGAGCAGTGAAGAACGGAGGCGCAGGAGTTTATGTGGTCTATCCAGACAAAGAAAATGAATCCACCTGTTCACCTACTGGAATATTCTGTTCAAACTATGCTGCTGAAGTACAGGCCATAAGCATTGCTGCAGGAATAATAAATAACACAATAAGCCAATGTCAGCAGGTTGTATTCCTTACCGATGCAATGTCAGTTCTGCAAGCCCTCAACAGTGATAAACTGCCAGAATTAAACAAAGTCCTATGCGAAGTAAATATCAAAAGAAGGGTAGTGCTACAGTGGATACCATCACACTGTGGCATACCAGGAAATGAGAGAGCAGATATGTTAGCAAAAGAGGGAGCAACACAGGAACAAAAAGAACAAACAATCACATTCCAGGAAAAGAAGACCCTTATCAAGGCCATCAGGAAAATTGATCAACAAAGAGACAACTATCAATATCTTGATCGAGCAAAACAGGTGATCCTGTTCCGTATGAGAACAGGACACAACAGACTGAACAGTCACTTATACAGACTGAGATTGGTCCCATCACCCCTATGTAAGTGTGGACAGGCAGCACAGACAGCCGAACACATCCTGCAAGACTGCCACATGCTTAGTCAATTGCGAACTGAACATTGGCCCACAGAGACGCACATCCACACAAAGCTGTTTGGGAGTCTTGAAGAACTTTCAACCACAGCAACATACATCCAGAAAACCGGACTTCTTGTGTAGACATTTCTAAACAACAGCGAACGAGAAGAAGAAGAAGAAGATTACGGCTGGTGAATAACATCTTATAAATAATGAATTCAACACAGTTTTAAATTATCTCATGCTTTGATATTACATATTATAACATTTTATTTATATTGCTTTTCTTCAATAACAGTTTGTGGATATTATTAAGGTTATGTACAAACAGATAATTTGACAAAACTTTGCCTAGCACATCTGTTTCTCATGTTTAGGCATGATCATCATCATCACTGGGACATACTTTAGTTACTGAGACTATGATAAGAAAACTACATCAAAGTTATATTTCACTGAAACAACCAACAAGCTACAGACTTTCATAAATGGGTGCTTGCGTAGAACAGAATGACAAGATCACAAACGCAAAACTGGTGATACAAGAACCGGACAAGGGTCAGTGGAACAAGAGATGAGAGGAGGACACAGGCGATGGATAGGATATACATTAAGGACACCCATTGATAGCATTATAAGGCAGTCTATGTTCTAGAATCACCCGTGTGATACTGGGGCCTGAAAGGGGAGCAAAGAATAGTAACACTGTACCCTACCAGGCATGTCGTAAAAAGCGACTGAGGAGAGTTGGGCATGGGGCTGGTTACCCAATCCCGTAAAAAACTTTTTACCACAAAAACTTCAACAAACATGGACAAGTCAAATAAAGAATATAAATCAACTCAGCCGCCCAAGACAGAAGAAGGTCCTCTCGAAAGGAGGCACATGAAGCAACCAGCCTAGAGAAAACCGAAAGGAGTCTGGGTTGCCGACTAACCTTTTTTCATCTAGGAAAATCTCCAGGATTGGCACCTGGAATGTTCGCACTCTGTGTGAACAAGGGAAAACTGCACAGGTAGCAGCAGAAATGACAAATTACAGGATTGATATCCTGGGTCTCTGCGAGACATGGTGGAAAGGCATAGAGAAGAGGAGATTACAAGGCAGTCCTTGTTCTGGAATCCACAGGGAAAGAGAGGCAGAGGTAGACCACAAAACACATGGAGAAGAGAATTGGAAACAGAGGTGAAAATGATGAGGACAACATGGAAAGAACTTCAGCGAATGGCACAGGACAGGAAGACTTGGCATATATTTGTTGTAGGCCTATGCTCCTTGGGGAGCTAAAGGGTATTGATTTGTTCTAGAATCCCCAAGACAAGAGAGGTAAATGGAGACCAAAAAACATGGAGAAGAGAACTGGAGATAGAAATGAAAAGAATGAAGACATGAAAAGACCTTGAATGAATGGCAAAGGACAGGAAGACTTGACACAGGGCAAGAAGACTTGGTATGAGTTTGTTAATGAAGGGTTAATGTTCCTTGGATACATGAAAAGTGTTGAATGAATGAATGACAGTCTTCAATTAAAAATGTACCTTTGCTTTATATATAGTAAGGTGCACAGATGAGGAAATCAGACTCCACTATTGGACGTAGCTGGCAGTACTTGGAAGACTAATGTACCATATCGTTGCATACTGTACACTTGGGAGTCAGAAAGAGTTAAAAACATTCAGTTTGCCTCACTAGGTATTGTGATGTGATTATGTACAGAAATGCCAGGTGGAGTTCTCATGGATCTCTAATGAGACAAAGAAAAAATAGAACTACTGCATTCTCAGGAATGACGTACAAGATGATTTATATGACGTACAAGATGATTTATATGATGTACAAGATGATTTATATGACGTTCTGTATGAGGCTGGCTACCTCATCATGTAAAACAAACTGCTACAAAAATCAGAGCTGCAAGAGCATTTAACAAAAAATAAAATTTGTCCTCACTTTGGTGAGACGCACCCCATTCAACCAAGATACAGGGTCCGTCGGTTATCGTTGCCTTTGCACTGCTTCATTCCATCTCCACTTCAGCTAGTTTTGAGAAAAACGTGTTCAAAGTTTTTGGGTTACTAGTGGAAATGAAATCTTTCACAATGATACAAACTTTTAACTGTAAGGTATTGTGTAGGATGATAGATTAAAATATTTTATGTCGATTTATGACCTCAGGTCAATTTTGACCAACAGTGGAGATAGAATAAAGCAGTACTTAGACGATGTTATATTAGTGCACGTGTCCAAATATAAAATACATTGGGGTCTGGTTTTTGATTCTCACAAGAGCATGTGAATGGTTGGTGCAGGCTTCATGCAACGGACCAGCTATAGCGGTTGCTCTATGCTCCATATGGAGTGAAGGGGAAAATGATAATGAATGAATGACGATGTACAGAAGTTGTCAGACAAATTAACAATATGTATATTAAACATGTATTCTTGTGTATGTCTTTGGTAAATAAAAAAAATAAAAATGCTAGGAATTTCTTATATATGTTCATTAAAGCACAATAATTTGGAATGCTATTTCAAAAATACAAAATATAGCAACAGAAAATTATTCCTGTGGGAAGTGAGTCGTGAAGCATGGTCCCTGCATTCGTCATCAAAAAAATAAAAATAAATAAAAAGGCAATGAGTTTTAATCCCCTTCTAACCTAGTGATGAGTGTGCTTGTGTATGTCGTTGGTAATTTAAAAAAAAAGAAATGCTAAAACCCTGTGGTATACACTCATTAAAACACTTAACCTGGAATGCTAATTCAATCAATCAATACCCTTTAGCCTCCCCCTAGCAGCATACGCCTTCAACAAACATATGCCAAGTCTTCCTGTCACATGACATCAGCTCAAGGTCTTTCCACGTTTTCCTCATCATTTTCACTTCTGTCTCCAATTCTCTTCTCCGTGTGTTTCGTGGTCTACCTCTGCCTCTCTTACCCTGGGGTTCCAGAACAAGGACTGCGTTGTAATCCTAATTAACTAACTCCTAAAGCAAAAGGGGCCAGTATTCAGGTGGATTTTCCTAGGTGATGGGTGGCCAGTTTTCAAGGCTGGTATATTCAATTACATTTTTTTTTTGTTTTATCCTAATTTTTATATTTTAATTTGTTCTTTCATTTCCTTCACAACTATTTATAACACTGGCATACTTTCAAAATAAAAAAAGAAAGAATCAACCCTAATATTTCAAAACTATACGAACAGTCAAAGTGACAGAAAATTCCCTGTGTCAAACATGGGAAAACACCTGCCTCCTTTAAGAGTTCAGGCAAAATATAGTACCAGGAAATTCCTTGTGTCAAACATGGGGAAAAAACCTGCCTCCTTTATGAGTTCAGGCAAAATATAGTACCAGGAAATTCCTTGTGTCAAACATGGGGAAAAAACCTGCCTCCTTTACACGAGTTCAGGCAAAATATAGTACCAGAATATTATGTGCGAAGTGAGTTATGATGCATGGTCCCTGCATCTGCCAAAAAAAAAAACGGCAATGAGTTGTGAGCCCTTCTAATTTGCATACAGGGTGGGTGCTTTCTTAACATAACTGCCAGAAACACTTGAATCAAGTTCTGAAGGCTAGTTTCAAATCCAAAAATAATTTTTGAAACCATGTTAAATAAGAACCTAAATAAATTATGTAAATTCAAAACTGCATATATTGAACAATACAGTAAAAATAAATTCATGAATGAGAAAATGTATGTTGTTCCCACATAATCATAACATTTCAAGAAATCAAGTATGTACCATACAAATTTCATTTGCAATATTGCATAACATTTCTTGTGAGCATGGTGCACATTTATTTAACACACAGAATCTGCCATAGGCTAATGTTGAAATTTAATTCTGGAGGTTACAATTAAATTCTGTAACAGACTAAAGCCATTTTAAAGTCCTCATGAGCCTTCGTAAGCCCAATGTTATAACTAAAGGCTTTGTCAGCCTTCAATAACCTAATGTTATCATTAAAGTCTGTGTGAGCCTTCAATAAGCTAATGTTAACATTTCATTATGTAAGTTAAAAAAACTCTGTAACAATCTTTAATGTGCTCATGCCATTTTAAAGTCCACATGAGCCTTCAATAGACTAATGTTATAGTTAAAGTCTAAGTCAGCCTTCAATAGACTAATGTTATAATGAAAATCCGTGTCAGCCTTTAACTCTTACTATCCGGCAAGCCCCGTGAAGTGGCGCGGGTTTAGTACCAATTTTACGGCTCGCCAGTTCAACTGGCGCGCGACGGTAACGATAGCAAAACTAGCACGTAAAAACGTGGTTTTAGCTCACGTATAGTAAGAGTTAATAGACTAATGTTATAATTAAAGTCTGGGTCAGCCTCTTTAGACTAATGTTATAATTAAAGTATGTGTCAACCTTCAATAGACTAATGTTATAATTAAAGTCTGTATCAGCCTTCAATAGACTAATGTTATAAGGAAAGTCCGTGTCGGCCTCTATAGACTAATGTTATAATTAAAGTCTGTATCAGCCTTCAATAGACTATTGTTATAATCAAAGTCTGTGTCAGCCTCTATAGAATAATGTTATAATTAAATCTGTGTCAGCCTCTATAGACTAATGTTATCATTAAATCTGTGTCACTTATACTAATGTTATCATGTGTTTGTTGAAGGCCTAGACTCCTTATCTTTTGTAAGACGAATCACCTATTTTCAATTTTTTAAAATATCCATCTATTTATATATAAAAAAAAAGTTAGTTGCTTATCCTTTACAGGACGTGGCAATCAACCTCAGCTTTTATTGGCTGTTTGTGATTTTTCTAGGCAATTGTTTTCATTCAGTAGTTTGCCATTGCTTTCTGAACGGTACGGCGCTTATACCATTGTTAAAAATCCACACAAAGCGATTTGCTACCAAACCGCCTGCAGCAGGTTTCGAACCTGGTATATCTGGATTATGAAACTGCGTTCATATCCATTAGGCCACAGATGCCGACATTTATATATACATAACTATTAACTACACACTAATATTTTTTGGTTTACCTTCTTTGTGAGTGTTTCCCTTGTTTGCTGCTGTGGCTGATGAAGAGTTTTATCCAACTGTGCTGTCTACTGTGTTTTTTCATGTGTAAAACTGGCACTTGGGTCAATTTTTTTTCCTAAACTTTAACAACAACAGATAACCTGACAAAAGCCACAAAAGATCATTCACGACTGTAGTGAAAATAATGACAATATAAAAAACAATGCCATTTTCAGGTCTCAAGTACAAAACAAAAAGAAACAATACCAAAGAAAATTAGGCATAATGTACATACAAATCTGGATTATCTGAAAATACGGAATTTGAGAGCTGAACTTAAGAACGAACACAGAAGAACCCCTCCTGTTATTAAACGTAATTAAAACTTCTTTGAAATACTGGAAGAGAAGAAAGAAACATAAGAGAAGAAAACAGAGAAGAATGAGAAGGAAAATGAAACAAAGGGTGAAGAATGAAAGATCAGAAGAAGAAAAAGAGGCAACACACGAAGGAAGAACACAAGAAGAACAACAACTTACTTACTTACTTACTTAGTCGTTCCCCTTCTACCGTGAGGTGTAGAGGTTTGGAAGAGAGAGCGCCAGACCATTCTACAGCTGTCTTCTTCCTGGCCTGGTTCCATTCTAGTCCTCGGTCCTTCAAAGATTGTCTAATGTTGTCCTCCCAGCGGACTGAAGAACAACAACAACAACAATTATTATAAAGTCCATAACAAGCACATTAAAAACAATAATTAAATCTGTTCTAACATCTTCAAAATGACAGATGCTAAACAAACTTCAAACTGGCAGTCAAACAGTGCAAGATCAGATCAGAGAATGGCTACTTGAAGCAAGTGTTAATTATAGAAGCACTAACAGACTTTTCTTTTTTTAATTAACCCAAAAATAAAACCAATTAGATTAGTTTTTTGTTTTAAAAAAAATTAACCCTAGGACACGAGGAGGAAAGAGCCCACCACAGTAGAATGGGTGGCTATAATACTGTCTAGGGAAGCACAGAAGGCACTTATAGAATGGGAAGCAATGGGACCCTGAATTATAACAGCAAGGTTTAAATCAGCCAAAAAGAAAGTAAATATAAACATCATCCAGTGTTATGCACCAACAAATGATAAAGAAGAATCGGAGAAAGAAGACTTTTACACCAGATTACAAAATGTCTTGGACAAAAAGAAAAGAAAGGACATCACAATTTTGATGGGGGACCTAAATGCGAAAATAGGAACAGACAACACCGGCTTTGAAGAAATCATGGATTAGGTATGATGAACGAGAATGGGGAATTATTAGCTAACTTCTGTGCTTCAAATCAACTAGTTATAGGAGGAAGCATATTTCCACATAAAAGAATACATAAAGCAACATGGATATCACCAGACCACAGAACTGAGAATCAGATTGATCACATATGCATAAATAAGAAGTTTAGGTCATCATTGCATGATGTAAAAGTATGTAGAGGAGCAGATGTTGTATCAGACCCCCATCTTCTGTTGGCTAAAACAAAATTAAAACTCAAGAAATTTACAACAGTATATAGCTATAGACAACAGCATAATGTGGGATATCTAAGAAGTCAGGAAATAACAGACAAATTTTCAGTCACAGTATCCAACAAATACCAGGTACTCCAATAGCTGGAAGTTGAAAAAAAAAACACACACACACACATCCACACAAATAGTAATACGTCTTACAAGGAGAAGGACAAGAAAAACCTACGTTGCGGCCACAAGGCCTTCGTCAGGGACAGACAAACAAGAGACAGGAGGGAAAGAAAATGAGAATTAAGTAGAGAACATGAAACTATAAAAATAAGAGAAAAAAACTCCCTTAATATAAAGTCCAGTCACATGTGAAGCAAAGCAAGATGGCTGCCACTAAACCGGAAAAAGGAAGTACATAAAAATAAGAAATAATGAAAACAAGGACTGGAAAAGAGTGAGAAAAAAGTAATCAATAAATAATAAATAAAATAAAAAAAATAAATAAATAAATAATAATAATAAATAAATTTAAAACAAATAAATAAATAAATAAAAATAAAAACTAAATAAAGAAATAAATAAAATAAAAAATAATAAAGGAAAAAAATAAAAAAATAAAAAATTTTTTAAATTAAAATAAAATAAACAAATTAAAAAAAAAATAAAAAAAATAATAAATAAATAAATAAATAAAATTATTAAATTAAAAAAATGGTAATTTAAAAAAAAAAAAAAAAAAGGGTGATCGCATCAAAGTAGAAAGTCATAATACAACAGGGACTCGATAGAGAAAGGCGTCTCAGACAAAAGAATGTTGGGTATTCAAACCGTGTGGTTTGAGGCAACCCATAAGATGGATGAGGCGTTGTTCCTGGCGAAACCGACTGTTGGCGTCCGAGGGACAGTATCTGATGGCTGTCACCTGGATGTCAGTGGCACCGTGGTGGTCAGGGCCATTGAAGTGGATGGCCACAGGTGTGGAATTAAACTGAGAGATGTCATAGAGGTGTCTGCAGAATCGGTCACCCAGTCGTGTGCCCGTTTGGCCGATGTACGTAATGGTGCAACGTTTGCATATAATAGCATAAATGACGTTGCGTGACTCACATGTGAAGCCATGGGTGATGGTGAACTTGGCGTTAGGGAACGAGACTGAACGTGTTTCGATTACATACTGACATGTCTTACATCGTGTACGGTTACATGGTTTGGTTCCAAAGTGGCCATCGTTGACGGTTTTCAGACGGCTGTGGACTAGGAGGTCCCTCAAATTTTTGTCCCGTCTATATGCCAGCAAGGGTGGCTCACTAAATGCTTCCCGCGCCACTGGGTCAGCTTGGAGGAGAGGTAGCTGGCGAAACAGGATCCTTTTGACAGCAGTGCTGTGAGGGTGATAGGTCATTATTAACTTGACTCTATCAGAGGAGGTTTTTTGGCGGGGTTTGAGGGCCTCTAGACGTGAGATAGGGAGAACACGTTCTAAGGCAGAGGTAAGAACATCTTCTGGATACTGTCTGTTATGGAAGAAGTCCAACATTTCTTGTGCTCGGCATAGAAAGTTGTCATCATCTTGGCATAACCGACGGAGGCGGAGAAGTTGTGAGAAAGGTGAGGAGTCCCGACAAGCCGGAGGATGAGAGGAAGTATAAAGGAGGTAACTGTGTGCATCGGTGGGTTTGTAGTACACCGAAGTGGTGAGGTGGGGGCGGAGTGATAGTGACAACAATGTCAAGGAAATTAACAGAGACAGTGGAGATGTGAGAGGTGAATTGGATCGCAGGGTGGAAGCTGTTAATGAAATTAATGAACCTAGATAGGTCAACCTCTGGCATATCGGTGAGACCTATGCCATCATCGATGTATCTATGATACATCAATGGAAAAGGTCCAGGATACTGCTGCCACACCTGATACTCCAGGTAGCCCATGAAGAGGCAGGCATAACTGGGACCCATCTTGGTGCCCATGGCAACTCCACTTATTTGGTCAAAGAACTGTCCATTGAACTCAAAGGAATTGAGTCGAAGGACCAGTTCTGCAAGGCGCAGGAGAGTCTCTGTAGCGATAGAGGGGTGCGTGCGCTGGTCCAGGAAAAACTGGAGAGCTGGAAGATGAAGCAGATACGGAAGACCACTGGCAACAAGTAAACAATTTATGGAATGAAACATGTGAAGAAGTACTGAGAAAAAGAGAACATCAGCACAAAGCATGGATAACAACAGAAACCATTACCAAGATAAAAGACAGGAAAAACAAGAAAGCAGATTTAAACAGAAGCAAAACCAGAAGCTCCAAAGCCAAGGCTCATGAAGTGTACATAGAAGCAAACAAAGAAGTAAGAAGAAATATCAAGAGACAAGAGGAAGTATATTGAAGAGTTGGCAAGGGAAGCAGAGGAAGCTGCAGCCAAAGGAAATATGAGGGACCTGTACAACAACACAAAGAAGCTAACAGGGAAATATAAGCAAGCAAATGGCCTCATAAAAGATAAGATTGGAAAATTGCTTAGTAATATACAAGAACAAATGAAGAGATGGACAGAACATTTTGAGGAACTTCTCAATAGACCAGCTCCAACTAATCCCCCAGACATCCAGCCAGCTGAAGAGGAGCTACTAATCAGCCGTGAACGACCAAGTAGAGAAGAAATAAAGAAAGCCATAAAGCTTCTGAAAGATAGAAAAGCAGCTGGTTTAGATGGAATTCCAGCAGAGGCCATCAAAACAGATATTGATACCTCTACATAGATATTATTCAAACTACTTGGCAAAGTCTGGGAGATAGAGGAAATACCAGCAGAATGGAAGGCAGGTTATCTGGTCAAGTTACCTAAGAAGGGAAATTTACAAGAGTGCACAAATTATAGAAGAATAATGTTACTATCAGTGCCAGGAAAAGTATTAAACAGAATCATCCTTGAGAGATTAAAAGAGTCCATAGACAAGCAACTGAGAGATGAACAAGCAGGTTTTCGACAAAACAGATCCTGTACAGACCAGATAGCCACATTGAGAATAATAGTTGAACAAAGTCTGGAATGGAATTCACCGCTATACATCTGATTCGTGGACTTTGAAAAGGCATTTGACAGTGTAGACAGAGAATCACTTTGGAAATTGATGAGGCATTATGGAGTTCCCATGAAGATCATTAACTTAATAAGGAAGACCTATGAAGACATGACATGCAGAGTTCTTCATGAAGGACAACTTACAGAACCATTTAGGATTAGAACGGGAGTGAGACAGGGATGCCTCTTGTCTCCACTTCTTTTCTTACTAGCAATAGATTGGGTTATGAAAACATCGACATCACACAACAGAAATGGAATCCAGTGGAATCTGACTAAACAGCTTGATGATCTGGATTTTGCAGATGACTTGGCTCTTCTGTCCCATAACCATAATCAGATGCAAGAGAACATGAAATTTCTCAATGAGAGGTCACAACAAGTGGGCCTGAAAATACACAGGGAAAAGACAAAGATTATGAGAATAAATGCAAGAAATGATAACAAGGTTGAACTTCAAGAAACACCAGTAAAGGATGTAGAATTGTACACATATCTTGGCAGTAATATAGACAAAGTTGGAGGGACAGACAAAGATATCAAAATAAGAATACAAAAAGCAAGAGGAGCTTTCATTGCTTTGGGAAACATATGGAGAACAAGAGAAATAGGATCCAACACGAAAATAAGAATCTTCAACTCAAATATGAAGTCAGTCCTATTGTATGGCTCTGAGACATGGAGAGCAACATAAACAACAACCAAAAAGCTACAGACTTTTATAAACGGGTGCTTGCGTAGAATAGAAGGACTGACATGGTATGACAAAGTCACAAATCTGGAATTGATGACAAGAACCAGACAAGTGCCAGTGGAACAAGAGTTGAGAAGAAGACGCTGGCGATGGATAGAACACACATTGAGGAGACCTCTTGATATCATTACAAGGCAGTCCTTGTTCTGGAATCCACAGGGAAAGAGAGGCAGAGGTAGACCAAAAACACACGGAGAAGAGAGCTGGATACAGATATGAAAATGATGAGGAAAACATGGAAAGAACTTGAATGGATGGCACAGGACAGGAAGACTTGGCATGTGTTTGTTGAAAGCCTGTGCTCCTCGGGAAGCTAAAGAGTATTGATTGAAAGGGGTTGAAATGGCTAAGAGGAATGGCATCCTCCTCAAATTCTAGAGGTACCGTGTTTGATTCCCAGTAGAGGGAATATAATTTATGGAAATTTTGTTCAGAACCAGTGGTCCTAATCATGTCATATACCCCCCCCCCTCCTCCCGGTCTCTTGGGTAGTGAGATCAAATGCATAGCCTTCTCGGATAAGGGCGAAAAAATAGGAGGTGCCATGCGCAAGATGTGCACGTTAAAAATCCCAAGGCAGTTGGAAATTGTAAAGAGTAGGCCATAAGGCAGCTGCCCTGGCAAAATTTAAAAATTAGAAACCTACCCACCAAATATATTTATGGAATGTGTGATTTCTATATGGGATTCTCGCAGGTGCTACAGAACTCGTGCACTGTGCCGAGATCCTCCTTGTGTGATCTACGGGAGGAGATTGGAGCACTGATGTGTTGTCCGTGTGCAATGAAGATGGTCCCAAATGTGACCACAACTCAAATCTCTGCCACAATAACAGTAACAGCAGTCACATAGCAGATTCTGCTGTAGGGTAGTGAAGTGTGAGAGACTTCACTGTACTAGGCTTCAGCTTTATGTGGAGGGGTGATCAGTTCCCTTCCTCACCATCTATGCTGTTCCTAACTCAAGGGTACCCATTTTGACTGGCGTATAGCGCTACCTGGTTTCGAACTCGGTAACCCTGCCTTAGCACAATTTACAGTGAGGACATAGGGAAAACATGTAAGTAAAGATCTAATGACAGTGAGGACATAGGGAAAACATGTAAGTAAAGATCTGAGTACATAGGGAAAACATGTAAGTAAAGATCTAATGACAGTGAGGACATAGGGAAAACATATAAGTAAAGATCTAATGACAGTGAGGACATAGGGAAAACATGTAAGTAAAGATCTAATGACAGTGAGGACATAGGGAAAACATGTAAGTAAAGATCTAATGACAGTGAGGACATAGGGAAAACATGTAAGTAAAGATCTAATGACAGTGAGGACATAGGGAAAACATGTAAGTAAAGATCTAATGACAGTGAGTGAGGACATAGGGAAAACATGTAAGTAAAGATCTAATGACAGTGAGGACATAGGGAAAACATGTAAGTAAAGATCTAATGAGTACAAAATGTATTCTATATTGTTATTGTTGATCGGAATCAACATCACTGCTCAGTATTCCTCAGCAAATGTCAAAGGTTATGAATGCTAATAATTTGATAACTTCAAAAAATCCTATATTATAACATGTTTATGGAAACAAATGCAATAACAAACATATCCTAGACAAGAAGGTAATGAGAGCTCATCAAAATACCAATAACATACTCAACAACAATAGATAAAGATGTACAATGAAGAACAGGATCACAGCTTCTAAGAAACGTGATAGTGTTCCACAGAACCAAACATAGCATCTCCAGATAACACTTTCTTGTCTATATATAAAAGACAGTGGACTAAGTCACTCAAATAACAATGACACTGGACATTTCAATTGCTGCATAACAGGCACACTTACTAATTAAAGTACAAAATATTGCAAAATTTCTCATTGTTAAACAAAATCTATACCCTTTAAGGCACAACAGGATAGCTTTAATACTAACACCCATGTAAATGTGCTTGTGCAGCCTATATTTATTTTGCTTGCAGTTTAGAATCATATTTATATAATAGTGTACTTACTAGGAACTTTTAAAAGATCAAATCATAATCATGATTCCTTCATAAACTTAAAATTGTCATTAAAGGTCTCATTCTAATAATAAAAAAGACTTCAAGATACAAAATATTAAAACAAAACTTTAAAAGATCAAAATTATAATAGAATTTTCATGATTTCTTCACAAACTTAAAATTTTCATTAAAGGGTTCATTCTAATAATAATAATAAAGACAACAAGATACAAAATATTAAAATGAAACATAGAACTTTCAGAACATTGACCCACTTATGATACTTAAACCAAAATCCCAATAAGTGTCATTTTAGTTTTAATGGAATGTACATATTAATTCATTTCATTAGTTGTAAAGTTAAAATCTCTGTGACCACCCAAATAACAGATCTTTTAAACAGACACTGCAATTGGAATAATGATGAGAAAGAACAAGATTCCAAGTCCAACGCTGGCATAGATAAACCATACAGCGAACCTCAGATCTTTCTGAGCCATTCCCATCAATCCCTTGGTCTGGTGTCTCTTTCCCCGCCGAGCGTATCTTACAGCAAGGAGGCCTGTAATGAAGAAAAGAGCAATGCTGATGTATGAAGCAATCAGCACCTGCTCGAATGTCTTCCAAGGTCGGGGCACAAGATCTGCAAGGGGGATATGACGGATATTAATATCACTCTCGGTTGTGTCTCTATAAGGGTTCTCTGAGCTGTTCTCAAAGTCTGGATCAGAATATGTGAAGTAACCATTCTTTCTGTCACTCCTGTTCAGGCCAGATCCAATCAGTGATGCAGAAACATGCTCAGGTTCTGCAGGGTGGTCATATTCCCGAGCTGCTTCATCGGACTGTGGAATTGGTACATGATCTGCTCGACTCATGTTTGGCCGTCAAAGGCTACAGTGTTAACACTGCAAAATAAAAAAAATGTTATTAAAAATTTTTTTTATTTTAAACTACATTAAAACCACTTATCACCTTGGCAATAATCATCATGGATTACATTTCAAAAGGATCCAACATTAACTCTTAACGGATGAGATTTTCCCAAGTGCTCGTGATGGCAGGTCAGTTTTGGGGTCGAGTATTTAAGCTTAAGTTTTCATTTGGTGTTGCCCCAATTTTGTATCTTATTAATTCTCGTTCTTGAAGTAACAATAAGAGACATGTTCCACAATGAAACAGTGGCATGGTTCAAGAATGCAGCCCTTGCAGACTCAAGTGGAATTGTGATGGTTTGGCCATGTCTGTAGAATGGGAGAAGATCGGCTACCACGACAAATATTAGAAACCAAGAGCCAGGGATCCAGACCTCCAGGATGACCCAGTGTCTGCTGGGAGGACAACATTAAACAATCTCTGAAGGACTGAGGACTAGACTTGAACCAAGCCAGAAGGAAGACAGTCGAAAGAATAGTATGGCCCTCTTTCTGGCAAACCTCTACACTTCAGGGTAGAAGGGGAATGACTAAGTTAGTAAAACTCATTCAGTTTCCGTTACAACTATTTATAACATTACCATACATTTAAAAAACTTGGAAAGAATAAACCCTTAAACTTTAACACTATAGGGAAACTCAAAGCGTCAGAAAATTCCTTGTGTCAAACGTTGGATTTGTGGACTACAAAAAGGAATTTGACAGTGTAGACAGAGAATCACTTTGGAAATTGATGAGGCACTATGAAGTTCCCCTGAAGATCATTAATTTAATAAAGAAAACTTATAAAGACATGACATGCAGAGTTCTTCAAGAAGGACAACTTACAGAACTGTATGGGATAAGAATGGGAGTGTGAGAGGGATGCCTCTTGTCTCCATTTCTTTTCTTATTAGCAATACACACAACAGAAATGGAATCCAGTGGAATCTGACTAAACAGTTAGATGATTTAGGTTTTGCTGCTGACTTGGCTCTCTTGTCCCAATAACCGTAATCAGATGCAGGACAAAATGAAAAACTCGATGAGAGATCACAGTAATTGGGTCTGAAAATACACAGGGAAAAGACAAAAATAATGAGAATAAATGCAAGAAATGATAACAGGGTTGAACTTGAAGAAACACCATGTGACGATATTTGTGTACATCCTTCTACATTCTTCATTCTCTCCTGCATTACCGATTTATTTCTTCATTTTTCACACTCATCGTCCTATTATTTGACATATTTTATGCACCTACATTTTTGCATGGTCACTCCCAGACTTGTTTACATTTCCCCATGTGAATCGTAGTATTACAAGGCTAATTAGACAGGTCAGGGATAATACTTTTATCACTTAAGTCATCTAGCCACCTTTGATAGAGACGGTCATTGTTGACATACGGTGGTCTCGTATGATCGATAGAAAGAAAGCCAGATGGTCAGTCTGGGAAAACCGTCTGGGAGATGTACGTAAACACAGGTGATAATATGTAATCGCTTCTGATGGCCCATCTCTGTATCAATAATACAGATAACCCATCTGGGGAGATTATGTTGGGAAAGGTAGTAGCCAGGAAATAAGTTCACCAATGTATTTGTGAGTTTGCACAAATGCAATCAGAAGTATTACTGCCATATTTGAAAGAGGTCACGAGGTTAAATTTTAAAACTGAAATTTTAAAACATGTGGTGGATAGTAATGATATAACACCCCAACCCACATAGTTCTAAAAAGACAGGATTGGTCTAAATCGAGAGCCTGAAATAAACTTTAGTTCTCATTGGAAAGCTGGCCGGAAATACCAGCTGGGACTTGGACTGAGAAATGGAAATATAATCTAGCGAAATTGGAGAAAAAAATCAGACTGCATTTTCAACAAACGTCAACTATCAACTCCCATTAGCCAGAGAGAAGGATCAGACAAAGAATTCCAAAATTAAAAGTGACAGATCGAAGTATTCGGGCATCTTTATAATTTAAAAGAGAAACCACAATTTTAAATACAAAGACTGGAAACTTAAGGAATAAAAAATGCACGTCATAAGAGGGATTCTGACACTACCCCAGACAGTGTTCGAAGCATCAAATCAACGTTGCTGTGTCCATTCTACTGTGCCAAGAGATTGTATATCCTATTTGGGGTAAGTTGTGAACATATATTTTACAAAGTGAATGTGACATGTTACTTGCTAAGTGGTTATACAAGTCATAGGAGGCTGGCAACCTCAACATATGAAAATAGTATGTTCATAAATCACTACAGCAAGCACTGGTGCTTGCTTAATGCTAGTTCGCTCAGGAATGCGAAAGCAGAAGCGACCCCAGACTCTGAACGGAGCAGTGAGATGATTACCTCACATGTGCCTAGGGTGTACAGTATCATTTTTTGAGATATGTGTACTTTTATAATGTTAGTTCAGGCAAATCATTGCACTCACGTTGTCCAGACACATTTTCCCCATTTAAGTAACCAGAAGAATAACGGTGATTTCTAATCATATTCCCTGAGTTAATGGATACTCAGGGAGAATAATTATTCAGAGAGGCTAACATTGGTGGGTGGACAGCGAGACAATGCGCCTGTTAATCTTCAGGCCACAAATGTACTTAGCAGAGGTATTTGTTCTTTTATTTTTCTTAAAGTTCGTGGTAAGAGACCACATTACTGTTCATGGTACGAAGTTACACTTACAAGAGACCAGTCTGAAGTAAGAATTTTCACCACAATCTTGTGATTCAAGTGCTGGGTCGACACCAACTACCTACAGTGGACACGTTGTGAAGACACCCACCTTGACATTAGGAGTTAAGTTCATCTAGACGCCTCTAGAGAAGAGTCCTCATCACAAAAGACCTGACAACGACCCATTGCAGTACTCAGCCAGTTAAGTTTTTTGTTATTGTGCAAGCAACGGACAATAACCAACAGTCCCCAATTAAGTCTCAGTGAAGACAATTTTTTTAAAAACTGTAGTGGGATTGATGGTATTGTATGATGATGATGGTACTACATGTAAATTGTATGAGGCCAGCTGTGAAGGCTCCTGAGATAAAATGTAATTGAGAATTGTCAGAAGGCCTTTCTTGCTACCACTACGACCTCACACTTAATTTTTTTTTTTTAATGAATGTAGCTGCGTAAAGTGTCTAGGGTTATGATGTGTACTGTGGTGTGATAGTTATAATATACCCATAGATATTTAACAAGACTAATAAGATTAACAAGTGTTACAATACACTGAACTAACTCACGTGTGTAAAGTTTTTGATATAATTATATTACATTTATTTGTTCTGGATCAAGTTTTATTTTGACCAGAACTTGTTTTAAAAGAAGGATTTAAAATTTATGAAAATTATGCATGGAATGTTACATAATAAATGCAAAAGTGTACATATTTAAGTACTAGAATAGTTAGTTTTATTAAAATGTTCTGGTAGTCAGCTACTAAGGAGGATATTTATTGTCTGTGCTGTTGGGGTGGTCTCATCACACCTGTCTATATTGACTACATAGTGTCCAGAAAATGGTGGGAATTTTTATGGGGTATCTGCAACTTAATGGGGTTGGTGAATATCCAGCAGACCAGAGGCTCACTCATCTGGTATTTGTAGCTCTGGTGCTGAAATCAGGTGGTCCCACCTCTCCGTGCTGGCGGGCAATAATGGTGGTCTCTGTCACAAGGACTGCACAGATACACTTGTGTAAATCACCACCCGAGTAGATACTGCTTCGTTGACGACAGAAACTCGCAGCTCTGCAATCAAAGTATGGGCCATGTGTCAAAATCTATTCTCTACCCACGTCTGGACACCACACTGACACAACAACCACATTATACAGACAGGTCAGATCTCTCTGACCAAACAGCACAGTTACCATGGTGGGTTTACATCCGATAGATCCTCCCAGACTATAGATTCTGAAAAATAATTATTAGTTTTCTACCCTAAAAGAGGATAGGTAATATGTTTCCTTATTCTCAACTCTTGATCGGTCTTGCATAATCCTTGCTGGTGTTTAGGTACATTGTTAGTCCCTAGACCCTGACTTGGGCGGGGGGTCTAGAGCAAAATCCCTACTTGTTTGTAAGGCTAGATTATGATATGGCAGTATCAAATCACTCGAACATGAAACAATATTCAAAATATATAAAGAAATAATTTCAATCTTACCAGATTATGAATAATTAACACAGAAGTGCTAGCAAAACTCAGCTGAGCTGCTGGCTATAGGATGGCGTCCCTAAATTTAACTCACTGTCTTTCATATGGGAAAACACCACACTTTAAAATCTGTGTCTAACACTGAACAATTATTGAAGAATGACCCCAAATGCGCTCTGAGCGCTAATGATATGATTGTCTGTGGCCAATCACTGCCGAGGTTTATTTTTAATTTCAAATTTCCTCACTAAAGTCATTTCAGTCAAGCTTCAGTCACGTATGGATGGTTATCTGTTAGTCTGTCCGTCTCTACTTGTGTTTCTACAAAATTGTGCTCGATTTTTTGACCCAACCGTTCTCTCCCCTTCAAATTTTTGTTGTAAAAAGTTATATTTAGACACAGCTACCACCAATGTCCCTTCACTTCTATGCCAAGTAAATTTGAACATCTGTGTCCAAGGTCGTGTTTTTGTGTGCAAATAACCACACTTTTTAGATTCAATTCAGTCTGTCGATGATGTGAACTACACTGTCTTTTGTCATTATTTTCAATATTATCTATCCGTCTGTAAAATTAAGACCATATTCGTTCACTGCTCAGAATAGGCCATCTGGCCAGCTAATTTTTATATTCCTAACATTAATATTAAGAAAATTTTACTTTTTAATTTTTGTAATTTTTTTCAGACATCTGCGTTCTTCCGCTCAAATTCAAATCAAGCGCTTGGTATCGCAAAACGTCCAATTCCGTACCTCGTGTCAATTTGGGGAACGTGGATTTTTACTTTCATCCATTCCCCCCCTTCCCCCCCCCCCCCCCCCCAATTGCGTCTCTGTAGCCTTTCCAGTCATATTTTTTTTTTTCCTTTTTGATCCTCCGTTCCCCTCCGGTCTAGCAAGTCAAATTTATGGAGGGTGATGACCCGCGGTCTAGGCGATCATGTACATCAGCAGCCTACGCATTATGTTTTTATCCTTAAATGTTATCCTTGGGAGGAATTTTACCGTTGTATCTCTGTCAATTTCACTACACATCTCCCCACCTGAAAACATGCCTATGGCAAGTTCCAAAACCAGCGATACACATAGGTAAAATTACTCCTCACGTCTGCCATTACTCTAATTTTGATCACAGGGGTGCCGACTGAGGAAATCTGCACCGACATTCAATTTGCCTGGGATATATTGGATACTAAACTGATAAGGTTGAAGCAATAAAGACCACCTCAGCAATCTTGCGTTTTCATGCTTAGCCTGAGACAAGAACACGAGAGGCTGATGATCCGTCTCCACCACAAATGTCCTACCATACAGATAGATTTGAAACTTCTTTATTGCCCAGATTAATGCTAAACATTCTTTTTCGCTTGTGGAGTATCCTTGTTCCGCCTTATTCAATTTGCGGCTTGCATAAGCGACTGGTTTCAGTTCCCCATCAGGTGAAGATGATCTTTGCAACAAAGCCCCTCCAAGTCCTACATTACTTGCATCGGTTCTTAAGACAAAGTCCTGTGTCAAATCAGGCAGTTTGAGAATAGGCTTGCTAGTGAGTTTTTCCTTTAACTCTTGGAACGCTAATTCACATTGTGCAGTCCAAATAATTTTATCTGGAAGTCCCTTGCGAGTCAGATCAGTCAGAGGAGCACAAATGGCGTTAAAATTTTTGATGTATTTCTGATAAAATCCGCATAACGACACGAATGATCGCACGTCCTTTTTGGTTTGCGGCCTAGGTGCTCTCTGCAGTTTTTCCAAGTTCTTAGGATCAGGGGTCATATTACCCTGATATACAGTGTGCCCCAAGAATTCCAACTCTTTGCATCCAATACAACATTTTGTTGGCCTAGCAGTTAAGTTCGCCTCCCGAAGTCTATCAAACAACATCTCCAGAGCTTCAATGTGTTCTTCAAATGTCTCTGTGGCGACGAGTATATCATCCATGAAATTCGTGATACATGGGTTATTCAGGGGGTCCAACAATTTTCGCATCATCCTTGAAAACACACTCGGAGCATTTTTCAGTCCGAATGGTAGCATATTGAATTCATAATGTCCATCCGAAGTGCTAAAAGCCAAATAAGGTCTCACTTCAGGCTTCACTGGGATCTGGTAATAGCCTTTACTAAGATCCACTTTTGAAAAGTATTTTGCCTTGTTCAGTCTGGCAAATAGCTGTTTTGTGTCTGGTAATGGATCCACTTGTCCTTCTGTGACAGCATTCAGTTTCCTGTAATCTATGCACAGTCTGTGTTCCCCAGACGGTTTCCTCAACAAAACGACACTAGAACTAAAAGATGATTCACTGTGCGAAATAATCCCCTCCTTCAATAAATAATCTATTTCTTCCTTTAATGCCTTCTCCTTCGCGAACGGAATAGAATAGGCTCTCATACAGATTGGGTTTGAGTCTACCAGTTTCATGTCATACTGTAGCAAATTTGTATGGCCTGGTTTATCTGTTAATACATCTGTATGTTCCTCCAGAACTTGTTGAACTCTCTCCCTCTGGTTTTTAGTCAGGTGCTTACTGACTTTACCTGTGCTGCTGTTTCACAAGGATGTAATGGGTATTCATGTGAGGTGAGTGGTTCTTTTTGCATCTGGGTTGCAATAGCCAAGGTCAATAAGGGGGTGCTTTCCTGGAGTGGTCTGTCCAGATACTTCTTTAACAGGTTTACATGATAAACTTTTTCCTTCCCCTTTTTGTCAATTTTATAGTTTGTTCTAGACACCTTCTCTAGAACCGTATATGGACCTTGCCAACCAATTTGTAATTTATTCTGGCTTCCCGGTAGTAGAAGCAGCACCTTCTCTCCGACTGCCAGTTCCCTGTCCTTTGCCTTCCTATTAAAATATGCTGCATGTTTCTTCCTGGCTTGTTTCAAATTATCATTTGCCAGTTTCCATCCAGCTTTCAAACGAGTGGTCAGTTCGTTCACATATTGATACGATGAGGTAACAGTCTCTTCCGCCTTCTCATCTGTCCAGGTCCTTAATAAAGCTTCTAAAGGACCTTTTATTGGCCTCCCAAATAGCAGAGTTGCGGGAGCCATCCCGGTTGAACTATGTGGTACCTCCCGGTACGCAAACAATGCGGCGGGCAGGAATTGATCCCACAGATCCGGTTTTTCGTGTGCCAGCTTTCTCAGGATAGAAATGAGAGTCCCATTGAACCTCTCTACCTGGCCGTTCCCTTGTGGATGGTACGGACTACAATGAAAGTGCCTGGCTTGAAATAGCTTAAAAACTTCTTCCGTTAGTTTCCCCTTGAACTGAGAACCATTATCCGTCAAGATTTGATGCGGGAATCCTAATCGGGTAAATATTGTAAGTAGTGCCTCTGCTACATGTTTTGAATCAATTGATGGCAGGGCTACCGCCTCTCCCCACATAGAACAAGTGTCCACCAGAGTAAGGATGTAACTGTTCCTCCTCTTGGTCCGAGTGAGAGGTCCTACAATATCCACTGCAACCCTCTCAAAAGGTGTTCCCACTATGGGCATTTCCCCTAGAGTTGCAGGGGCAGTCCAGTGCTTTGGAGCTACCCTTTGACATTCTGGGCAGGATTTGACATATCTTTTTATATCCTCCGTTATCCCTGGCCAGAAGTAATGACAAGCTATACGCTGTCCTGTGGCGCTGATCCCCATGTGACCACTGAAGGGGATTGCATGTCCGAGTTCCATCACTTTCTCTCTATATGCAATGGGAAGAACCAGCTGGTTGTGACCATTTGTTCCAGTTCCGGCCTTCCTGTATAAGAGTTTGTTCTTCATGAAATATTCCCCCTTGCTCGGAGGTGTGTGGCATTTGGGTAATTTTTTTAAAACATGGCTGGAGTGTCCTATCCTCAGCCTGCGCCTTCCTCATCTCCTCTGGATGAGCGTTTATAGGTTCACCTTCTTCCTCCTTCTTCTGTGACCTGGTCTGCACTGTCGCCATGATCACAGGTTTCTCGGGATTCCCCAAGAAGACGTATCTACACCCCAAGATTAGAGGGTAGATTGGTTCATCTATCACTGCTGCTCTGATTTCTCCTTCCACATAGCGAGTTTTCACCGTTATCCTTGCGATGGGAAGTGTCATGAGTGGTATGTCCTTAGTCGCCCCTTGTATTTCCACTGTTTCTGTGGTATACTGACTTGGGTCCACTAGGCTAGACTTCACAACTGAATCATAATCCAAACCTGTATCATAAAGGCACCTTATGGTGACCCCATTACAAATAACATCCTCACAAACTGGGGGGTGATAAGGTTCCTGTTGTCCCTTAGGATTAACCTTTAATCTTTGCGTCCCCGACTTCATTGCAGCAATGTTTGAAGGTTTCCTTCTACAAAATTCGGTGTTATGGTTATCCTTCTTGCACCATTTACACCATCTTTTTCCTTGGTTCAACGGTTTTCTTTCATTGAACTTTTGGTCATTGAACTGTGAGTTTCTGTCGCGATAGTCATTTCTTGGCCGCTCAAAATTTGTCCTACCTTTATTTCCCTGCTCTCTATTATCAAATTTATTAAATTGCTGTGGAGCTTTAAAATTGTCTATGTGCTTCTTTTTAGCACCACTTACCTCTGCCTGGGCTGCCTGATACCTCTCAGCAACATTTAAAATTTCCCCCAACTTCTCTGCACCTTGTTCCATGAGAAATTTTCTCATGTCTGGAGCCATGGACTCTCTCAATTGCTCAATCATGATCATTTCTTTAAGATCTTGGGTCTTCCCCAGAGCCGTCCATTTCTCCAAATAGGTTTCTAGTCTGGCCGAGAATTGGTGGTATGTCTCCCCAGACAACAGTTTGGCATTTCTAAATTTCTTACGATAAAATTCACCATTCTTCTCGTACCTTAATAACAAAGCCTGCTTTAACATGTCATAATTGTCTTGGTCTTCCCTGTTCATTTTGGCAAATACTTCATAAGAAGCACCCCTCAATCCCTGTGATAGCTTTAAACTCCACCTCTCTCTCTCTAACCCATATGTAGTAGCTAATAACTCAAAACGTCCCAGGTACCCCTCTATGTCATCGTCTTTCTCAACAAAATGGTCTAAATGAAACCCCATAGCTGAGTTTGAGGCTCCCATACTGGGCGTAGCATCTGAGGCAAAAGGGCTGGCACCATTTTCAGGGGCCGGGCCTTGTAATTCCAGCTCCCTTAGTCGTAATTCGTGCTCCCTCTGCAACCTTCTATCTTCAGCCTCCCTTTCGGCCTTTTTATCTTCTGCCTCCCTTTCGGCAGTCAACCTTTTTTCTTCTGCCTCCCTTTCGGCCTTTTTATCTTCTGCCTCCCTTTCGGCCTTTTTATCTTCTGCCTCCCTTTGCTGTCGTTTTTCTTCTGCCTCCCTTTGCTGTCGTTTTTCTTCTGCCTCCCTTTCGGCAGTCAGCCTTTTTTCTTCTGCCTCAATCTGCAGCCTCTTAATTTCTCTATCAGCCTCAATTTGTAACCTCTTCTCTTCAGCTACCTTTCTATCTTCCCTTTCAATATATTTATCACATTCAGTCGTTACGTATTGAATTAAAATTTGACCATCCATCCCCATCTCCTTCGCAGTGAGCACAGCAGCTGATCTAAACTTTGCTAGCTCAGCCATACTTTTCAGACAATATAATAATATACAAGCTAAGTACTTCTTATGACTATAATCTAACTAATTCTAACTAACCAGTTAACTAATTAATTATTACTGGCTGTGAAGATTCACCAACTTTTATCTGCAGGGACACTTTTACTTTTAAAGGAAATTTTACAATTTATTTCCCTACTTTTATTTCTCCCACCAGGAGATCTTAATATTACTGTTGGGCTAATTATCCCTGGACAAGACCCCAATATATGTAGTGGGATTGATGGTATTGTATGATGATGATGGTACTACATGTAAATTGTATGAGGCCAGCTGTGAAGGCTCCTGAGATAAAATGTAATTGAGAATTGTCAGAAGGCCTTTCTTGCTACCACTACGACCTCACACTTAATTTTTTTTTTTTTTTTATGAATGTAGCTGCGTAAAGTGTCTAGGGTTATGATGTGTACTGTGGTGTGATAGTTATAAATATACCCATAGATATTTAACAAGACTAATAAGATTAACAAGTGTTACAATACACTGAACTAACTCACGTGTGTAAAGTTTTTGATATAATTATATTACATTTATTTGTTCTGGATCAAGTTTTATTTTGACCAGAACTTGTTTTAAAAGAAGGATTTAAAATTTATGAAAATTATGCATGGAATGTTACATAATAAATGCAAAAGTGTACATATTTAAGTACTAGAATAGTTAGTTTTATTAAAATGTTCTGGTAGTCAGCTACTAGGGAGGATATTTATTGTCTGTGCTGTTGGGGTGGTCTCATCACACCTGTCTATATTGACTACATAGTGTCCAGAAAATGGTGGGAATTTTTATGGGGTATCTGCAACTTAATGGGGTTGGTGAATATCCAGCAGACCAGAGGCTCACTCATCTGGTATTTGTAGCTCTGGTGCTGAAATCAGGTGGTCCCACCTCTCCGTGCTGGCGGGCAATAATGGTGGTCTCTGTCACAAGGACTGCACAGATACACTTGTGTAAATCACCACCCGAGTAGATACTGCTTCGTTGACGACAGAAACTCGCAGCTCTGCAATCAAAGTATGGGCCATGTGTCAAAATCTATTCTCTACCCACGTCTGGACACCACACTGACACAACAACCACATTATACAGACAGGTCAGATCTCTCTGACCAAACAGCACAGTTACCATGGTGGGTTTACATCCGATAGATCCTCCCAGACTATAGATTCTGAAAAAAATAATTATTAGTTTTCTACCCTAAAAGAGGATAGGTAATATGTTTCCTTATTCTCAACTCTTGATCGGTCTTGCATAATCCTTGCTGGTGTTTAGGTACATTGTTAGTCCCTAGACCCTGACTTGGGCGGGGGGTCTAGAGCAAAATCCCTACTTGTTTGTAAGGCTAGATTATGATATGGCAGTATCAAATCACTCGAACATGAAACAATATTCAAAATATATAAAGAAATAATTTCAATCTTACCAGATTATGAATAATTAACACAGAAGTGCTAGCAAAACTCAGCTGAGCTGCTGGCTATAGGATGGCGTCCCTAAATTTAACTCACTGTCTTTCATATGGGAAAACACCACACTTTAAAATCTGTGTCTAACACTGAACAATTATTGAAGAATGACCCCAAATGCGCTCTGAGCGCTAATGATATGATTGTCTGTGGCCAATCACTGCCGAGGTTTATTTTTAATTTCAAATTTCCTCACTAAAGTCATTTCAGTCAAGCTTCAGTCACGTATGGATGGTTATCTGTTAGTCTGTCCGTCTCTACTTGTGTTTCTACAAAATTGTGCTCGATTTTTTTGACCCAACCGTTCTCTCCCCTTCAAATTTTTGTTGTAAAAAGTTATATTTAGACACAGCTACCACCAATGTCCCTTCACTTCTATGCCAAGTAAATTTGAACATCTGTGTCCAAGGTCGTGTTTTTGTGTGCAAATAACCACACTTTTTAGATTCAATTCAGTCTGTCGATGATGTGAACTACACTGTCTTTTGTCATTATTTTCAATATTATCTATCCGTCTGTAAAATTAAGACCATATTCGTTCACTGCTCAGAATAGGCCATCTGGCCAGCTAATTTTTATATTCCTAACATTAATATTAAGAAAAATTTACTTTTTAATTTTTGTAATTTTTTTCAGACATCTGCGTTCTTCCGCTCAAATTCAAATCAAGCGCTTGGTATCGCAAAACGTCCAATTCCGTACCTCGTGTCAATTTGGGGAACGTGGATTTTTACTTTCATCCATTTCCCCCCCCAATTGCGTCTCTTTAGCCTTTCCAGTCATATTTTTTTTTCTTAAATGTTATCCTTGGGAGGAATTTTACCGTTGTATCTCTGTCAATTTCACTACAAAAACCTCTAAAGCCACTTTTATCCATATTTATTTAAATTTGTTAAAGACTAATTGATTATTAAATTTGTGATATGTTATTTTACAAATTCATAGTTGATTCAGTTCTTTTAGATAAGAGAGTGCATGTATGATCTAAAATCTTTAATATATATATACATATAGTTACAGCCATAGAGCCAAAAATACTTATAACAGGAATTTAGCTGGATTATACGAGCTGGGGGCTCAAACAAGCCACACCATTTGCTTAAAACTTCACAAAATGTGCCGGATCAGATATAAGTTAATAGTGCTCTGCACTATGCAGCATTGTTCTTGACTTCTGAATTATCTTGCGATTGCTTCCTTGAGATAGAAGCATCATTATCATTCTATCTACAACTCTGCCAAGAGTAATCTTTGAAGACCCATTTTAGATACTATTGAGTTTTGGCCACCGGTGGACCACCACTGCAGAGCAAAGGGGAGGCAAATCCCGTGACACACCACTACAAGATGTAGAATCATACACACATCTTGGCAGCAATATAGACAAAGTTGGAGGGACAGACAGTGATATCAAAATAAGAATAAAAAAAGCAAGAGGAGCTTTCATTGCATTGGGAAATATATGGAGATCAAGAGAAATCAGATCCAACACAAAAATAAGAATCTTCAACTCAAATGTCAAGTCAGTCCTATTGTATGGCTCTGAAACACGGAGAACAACAAAAAACAACAACCAAAAAGCTACAGACTTTCATAAATGGATGCTTGCGTAGAATAGAGGGATTAAAATGGTATGACAAGGTTACCAACGTGGAACTGATGACAAGAACCAGACAAGTGCCAGTGGAACAAGAGTTGAGAAGAAGACGATGGCGATGGATTGGACGTACACTGAAGAAACCTGCTGATAGCATTACAAGCAGTCCTTGTTCTGGAACCCCCAGGGCAAGAGAGGCAGAGGTAGACCAAGAAGCACATGGAGAAGAGAGCTGGAAACAGAGGTGAAAATGATGAGGAGAACGTGGAAAGAACTTGAGATGATGGCACGTGACAGGAGGACTTGGCATGTGTTTGTTGAAGGCTTATGCTCCTTGGGAAGCGGAGGGTTAAGTATGAATGAAACATGGGGAAACCATTATATGTCCTTTATGAGAAAGTTCTTCTGGTAAGTTACCATTCCCTTGGAAAACAGATACAGCAGATGGTTGTATACCGCTCCCCCTATGTCCCAGTCTTGACATATGGATGTGAGTCATGGGCAATGACTACAACCCACAACAGCCAGATCCAAACCTCAGAAATGAAGTATCTGAGAAAGGTGGTTGAAGAAACAAGAAGAGAAATGGTCCGCAACCCAAAGATACATAAAGGCCTAAAAAACCCAACCCCTGCAGACAACGATACATTTTGCAACTGATAACCACAACCCAGGCGCTCTTCACGGGAAGATAGCAATATATTAAAACCAACGTCCTTTTTAGGGCGTACGCAGCAGACAATATGCCAGCCGAAAAGGAGGATGTTTATAAAAGCCTGCCAGCACTTGACAACAAAGAAGAGTCATCACAGAACAAGAACAGATTACAGGAGAGCAAAGCTGCCCCAAATACTAGCGTCGAGGCCGAATCTCCTGAAAAGCCGAGCAATGCAGCTCCTGACACCACGGCGGTGGAAACAACTGACAGCCGCGCAAAGTTTGATGCAGCTCTTGGCCCAAGAGGAGAGGAAGCCATGAACGAAATTGCAAGAATTATGATGGGAAGGCTAAAATACCAGAAGGAGGCAAGAGATAAACTACGAGCGAATTCACAACCACCATACCAAACAACAACAACATCCATGCTTGCCGTGCCAGGCTTAGACATCAAAGAAGCTGTCCATAACTCGATGACGGAGAATCACCAAGTTGCAGAGGAGTACCAAATTCAACAAAACAACCCTCAGATGGCGCAAACCAAGATACAAACCAACGAAAACCCAGAGGAGCAAACAACCAGACCTAGCCCGGGCGAAACAACAGCTGATAACTACTCAAAATCTCAGACAAAAGAAAAGGCTCCTTCCAAAAGCGAACAGGAACATGATGCTTGTCCTAACCAAGACCGGAGAAAGGAAGAAAGAACACAGACTAAAAAGACAAAGAACACAGATACGATACTGGAGAGGATCGTTAAGATCACGCAGATGTCTGGAGGTGAGGCCTCACTCAGGGCCCTACCAGATGACAAAGTGATCAGTATCCTCGAGGGAATAACTGGCAGGAGAGGCATCTCTAAAGTAGGGAGGCACGAAAAGGGAGTTGTGCTTTCCCTCAACAACACCGAAACAACCACTCTGCTAATGATCGAACTGGAATCCGGTCCAAAAGAAGTCCAGCTGCCCCATCAGATAAAAGTGGTGGTGGAAAAATCAAAGACAACAAAGAAGTTGGTCATAAGAGGGGTGGATACCAGAAGGGCCGCAAGCGAGGTTCACAGACACCTTCAAACCGAAAACGCAGATGTAATAATCACACAGGTCGAAAGGCTAAAAACCTGGGACAAGAAAGACACAAATCTGATGGTAGTAACAGTTGAAGGATCGACAAGACCCGAGAGACTGACGCTCCAAACAACAACAAAAAAGACAGAACCATACATCCCTCCGGTCATGCAGTGCTCTAACTGCCAGCAGTTTTCACACACCAAGAAAACATGCAGGAGAGATACAGTCTGCCGATATTGTGCGGGAAACCACCAATATGGCGACTGCCCCAGGGTGAAGGAGGACCACAATTACAAAGCGATTAACACAAACCGTACCTTTGCAAACTGCCTCGGAAACCATGGGGCAAGGTACCGAGGCTGCACAATGTTCCAAAAAACTAAGAACATACTGAAGGAAGCGGTATCCAAAAACATCCCCTTCAGAGAGGCAAAACATAGAGTAACAGCGGATGTCGCGAACAGACAGCGCACAACAGATAGAAGACAGCTGAAGTCAAAGAAATAAAACTAAAACTACAGGTCGAAAATAGAAGCAAGCAGACTCCTGAAGATCAAACAGACAGTGGTGAAGACGTAATAGACCTACAGAGCGTTAAAGATATGATGGAAGACATGAAAAGAATTCAGCAGCAGGTAGAAGCAGATGTCAAGAAGCTGACAGAGCTGAAAGAGGAAAACGCAGAGATCCTCAAAAGAATAGAAGCAGAAAGAATAGCCATTGAGGAAATTACATCAAACAACACGCGAGAAATTAAAACGAACAACCAAACAGAAGAAGAAATCATCGAGGAAACGCTAGAAAAGCTACTCCCAACAATAATAGAAAAAGCACTATTACAGATACAGGAGAAAAGGAAGACAAAAGAAACAGAAACTAGGAGCGTAAAAACACACAAAACCAAACAAGCCAGATAGTGAGGGCGGGACAGGAAAAACACCATGAACACGCCACGGCACCATGAACAGACAAGCAACGAAGAGGTATCCAGACAGTCAGCTAGTGGTCCTTTTTAGGACCAGTCCTTTTCAGGACTAAAACCGGCTAGCATCGAAGAAACTAAACGCACAATATACCCCAATTATAACCAATTTTCAGGTTGAACAGGGTATAACAGCAACATAGTAGACAAACGAATGAACGAAACCCCTGCAGACCCAAGTAGAACAGTCCCAACTAAGATGGTTTGGCCATGTCTGCAGAATGGGAGAAGATTAGCTACCATGACAAGCATGGGAAACTAAGAGCCAGGGATCCAGACCTCCAGGATGACCCAGAGTCCACTGGGAGGACAACATTAGACAATCTTTGAAGGACCATGGACTAGAATGAAACCAGGCCAGGAGGAAGACAGCCAATAGGATTGTATGGCGCTCTCTCTTCCAAACTTCGACACCCTACGGTAGAAGAGAAATGACTACGTAAGTATATAAAGTAGCAAGTGAAGAGATGGATAAGACCTTTTAAGTTGCTTCTCTGCAGAAGTTAAATTTCTTTTCTGACAAAATTCTGAAAGTACTGGGATGACTAAGCTTGCAGGATGAATGTCAAAATCACCAAAGCATGATATGGTTAGATGAAGAATAGCGGGCCATCTGTTCGATACAGACTTTAAAAAAAAGAATTCTGAGACGCAGTAAAAAGGGGTAAAGAATAGGGTTAGGTTTAGGAATCCTAACCATAACGATGTGGGTGACTTGTCTGGATGACATCTATTAACACATCCTACTGTTCTCCTTTCAAATGTATGATATTGTAGGCCTAGCCTTCATAATTGTATTTTGTTCCCTTTTTTGTCTTACAACTCAACTGTAATCACATTCAGTTTGTGCACTTCAAAAACATTTTTTTTTTCATTTCATTACAAGAAATAAAAAACAGCATGCATGATTCCTAGTAAAAAGTTCTTCAATTTGATAGAAAGAGGGAGTACTAGACAGAATGCCACCAAGATGCCCAATGTTGCCCTAATGGCTATCAATATTTACACTACAGCTTGCCTTAACTTAACCCCAACCCTGTTTCCAGCTTTGTAAAACAGCTAGCCTTATTAACCTAACACCAATTCTGTTTCGCGCTTTGTCAAAAATGGTCGACATAAACAACAATGGGCTAACTTGTCTACGGTTCCCCTCTTCCTGTTTTCGTTTCGTGACTACTATATTTTGTGTGCTTCTCTAGTTTCATATTTTACATTTGTTCATTGTTTCTCATCATCGTATGTTTTTGTAGTAGGCTACCTAGGCTATATGTAGGCCTAATTCTTGTCCTTGTCACCTGTTTGTAACTGTGGCTGACTAAGGGTAAAACCCGAAACGTCGCTTGTTTCATGTGAACCGTTATTTGTAGAACTGATTTAATACCGTTTTATTGGTTTATATACTTATATTCCCCTCTTCAACAGTTTATTTTTCCGCGTGCACTTCTAGACACATCTCAGTGTAGGCCTAGGCCAATCAGTTATCTTGAGTAAGACGATGGCCGAAGAAAATATGGCAACTGGGATTGAGATTACAAAATTAATCTTCGATTTTATTTGCTGTTTATGATAGAATGGTCATTTAGTAAACAAGACTTTACCTTAAAACGAGAGTAAAGCTTCTAGCAGCTACGATGCTGAATATGTGTCCTGCAGATTTAACTGCTCAACAGTTCATCGATGCATAAAGTGTATTGTTTGTAAACATCCACACTTCCTGTATGGGCTGCTTCAACGTTCATTGTAAAATATACCAATGTTAAATTATTGCTTTTGTTAAAAAAAATTAAACTTAGTAATCTTTAATATTTTGTTTTATTTCATGTAGCCTATAGATAAAACGCGGGTAGCCAAAACAAGTTTAATACTGAAAAGCAAAACGAATAGATAATTTTTTGATAATATAATAAATACTCCATTCATCCTTATAGCAGAAACCCAAAAAGACAAAGTCCGTCCACGTTTTACGTAACAAAGTAGGGCCTAAAGTATAATTTTTAAATGATGGAGAAAAATTGCATCTCGTCATGCTTGTTGGTGATGGCAGATTATTGCTGAATTTGGTGTCATCCCGAATACCCCGGGCTTTCCCACCCTTGCTAACAACATGACAGTTGTGGGAGCTTTTTTTTTTTGAAACGGGAGGGCACACACATAGCCTACATTCACACAATTTTACATTTATGATTTACTCTGTTTGGTCTGTGAAGTGGGGAGAGACCATATATTGGTATTAAAAATCAAAATTATTTTCTTGAATTAATTGTACTAAACAGTATATCGTAATTACAACCACAGCTAGGCTATTTTGCGCCCTAGGCAAGGCTAACTATTAATTACTACTTAACACGCGTCCCCTCCACCCCAAATAAATAAATTTTTTAAAATGCCAACTTCAGTGTTCAAAAACCGATCTCTTGTATAAAAAAGGAAAAGCACACAACCTAAAACTGATAATTTATTTTAAATTGCAAGAATAAGTCGTACAACAATCTTTGATTACACAGCCCTACCCAAAAAAAATTTTTTTTGGGTGCCAAACATTTTACTCTTGATTGTACATAAATGAAGCCTGCTCAATCCAAATATCACATTTACTTGTCTGTAGCAGCTCTAGTTTTTGAGATACAGACATTTTTGTATTTCATTAATACACGGTGACCCCCCCCCAAAAAAAAACGGGCCCGCGCGCGCACAATGTTTTTGCGCAAAACATTTTACTCTTGATTGTACGCGCGTAGGCTCTAGTTTTTGAGATACCCGATTTTTTTTTTTTTGACCCCCCCAAAAAACAAAAAAAAAAAAAAAAAAAAGGGCCCACGCGCCCAAAAAGGGGGCCCGCGCGGGCCCGTTTTTTTTTGGGGGGGGGGGGGGGGGGTCACCCTGTATTATTACAATATTTTCTATATAAGGCTATGTAAAAAAAAACTATTGCTGTCTAGTCCTTTACAAAAGAAAACTGCTTGTTCACTCTCAGTTTCAGTTTTCCAAGAATCTTCCCAGAATTGCATTTTTTAAATTTTAAGCCACTGCACGCATGTTAGTATGCTACTTATTTTATTACACTTCTAACAGAGAATGGCATCATCTTCAAGAAGAGCATGTTTTCTTTCACCGCATTTATTTTGTTATATTTGTGGAGAGTACACTTTCAAAGAAGAACATAGGAAGCATATTACTGTTTTTGTGAAAAAGGCATACTTTGCTTACTTTAAAGTACCGTAAAACTATAGGTGACCAGGACAAGTCTTGGGCTCCTCATATTGTTTGCAAAACATGTGTTGAACACCTGCGACAGTGGACTTGTGAGAAAAGAAAATGTTTAAAATTTGGAATTCCAATGGTTTGGAGAGAGCCCAAGAACCACTATGATGACTGTTATTTCTGTGTTGTGAATATTAAGGGAATTAATGGAAAAAAATCACAAAAAGTGGAAATATCCAGATTTAGATTCTGCTAGGCGACCTGTTCCACACGGAGATGACATACCAATTCCAACTTTCAGTCAGATTTCGGATTCCCTGCTAGAAGATGAGACAGCAGTGGCATGTGGAACGACAAGTGACAGTGATAGTGATTTCGAAGATGATTTTTTAGATGCTCAACGCTTCGACCAGCTTGAACTAAATGATCTAATCCGAGATCTATATCTCTCCAAGGAATCTTCAGAACTTTTGGCTTCAAGATTGAAAGAAAAAAAATTACTGACTGCTGAAACAAAGGTTACATTTTATCGCAGCAGAGAGCAAGGTTTTATTCCATTCTTTTGTAAAGAAAACAACCTTGTGTTTTGTACTAATGTAGAAGGTCTTGTTAACAAAATTGGTGTAAGTTATACACCAGATGAGTGGCGACTTTTCATTGACAGCTCTAAAAGAAGTTTGAAGGGTGTTCTCTTACACAATGGTAACAAATATGGCTCAATTCCAATTGCTCATTCTACTACAATGAAGGAGGAGTATGCTACAATAAGCACAGTTCTGGAAAAATTGAAGTATTTAGAACATAACTGGATGGTTTGTGTAGATCTTAAAATGATGAACTTCTTGCTTGGCCAGCAAATGGGATTCACCAAATATCCATACTTTATATGTTTGTGGGATAGCAGGGCAAAAGATATGCACTGGACAAAGAAACAGTGGCCGTTGAGGGATGAATTTAAAGTTGGAGAAAAAAATATTGTCAATAAGCCTCTCATTGATCGAGAAAGAGTTCTACTGCCACCATTACATATAAAGCTTGGCTTGATGAAGCAATTTGTTAAGGCACTGAACAAAGATGGTACTGTTTTAATTACTTACGCAGAAAGTTTCCAGAATTGAGCATAGACAAACTTAAAGCTGGAATTTTTGATGGACCTCAAATTAGAAAGTTAATAAACGATCCAAATTTTATTGATTCCATGAACAAAACAGAGTCCACAGCCTGGTCATCATTTATTTTAGTTGTGCAAAACTTTCTGGGTAACTTTAAAGCAGACAATTATTCTGAATTAGTTGGAAACATGCTGTCGAGTTTTTGTGAACTTGGATGCAACATGAGCATAAAATTGCACTACCTCCATAACCATTTACATTTATTTCGGGAGAATCTTGGCGACTTTAGTGAGGAGCAAGGTGAAAGATTTCACCAAGATATAAAAACAATGGAAGAGAGATACCAGGGACTTTGGGATGCCCACATGATGGCAGATTACTGTTGGACCCTTAAGTGTGACTGTCCGGGCATATCACATTCCAGGAAGTCCTCGAAAAGATCCTTTTTGCGTGTTGACTAAACAAGTGCTAGTGATAAAGTTTTATTACATTTTTGGTAATATATGCACAGTAATTACATATAATATGAATGCAGACTAAAGTCAAAATGCCACTGATAGCACCTAACTCTAGGATTGTACATAACAATTGCCCTACTAATATGGTCATTCTTAGTTATCTCAAAAACTAGAGCTGATAGAAAAATCTGATTACATTTTTGGAATCAGCAACCCAAAATTACCCAAGAACAGCTATAAAATGTAAGGCACCAAAATGTGTGTATACCAGTGTTATCTTTCTCAAATACAAAAGAAAATGTTTGAGCACACAAATCAGTTCGAATGATCTTGTGAATTGTGATGTTAAAATTCAAGCCTCTTAAACGTTTTAATTTCGGGCACATCAAAATCTCACTTCGCGTGCCTTTTCCGTTGCTAATTTTGTCACCATTTCCATCAGGGCAAGTACTGATGTTTGGGTATGTTCAGTTCAAATAGCTGTCTCTTCTGCAGCATTGTTGAGCGTATGCAAGTTTTTTAAAAATAAGTTTGAGCTTTGAGAAACCGCGTTCACCACTTACAACTGATACTGGAAGTGTGAGAAGGATTCTTAAAGTAGCCTAACAGAAACATTAGGCACATTATCCTGGAGTTTTTGTTGTGGTATGAAGAGAAGTGCTCATTGTGGCGGCTGTAGTGGATTTTGATGGTATTGTATGGTTGAGATGTTACCTAGTGTAATGAATGAGGTCAGCTGTGAAGGCTCCTGAGATAAATGTTGATGCGAATTACAGAAATCCCTTCTTACTACCACTTACGACCTCAAACATATCTTTTTTTTCTCTACTAATATGAATGTAGCTACGTTAAAAGTCTAGGGTACTAAAATGTAATGTGTTGTAGTAGATTACACACACACACACACACACACACAGATATTTAATAAGTCTAATAATAATAATAAAATTTATAACACACTGAACTAACTCAGGCTGTTTTAGTTTTAAATATTAAATCTTTTGTTAAATTTATTTGTTCTGAACCAAATGTTTGTTGGTCAGAACATATGAAATATTATGGAGTTATAAATGGAATGCATAATTATATGACATAATAAAATGGAATGTGATTACAAAGGTATGTTATAAGTCTGGTTAATATTAATTATATTAGATTGTCCCAGGAGAACTAATACTGAATGTACTGTTGGGGTGGTATCATCACGCCCAGTCTATGACTACCAAACATTGTCCATTGACTTATGGGATGAATACATGGTTTATTTTCCCACAATGGTATGTCTTTATTAGATGGTGAATTAGTTGGTGGATTAGTTGATAAATTAGTTGATAAATTCGTTGGTGAATTCCCAGCAGGCCAGATCTCACTTATCTCGACTGCGTCGATCTTGTACAAGAGTCTGGTGGCCCCTCCTCTCCGTGCTGGGGTACACTATTCGGCTGCTCTGACACAATGTTAGACTGCACTGGTCCACGCTTGTGTATATCACAACAGCATTTGGCACCTCTTCGGTGCCAAACAGAAACTCACAATTCTGAAATAAAAGTTTTGTGGCATGTGTCAGAACTCTACCTACTGAGCCACTTCTGCACACAACACTACACAACAACACCACACAGACTGGGTCAGATCTCTCTGACCACACAGTACCTCTTACCCAGTTGTTTTCATATAGTACTAGTTCCCCAAGACTACATTGCATCTGAGATATGTTCAATAGTTTCCTTCTATTCAATAAGATAGGTGATATGTTCCACTGATCTCAACAATAGATCCGCCTTCCATAGTTTTAGTAGGCGTCCATATATTTGGTTTGTCTCTAGACCCTGAACTGGGGCTGGGGATCTAGAGCGAGCACTTACTTGTCGTAATCATTTTATATGATATGGCAGTATCAATCACTCGAAATATTAAAATGTACAAAAGAATTTCTTTCATTCTTACCAGAATTCAGAATTGAGAACACAGTTAAATGCTAGCAAAACTCAGCTGAGCTGCTGGCTATATGATGGCGTCCCACTAAAATATGTATTATCTTCTGGAAACAACACCACAGGTACTAAACCACTGTGTCTCTGGACAGTCTTGTAACGAATGGCAAAATTGCGCATTTCTGTCCTGCCAATATGATTTCATTCATCCAATCACCGACTCCCCCCCTAACTTTCAAACCTACAACCAAAAGTCAAATTTCAGTCAGCTCTCAGTCAAGTATGTACTACTGTCTGTTGGTCCGTCTGTCTCTACTTGTTTTTTCATAAAAAACACGCTTGGTTCTTGGACCAACTCCATGCAATACCCTACACACTTCTGCCTCCGAAGTTATTTTTAGCCACAATTCTCCACCTTACCCCTCTCTTCCATTACAGCTCGATTTTTGCAATTGCGTCTCAAGGACGAAAATTTTGAAACTTTAGTGACATTTTTTTAACAGTGCAGTCGCTCGTCTGATATGAACAACACAGTCTTTTGTCAATATCTTCCTTATTATCTATCCGTCTGTATAATTTAAAGTATATTATTTCGCTGCTCAAGATGGGCTATCAAACTAGCTAGGTTTTATATTCATAACATTATTATTAAGAAAAAGTTACTTTTTCAAGGTTAGTTTTTTTCTTTTGAAATTTGTTCGAGAACCTTCTCCACGGCGTTTGCCGCTGAATTCAAATAACAATCAAGTATCGTAAAAGTCCAAGAAATGACTGTTTCTGACAAGAGCTAAAGTCGTTTTTTGTCCACTTCCTTACCTTGTGTCAACTAGTGACGTGAATTTTTTTCTTTTTTACTACCAATTGCGTCTTTTAGCCTTGCTATCTTCAAACACGTGTTCAGTCATATTTTTCCTTTTGTGTTCTCCGTTTTCTCTCCCGTCTACAAAGGGTAAACGTTTCGTCTGCACGTCTAACTCGTTAGTTTTAAATGGCGGTGGGAAAGGCTGGCATGGGCGAGCATGTCTCCTAGTATCTTACGCATTATTTTTAACCCTACATTTTATCGTTAAATTTGGAGATATTTTAACGTTGTATCATGGTAAATTCATCACAGCGGCATAGACTTTGGATGTCTTCGAGCTATTGCTGTAAGTCCACATCACAGATTTTTAGCATCAATATCTTAGTTTCCTTTGTGCATCAATGATTATTCCGAATTCTTGCAACCTACTTTGAATTTTTGTTTTGGTTCTTGTGGTGCCTCTTCTTGGGCCTGACACTCAAACTGCCATTTCTTTCTTCTTTTTTCTAACTTGTTCTGTCTCAAAGTTTGGTAGTATCTCTAGCACCTTTGCAATCTCAGAAGCATTTGTAACCATTTGTTGCAAACCCTCATCACACCTGCAGCCCACAAGGGCAGTTGGCTTTTAGCTGAATTTAAATCAGCTTCTTTGTTTTGTGGTAGCTTGCTTGTAAGATTGACTTTAAAAAAAGATGTGCCATGTAACAAGGGATACCACAAACTTGAACTTACAAATTGCATCAGCAAGGGCCTTAGCTTCAATTCAGGAAGTATTTCCAGATGAAACTTTTAGGCATGTGTCATTGAAGAGCTCTATTAAAGCATCATTTACATACCAAAATGATATCTCAGTGCTTTCAAAGCATCGATCCGACTATCCCATCTTGTTTCACTTAATGGCTTAACAGTTATACCTAAGTCTGATACATCGCTAGTTAGAATTTACCAATGCTGAGTCGATGCAGAGAAATAATTATAGATCTGTTGAACCAAAATGAAAAAAAAACTAGTTGCTTCCAGACAGCACTTAGCAGCATCATTGACTGCTAAGTTTAAATAGTGTGCATTGTAGGCACACACACAAAAATAAAATAAATTGTCAGTTGCATTTTTACATGGGTTGAAAAAACTAATTTGTATCAAACTGTACCCCTACAAGATCAGTACTGCGCCCACCCAAGGTCTGCACCCTAGGTGGCTGCTTAGTTGACCTAATGGTAGCACTGGCTCTGATTATAACCCGTCAAGGGTTGAACGGAATATTTGTTTGTGTTTAAAAAAAATTTATAATTTTAGATTGAGTATCCTTCTGCAGCGAATTGTTTATGTTTCTTCACAAAGTTGATCGAGCTAGAGGATATTCTGTTTTCTTGTAATGCATATTGATGTTAGACATGGTAGACAGAGGACTGTAGATCATAGACTAAAGCAGACTCAGGAAAGTTCAAACTATGGTGCCTCCACTTCATTCTGATCCCTAAACTGCTATGGGTACTGCTTATAATATATGAAATAAGCCACAAGCACAGTAGAAGCTAAAGAGAAAGATCAACAAGTTCATAAGAAAATGATTAGAATGGTTGAAACGAATAACAGTGGGATGTGTTCTTCAATGTGATCCTTGTAAGTGGCCAGCATCATAAGTGTTAGAATTAAGGTTAAAGTTAAGAATTAGGTTTAGGATTCCTAACCCTAACCCCTATTACCGCATCTCTGAATTCTTTTGTAAGGCCATGTCAAACACATTTCTCACTGTTCTGCATTTCATCCGGGTAGGAGTGCCGCCAGGTCTGTCAGATGTAGTTACGTACTGCAAGAAGGCAAAGCTTGTGCTCCCTTTCAAGTCAGTTGTGGAGGAATACAAGCAGGAAAGGCAAGGCTTGAAATGATGCTGTGCGAATCAGCAGATGACATAGGTAAGTCCATTCAGCCCACACTGAAAACTAGAAGTAAGTGGAAAGTGAATGAAGCTGTTTCTGCTGCCAAAGAAGCTCTCAAGTTAAAGGAGGCAGTCAGATACACACAGACTAACAGAAGGGTATTTGGCCTTGGTAAAATCCGCAGGTGGTCCAAAGCATCAAACAAGGAATGCAGAGACATGTTAATTTGGGAAATCAGAGAAGCTGAGAATTATAAGAGGATGCAAAAAGCAGTGCAGCAAGCCCATCAAGGCCAATGGACTACTGTCACAAGATGACATTCGTTTTTTCATTCTATCTTTTTCCAACCTTCTTTTTGGCTGTTATCTATTTGTAAATTCTCTTTTTATTTTTCTTCATATTTATTGGTGTTTACTTTGTCACTTAGAGATACAAACCAATATGGATAAGATGTGGGAGTGGTCGCTTAACGCGTTCCGTATCTATAAATTAAGAGATTAGGTCTCACCAAGTAACTTATCAATAAAAGGTGGGATTATACGGTCGCTGCCTGTTGGGTTAACATGTTAAATTTGTCTGGCCGCCAAAAAATCAGCTTATCCTACAAGTCAATTGTGAAAGACCAACTAAGGAACAAAGAAAGAAGGCCATAAAGCTTCTACGAGATGGATAAGCGGCTGGTCCAGATGGCATTCCAGTAGTGGCCATTAAAACAGATACTGACACCACCACAGAGATGATATAAAAATTACTTACTTACTTACTTAGTCGTTCCCCTTCTACCGTGAGGTGTAGAGGTTTGGGAGAGCGCCAGACTATCCTATCGGCTGTCTTCCTCCTGGCCTGGTTCCATTCAAGTACCGGTACATAAGGAAGGGGAACCCGAGGCCTGTAAACAGTAAATAAATATTAGACAAACATAAAGGTATGTTTTCGAGCACTCGTAAGAAATAAAGAAGTAGAAAACAAGACAACAGAAAAACAACAGACGTGAGTGGCTTACCCAGGACTCGAACCGAGGACCTTCCGTGCGACAACCCCGCCTAGCTATGCAAGCGAATCACACTATCCTCCCCGCCATCTAGGCATCATCAAAAATGATGCTTCGATGGCGGATCATTAGTGCGACCCGCAACACATAACACCGGAAATTTACCATGGGCAGTCCAGCCTATTAATGACGCAATCACTTTTTTATGTTTGTCTAATATATATACTGAAGCATATTAAAAACGCACCATTATTATATATACTGATGCCGAGAAGCTGGAAAAAAAAGTGTGGGAATGGATTTTTCCCGTGTTTGTCATGAGGTAGAGAGCGAATGGCTGCTGGAATGGAAAGTGCATGATTCAACCCACGGGTTTGTGTACAGACAACATGAAAACAATGAAAGTTACACGTGCAACACGATTCCTAACAGCTATGACCCTGAAAATGTGTACGCGTTGTGGCAGTATACTCGGTATAAAAAGGCCGTTGATTCTAAACACCCAGTACATGTGCTTGAAATGCCACGACTATCTGAAAACGACCGCCAACGAGCCATTGGTATGTTGGAGACCGGAATGAGCTCGCGGGCCATTGCCAGAAGGATGAATTGCCACCACAGCACTATTGTACGTCTCAATTAAATTTACGGAACTACTGGCAGTGCCCGGGATAGACTTCGGAGTGGCCAACCACGAGTTACTACCCCTGCGCAAGATCGTCATATTGTGCTGAGTCACCTAAGGAATCGTTCTCTCCCGGCAAGTCAAACAGCAAGAGCAATAGTGGGTAGACGTAGGCAAGTCTCTCGAATGACAGTCATACGACGGACTCAGAGATACAGGCCTTACTGCAAGACGACCTTATTTTGGGCCAAACTTGACTCACAGATATCGTCAGCAGCGCCTGCAATGGGCAGAGCAACATGTCAGATGGACTAGACTGCAGTGGAATGCTGTCCTATTCACAGACGAGAGCAGATTCAACATATCCTTTGCTGATGGACGTATGCGGATTTGGCGACGGTGTGGAGAGCGCTTTGCAGATTGCTGTGTTCGTCAGCACAACCGATTTGGAGGTGGCAGTATTCACATTTGGGGAGGATTCAGTTTTCACCATCGCTTGCCTCTTCACGTCTTCCGTGGAAATGTTAATGCTGTGACATATCGAGATGAGGTTCTGGATGCATTGGTTGCTCCTGCGTTCACAAATTATCCAGACTTGCAGTTTCTCCAGCAGGATAACGCACGTGCGCACACCGCATGCATTACGCAGCAATATCTACAGCAGCAGAACATTGTGACGATTGATTGGCCTGCCCTATCACCAGACATGTCCTCTATACAACATCTGTGGGACGAGCTTGGACGCATAGTCTACAGGCAAGGTTCTCTAGCTAATCTGCAACAGCTCGAAGCTGCTCTTACACGTGGATGGGACTTGATTCCCCGGAATTTCCTTCAGAGACTTGTGCGTTCCATGTGGAGCCGCTGCCAAGCTTGTTTGCAAGCACACGGTGGACATACCAGATACTGAGGATAGTGTGAATGAATTTTTTTATTGGTTGCATTTTTGGTTTTCTCTCTTGCCTGCACAGAATAAAATGAATTTCATAACAATCAAATGTACAAATTAATGACCAGCATGGATTCATAGGAAAATGAATAAAGATTCCAAATATGTAAACTTGTAAACACTTATATTTACATTTCACACTCTTTTCCTGGATTATACAGGTGGTGCGTTTTTATGTGCTTCAGTATATTTACTGTTTACAGGCCTCGGGTTTCCCTTCCTTATGTGTTATAAATGTTTATACAATACCAAAACCTACCCTCTGTCCTGTACTTACTGTTCTTAGTCTTCTATCATTTACTAGACACAATATTAAGGTCTTTGTCTTGTGTAGTCTGACCTATACTGTATAATAGGGGAACAACAGAAGTGATTGAGTCATTAATAGGCTGGACTGCCCATGGTAAATTTCCGGTGTTATGTGTTGCGGGTCGCACTAATGATCCGTCATCGAAGCATCATTTTTTGGTGATGCCTAGATGGTAGGGAGCATAGCTAGGCGGGGTTGTCGCACGGAAGGTCCTGTTTTCGAGTCCTGGGTAAGCCACTCACGTCTGTTGTTTTTCTGTTGTCTAGTTTTCCATTCTAGTCCTCGGTCCTTCAACGATTGTCTAATGTTGTCCTCCCAGCGGACTCTGGGGGTCTGGATCCCTGGCTCTTTGTTTCCCAAGCTTGTCGTGGTAGCCGATCTTCTCCCATTCTGCAGACATGGCCAAACCATCTTAGTTGGGACTGTTCTACTTTGGTCTGCAGGGGGTGGGATTTTAAGCCTTGACGTATCGTCTGGTTGCGGACCATGTCTCTTCTTGTTACTTCATCCACCTTCCTCAGATACCTCATTTCTGATGTTTGGATCTGGCTTTTGTGGGTTGTAGTCATTGCCCATGACTCGCATCCATATGTAAAGACTGGGACATAGGTGGAGCGGTATACAGCCATCTTCTTTTTTCTTACCAACCTCTCTTTTGCTGAGGAATCCTCAATTTATGGCCTGAAAAAGTCTCCCAGCTGCTGCTTTTCGAGTGGCCAACTCTTCTTTGATGCCTCCCTTTCTGTCTATAATAGCTCCGAGGTATTTAAAGTGGTCGACCTGCTCCCGGACCTGTTCTCCCAGCTTAATCTGATGTCTTCTTTCTTTTCGTGATATCACCATGGATTTTGTTTTAGAGCTGCTTATGACCCCTCTCTTCTCCAGCTCTTCCTTCCAGACTTGCAGGTTGGATTGGAGATGTGCCTCCGATTTAGCAATCAGAGCAACATCATCAGCAAATGCCAGCTCTGAAATACAAACCTGTCTCATCTTCCAGTACCCCACTGAATACTTTCTTGTTCTCTCCTTACATGCCTTGATGACATCGTCCATGAGGAGTATGAAAAGATAAGGTGACAGGATATCACCTGGTCTTACACCAGTGGTGGTTCTGAATTCTTCTGACTTATGGTTTGCTGTCCTCACATAATTTCTACAAGACTTGTAGAAGCTCTGTATAGCATGAATCAGAGGTGCTGGAACGTTCTTCATTGCCAAACAGTCCCGAAGTTTGCTCCAGGGGACCCTGTTAAACGACTTTTCCAGATCTATGAAACAAAGATGGATCTCACTCTTATACTATACTCAAGGGCCTTTTCACTCAGCTGTCTGAGTGTGAAGATTAGGTCTTGAGTACTTCGGTTTGCTCGGAATCCGCACTGGACCTCATCCAATTGTGGCTCAGCTAGGCGTTGGAGTCTCTGCTCTAGGATTCTAGAGTAGATTTTACTACGGACACTGAGAAGGGATATGCCTCTATGGTTTCCACATTGTCGATTGTCACCCTTTTTGAAAATTGGTGTTATGATGGAAATTTCCCAATCCTTTGGTATGGTCTTGTTGCACCACGCTGCCTGTAAGACACTTAAGAGTAATAGGTCGGCTGATGCTCCCATGTACTTAACCATTTCTGGTGTTGTACCATCATGCCCTGCTGCTTTGCCCATCTTGATTTTCTCCAGTGCTGCCTTCAGTTCTTCCATCTTTATGTCATCTTCACCATCATTGGTTTTCTCTTCTGTGCTGGTGGTTATCATTTCTGATGCTTGACCTTGCTCACCATCCAGGAGTTCTGAGAAATATTCTTTCCATCTTTCCATTACTTCCTTCGGGGCAGTAAGCAATTTGCCTTGCTTGCCCTTTATAAATTTGATAGGGCGTTGTTTTTCCTTCCTCATGTTTTTTAGGGTCTTATAGAACCATTTCTGGTTTTCTTGCGCATCTTTTTCTAGCTTTTCTCCAAATTCTTCCCAGGACTTCTGTTTTGCTGCTAGCACCTTGTTCTTTGCTTTTGTTCTGAGTGTCACATATTCTCTATATTTCTCCATTTGTCCTGTTGTGTTTTTAGCTCCTAAGTATTGTTTCCATGCCATTTTCTTCTCTCTTATTTTCTCTTTAACTTCCTCTGTCCATCAAGGTGTCCATTTATCTTATGTTCCCAAGTCGGACTTCACCACATGCTTCTGCAGCAGCTGTCTTTATGATGTCCTTGAATTTAAGCCAGAGGGTTTCCAATTCATCAGGTTGTTCTTCTGTGTTGCTCACCGCTGCAGCAATAAGCCCCTGATATCTGGTCTTAATTTCTGGCTCTCTCAGCAGTGCTCATTTCTCCCGTTCGTTTACTTACTTTCTTGCGTGATGTTCGGCAGTTCCTAGGCTGAGCAACTCTTTCAGTTGTTCTTTTGATTGTAAGCAGGTAGTGATCACTTCCAATCTCTGGCCCCCCTCCAGACTCTAGCATCCCGGACATATTTGAATGAGCTCCTCCTAACAATGGCATAGTCGATCACTGACTTCTCATTCTTTGTTGGTTCACATCTAGTGTATGCATGTATGCGCTTATGGGGGAACTTTGTGTTTGTAATGATCAGATTCTACTCACTGCAGAATCTAAAGAGTCGCTTTCCATTGTCATTCAGAGTATCTTCTCCATATCTTCCGATATTTCCACCCCATCTAGCATGGTCATTTCCAACTCTGGCATTGAAATCTCCGAGCAAGATAATTTCATCTAGGCAGTCATTCACTGTCCTTTGAAGCAGCTCGAAGAATTCGTCCTTGACCTCTGCTCTCTCTCATCCTCATTTGCCCATACACTATGACCAGGTTGACTATGGTTTCTCCTTCTTTTAGTTTTACAACCATAATGCGCTCCGAGACAAAGTTCCATCCCTTGATATTATCTTTTTGGTTTTTTGGCCACAATGCCACCCACGCCCCCTTTAGCTCTTTCAGATGTGGGTACACCACTGTAGAGCAGCGTGTTGCCATCGAGATCCATGACTCCTTGTCCTTTTTTCTTTGTTTCCGTTATAGCCAGGATTTCTAGTTTTGCTTTCCTCATCTCTTCCACCAGCTCCTCTTCTTTCCCATTTATACTTCTCGTGTTCCAAGTTCCATAAGTCGTAGTCCGTTCCAGTTCGTTGCCTTTAGAATCAGTCCGGTTTTCTCTCTTGTAGTTCTCATAATCATGATTTAAAACAAACAGGTGATTGGCCTGTTGTGCCTTTGCATGGTGGAGGGGTGCCTCCTTACGGCCTCCATGCAGGCCGCCTTTCTCCTTTTTCAGCCGGGCTTGGGACAGGCCTAGTCGGAGTTTAATATAAATATTACTTGGTAAAATCTGGGAGAAATACCAGCAGAATGGAAGCAAGGATATCTGGTTAAAGTTATTAAGAAGGGAGATATACAAGGATACATACATTACAGAGAATAATGTTACTATCAGTCACAGAAAAAATATTAAACAGAATCATCCTTGAGAGATTAAAAAGAATCCATGAACAGACAACTAAGAGATGGATAAGAAGATTTTAGGCTAAACAGATCATGTACAGATCAGATAGCCACATTGAGAATAATAGTGGAACAAAGTCTAGAATGGAATTCACCTCTTTACATTGGATTTGTGGATGTCACAAAGTGGCTTTAATTAGAGTCTGTCTGAGTGCAGATTCAAGACACCAGTTTTGAGGAAAGTCTGAGAAGATAGATTAAGATGAGAATTACAGAGAATGTGGAAGGATGAGACTTATAGCTTCAAGGGTGAGAGCCTAGATTGACTCTCCCTCGCCATTTGTGACTTATTTACTAGCTACTGTCTCACCACCTCTGACTACCAGAAAAGGAGATAAGGTTACACTAAATTATCCACAGACACCACTATACAGTTAAAGCATACAAGTACAGTATAATAATAATAATAAATTCTTTAAGCACCAAACACGGCGCATAAGGCAGAAACCAGTGCTCTCCAGGTTGTTCGTTGTGACGCCACTCCTCTTAGCTCTTGCACATTATTTAGGCCCAACGTTCTTCCTTCTCTTATTATTGTTCTTCTGAGTGTTTCTTTTGGTCTTCCTTTTTTCCTCTTACCCTCAGGAACCCAAGTGAGCGCCTGTAGTGGTATTCTGTTGTTTTGCATTCGTAGGACATGACCGATATATGACCATCGTCTTTTCCGTATATAGTCGGAGACATATTTCTGCCTAGAGTCTTCTCTTATTTGTCGATTAGTCTTGAATTCTTTCCAACTGATGTTCATGAGTTTTCTAAGACATTTGTTCTCGAATGTATTCAGCTTGTTCTCCAATGATTTTGTTATTTTCCAACTCTCACAGCCGTATGTTAACACTGAGATAACATTTGAATTAAACAGACGAAGCTTGGTATGTATATTCAATGATCGTAATTTCCAAATGTTAGATAATCTATTGAAGGCGCTAGCTGCCAAAGCAATTCTAGTATGGATTTCTCTTGTTGTGTCACCATCCTGAGTCATTTTACTGCCTAAATAATTGAAACTTTCAACTTTCTGTAGTTTTTCCCCGTTCAAGATGATATCAAAGGTCTCGTTAGAAAAGTTCATAGCTTTAGTTTTAGAGGCATTTATTTGGAGACCTATTTTAACCGAGAGATGACACAAATTATTTATTGCTTCTTGGGATTGTCTTGGTGTTGAACTTAAGAATGCTACATCATCTGCGAAATCCAGGTCCCCCAGGAATTTTCCATTTGTCCATTTTATACCTAATTGTTCATTGTGGGTATAGTTTCTCATAACCCAATCAATAGCTATTCCAAAAAGTAGTGGTGACATAATACAGCCTTGTTTCACCCCTGTTTCTACTGTAAACCATTCTGTATTCCCTTTATTTGTTCTAACACAACATCTTGCATTGTCATATAGTGCTTTGATTATATTCACATATTTTGTTGGAAAACCATAGATTGTAAGTATCTTCCACAATGATGGGCGGTGTAGACTATCAAAGGCTTTTTGAAAATCGACGAAGGTGATAATAAGTGGCGATTGCCTTTCCACTGATTCTTCTATAATTGTTCTTAGTGTGAATATTTGATCAATACATGATCGTTTCGGCCTGAAACCCGCTTGTTCTTCTCTGATCTTTTCGTCAGCATGCAATTTAAGTCTTTCTAACATCATGCAACATAATAATTTTCCAGGTACTGATAATAGAGATATACCACGCCAGTTATTACAGTCTGATAGATCACCTTTCTTCGGTAACTTTACAATAATACTGTCTTTCCATTGTTGTGGTGGTTGTTCTTCTCTCCATACTTCATTTATAATATCTAAAATTCTCAAGAGGTTGTTGTCATTAATTGCTTTAATCATTTCCCCTGAAATTTCGTCAACTCCAGCAGCTTTAAAATTTTTTAATCTTTTAACGGCTTGTTTGATCTCGTCCAGCGTGAATTCATCGCAAGTTATTGGCAAGGTGGTGATGGGTGTTTCATTATTAAAATCAGGTGTTACTGTTGGTGGTGGTCTGTTTAGCACCTCCATGAAGTGCTCAGCCCATCTCTTCATTTGTTCTTTTTCTGTTGGTATTGAATTCCCTAATTTACCTTTAACAGGTGTTTCCATAGCAGTAGGCTGGTGACATAGTTGTTTTGTAATTTGATAAAGGCACCTACTATTACCAGTTCTTGCAGCATTTTCAGCTTCTACGGCCAGTTCATTGATGAAATGTCTTTTATCTCTTCGAGTTTTTGTCTTCACTTCTTTATTTAACAAGTTATAAGTTAGTTTGCAAGATTCAACTGCATTATGTGTACTTGCCGCTAGTAGTTTAAGTTTTGCTGTTTTCCTTTCTTGTATTTTATCCCAAGTATCTTCTCTCATCCATTTTTTCTTTTTATGTACTAGGTATCCGGTGGTCGCTACTGCTGCTTCTGTCATTGCTGTTCTCAGTTGTTCCCATTTAGTATCGATTGTCTTGGTGTTGATATCGTTGTCAATTTTGCCTAAAGCATCGAAATAGTTGTTCATTTTGACATTATATTCCTCCTTTATATCATTTGAATGCAGTCTGTGTACATCTATTCTTCTATTTTTATTCTGTTGGTATAACTTCTTCAGTTTAATTCTCAGTTTAGCTATGCAGAGGTTATGATCGCTTCCGATCTCTGCACCTCTGTATGCTCTGACGTCTTGAACTGATGAGCGAAATTTAGCGCTTATGCAGAAGTGATCTATCTGGTTCTTAGTTCTGCCATCAGGTGAATTCCAGTTAAAGATAAACTGATCCAGTGTACATTTTATAGTTTATTAAACAACAAATCAATACCACAGCAAACAACAATAACGTGCGAGTTCGCATAACCTGGAAAAAAGAACAAATCAAGTGAAAGACACAATATAAAAATTACCACGCTCTCTTTCACACCTGCACGAAAACAACTAAGGATGAAGAAATATAATTGGCGGAGGTCTCCAAGTAAGAGCCACCACTACTGACTACATCATTGTTACTAACTAAACACACTGTCCCTCTGAAGATTTATAGACTAAATGACTACACTGTCTCAAAGGCGCTCTAGGCGGTCCTGCACACCTAGCTAATACATCACACTGAAATGCTACGCTAATGGATTCTGCAGCACTATCTCAGAGGCTGTCCTCTAAGTACTTCTATCTAACCCTACTGTCCCTCACTAAACTCCTCTCTCTCTCCTCTGTTTCTGTTCAGTACCTCTCTGACGCTATCGTCTTCGTCTGAGGCTCTGATGAGTTGTTTTTCGTCACGCACCTATTCCCGTTAGCAATTAGAAAGGCATGTTTTCCCTCTCTCCTTTCCCGAATACTGGTGAAGTGGCCCTTGGTGAATATATATCTATCTATTTGCGTAAGGCTGAAGATTTTATCACTGCTGATGACACTCTTCAAACCGACTAGTTAATCCTGAGTAATAAATAACGAACTCGAACGCCTAAAATAAAGAACCAAAATAATAAAATGGAACAAAAATATTGGGGCGAGTTGAAAATAAAAATAACAGTAACTCGTCACAGTGGACTATGAAAAGGATTTTATAGTGAAGGTAGAATCATTTTGGAAACTGGTGAGGCATTATGGAGTTCCCCAGAAGATCATTAACTTAATAAAGAAAACTTATGAAGACATGACATACAGAGTTCTTCATGAAGGACAACTTACAGAACTATTTTGATAAGAACTGGAGTGCAACACGGATGCATCTTGTGACCATTTCTCTTCCTATTGGCTATAAATCGGGTTTTGAAAACACTGACCTTAGCCAATAGAAATGGAATCCAGTGTACTTTGACTAAACAGCTTGATGACCTATGTTTTGCTGATGACCTTGTACTTCTGTCCCATAACCATAATCAGATGAAGGGTAAAATGAACATACTTGATGAGAAATCACAGCAAGTGATCAGAAAATACAAGGTACACAGGGAGAAAACAAAGGTAATGATAATAAATGCAGGAAATGATGACAGTGTTGAACTTGAAGAAACACCACTACAGGATATAGAAATCAACACATTTTGACAGCAATATAGACAAAGTTGGAGGGACAGACAATAATATCAAAATAAAAATAAATAAAATAAAAAAAAGCAAGAGGAGCTTTCATTGCATTAGAAAACATATGGAGATCAAGAGAAATCAAACAACAAGAGACTGCTGGGAAGAAAAAACAGAAAATCTAAACTTAGATAAGGACGGCAATAAGCTATGGAAACTGGTTAGAGCCTTGAACAACGAAGGATCTCATTACAAACAAATCGCACTCAAACACGGCGACAATAGACTGACAGGCAAAAAAGCTGTAAATGCATTATAGAATACTTTGCTAATGCAAATCACATTGATGTCCCCGCTGACAGGAAGAAAATCGTCACAGATGAACAGTTGATTCATGACAACACACAGATTGCACCTGAAGAGCATATGATTGACAATGGCAGAAATGGAAGAGGCAATAAAGTCACTAAAGAAAAAGAAGTCACCTGGAAAAGATGGAATAACCAATGAAATGTTAATAGGTCTCGGCACAAGGGCAAAACAAAAAAGAAGCTTCTGGCAGTACTGAACTACAGTTGGAAAAGAGGAATTGTCCCGCAGGCATGGAAAGAAGCTATACTGATACCTATACCAAAGAAAGACAAGGACCTGAAAGAACCAAATGGTTACAAAGCGATCAGCCTACTAAGCTGTGTAGGAAAACTGAAGCAGCACATGATTAATACCAGACTGATGTGGCACCTGGAAAGCAAACACCTATTAACCCTATAGCTGTCATAACGGCCGATGATCGGCCGTCATTTCTCATTCTGTGGTGTTACGGCCGGCTAAATCGGCCGTCAGTAAAATCGTAATTACAAATGCGAATCAAAGTTTTTCCGTGTGCAAAGGGGAAATAACATCGATAAATAGATTTTCCTTCAATTCTGGTGTTTCAGCGTGGGATGTAGGATAAAGAGAGAGGGATAGTACCTCACGGTGAGAGACAGCCATGTCCTTTTTAGGATAGTCAGGATCCTATTTGGTTCTCCTCTCTTTGTCTAGCTCATGTATGGCTCCTAGAATACCGCTTGTGTACGGCGGTGGCCACATCCCGGGCAACAGTCTTGGCTGACTGGCTAAACTACATGGGTGGAGTAGGAGCAATCTTACTCAAGGGAATGTCCATCCCTAGTACACAAAGACTGAGACGGTGAGTGAGGCGGAGGAATCTGAGAAGATCAACGGCTCGCAAAGCGAAACAGCAAAGTGTGTGGCGCACTAGAGGCATGTCGGACATAGAAAAAGACAATGGCTAGCCACCGTGGAAGAGATTGGGGCCTTACCACGTACTTCCTACAGAAAGTAATGGAATCACAACAACAAGATAAGAACCGATATGTAGAGAACTCTCTGTCCCCTGGGGAAGAATCTACTGTACAAATTAACAGGGAAGAGGCAACTCCTCTAATGAGTAAGGAAGTACATAATGACGAGTGTTCCTTAAATTCTGTTGAAAGGGAGCATTCTGAGAAAGACCACCTAAAAACTAGTAGGAGAAGCCTAAAAATAGGAACATGGAATGTTAGAACTTTAAACGGAGAAGGAAAGCTGGACAATCTTATATTAGAGGCAACCGACATGAAACTCGATATACTGGGAGTTGCAGAGGCAAGACTTTTGGATACAGGCTACATAACAAGAGACCAGTACACGCTTATACACTCAGGAGGAGAAAAACACGAAAGAGGGGTAGGAATGTTGATAAAGAAGGAGTTAGAAAAATACATATGTGGATACTGGACACACAATGACAGAATGATGTTACTAAAGATGAGAGCAAAGCCATTCGACATATCAATCTTACAAACTTATGCACCAACTAAAGATTACAGCGAGGAAGAAATAGAAGAATACTATGAAGAGCTACAACACACACTTAAACCAGTCAAATCTACAGATGTGTTGATAGTAATGGGTGATATGAATGCAAAAGTAGGAAAAGGAAAATACAAGAAAATAGTAGGACAGTATGGATTAGGGACAAGAAATGATAGAGGAGACAGACTTATCCAGTTCTGTGAAGAAAACCAGCTGGTCATATGTAACACCTTTTTTGAACATCACCCAAGGAAATTATACACATGGAAAAGCCCAGGAGATGTAACACGTAATCAAATCGACTATATCATGATAAAACATAGATTTAAGAACAGTGTCACAAGTGCAAAGACACATCCTGGCGCCGACATAAATTCAGATCACAATCCAGTTGTCATCAAAGTAAATATAAAGCTGAAAAGAGCAGGAAACAGAAGACAGGAGGAACCCCAGATAGAAATATCAGCGCTGAAACAACCAGATATAAAACAGAAATATTTAATCGAAGTCAAAAATAAATACCAACAGTTATTGACAGAAAGCATGGAGCAGTATAGAAGAGAAAACCCAGAAGAAAAAGCTACCGCAAAATGGGAATGCTTAAAAACAAGCATACAATCAGCAAATGCAAATTTACCTAAAAAGGAGTCTAAGAAAAATCAAATTTGGATGACAGATGACATCTTGAATAAAATGGCAGAAAGAAAGAAAGCAAAAAATACTCCAGAATATAAAACAATAGACAGTGACATACGTACTATGTGTAGAGAAGCAAAAGAACGGTGGATAGAAACAAAATGTAAGGAAATAGAAGACTTGGAAGCGAAGCACATGACAAGAGATATGCATGAAGAAATAAAGAAATTATCAAATCGGTCGCGGTTTGCACAAGGAGGAAGCTGTATCAAGAACAAAAATGGTGTAATATTACTTGATGAGAAAGACATATCAAACAGATGGGCAGAATACGTAAAAGAACTATTCGAGGACAACAGAGGTAAAAAACCATCACCAGATTCTAATGAAGGCCCACACATTCTCAGATCAGAAGTAGAGAATGCCATTCATATGATACAAAAAGGAAGATCAGCAGGCATGGATAACATAAACATTGAAATGATAGAAGCTCTGGAGAGCTTTGGTATAGATACAATCACAGAAATATGCAATGATATATACAATACAGGATATTTACCACACGACATGAAGACATCAGTTTTTATAACATTGCCCAAAAAACCAAATGCAACAGAATGTTCAGACTTCAGAACAATCAGCCTGATGAGTCATGCAATTAAGATACTGCTCAAAATCATACAGGAAAGAATAAAAAGTAAAGTAGACAGCGAAATCCAAGAAGAACAGTTTGGTTTTAGACGGAACAGTGGAACAAGAGAGGCAATATTTTGCCTAAGAAGATTAGCAGAAAAATATACAGAGGTCCAAAAAAGTATGTATATGTGCTTCATTGACTATAAGAAGGCTTTTGACAGAATCCATCATGAGAAAATAATTGAATGCCTCAAAGACATAGGTATTGATGGAAAAGATATAAGAATACTCAGTAACCTTTATTGGGAGCAAACTGCCACAGTAAGATCGGGAAGGAATTATTCACCACACATAGACATAAAAAGAGGTGTCAGACAAGGTTGTGTGCTGTCCCCCTGCCTATTTAATTTATACACCGAAAAAATTTTCAAACAGATACAGGAAATACCAGGACTGAACATCAGTGGAAGATCAATAAACAACCTTAGATATGCAGATGATACCGTGTTGTTAGCTGAAAGCGAACAGGAGTTACAAGAACTAGTGAAGCAAGTGAACAGTATAAGTCATGAATATGGACTCGACATTAATATTGAGAAAACTAAAACTATGATAATTAGCAAAACAGACGATAAACCCACATTAAAGATAAGCGTAAATGGGAAAATCCTGGAACAAGTCAAGAGCTACGTATATCTTGGTCATATAATAACAGAAGATGGCAGATGTGAAACAGAAATCAAGAAGAGAATAGGAATGGCCAAAGCTACATTCAACAACATGAAACATATACTGACATCCAAACAGTTATCTCATAAATTAAAACTGAGAATCATAAAGTGTTATATATTCTGCATTTCTGTATGGTGCAGAAACATGGACGATGAATAAGCATTTGGAAGAAAGAATTGAGGCTCTTGAAATGTGGATATATAGAAGAATGGGGCGTATCTCATGGAAAGAGATGAAAACAAATAAGGAGGTCCTAGAAAATCTAGGTATGAAAAGAGAACTAATGAGAGAGGTCAAAGTTCGGCAGCTAAAATACTTTGGCCACATAAAATGGCATAACACCTTGCAGAAGACCATAACAGAAGGGAGAGTTGAAGGTAAACGTGCAAGGGGAAGACAGCGCTATAAGTGGGAAGATAACATCAAGAGATGGACGGGAAAGAGTCTATCAGAGTGTACCACCAAGACAAGAGACAGAAGACGTTGGAGATCCATTACAGCCAACCTCCGTTGTGGAGATGGCAACTGATGATGATGATGAAATATGCGTAGGGGAACGACTAAGTAAGTAAGTAAATATGCGTTTGTATCCCTTTGATTTGCGTTCAATCAGATCGAAATTTTTCTCAATTTTTTTTTTCGACTGCAATCATGTCTGACGCTGTTGAAGGTTCATCAGGACTAGGAATAGACCGTCATTATTTGAAATTTTTCAAATGGAAAATAGTGAAATGCGATGATGACTTTGTAGACATCCCACATGCCAGTGATGAAAAAAGATCGATAGTAGTGAAGATGCAGCCGAATCTAGCCCTGGGTCTAGTGTTGCCACTGACCAATTTGGATGGCAAAAGGTGGACAGGGAAAACAGTAGAGTACGATCTGATCCAAATTTTATTGTAAGATCTCCCAAAATATAGGCTTGAAAAGGTGCACAGAGCCTTTTCATTTTTTTTTTCTTTGATTTTTGATGCTGAACTTATGAACAATGTGCTGCGAGAAACAAACCTCAAAATGCTCAACATTTCCTGAAATTGGAATCCACAGTTGCATGTATGGAGGCTGGCACACCCTGACAGTAGTACCAGAAAATGTTATCACAATGGAGCAACTGAAAAAATACATAGGCCTACTGCTAAATATGGGTCTTATTGGTAAAAAAGAAAACTTAGTGATTACTGGTCAAGGAGGCCTGCACTGATGACTCCATTCTTCAATGATACGATGAGTTTCAATACCTTTTCACTCATTCATAGAATGCTGCATGTCAATGACATTAGGCCTACATTAGAAAAAGAAAATAAGATCAGGTAACTCTATCTGTATCTGTTTTGTCCATATCGTGAGGAAAGACACCAAGAAAAAGAAGTAGTCAGTTGAAACATATAATTTTATTTTGTCATTTTTGGAAGTGGGTAGAAAGGCTTTTTTTATGTCATGAATTTAAAAAATTCACCAAAATTACAGTTTTTATAATAAAAGCTTATAACTATACATTTTCTGAAATAATATTGTTTGCAGTGTCTGAAAAACTTATTCAGATGAGAAATAGAACCAAACACTCAATGTGGGGGTAGGTTGAAAGCTGATGAAGAGTTACATAATTAATTTTATTCATTGTGTAAAGGTCAATGTCACCATACATAATGCTCAGATACCTTGAAATTAGTACCATATGATTCCTTATCCAATATACTTTCAGAAAATGTATACTTATATGGACCTCTGACTTCATTTTCTATATGTTTCTGGTATTTTATTGGAACTAGTCAAAATTCTCAAAATAGCCATGACACTACAGTACAAATGCACTTGACAGTTGAAGGGTTAACCCATCAACAAGCAGGATTCAGACAACACAGATCCACTGAAGATCAAATCACATATATAACTCAGGAAATCGAAGATGCCTTCCACGAAAAAAAAACACACGCTAGTGGTTTGGGTAGATTTAGAAAAGCTTTCGATAAAGTATGGAAAGAGGGATTGAAAGTCAAACTGCAGAGAAGTGGTGTATGTGAGCAAATGTACAAATGGATTGGTCACTACCTTGAGAATGGAACCGCCAGAGTACAGCTGCAAGGACAGACTAGTAAAATGTTTATATTAGAGCAGGGGGAGTTCTGTCACAACCATCTGTTCCTTGCATACATAAATGACATAACTGAAAATATTCAACAAATGGCACACATTGCATCCTTTTCACTACTGCAAACATTCGGATGCAGCAAGAACTAACATCACTGGAAGAGTGGGCCAAAACATGGCTCTTTAAGATAAATGAAGAGAAAACAACGTACACGATATTTTCCCTCTCAAGTAGACCTCAGAGCTTCAAACTAGTGCTAAACGGAAAAAATCTTCATTTAAATGAAAATCCGAACTACCTAGGCATTACTTTTGATCGCCGTCTGACTTGGAAAAAACAGATTGACAGAAACCAAATGAGAGCAAGACAAAGAATGGCAATTATGAAAAAACTTGCTGGAACAACTTGGGGTACAGATGAGAAAGGCGCTTAAGACATTGTACACAAGGCGAGTGAGGCCAGTCCTTGAAAATGGCATAGCAGTATGGGCAACAGTAGCTAAGTCAAACTTCGATAAAATTAGCAGACTCCAAAATTAAGCAATGGGAATTATAACGGGAGGCATGAAGTCAACACCTACAAAAGAACTCGAAAAGATTACATGCCTCCAGCCAATAGAGGATAGAAGAGACTGCAGGGCTCAGCAACAGACCACCCAATGTGCCATAGAACGAATGCTCTTAGAAGGCAAAGACTCAAACGAAGCAACTTTGTAGAATCAACCAGACCACAAATGAGAGCAGTTTCCTTAAATGAAATATCCACTATTAAACCCATCTACACTGCACACAAGCTTCCAGTTTGGAAACAAAATCGTTTCCCTGAAATGATAGAAAACATTCCTGGAATTTAAAGAAAAAAGAGCCAAACTGCAACAGATAGAAAATCCATAGCGACAAAATACATAGAGAAATATTATCCACGCAACACCTGGACCCATGCATACACAGATGGATCAGCAACAAATGCAACAGAAAATGGAGGTGGGGGTGTCTTTCTGACCTTAAGTACTGATGCAGAAAAAAGGCTGTCAGTGGCAACAGGACAATTCTCAAGTAACTTCAGAGCAGAGGCAGAGGCCTTGAAAACTGCAGCGGAGGTTATATTGACAGAAGAAAGCACAGAGAGACAAGTTGCTTTCTTAACTGATGCACAGTCAGTAATTGCAACGTTGAAAAGCCAAAATAATACAGACCTGGATGACCTCAGAATAGTGCTCCACAAACTTTGTCAACGATTCAGAAGTGTTGTAATCCAATGGATCCTATCTCATTGTAACATCACCTGCAATGAAGAGGCTGACAGAATGGCAAAAGAAGGTTCACAACTACCTCAGCCTGATGCAAGCATAACTTTCGAGGAGGCAAAGAGTTTTATCAGAATCAGATACAGAAACATATGGAATGTAGAACATCCAGGTCATAAACAGAATGATGCTTACTATAGCGTGTTTCACTAGCTTTGCCCAACTTCAAAATGCTATTTTTCAACGAATATATAACACATATAAGTGAAATTTTGGGTGTGAATTTGAAATGGTATAGACCCTATGAATTAAATTTTTCATTAAAATGCGGCCATTGGTTTCAATTTTCGTGTCTTTGCGATATAATATCAAAATCCTACTTGCCAACACACATCACACACACACATATTGAAATGTCTACAGTAAATTATACGACCTCATTTGCACATGATTGGTTTATCAAACAATTGGCATGATTTTAGCGTGAAATTGCACTTCTTGAACATAAAACAGTTTATATCCGGTGTTACGCACACATTGTCAATCAAAGGTGTGTCTACAAAAAGTATTGTGTGGTTAAGTAGGAAAAATGAGTCTGCAAGTACATTTTATGACATTACAGCAAATCACAAATAGGATTTTTAAGTATTTCTGCAATGAAGTTACTCGAGGAAAACTATATCATTCTATTTCAAACCCACAAGAGGACTATTCATGCCTTGGGGATAAGCAAACGATCATTGCACCGCTGGATAGTGACATCTGAAATTTCTAATTCCAGTGTTTTACACATGAAAATTAGGCCAAGAGTGGTGGATAATTTTGACAGAGAATTGATCCGCAGAGAAATTTGCAATATGTTTCACAATAATGAGGCAGTGACTTTAAGGAAATTGAAAATTTGGTTAAGAAAGAATAATGACATTGATATTTCCAAATCTACGCTATGGAGGACTATTAGGAGTTTGGGATTCACTTTTAGAAAATATGTTGGTGGTAGAAACCTTATTTATGAGAAGCCTCATATAGTTGCAATGAGAAGCAAATATTTACGCGAGGTCAGAGAAATGAGAAGAGATTGTTATGATTTTGTGTATTTAGATGAAACTTGGATCAATGCGCACCACAGTAATGAACGAGAATGGCAATCATCTGATGGGACAAATAAGAGACTAGTACCAAGCAGCAAAGGACAGCGCCTAATAATTGCACATGTAGGAAGCAGCCATCATGGGCTTCTAAATAATACTGAACTCATATTTGTTTCCAAATCCACAGATAATAGGGATTATCATACAGAGATGAATGGCAAGATATTTCAAGATTGGATTGTGAATCATGTACTTCCTTCATTGGATAGACCCTCGTGTTTGATAATGGACAATGCTTCATATCACAACGTTGTGGCACCAGAAGATAAAGTTCCTAATTCATCAAGTACTAAAGATGTAATAAAGATTTGGCTGACCAAAAACAACATTCCATTCAACGAAATGTCCCTGAAGCCTGAATTACTTGGAATTGTAAAAAAGACACAGCATACAAAGATATTTCACATAGACAAGGCAATCCATGAACATGGTCACAGATGTTTAAGATTACCTCCTTACCATTCTCACTTAAACCCAATAGAATTAGTCTGGGCTAAAATTAAGAAACAGGTAGCAACAGAAAATAGAACGTTCAAATTAAAAGATGTTGAAATACTTACAAAAGCCGCCATCTCCAATATAGCCAGGGATTATTGGAAGAAATGAGAGAACCATGTGTTACAAGAGGAAGAGGAATATTGGACGAATGATGGTTTGTCCTTCATTCAGCCGAGATTGATTATCAATTTCTCAGAGACATCTGATTATGATTCGGATGAAGTTTAATTTCTTTAAAGATGACCTTACCGTTATTTACAAGCACAGCAGAGGAGCAATGCTCCATTATGATATTTATGAACCGCAAAGTGGTGATACCTATTGAAATAATTAGATCAATGAAGGTCCAGTTTGGTAGCGCACTAAATGTCAATGACAAACAATGTCACGAGTATCTAGTATGCAGATCATTTAAGAAATCATCTTCAACAGGTATTCATATGCAAACGTGATTGCCACATTATTGTAATAGTAGACACGCCTATGCCTAATCAATTCACAGAATCTGTGACTGAAGTGGTAAAATTTCTTTTCTCGATACACAATAATTAGTATGCCGAAAAAGATCAAAGGATTTCATTCGTTTATGGGAACTAGACAAGATGCACAGATATAAAGTATATATTTGTTGGGTCTAACCCAATATAACATCGTATGCAAAAAATGGCATTAATACGTTGGACGGTTAATCAGATAATTACATTTATTTGAGGGCATAGCTAGTGAAACGTGCTACACCAGCTCAACAGAAGAGAACAAGTGGTAATCTTCAGACTCCACACTGGCCACAACAGATTGAGATACCATCTATTCAACAAGCTAAAGATAGGAATTACCGATCAGTGTAACTGTGGCACTGATAAAATGACTGCTGAACATCTGCTTCAAATTTGACCCTTATATGCGGTACAGAGAAAGCGCATATGGCCGACACCAGTTCCTTTCGTGGAAAAGCTTTATGGAGATTTCAAATAGCCTCAGACTGACTACTACTTTCTTAGAGAACATTCAAGCAGACGTCTGAGAGTGTATGAAGAAGAAGAAAAAAATGTCAAGTCAGTCCTATTGTATGGCTCTGGAACAAAAACAAAAAAAAAAACAACAAAAAAGCTACAGATTTTCTTGTGTAAAATAGAAGGGTTGAAATGGTATGACAAGGTCACCAATGTGGAACTGATGACAAGAAGCAGATAAGTGCCTGTGGAACAAGAGGTGAGAAGAAGATGATGGCGATGGATAGGACACACATCAGGGAAACCTGTTGATAGCATTACAAGCCAGTCCTTGTTCTGAAACCCCCAGGGAAAGAGAGGCAGAGGTAGACCAAAAAACACATGGAGAAGAGAACTGGAGACAGAAGTGAAAATGATGAGGAAGATGTAGAAAAAACTTGAGCTGAGGTCACGTGACAGGAAGACTTGGCATGTGTTTGTTGATAGGCCTATGCTCCTGAGGGGGCTAAAGGTTATTGACTGACTGATCAACAGACATAATAACGCTGGGATGTTAAAAAAAAACGTTGAATATAGAATTTTTGTGGAGCTGACATATGTCATGTGGGTAAAGTTTTTTGTATATTTGTTGTTTTTGGCATTCGTATTTTGTGTGTGTTTAGGCTTGTATTTTTTCACCTACTGTTAAGTATTTTTGCTTTGGTATGTTGTTATTAATTCTTGTCCTTTCATGTGTATCATGTTCTAACAAAGCTATATTTGTCAATACATTTGGCTGTTCTGCTACTTTGCTTTTGTAAAGCTCATATTTTCCCCATTTGGTGTTATCTTTTATTATTGCTTTATAGCTTTACCATAGTTGCCCTTTACTTATTGTGTGGTGAATATTTTTTTGGGGGGGTCGAGTGGCTAAGAGGTGTGGCGTCCACCATGAATACTAAAGGTACTGGGTTCGCTTCCAGTACAGGGAATATAATTGATAGAAGTTTTTTTTCACAACCAGTGGTCCTAATGATGTCATACTCCCCCTTGATCTCCTGGCTAGTGAGATAGGATGCCTAGCCTTCCCTTATAAGGGTGAAAAAAAAAAACAGGTCTCATGTGCAAGTTGCGCATGTTAAAAAAATTCCTCGGCAGTTGGAAATCATAGAGTAGGCCAGCCGCTGCCCTGACAAAATTTAAAAATTAGGAAACCTACCCACCACAAAAATAAGTATAGAATATGATTCCTATTTACACAGTGGGATTCTCACTGGTAGTACAGAGTTCGTGCACTGTGCTGAGATCCTCCTTGTGTGATCTAGGGGAGGAGATGGGAGCACTGATGGAGTTGTCCGTGTGCAATGAAGATGGTCCTTAAAAACCCAAACCAAACCAAACTGGTGAATTTTTATATACCTGAAATAAACTATATCATGCGAGCAAGTAACCCATCAAGAATGTCGGAAGTGAAAATATGTATTGCAGTTATAAAGAAGTGAATGACAGAAGTGAAAATATTTATTGCAATTATAAGGAAGTGAATGATGGAAGTGAAAATATTTATTCCAATTATAACAAAGTGAATGACTTACTTACTTACTTAGTCGTTCCTCTTCTACCCTGGGGTGTAGAGGTTTGCCAGAGAGAGTGCCATACTATCCTCTCGGCTATCTTCCTCCTGGCCTGGTTCCAACCTAGTCCTTAATCATTCAGTGATTGTCTAATGTTGTCTTCCCAGCAAACTCTGGGTCGTCCTGGAGGTCTGGATCCCTGGCTCTTAGCCTCCCATACCTGCCATGGCGGCCAATCTTCTCCCATTCTGCAGACATAGCCAAACCATCTTAGCTAGGACTGTTCTACTTGGGTCTGCAGGGGTTGGATTTTTAGGCCTTGACGTATCTTCTGGTTGCGGACCATGTCTCTTCTTGTTACTTCAACCACCTTTTTCAGATGCCTTATTTCTGAGGTTTGGATCTTACTTTTGTGGGTTTTAGTCATTGCCCATGACTCACATCCATAGGTCAAGAACAAAGTGAATGATGGACGTGAAAATATTTATTGCAGTTATAACAAAGTGAACGACAGAAGTGAAAATATTTATTGCAATTATAACAAAGTGAATAATGGAAGTGAAAATATTTATTGCAATTATAACAAAGTTAATGAAGGAAGTAATAATATTTATTACGATAACAAAGTGAATATCTGAAGTGAAAATATCATTAACCACAGTGATAACTAAGTGAATGATGAAAGTGAAAATATTTATTACAATGTTAACAAAGTGAATGACTGAAATGTAAATATCATTTATTAAGAAATAGTTTTGTATAAACAGTAAAATTATCTTTCTTTCCAAAGATTTCAAAAACATTAACAAATTGAAGTAAAATATATAAAATAAAGTTTTTTTATTCACAATATATAAATGCAATTGTTCATTGCGAGAATAAAAATCAGTTAAGCTCTGTTTTAAAAAAAAAATAATCTAGTATCTCATGTGAAACAACTTCTTAACTGTCAGTGTCCTGTAACAAGCTGTAAATATTTATAATTGCTGCCTTTTGCCAACATAGAAATTAAAATCCAATCCATTTTTTATTTTTACAAAATCATGACTTCCTGTACTGGCAAACACTAGCCAAAATTTCTGATAACGATTTAATAATTGTGAACAAAGTATTTCTTGCTGTGGCAGACTTCCTGTTTAGTTTAAAACCAGTTCCCTTGAAAATTTAAGAGAAAAGTGCTTTCCTGATCAGGTCTTTTTTCTTAGACGATAGCAGTGATGGAAACTCAATCTCAAATTCTATCACAAGATTGCCTCTGTCGCAGGTGGCTGCAATCAAAGGCATTCCTTCACCAGGGACAAGTTTTGTATAGCCAGGTCTGTAAAATACACACGTTTTTTCATTGATAAGCCAAATAACCTGTAGTCTTTGATGCAGCAGACAGTCTTGTAAGGTTTGAAATAGCCAGTTGTGTTGGTTGAACAAAAAAATGATGAGACAGGCATGAAAAGACCTGGAGCTGATGGCATGGAACAGGAAGTTTGTTGAAGGTCTATGCTCCTTGGGGAGCTGAAGGGTAATGATGATGAATGTTTGATGAAGCAGACACTTGGTAAGGCTTAAAACAGAAAATGTCTAGAAATGTTTGATGAAGCAGACAGTTGGTAAGGCTTAAAACAGAAAATGTCTAGTAATGTTTGATGAAGCAGACACTTGGTAAGGTTTAAAACAGAAAATGTCTAGAAATGTTTGATGAAGCAGACAGTTAGTAAGGATTAAAACAGAAAATGTCTAGTAATGTTTGATGAAGCAGACACTTGGTAAGGTTTAAAACAGAAAATGTCTAGAAATGTTTGATGAAGCAGACAGTTGGTAAGGCTTAAAACAGAAAATGTCTAGTAATGTTTGATGAAGCAGACAGTTGGTAAGGTTTAAAACAGAAAATGTCTTGTAATGTTTGATGAAGTAGACCGTTGGTAAAGTTTAAAACAAAAAATGGCTAGTAATGTTTGATGAAGCAGACAGTTAGTAAGGATTAAAACAGAAAATGTCTAGTAATGTTTGATGAAGCAGACAGTTGGTAAGGTTTAAAACAGAAAATGTCTAGTAATGTTTGATGAAGCAGACACTTGGTAAGGTTTAAAATAGAAAATGTCTAGAAATGTTTGATGAAGCAGACAGTTGGTAAGGCTTAAAACAGAAAATGTCTAGTAATGTTTGATGAAGCAGACAGTTGGTAAGGCTTAAAACAGAAAATGTCTAGTAATGTTTGATGAAGCAGACAGTTGGTAAGGTTTAAAACAGAAAATGTCTAGTAATGTTTAATGAAGCAGACACTTGGTAAGGTTTAAAACAGAAAATGTCTAGTAATGTTTGATGAAGCAGACAGTTGGTAAGGCTTAAAACAGAAAATGTCTAGTAATGTTTGATGAAGCAGATACTTGGTAAGGTTTTAAAACTAGAAATGTTTGATGAAGCAGATACTTGGTAAGGCTTAAAACAGAAAATGTCTAGTAATGTTTGATGAAGCAGACACTTGGTATGGTTTAAAACAGAAAATGTCTAGTAATGTTTGATGAAGCAGACACTTGGTAAGGTTTAAAACAGAAAATGTCTAGAAATGTTTGATGAAGCAGACAGTTGGTAAGGCTTAAAACAGAAAATGTCTAGTAATGTTTGATGAAGCAGACGGTAAGGCTTAAAACAGAAAATGTCTAGTAATGTTTGATGAAGCAGACAGTTGGTAAGGTTAAAACAGAAAATGTCTAGTAATGTTTGATGAAGCAGACACTTGGTAAGGTTTAAAACAGAAAATGTCTAGAAATGTTTGATAAAGTAGACAGTTGATAAGTTTTAAAACAGAAAATGTCCAGTAATATTTGATGAAGTAGACAGTTGGTAAGGCTTAAAACAGAAAATGTCTAGTAATGTTTGATAAAGCAATCAGTTAGGCTTAAAACAGAAAATGTCTAGTAATGTTTGATGAAGCAATCAGTAAGGCTTAAACAGAACATGTCCAGCTGTGTTTGATGAAGTAGACAGTTTATAAAGTATGAAACAGAAAATAGCCAGTAAAGTTTGATGAAGGAGGGGGTCTGTAAGGTATGAAACAGAAAATAGCCAGTAATGTTTGATGAAGTAGGGGGTCAGTAAGGTTTGTAACAAAATAGCCAGTAATGTTTGATGAAGTAGGGGGTCAGTAAGGTTTGTAACAGAAAATAGCCAGTAATGTTTGATGAAGGAGGGGGTCAGTAAGGTTTTTAACAGAAAATAGCCAGTAATGTTTGATGAAGGAGGGAGTCAGTAAGGTTTGAAACATAAAATAGCCAGTAATGTTTGATGAAGGAGGGGGTCATTATGGTTTGAAACATAAAATAGCCAGTAATGTTTGATGAAGGAGGGGGTCAGTAAGGTTTGAAACATAAAATAGCCAGTAATGTTTGAAGGAGGGGGTCAGTAAGGTTTGAAACAGCCAGTAATGTTTGATGAAGTAAACATTATGTAATGCTTGAAACAGAAAGTGTCTAGTAATGTTTGATGAAGCAGACAGTTGGTAATGCTTGAAACAGAAAGTGGTCAATAATGCTACAAAAGCATGAGAATGCTTGGTTTAGACTTCCTGCAAAGGGGACCAGTTGCAGTGATGGCTTCATGCTCTGTAAGGAGTTAAACAGGAAAATGATGATGACAGCAGTAGTCCATTTTTTGTCTTTTCAGAGACGCCCAGGAACTTAAGTGAGCAAATGTAACAAATTTTGTGATCACATTAATCTGAATCCTCCCTAAGCCTTCAAATGTAACAAATTTTGGGTTCACATTAACCTGATTCCATCCCTAAGCCTTCAAATGTAACAAATTTTGGGTTCACATTAACCTGATTCCATCCCTAAGCCTTCAAATGTAACAAATTTAGTGATCACTTATTTACTTACTTAGTCATTCCTCTTCTACAGTGAGGTGTAGAGGTTTGTAAGAGAGAGCGCCATACTATTCTATCGGCTGTCTTCTTCCTGGCTTGGTTCCACTCTAGTCCTCGGTCCTTCAAAGACTGTCTAATATTGTCCTCCCAGCGAACTTTGGGTCATCCTGGAGGTCTGGATCCCTGGCTCTTAGTTTTCCATGCTTGTCGTGGTAGCTGATTTTCTCCCATTCTGCAGACATGGCCAAATGATCTCAATTGGGACTGTTCTACTTGGGTCTGCAGGGGTTGGGTTTTTAGGCCTTGATGTATTATCTGGTTGCAGACCATGTCTCTTCTTGTTACTTCAACCACCTTCCTCAGATACCCCATTTCTGAGGTTTGGATCTGGCTTTTGTGGGTTGTAGTCATTGCCCATGACTCGCATCCATACGTCAAGACTGGGACATAGGTGGAGCGGTATACAGACATCTTCGTCTTCTTACCAACTTCTCTTTTGCTGAGGAATCCTCGATATATGGCTTGAAAAAGTCTCCCAGCTGTTGCTCTTCGGGTAGCCAACTCTTCTTTGGTATGGTCTTGTTGCACCAAGTTGGCTGTAAGGCCCTTAGGAGTAATAGGTCGCCTGCTGCTCCCATGTACTTAACCATTTCTGGTGTTATGCCATTATGTCCTATTTAGTGATCACATTAACCTGAATCCTCTTTAAGTCTTCATTTCCACCTTTATTATACTCGTCTTATCTAGTTGGCAGCTTTGCTTGTTTTCTCACGTGTTGTATACAATTTAAAAAATTTTTTATTTAGCTATTGTTATTCTATTTACTTTGTTCATCTCTTACTTTTCAGTGTTGTTAAAGATAATGTTAATATTTCATGGGAGTGCCCTTGTTTACTCTTGTATATCTAAAATCAACATTCATACCATTAGGTCTTTTGCCCTTAAGGAAAGACATCCATATTTTCTGCTGATCCCATATTTTCTGTTGATGTCATTTGCACCACATATGGAAGTATTTGTTTATGTTTTAAACATAATCAGTACCTTTGAAACAAAAACAACCCTTTCCAGATAACTTTTCAAAGTCTGAGATTGTCTGTTTCCGTGTGAATCAGTTTCTTGAATGCTGCAGAATTTCTAATCTTCTGATGTTGCTATTGTTCTTTCACATGAACTATGGTATTCTCTCTACTCTCCATTTCTTGTAGTAAAAGTTGAAATGTTCTATTTCAGACTAATTAACAGATATGTGTCTATATGTCTCATACAAGTCTAACTTTTGAAGAGGCAGAGTTTTATCAGAACCAGATACCGAAACAAATTGGATGCAGAGTATCTACGACACACGCAAAACTAAGCATATTACCGGTTCAGCAGAAGAGAACAAGTGATAATCTTCAGACCCCACACGAGCCACAACAGATTGGGATACCATCTATTCAACAAGCTAAAGATAGGAACTACCAATGAGTGTAAATGTGGCACTGATAAAATGACTGCTGAACATCTGCTTCAAAGATGCCAAACACATGAGGAACAAAGAATGCACATATGGCCATCACTAGTACCATTTTAGGAAAAACTCTTTGGATATGCAAATAGCCTGAAGCTGGCCACTGCTTTCTTGGAAAATATTCAAGCAGACGTCTGAGAGTGTACCAAGAAGAAAAAGAAGTTTGTCTCATTTCCAAAGTATAGTGTCTTGCCTACAGCTGATAGCACCATATTATGTTGAATATTCGTTCATTTGTTTTCCTTTTCATTCCCTATAGGGCATGGAGCCACCATTAAAGCTAGTCTCCTTGCAGGAACCTGCGCCAAGCATTCAGTGATGGTTTCTGTAGTTATTTGTTTTACATGTTGAGGTTGCCAGCCTCATATGGTGCATGTCATTATCATTCTTCAGCTTCCCCTTCAACAAACGTATGCCAAGACTTCCTGTCTCGTGCCGTCTGCTCAAGCTCTTTCCATGTCTTCTTCATCCCCTACATGTCTGTCTCCAGTTCTCTTCTCCATGTCTTCCTTGGTTTCCTCTACCTCTCTTACCCTGGGGATTCCACAGCAAGGACTGTCAGGTAATGCTATTAACAAGTTTCCTCAGTGTGTGTCTTATCCATCTCCAGTATCTTCTCATCTCTTGTTCCACTGGCACTTGTCTGGTTCTTGTCATCAGTTCCACATTAGTGATCTTGTCATCAGTTCCACATTAGTGATCTTGTCATCAGTTCCACATTAGTGATCTTGTCATCAGTTCCACATTAGTGATCTTGTCATCAGTTCCACATTAGTGATCTTGTCATCAGTTCCACATTAGTGATCATGTCATACCACTTCAATCCTACTCTACACAAGCATCCATTTATAAAAGGATGTAGCTCTTTTTTCACATTTTAAATATAATGAATCTTTATTCATCAGTAAAAATTTCATTTTGTGTAAAACGTGCAGTTTAAATTCTGCTAAAACTATTACATATCGGCCACAAATTCCCTGTAACTATTTTTCAGCATTATAGTATTTACCTCACAATATCATTGATGGGAATATGTAAGATTCTATCATCAAGGGTGTGAATAGAAACTGTGCATCCCACAAGGGCTTGACCCAGAGGCACTTTGGCTGTGTGGATTAAGCTGTCACCTTCACGACGGAACCTGGGATGGGGCTTGTCTCTCACAATAAACACAAAATCAGCTGTCGTCAAGAAAGAAATATGTATGAATATAGTTTGAACTAATTAATGATAACTGGTGTTGAGGGAGTGAGGTGGTGTGATGGGATCACTGGTGTGGAACTGATGACAGAGGGGTGCCAGTGGATAATAGATGAGAAGAAGATGCTGGAGATGGATAGGACACACACTGAGGAAGCCTACTAATAGCATTACCATACAGTTCTTTGTTCTAGAATCCTAGGGAAGAGTGGTAGAGGAAGACCAAGGAATACATAGAAATGAGAACTGGAGACAGACATGGAAAGACCTTGAGCTGATGGCACAGGACAGGAAGACTTGGCATAAGTTTGCTGAAGGCCTATGCTCCTAGGGGAGCTGAAGGGGGTGATAGTTTGAACTATAAATAATGTTGATTTGGCAAATTTTGTGTATAATTTATTACAAATGTAGATATACAATTTTGGTTTTAAGGACTATCTTTATTGCACACAGAAAACTCCATCAGTGCTCCGAATTCCTCCCTTAGATCACACACGGAGGATCTCAGCACAGTGCACAAACTCCATAGCACCGACGAGAATCCCAATTTGTGTATAAAGGAATGACACATTCTATAAATATTTTTGTGGCGGGTAGATTTTTCTAATTTTTTAAATTTTGCCATGCAGCGGCCTTATGGCCTACTCTTTACAATTTCCAACTGCTGTGTGATTTTTAACATGCGCACAGGACCTCCTATTTTTTTTCCCTTATCCAAGAAGGCTAGGCATCTGATCTCACTACTTAGGAGACCAAGGGGGAGCATGACATCATTTGGACCACTGGTTCTGAAAAAATTTCCATCAATTACATTCCCTCTACTGGGACTCGAACCCAGTACCCTTAGATTCAAGGTGGGCACCATACCTCTTTGCCACTCTGACCCCAAATAAAATATTATAATAATCTAATATCATCTCTCCATTCTTAAAGTTGATTAAATAATTGGCTGACAAATTTTAAAAGGTTGTCCCATAAAAGACGTCCACAAAATTCTGGAATTTTTTTTACCCTCCCCTCCCCCATGTCCACTTTTGATTGACCCTTCCCCCCCTTGTGGACGTCCACTCCACATGGTCATGATTAAACACATACGCTAAAATTTTTAATCGCCTACCTAAACTTAAAACTTAGTTTAGTTCTATACATTACATCATTTGTATACAGATAACTCAATTTAATTATGTGAAACACAAGTTACTAAATATTGCACATTACATAGTAACACACAAGTCTCAACTCAGTGTTGTGTACAACTGAAACAGTTGAAGGCTATCAAGTTGAGGTGCTGAATGTTGCCATCATCGAGTAAAACCCACATGATAGCAAACCATGCAGTAATCCTCAATAGTCTGGGCACCCACCATGAGCACACTTTCCGGAAATTCAAACGATCATGCATTATGCTGTAGGCTAAACCATGAGAACACCCTATTGCAGTTGCTACACTGTCTATCGTTACTTGCCTGTCAGCTCGAATCATCTCCCCCACCCGCCGCATAGATGCATCTGTCGCAATCTGAAGAGGACGACCAGGTCAGTCTTCATCAGAAATTTTTGAGCGTCCTTGAGAAAATTTATTGACCCAGTTATGTACCGCTTTACGCGACAAACACTTCTCACCATAAACAGGAAACATTTCCTTATGAATATCCTTTGCAGGAAGTCCTTTTGCCCAAACAAAAACACACAACAGCACGCTGTTCTTCGGGCGTACACTCCACGAGCACGGTCGCCATCTTTACCTGAGATGCGCATGCGACACCTAGCGTCTGCTACCTAACGTAATCATCACGCTGGATGTTGCTGCCACCTAATGACACCTTTAGAAACTACCAACTACAATTTTCAGCTATCCAATATCAGTTTGTGACCTACTTACTGACTTCCCCTCGTAGATCGCCGTGGCCAAAATGATGAATTTCGTATGGCGTTGACACCGGCTCGCAGTAGTTAATGTGTTAAGAATGTCAGATCAGACATAAAGCAGAACTGTTGCCCCATTCTGCCAAGTTACCAGAACTAAAAAAAAATAATAAATCTGAAAATCACTGGACCAATAAACTCTTCACGGATAAGCTACCATGTAATTTTCTATAGTATAACAGCAGGCCAATGTTCTTGTGGAGTTCCATGGGGTCTCTGAACTGATAAATAAAGAACCGGACCACTTCATCCTCAGGCTTATTGTACAAGGCGGCTAATATGAGGTTTGCATGGGGCTGGCAACCTCATCATGTAAAACAAAGTTCTACAGAAACTACAACAGCATGTGAATGTTTACTCATGCTTCCTGCAAGGGCACAAGCTTCATCACATCACATCATCATCACCATCAAATCATCGTACCATCATCACATTATCTCCACCATCACATCATCATCACCATCAAATCATCATCATCATACGATCATCACATTATCTCCACCATCACATCATCATCACCATCAAATCATCATCATCATACCATCATCACATATCTCCACCATCACATTATCTCCACCATCACATCATCATCACCATCATCATACCATCATCTCCACCATCACATTATCACCATATTTGCTTCATAAGGAACAAAAAAGGAAGTGATGATGAATAGACAATCTAGGCTGGGATGTAAGAAGCAAAGTGAGAACAATCCAGAATGTGTGACAAAGAGTACATTGAAGATCTCCAACATTAGAGCATACTCAAGATAGTTGGTTAAGTCAATCTCCCTATTTAGTATATAGAACCACCGCTGCATGAGCATGAAACTGCTTGGTGTTATCTTCCCGCAAGGGAACTAGCTGCAGTAATGGCTCTATGATGATAATGTGATTGTGATGGTGGTGATAATGTGATGATGGTGTGATAATGATAATGTGATGATAATGTGATGATGGTGTGATGATGATAATGTGATGATGTTGTGATGGTGGTGATCATGTGATGATAATAATGATGTGATTGTGATGGTGGTGATGATATGATGTGATAGTGATGATGATGTGATGGTGGAGATGATGGTATGATGATGATGATGATGTTGTTGATGATGATGATGAAGCCAAGCTCACCAGGAATGCAGTTTGGCCCCTCGTCACCCTCTTGAGAAAATATAATCTTAGTACCAGGTTTCCAACCTTTCTTGACATCAATGGTAAGAATTTTGGCGCATAAACTCGATGTATGGGAATCCGCATTCATTACCTGCAATGTACCTAAACTGTGAAACAAATTTTTATTAACAGAAGCCAGACATTATAATCAATAACCCTCAGCTCCCCAAGGAGCATAGGCATTCATGTCACATCTTCCTGTCTTGCTCAATGTCTTTCCATGACTTTTTTTTATCCCTTTCATTTCTGCATGGAGGCATACCTTGATCATCCTTTTATGACCACCAGCTAAGCACAAAGTTATAGTATATAGATGTGGAAGTGAACTTCTCTCTGTGAGGCTAATTACATCCTCATTGGCTCTTGAATGAGTCTGGGGATTCTCCATGTGGTGAAACATGATAAGAACCTAGCATTGCACACTAATCTAGGAGGAATCACTTGAGCCCCAGACGTACCTCTGGCTTTTACCTGGTTGGCTGCATGCAAAGGATCTCAGTATCGACACATGACAGGATTGGGGAAAAGAGAAGTGGCTCTGTGTAGTACATGACAATTCCTTGGAGAACCCAGAATCAGAGCAAAGTATTTTAGCTCAGCATAGTTGCAGAGCCCTTTTGGATGGCGGGGAATGCACAGAATGCCACGTGATTCTTCCTTCTAGCTTGGGTGAGCTTGTTGCGTGTGAAATTCTCGCAACATCGTTTTGGTGTACAAGATATTTATTTTGTAATGCAAGGGGAACAATTGCTTGAAATTTATAGTCACTTTTCATTGTAAGCAGTTGTCTCCTCGCGTTGGTATCGATAGCAGTTAAGTTTGTTACGCGTTCTTGAATCGAGTCCATGTATGGACTGGCTAGGCCGCTTTTTAAAAAAGCGGTTGGCAACCTGTTGGGTTATCCTTATAAGGTAATCATTCTTAAGCTGGTTCTTGGTAAAGGTCCTTGTGTCTTAAGTTTTCTGAGCGGTGGTCGATTCGCGCTGGACTGCGCATGCCCAAATCTTGGGTCTTTGTCGAACGGGTTTCCGCCCACCAGTCAGTGAGCGAAGATTTCGATAGCGAAGGGACGTCTCTGTGGAGCGTCTCTGCTAATTTATTCTGTCAGGAATGTGAGTCCTCTTATGGATATTTCGTTTATTCGAGATGATACCTCTAGTGTATTTCCACACGCCGGAAAAGCGTATTATTTCTGTGGTTATTTCCTGAAGGCAAGGTAAATTACATTTACATTAACTTTATCGATTTTTGTCCGTGAGTGACATTTGATTCGTGCCTGTCTTTGAAAGTCGTCATCACGAGATGTTTTCTCAGCTCACATATTGCTACATTGAACCGCATCGGGTTGATGCATGTCCCAAGGACCATTACTTGCTACTTCGCTACATGAACTAGGTTTGAAACCTTTTGTTATCTAGAGGATTTTTTGAGGACATTATTTATACTTTAGAAGACGTGTCTGTCTTGCTGAAGTCAGATTAAGGAGAGTGAACTGATCTCATACATCTGGTTATCTCCTGGCTAAGATAGAAAGGGATGGAGAATTTTCCCGACTACATTACAGCTTTATAATGTATTGACATGCCTGTCTTCTTCTTTGATCCATAACCGCCAACCGTCAAAGCAGTCAGCGGCCATCACGCCTGGTGGCGTCTTGTAGGGCAGCAACAAATTGATTCCACTTTGCTCGGTCGGCGGCCATCCTTCGTACAGTGCCCCAACTGTGGTTCATTCTTTGCATCTCAGCTTCCACAGTTCTCCGCCAAGTTGTTTTTGGTCGGCCTCTCTTTCGCTTTCCCTCGGGGGTCCATAGCATAGCTGTTCTTGCGATGGTATCAGGGTCCCTTCTGAGGACATGGCCAACCCAACTCCAGCGTCTGCCAGCTATGATGGTGTGCATGTCCTCCTGGTTACTCCGAATAAGTAGTTCTTGGTTGCTGATGGTGTTTGGCCAAAAGATTCGGAGAATTTTCCTTAGGCAGATTGTGTGGAAGGAGGACAGTTTCGACATTGCCTTCTCTGTTACTCTCCAACATTCCGCACCATAGAGAAGCACAGAAAGTACGCAGCTCTCATACAGTCTTAATTTGGTGTTTGTGCTGTACTGGGAAGACTTCCAAATGTTGTTGAGAATAGCAAAGGCTGTTCTCACTTTATTCATTCTGTTGTTAATGTCCTTGCTTGTTCCGCCGTCAGGTGTTACTATGCTTCCTAGGTAAGTAAATGTGTCTGTCTGTTCTAACTTCTGGTTCCTTACTGTTATTGGCTCAGGATTGCCCACATTTAGTGTCATGACCTCCGTCTTCTTCAGATTGATGTTCAGGCCAACCTGCTGGCCATACTTATTCAGTCTATCAGTTTTGTCTTGAATGTGTTGGTGTGAATGCGCGAGCAGTGCAATGTCATCTGCATATTCCAAATCTTCCAGTGTAGAAAACGTTGTCCATCTAATTCCTCTTGGACTGCCCTCTGTTGTCTGGCGCATCACCCAATCTATGACTGTCAAAAATAATGTTGTTGATAAGGGGCATCCCTGTCGTACTCCTGTTTTCACTTCGAAAGTTACATTACTCGATCCAACACTGCACGTAAAGTTAGAATAGAGGCTTTTTATAATGGAAACAATGCGGCTGGGAATTCCATAAGCCCTCAGAATTTTCCATAGGCTGTCCCTGTGTATGCTGTCGAAAGCCTTTTCAAAATCAACAAAGTTAATGTACAGCTGTCTCTGCCATTCTGAGCACTGCTCTATAATGTTCCTGAGGGCAAATATATGATCTGCACATCTTCTGTTCTTTCTGAAGCCCGCTTGTTCTTTCCTCAGTTTATGGTCAACTGCTTTTGAAATTCTCTGGATGATTATCCTGCATAGTATTTTGCTGGGAACTGAGAGGAGGGTAATTCCTCTCCAGTTGTTGCAGTCTGCAAGGTCGCCCTTCTTGGGCAATTTGACAATTGTTCCTTTACTCCACTCTGTTGGTGTTGTCTCAGTTTCCCAGACTTGTGCAAATAGTGGTTCTAATAGTTCTGCTGCTAGTTCAGGGTCTGTCTTGAATAGCTCAGCATTCAGATTGTCGTGACCAGGCGCTTTTCCATTTTTTAGCCCTTTGATAGCTGTGATAATTTCTTCTTTTCGTGGAATGTCTGTATTTACGTCTAAGTCACTTTCAGCCTCAGGAACATTCAGCTGAGTCTCTGGTGGTTCCTTATTCAGTGTTTCTCTGAAGTGCTCTGCCCACCTTGTTTCCTGCCCCTGTGCTGTGGTGATGAGATTTCCTTGCTTGTCTCTTACTAACGTTATGTTGTTTGCACCTCGTTTTCCACTGATAGCTTTAGTTATTTTATAAACTGTGCTTTGTTCATTTCTCAGTGCTGCCTCTTCTGCCTGTCTTGCAAGGTCATCCAGAAATGTCCTTTTGTTAGCACGGGTTTGACGTTTTACTTCCTTGTCCAGCTGACTGTACTGTTCACTATATATTGCCTTTAACCTGGGAGACTTAGCTTCTGTTTTCTTCCTTTTCATTTCCTTTCTCTTCGCTATGGTGTTTAGCGTTTCTGGTGTTATCCAGTCTTGGCTCTTTCTTTCCTGGAATCCCAAGCATGACTTGCTGCTTTCTTTATATATTGTTGAGATGGTGTTGAATTTCTGGTCCACATCGTTGGTCTCTGTTCTTTCCTGGCTTTTGGTAATCAGATATCGTCTCTTTACGTCGACCACAAACGCTTTTCTGGTGAGGGGGTCCTTAAGTTTCGTGATGTTGTATCTTTTCTGTTTGACTGCAACTGGTCCAGCAGCTCTGAGTTTCACCTTCAGTCTTGCTACTACTAGGTGATGATCACTTCCCACATCTGCGCCTCTTCTTACTTTCACGTCTTGTAGTGCATGTCTCCATCTGCCATTGATCATTATGTGATCTATCTGGTTTTTGTCTCGTCCGTTTGGTGATTCCCATGTTAACTTGTGCACTTCTTTGTGTTGAAAAAGTGTTCCTCCGATGACCAGGTTGTTAATACTGCAGAAGCTTATTAATTGTCCCCATTCTCATTTACTGTTCCACTGCCGCATTTCCCCATTACTCTTTCGTTATAATTATTGTGTGTTCCAACTTTCGCATTTAGGTCTCCCATTACTATAATAAGATCGTACCTGGGTACAGTTTCCATTTCCTTTTGTACCTGTTGATAGAACTCGTCCTTGATCTCTTCGTCACTGTCATTTGTTGGTGCATAACATTGTATAATTGTGGTGTTGGTGAATCTCCCTCTCAGTCTTGCTCTTATTAGTCTGTTGTTAATGGGTTTCCATTCCAGTAGAGACCTTTCCATTCCTTTCTTAAGGATAATGGCTACACCTTCGTTGTGCTGACCGTCCTCTCTACCAGAATAAAGTACTGTTTCCCCTGTAGCTGTTTTTATTCTCCCCATCCCTGTCCATCTGCTCTCGCTTATTCCCAGGATATGTAGTTTGTAATTCCTCATCTCTGCTGTAATCTGTCTCAGCTTTCCTGCCTCGTTCATAGTTCTGACATTCCAAAAACCAATTCTGGTTTCGTGTTTTGCGGTCTGGGCATCCGTTTTCATGCCAGTGGCTTCCTTTCGGCTTTCACCACTGTCAGTCATACGAGCCTGAGACTACGGATGTCCGTCCCGCATCAAAGTATTTCCATTTATTGCTGTTTCCGTAACGTGTGTGATTTTTTACACAGACAGGGGTGTCGGCCCTGTGCTAAAACCCCCAACCTGGAGGACCAGGGTACCAGCTTTTGTCTGACCCCTACCCACGCAGACCAGTCCAGCATGGTTGAACCTACCAGGAGTAAAACTCCCACTGGCATAGCTCTGGGGATTGTCAGGGTACACAAGCTGCCATACCGCTACAAGGTATAGGTACCATTGATGGCAGTGACATGCCTGTGAATCACCTTTATTATAATGCTGTCTACCGTCCATTGCTATGCTGACATTGTTGCTGTGATAATGACTGTCTGATGTACCTACATATTCGCGTATACATTTTGTCACTGTGGCGTCCACAATAAATGATACAGAAAAACGTCACTAGCTGTTACAAGCATCATTGACTTTATACGTCGTGAGTTAACTGACGTCCTTGTGTGGATTGCCCTGTTTTTGTATGATCATTGTTTGACTGTACATCATCTACACACTACACAAAACCAGACATGCGGATACCATCCATCATCATATGGCATCACGCATCATTTGGTGGCCATAAGCTGGTTTGATCTGGTACCAGCAAACACGGGGTCCCTTACCCACTTCATTTTCAACAAGAATTCATCAGCATCCTTCAAGAAATTAACATTCTTCAAGACAGTCAACATCTTCAAAATTTTCAAAGTACTCGGCGTTGTCCGGTAAATGTCAAAATTGCAATTTTTTGACTGAAACAGAAATTTGACAGTACCCGGCGTTGTTACATGTTGCCGGATAACTCGGACTGCTGTTATCTTTTACGCAAGTCAAGCAAGTTGCTGTCGTTTTTTGTGAAGGTCAAGTGCCGGTTGAAACGGGTTGTTTTCTGAAGAAGGCCAAGTACCGATTTCCATCAACTTACTTTTGGATAAGAGGGTCAAGTGCCGAAACAACTCAACATACAGTATTTCAGAAGCTCTAGTACCATCGTGTTAGCAGTGGAAGCAGTTCAGATGTGCCATCATCGTTGGAGCTTCGCTCTTTAGGACGTTGATTGACATCCGTTTTTTCTGCTGTTCTACGATTGGAAGCCTATAAGTTAAGTGGCCTGTTTGTACGTAAACTGTGCCCTTATACTTCTGCTGAGTCTTCTGTGTTTCATCTCATTCTTTTGTCATATTGTTATATGTTATTTGTTTATATGTTATTTGTATAAATATATCTTTATATTTCGCGGGTCTGGCTGGGTGGCGACTCCTATAGATCATACCACATAGCAGAGGTTTTCTATTGAGAGTGTTCTGTAGGGTGTGCAAATTTCCGATACTGGAATTTGCTAAGCGACTTCTGTTGCTATTTATGTTAGTTGTGATGACATGTATTAATATTGTTTTCGTTATTATTTCGCATTCTTTAGTTTTGTTTTGATTTGTTTGTATTTGTTAGCCTACTCTTGACTATAGTTTAGTTTTATACAACATTTTTGTTTATACACTGTGGTGTCATGTATTTTGTTTAATATGCTCGCAGATATCGTCACATTTTTTGTGATATTTCTTTAATTTCCGCTTTATTTTTAGTTGATTTCTGCGAATGTTTTTGTATTGTTGCTGATCTTTGTTATTGTTTACATTGTTATTGTTTACATTGTTTACATTTTCAATGTTTACATTCTGCTTGTGTTTACATAGTCATTGTTTACAGTTATAGTAATTAGTTAATGGACTATGCTAATGCACTGTTACTACTACACTGATGATAAATGAATGATGAATAGTGTCGTGCACTATTGAATGAGAAGTGCACTTATGATAAAGAATTGAGTGTTGATATTTCATATACAAGTTCTTTGATTGGAGACTTGTTTTCCCACAGAGATTGGGATAATATAATGTGATGTGAATATACAAGTGCTTAATTAAGACTTGTTACACTTAGATTTGAAATAAATTAGTTAAATATTTCAGGTTTGGACTCATATGTTAGACAACATGTCTACACTTGAGTACTTTATTGAACAGGGTAAATCCCTGGGTAAGACTGGTGATAAGTTGGAAGAGTATGCTACTGCTCTATATAACAAAGCGCTGAAGTCTGAGGAAAAAAAAGACAGAAAGCAGAAGCTGAGCAGAAAAAGATAGATTCTGAGAATCTGAGACTGCAGATGCAGGCAGATGAAAGAAAATTCCAAATGGAAATGGAAAAACAGAAAAGGGAATCAGAAGCTGAGGAGAGAAAACTCCAGCTACAACTAGAAGCTGAAAGACTTCAAAAAGAGGCTGAAAATAAAAGACTTGAAAAAGAGGCTGAAAATAAAAGACTTGAAAAAGAAGCTGAGAATAAAAGACTAGAAATGCAGGCTCAAGCTGAAGAAAGGAAGTTACAAAGAGAGGCTGATGAGAGGAAAGAAAAAGCAAAAATGGAACATGAAGAAAAACTCTTAGCTTTAGAGTTGGAGAAGTTGAAATTGACGAGCATGAGTAATGCTAATGATGCAAACAAGGGTTCATCTTCGGATAAGGCTAATAATGATACTTTTAAGATTAAGTTACCAACATTTAGTCCTTCCAGTGATGACATAATGTTCTATCTGGACAGATTTGAACAAGCATGTAAAGCTCATAACATAGACAAAGCAAAATATGTTTATCAGTTATCAGGGATACTGACAGGTAAAGCTCTAAGTATGTTATATATGGTGGATGAACCTGACAAGAACAATTATGAGGTTGTCAGGGCCGCTTTGTTAAAGAAATATCAGCTTAACGAAGACGGCTATCGTCTACAATTTAAAAACATGTTGCCTGAAACTGGAGTTGAATTCTCCGAGTTTATTGCAAGAATACGCATTACTTTCTCACGATGGGTTGAACTATCTAAGACGGAAAAAACTTATGAAGCACTTATGGACTTAATACTTAGAGACAAAGTCATGTCGTCTGTCAATGAGTCTTTCCTTGCTTTCCTTCATGAACGTAAACCTAAAACAATAAAAGAAATGGAAGATTTCTGTTGCCAGTATGTAACTGCGCACCCACACATAACCATTGGTAACTCTAAGGTGAAAGAAGGTTTACCAGTTGCTTTGGCAGCACCGTATGGTCAGAACTTTGCTCGGAGATCCCAACAAAATTTTGATAGAAAGAGTAACGGTAATTACTTTCAAAATCATGGAAATCAATTTCATGGTGATTCTTCTTCAAAGAATTGGAGACAACCTGATAGTGCTCGTTACTATCACCCTAATAATTATAGACATTTCAAAAGAGGATATGGTAATAGAGGTTATTCCTGCCGAAGACCTCAAAACCAAACAAATAGATGTTCGCATCAATGTGGACATGATAGTAATCGTGGAAACTGGAATTCGAACCAGGATAACAATTACAATAGAGACAACAATAACTTCAGAGATAATAATAACTCTGATAACTTCAGAGGTAATAATAGTCGCGGTAGATCTCAACACAAAAAAAAGAGATATCAGCAGGCTAATTCTGTACAACAGGAAACTCAGGGAGCCTGTAATCAGGTTGTTGATAATAAAAACTTTGACGCTGTCACTGGTTCTGCTTTTGACTTTGAGAGAGCAAACAAATGCCCCCAATGCAGTACTTTATTCGAACCGAGTACCATAACTACTTTGAGTTGTGGTCACCCTCTTCCCGCTCTTCCTGCTGCTGTTGCGCATGACGGGAGGGGTTCTTTAATCCTACATAAGGGTCTTGTTAATGATACTCCGGTCTCACTACTTTTCGATTCCGGATGCACCACTATTGGTGTTAGACAATCGCTTGTAGATCCATCTTGTGCTACAGGAAAGGTTATCAAATGTGTCACATTTGGCGGCACTCTAGAAAAATATCCTACTGCTGTAATTCGCATTGCCACTCCTTTCTTTACTGGAGATGTGCATGCTTGTCTCTTACCTAATCCTATTGCGGACCTTATCATTGGTCGTATTCACGGAGTTAGGGAGTGTACCCCACAGCAGATTGCTGCTTGGGAAGATAATAATATGCAAGCTACCAATGCAGTGGTTACAAGAGCACAAGCTCTACAAACACCCGGAACTTCACTGAATGGTGATAATGAAGTTGATAGCCAAGATAGTCACTTAGTCATCACTCGTGACTCTTTCATAAAATTGCAAGAAGAAGATCCTTCTCTAAAAAAATTCTTCATTCTTGCGAAGAAAGGTGATCCGAATCAGGATACAAATAGAAAATCTTGGATTGCAATGAGAAACAGCGTACTTGTACGTATGGTACAAGATTCGACTACGTCGGCACATTCGCAAATTCTTGTTCCCAAGAGCATGAGAGTGCAAATATTGCAACATGCTCATGACTCGCAATGTGCTGGACATATGGGTTTTTCCCGTACGAAGTCGAGAGTCCTTGCGGCTTTCTTTTGGCCTTTTGTCAATAAGGACATTCGTATTTACTGCCGATCATGCAAGGTATGTCAGAAGGTCAAATCTAGAGGACCACGACATGCTGCGCCTATCCAGGCTGCTGACATTCCTATTCGGCCGTTTCAGAAAATGGCCATAGATATTATTGGCCCTTTTAAGGTCAAGTCGGCCAGAGGACATCAGTTTATCCTTACTTGTGTTGATATGTGCACACGTTGGCCAGAGGCTATCCCTCTTAAGAGCATATCTACTACAGATATCGCAGATGCTCTTTGGCTGATATTTTCTCGCTTGGGGTTCCCCAGAGAAATATTGTCAGACCATGGCACTCAACTCATATCTGACACTATGTCACAGGTAATGTCTACCTTACATATTAAACGATCTCTCAGTAGTATCTATCATCCTATGTCTAATGGGTTAGTTGAGCGTCTGAACAGAACGCTCAAGACTTTGCTTGGTAAGATAACTGAAGATCATCCGCAAGATTGGGACAGGGTTTTACCAGCGGCTCTCTTTGCCTATAGAGAAGTCCCAAATGAACACACAGGGTTTTCTCCCTTTGAACTTGTCTTTGGCGCGCGTCCACGCGGCCCTATGTCTTTATTACACGATCTCATCACTGCCGATGATATTAGCGATGAAACTCAATCCTCATATGAGTATGTCATTGCTCTTAGACAAAAGATCATTGAGGCATGTAAGCTAGCAACTGCTTCATCAGAAATTGCTAAAGAGAAGGCAAGGCAGTTTGCTAACAAGAATAGATGTCTACGACAACTTTGTCCAGGTGACAAAGCATTCGTCCTACTCCCCAGTAGGGAAAATAGACTTCTTATTGCATGGAAAGGTCCGTATGCAATAGTCTCTCGGATTTCCGATGTTGACTATGTGGTCGATATTGATGGAAAGCATAAAACTTTCCACATAAACATGCTTTCGGAATTTCACGAATGTCCGGACTATTTGCTGCCTATTTTCCAGGCAACGGATGATTCTCCTACACCTCATGGTCATTACTCATCTCTGTCGGTCATACAGGATGAGGAATCTACCTTCTCGGATGTCAATCTTCCTCTTCCAGTGGTTCCACTACATTCCACGGAATCTTGGAAAAACGTTTCTGTTTCTCCTAATCTTTCTGGTGAGGAACATCGACAAGTGTTGTCGATGTTACAAACATTTCAGGATGTTCTCACTGACATCCCTGGACACACAAATGTCATAGAACATGACATAATTCTCACCGACAGTAATCCTATTAGGGTTAGGCCTTATCCTATCCCTATACACTTTCAGTCGCAAGTGGAAAAGGAATTGGATGAAATGATTCAATTAAATATAATTGAACCATCGACTTCACCATATTCTTCTTCCATGGTTATTGTCCGGAAGAAAGATAAGAACATACGAATTTGCGTTGATTATTGCAAATTGAATCAAGTCACAAAGTTCGATGCTGAACCGATGCCTTTACTAGAAGATCTACTTATTAGACTTTCTAATTCTAGATTCTTCACTAAACTTGACTTGTCTAAAGGTTATTGGCAAGTGCCTTTAGCAGAGCATGCCAAACCTCTTACTGCTTTTTCTACACCTAGGGGTCTATTTCAATGGAATGTTATGCCTTTCGGTCTTATGAACGCCCCTGCTACTTTCGTTCGCATGATGCGTCGAATTCTTTCACATCGTTCAGATGTCATCGCATACTTAGATGATATCTGTCTCTTCAGTGATACCTGGGAAGATCACTATTTAGGTTTATATGACTTACTGTCCACTCTACGTGAGAATAGTTTGACAGCAAAACCTTCTAAAGCTTTTGTTGGTTTTGGTGAAATCTCTTTCCAGGGTCATCGTGTTGGTCATGGTCTCTTGAAGACAGAAGACCACAATACTTCCAAAATACTGAACATCTCTGTTCCTAAAACGAAGAAACAAGTTAGGAGTCTCTTAGGTTTAATTCAATTTTATGGGAGATTTATCTCAAATTTATCTTCGATCATGGCACCTCTCTCAACATTGTTGAAGAAAGGTTCGCCTAATCTGGTCCGTTGGTCTGAAGAATGCCAATCTTCCCTAGACCAAATCAAGAATATATTTTCATCTCCTCCCATCCTAAGATTACCTACTCTTGATAGGACTTTTGTTCTTCGGAGTGATGCTTCATCCACTGGGATTGGAGCAGCACTTATGCAAGAATATGCAAATACTCTGCATCCTGTTATGTACATTTCTAGAAAACTAAATGCGGCAGAGAGGAACTACTCGGTTTTAGACCGTGAGTTGTTAGCGATGGTTTGGTCAATTCTCAAACTACAAAGATTCCTCCTGGGCGCACATTTCATTCTAGAGACTGATCAAAAAGCTGTTACAGCTATTCAGACTAAGAATTTGAAGAGTTCGAGATCCACTCGATATGCTATAGCTCTTCAACCTTTTCACTTCACGGTACGAGCTATCCGAGGTGCGGATAATGTGATGGCTGACATTTTGTCTAGATGCCCACATGATTCCAACTAATACTTCTGTCCTATATTTCTATATATATATTACAGAGTCATAACACACCTATATTACTACAATAGATTAGCACATCTGTACTCACTTTATATGTACACATACTATCGTGCTTTGTTATCATCTTCTTCTGTTTCATTTTTTAAGATGATAGAGGAAGACTGAGTAGTTAATATAAGGGCCATAAGTTTACTAAACAGCCACAATTATTAATAATGTATTGTACCTTATGAAGCATATTAGTTGTTAATTAGCGTTATATTGCTTGTACTTTCTCAGAATGTCATTGATGAGCTGAGGACTTACCTTACTATTATCAAGCATGACGAGTTCTACATTGTGTACTTACCCTCGGAACGTCAGAGGATGTGTCCTGGATCGTCTTGTACTTTAATGTTACTATGTACTAATGTCTTTACATGTCAAATAATGTACTATTTAAATTTTCCTATCAGATTTGTACATCCATTTTTAAAGACAATATTAGATTATGCTATTTAATAAAGCCTATGGTAACTTGCATACGTATATTGTGTTTACATGCTAGCGTGATGTGTGTTGGTGACACCTCCCCGATATGAATATTTTTTGAGACATATTTATTTTTCTGTTGAGGTATATTCTCACCAGACATTCTATATTTAGCCTCATGTTAGGCAATTTAATTAATTATCCGTGCATAATTCGTGCGTTTTGAGCCGCTTATCGCATGCTCTTGGATATTTAAAAAAAAAAAAAAAAATATGTTCCACATTTTTTTTTTATCGGGAGGTGGTGGTGATATGTTGCGTGTGAAATTCTCGCAACATCGTTTTGGTGTACAAGATATTTATTTTGTAATGCAAGGGGAACAATTGCTTGAAATTTATAGTCACTTTTCATTGTAAGCAGTTGTCTCCTCGCGTTGGTATCGATAGCAGTTAAGTTTGTTACGCGTTCTTGAATCGAGTCCATGTATGGACTGGCTAGGCCGCTTTTTAAAAAAGCGGTTGGCAACCTGTTGGGTTATCCTTATAAGGTAATCATTCTTAAGCTGGTTCTTGGTAAAGGTCCTTGTGTCTTAAGTTTTCTGAGCGGTGGTCGATTCGCGCTGGACTGCGCATGCCCAAATCTTGGGTCTTTGTCGAACGGGTTTCCGCCCACCAGTCAGTGAGCGAAGATTTCGATAGCGAAGGGACGTCTCTGTGGAGCGTCTCTGCTAATTTATTCTGTCAGGAATGTGAGTCCTCTTATGGATATTTTGTTTATTCGAGATGATACCTCTAGTGTATTTCCACACGCCGGAAAAGCGTATTATTTCTGTGGTTATTTCCTGAAGGCAAGGTAAATTACATTTACATTAACTTTATCGATTTTTGTCCGTGAGTGACATTTGATTCGTGCCTGTCTTTGAAAGTCGTCATCACGAGATGTTTTCTCAGCTCACATATTGCTACATTGAACCGCATCGGGTTGATGCATGTCCCAAGGACCATTACTTGCTACTTCGCTACATGAACTAGGTTTGAAACCTTTTGTTATCTAGAGGATTTTTTGAGGACATTATTTATACTTTAGAAGACGTGTCTGTCTTGCTGAAGTCAGATTAAGGAGAGTGAACTGATCTCATACATCTGGTTATCTCCTGGCTAAGATAGAAAGGGATGGAGAATTTTCCCGACTACATTACAGCCTTATAATGTATTGACATGCCTGTGAATCACCTTTATTATAATGCTGTCTACCGTCCATTGCTATGCTGACATTGTTGCTGTGATAATGACTGTCTGATGTACCTACATATTCGCGTATACATTTTGTCACTGTGGCGTCCACAATAAATGATACAGAAAAACGTCACTAGCTGTTACAAGCATCATTGACTTTATACGTCGTGAGTTAACTGACGTCCTTGTGTGGATTGCCCTGTTTTTGTATGATCATTGTTTGACTGTACATCATCTACACACTACACAAAACCAGACATGCGGATACCATCCATCATCATATGGCATCACGTATCACACACTAATCTAGGAGGAATCACTTGAGCCCCAGACGTACCTCTGGCTTTTACCTGGTTGGCTGCATGCAAAGGATCTCAGTATCGACACATGACAGGATTGGGGAAATGAGAAGTGGCTCTGTGTAGTACATGACAATTCCTTGGAGAACCCAGAATCAGAGCAAAGTATTTTAGCTCAGCATAGTTGCAGAGCCCTTTTGGATGGCGGGGAATGCACAGAATGCCACGCGATTCTTCCTTCTAGCTTGGGACCAGATGATCCTTTAAATGCAAGCCAAGCTGGAGAAACGGAAGCTCATGACTTCAACGTGTCTTGGAATGGCAGAAAAGCCACAAGAAAAGTGTAAATATCATCATCATCATTAGCCGCTATCTCCACAACGAAGGTCGGCTGTAATGGATCTCAACATCTTCTGTCTCTTCTCTTGATGGTGCACTCTTTCCTATCCATCTCTTGATGTTATCTTCCCACTTATAACGCTGTCTTCCTATTGCACATTTGCCTTCAACTCTGCCTTCTATTATAATCTTCTGTAAGGTGTTACATCTTTTTATGTGGCCAAAATATTTTAGTTGCCTAATGTTGATCTCTTTCATTAGTTCTCTTTTCATACCTAGGTTTTCTAGGACCTCCTTATTTTTTTTCTTCTCTTTCCATGAGATGTGCCCCATTATTATATATACATCCACATCTCGAGAGCCTCAATTCTTTCTTCCAATTGCTTAGTCATTGTCCACATTTCTACACCATCCAGTAATGGGGAATACATATAAAACTTTATGATTCTCAATTTTAATTTGTGAGATAACTGTTTAGATGTCAGTATATGTTTCATGTTGTTGAATGTTGCTTTGGCCATTCCTATTCTCTTCTTGATTTCTGTTTCACATCTGCCATATTCTGTTATTATATGACCAAGATATGAGAAACTCTTGACTTGTTCCAGGATTTTCCTAGTTTTTGCTATCTTTAATGTTGGCTTTTTGTCTATTTTGCTAATTATCATAGTTTTTGTTTTCTCAGTGTTAATGTCCAATCCATATTCATGACTTATGCTGTTTACTTGCTTCACTAGTTCTTCTAAATCTTGTTCACTTTCTGCGAACAACACGGTATCATTTGCAAATCTCAGGTTGTTTATTGACCTTCCACTGATGTTCAGTCCTGGCATTTCCAGCATCTTGCGTCTGGGAAAATCTACCCTGAATACTGGCCTCTCATTCTTTCAGAGTTAATCTTCAGCTGTTTTGATTGTTGTCTGGTTCTTTTCCACTGGACTGTGTTTGCTATTGCATCTGACATTTGATAAGGAGGTTACAGGGATGGCATCTGTAGGTAAAAAATCTAGAGCCTGGACATTATATTTTTGGTGATATGCTATATTTTTGGAGCCCTGTGCTAATTGGGTTGATGAAGGGTGGTGATGATGATAGATTTCTGAACCATAGAGTAGAACAGAATGCATATTTGTGGCAAACATCCTAGGTTATTTTTAAAAAAAATAGGAGATTTGCCTCCTTTTATCAAGGCACGCTACCTTCAACCTCTATAGAAGGTCTGTTGGTTATATTAAGGCACATGTTCTGAGAAAAAAAAGACCTTGTATTATGTTCTTGGGCTAATATGTTTAAAGTTATATAAATATATACAGACCCAGGAATTGTTCCTGGGGGTATCTTAACTCTTTGACTCCTGACCAACGCTCACAGCGTTGCAAAATGCAACGCGCCGTGCCCGCGCAACGGTCAAAGAGTTGTTTTTAGTTTATCAAGAATAAACCCCAAATATCATCCGTTTAATGCAGTTCATATTTTAAAACTTGTAGAATGACTTCTGCTACTATTTAAACAACTAATCTGAGTGTAGTTAAGCAGCATGTGTGCGTGTTTTGATGTTATTATCACAATGTGTGTGACGATTCGCGTTCTTGTGTTTTTCATTGTTATTGCTAGAGAAATATGTCACGCTTTATATTTACATTTTCTAAGTCTCCTAAGCGAATAATTGTGTCAAACTACTTAGAAATATTGCTGACATTGATGATGATTGTTTGGTAGTCACAGTTTGTTGTCAAAAGGCGGAATCGGTGCAGAAAAGCTAGACACATTAGATTTAGTTGATGAGTGGGCATAGTCATATTCTGGCCGATCGAAAAGCAACAAAACTAGACCTACCGTAACATCTAATCACTAGTCCTAGGTAGAAGTTGAAGCTAGGTATACTATTAAAACATTTTTAAAATGTAAAAGGTTTTTATATGATGTTATTCTTCTTTATTTGTTTGAAAATTACGTAATGCAAGATTGCATAATTTATTATTTTCTTATAAGGTACCACAGTAAAAACCACTGAATAAGTGTGTATAACATCCAACTTCGGCACTGCATTTTTTAGGACCGGGTTTGCCTTCCCACTTCGATCCCTACTCTCTCAGCCAGACTGCAGTGATGCAGCCTGTTTCCAGGACCACCACTTGGAGGTGGAGTAGGGTCTTGGTCAGCTCTGGTTCGCTGACCCTGACGCAAGCAGTCTAACTATGGGTCGCTGACTGCATTCCACTTTTGACGCGTCTTAGGTCCCAGTTTGATATATAATAAGTACACGTTCACAGAAAAGATTAACATAAAATTTACACTAAAAGACAGTGCACTTCACCGTTTAGAATTCTTCAAAAAATAATTATGGCACAGGGTGGAAAATAATTATGGAGTCAAAGAGTTAATTCATTCACTAAAGGAGCACAGGGTGGAAAATAATTATGGAGTCAAAGAGTTAAGAGACAAAGGAGGAATAGGACTACTGCCCCCTCAGGTTTGACGTAAACGATGACTAATATGGGGTTGTGTCTGGGGCTGGCAACCTCATCCCAAAAAAACTAATTACCACAGAAACTATCACTGCTGGAGCATGTGAATGCTTGGTGCAGGCTTCCTGAATGTGGACCAGCTACAGTCATAGCTCTATGCCCCCCGTAAGAAGTGCAGGGTAAAATACTGACGATGATGAAGTACAGGGTGTCCATAAAAGATTGTACCCTTTTCCGAAAAATTTATTCTCGACTCCATGATGTGGTACGAGGATGCTTTTTATCACAAAAGTAAGATAATCTCTGCAAGTTTTTAAGCATACCTTAAAAAGACTCAAATAGAATGTACCTATTTCTTTTTTTTTTTCACCTACTTGACCAGTGTGTTGAGAAACATGTAACAATTACCGGTTGCAACTCAACTGCGAAAGTTTCGCTTGAAATACCCGCTCCGCGCATGCGCACTTTTTTAAAGTCTTTGTAAGGTATGCTTAAAAACTTGCAGAGATTATCTTACTTTTGTGATAGAAAGCATCCTCGTACCACGTCATAGGGCCAAGAATACATTTTTTGAAAAGGGTACAATCTTTTATGGACACCCTGTATATACATACTTAATAACAGAGACTCCATTTACCCTTTTAGAAATCTTTATCTTTTTTGTGCATCCATGGAACACTTCTTCAAGACTTAGATACAAATCTTTTAAAATGGGAGGGTCCTGCTTCTTTGCTCCTCGGCCAAGCACACCTCCAAATCCCATACTCAAATCTACCTTGGCTTGATCAAAGAAATCTGGTAAAAGAAGAAAACAAACAATGGTTCAATCTCTGGCATGTTGTGAAGAAGATACCTCATTATTACGGCAATTCTGGGTTATTGAGAGTTCTAAATAAAACATCAATCTAATTGTTTTCTTCAAATCAGAAAAAAACTTTTCAATTAAATAAAAAAAACTTCTTTAAAAGGGAAAAAAATTAACAACAAATGCTAAAATTAAGGGAACTTCAAAGAAATCAACAGAAGAAAGAGTACATATTTTTCCATGGAATCAACATATAAAAACAGTACATGATTTTAATGACACAGAAATACCTAAAAATACCATGGGAATCAACAGATAAAAAACAGTACATTCTTTTAATGACACAGAAATACCTATTAACATCAAGGGAATCCACAGACAAAAACTGTACATGATTTTTGGCACACGAAAAACCTAATAACGTCAAGGGAATCAACAGATTAATAGTACATGTTTTAATAATACAGAAATATCTAAAAAAAAAACATGGGAATCAATAGATAAAACAGTAATACATTATTTTAATGACACAGAAATACCTAATAACACCAATGAAATGAAAAGTAAATGATTTTAATGACACAAAAATATATAAAAACACCATGGGAATCAACAAACAAAAAACTGTAAACGATTTAATGGCACAGAAAAATGTAATAACATCAAGGGAATCAACAGATAAAAAAACAGTACATGATTTTAATTTCACAGAAAGCCATAATAACAAATAGGGAATCTAAAGATGAAAAGAGTATGTGATTTTAATGGCACAGAAATAGCTAATCAGAATTAAGGGAATCAGAAGATTAAAAACGGTAAAGTGTTAAAGACCATTATACTTTGAAAGGTAGGGTGACCTGTTCCCTTCCTTGCTGCATTTGCCTCTCCTAACTCAAGAGTAGAGTGAGGTACCCACTTACAGCTTGGTAGACTGGAGCGTAACACCAACATGTTTTGAACCCAGTACTTTTGCTACGAGAGACCAACCCTCTAGTCACTCTGCCAATCCATCGATCATAAAAACAGTCTGCAACTTTAATGACATAAAAATACCTAACTGTTACAGGTGGGGTTATCTTCTTGCTGTATTAGTTGAACATAGAATGAGGATTATAAAAAGTACATGCATCGTACTAATAACAAGAATGTAGACGGGTATGATATACAGGACATCAATGGTTAAAGAACTCAAGTCGTCAGGTGGAGGGTCCACAATATATCCTTATGTTTAATTCACATCAGAGATAACAACTTCATAGGTATGGCATGGCATATTGTACATACATTATCGTCGAATCCTTCAACAGTTTCGTCTCAACCATTCATTTCTGGCAGCTGTGCTAGAGGTGAATTCCACCCAAGTAATGTGGGCCAGACAACGTGGATGTAAAAATATACTGGAATACTTCTTCAGTAATATCACGAATTTCTCGCTAAGTTCTGAATCATGTTAGATAATATAGTGGCGGCGTTCGAAGAATATAATATGCCACTTAGAGCTCTTCCTCCACAATACTAGGAGCTTGAATAAAATACGTCTTACCATGAAGACCACAGATAACGAAAGGCCAAGAATATTAGCCGTTAGCATAAATTAGTGCAGAACGTGTTACGTCATTAACAACTGGTGACGTATTAAATATGCAGCGTTCAATATAAGTTAAAACCCGTGCAAATACATGATTTACCACAGAGAGACATATTACCGCAAATTAACTGGTAATAGCCTATGTATGGTCATGATACAAAATACATTAATATTCTTTCTTTAACACTAACAACGTCGAGGGAATCAACAGACAAAAACTGTATGTAATTTAATGGCACCAAAAAACCTAACAACATCAACAGATACAAATAATTCACGATTATAATCACACAGAAAAAAGCTAACAACATCAATGGAAGCAACATATAAATACCGGTACAATAAACGGTAAAGGTAGTATCATAGCAGATACTACTGAAGAGGAGTGAAGTGTTAGAGACTTCACTATACTAGGACCAACATCAAAGTGGTGGGGTGACAAGTTCCCTTCCTCACTGCCTTTGTCTTCTGTAACTCAACAGCAAAGTCCCATTTACAGCTGGGTAGATTGAAGTGTGATGCCACTGTGTTTCAAACCCAGCATCTTTGCAGTGAGATACCAGCATTCTAATTACTTTGCCAATCGGACGCTCATATAAATACAGTACACGATTTTAATGAAATACTGAAAACATCAAGGCAATCAATGGATAAACATTACAGATTTAATGATTCTCTGTCTCCCTTCAGCAAAGATTTAAATAACGCACCTTGAAAGGGATTGTCACCACCAAAGAATTCCCTGAAGATTTTTTCTGCATCTTTGTGAAATGTGTAACCGGTAGTCCATTCATCTGCATCATCTTCCCTTCTGTCCGGCAAACCCTGTTTCAGGCCTTCTTCTCCAAACTGGTCAAACACTGCTTTCTTTCTAGCTGCAGAGGTTTGAAAATAACAATCACAATTTTGTTAGCTCATCATCCTACTACTTTTGAAATGTTCAGAGTGAATCATCATCAGCCTTTACCTTTTCGCTCCCTATGGAGAAGGAAGCCGCCTCAGTAGTTGGTCCTCTAACAGGATGCCTGAACCAAAGCATTTACGTGCTCTTACAGTTGTGATTTTAGCAGCAATCTATTGTAAATGTTGAGGTTGGCAGCACTAGGTGCTCTTACCAGATCAGACATGTTTGCATTTGAAAAAAAAATAATATGTTTTAGAATCAAACTGCTGGCCAAATATTTGAAGCAATATTTTTTTTCAGTCTGAAGCAGTGTTACAGAATAGACGTGGGTGAACAATATAGTTGCTGTTTTGATTCAGTGCCACTTGGGTTGTTGACATGTAAGTTTGGGTAAATTCATGTTCCATGCAGCATGCCTGAGTTCTGTTCCGACTATGGTGAATTTGTAAGATGTTTTACGTGAGCCTGCGGGAAACGTGTGCTATGAATGTAGTAGGTTGGCTTAGTATCTGGATGTGAGAGTCAGTCTTTGAAGTGATTTTGAGCAAGGGCAGTGGAGTTGAATTATGAATGTTGGAGATCCAAGATGTGATGATCTGAAGGCACTTGTGTTGGCTGTACCATTAGTGACTTCTTATAGGACCTACATATGTTTGTGAACAGGCAATGGTTCATGTCACCTGGAAGTGGTTTCATTGAAATTATATAGTAGAAGATTTAATGCCACCAAAGAAGTTATTAACAGACAATTTGAAAAGGTGATGGTTTAATTCTGCCTAAGAAATTATTATATGGAGCTTATATAAGTGAGGGCTCATTTTGCCTTTTGCAGTGATTTAACTCTTAGTATACGAGCGGCCTTTCATGACTACCATTACAGATTTTGCAATAAATAATTTATTTATAAAGATAACATAAGTATTATATATCAAAATGTGAAGAAATGAAACCCCTATATCATGCATGTAACTAAATTGTTCAGTGGTTTTAAACATGCATTCAGCTATAAATTTTCGCTATTGACGGGGATCGATCATCGGCCTCTCTAGAAGGCCGCTCGTATACTAAGAGTTAAGCTATTTTTTTAAATTAAGGTGCTTGCTACTTTTTTGTAGCACGCCTCTTTCAACCCTCTACCATATGCATGCTGAGCTGTTGGTTATATCAGGACGTGTTTCATTTATTGTAATATGTTTTTGTTTGTATTTATTTTATGCTTAATACTATATTATCAAGTGATTTAAGCTATATATGTGAGATGGCAAACTACTGAATGAAAAAAATTGCCTAGAAAAATCACAAACAGCCAATAAAAGCTGGGGTTGATTGCCACATCCTGTAAAGGATAAGCAACTAACTTTATGCGAGATGTAAATTTATAGGCATGAAGTGGGGGAGCCGCGCTGGTGTAATGGCTACAACGTTGTACTGGCGACCAGGTGTTCATGGTTCAAACCCGGGCGTCGGCGTTTGAAGAAATGTTTACGACCGGAAATTTGACTGAATAATCTGAACGGCTCCTGCACATAAATCCCGTGTGGATGGGAAGGAGCGAAGCTCCTGACCGGGTTGGAAGGAAAGTCCACTGTCCCCCCAGCCTCGCAATGACATGTCATTGGGCCAAAAGGGCTAGAAAGCTCGAGTGCCGCTGGTTATAGAAAGAAAAAAAAAAAAATAGGCATGAAGTTGAATTTCGCACAGAGATGTTCAGGGACTAGTATACACTTCTTCTTCTTTTTCCTTTTTGTTCCTTAAGGAGCAAGGAACTACCCCTGCAGCTAGTGCCCAAGCAGGAAGCCTGCACTAAAGCATTCATATGCTCTTGCAGTAGTGGTTGTCTGTAACAAATTGTTTTATATGATGAAGATGCCAGCCTCATGTAAAACCTCATATTAGTCACCTCTCACAATGTGTCTGAGGTAGTAGTCCCATTCATCTCCTTATAGACCTCCCAGGGAACTGTACGGTGCAGTACTCATCATCATCAGTTGCCATCTCCACAACTAAGGCTGGCTGTAATGGATCTCCAACGTTTTCTGTCTTGTCTTGGTGGTGCACTCTGATAGACTCTTTCCTGTCCATCTCTTGATGTTATCTTCCCACTTATAGCGCTGTCTTCCCCTTGCACGTTTGCCTTCAACTCTCCCTTCTGTTATGTTACGGTGCAGTACTATGCACTAGTAAAAGGAATATATAAAACCTACTACTTACAGTGATAACTTGTCATTTTAGGCATATTATGATAAAGATGTGTGCAAGAGAGACATGAAGGCACTGGAACTAAATCCAGCAGCCTGGGAGGATGAAGCTGCTGATCGGACCAAGTGGTGATGCTCCCTACAGTGCAACCTCTGATTAGGCAAAAAGAAAGGCTACAACCTCAGGGGTGCATTCCTATAGTCTGTTATGACTGAAAGGGGTTACTAGTATTAATACATGATAATAAACTTACGATCTGACAGCACATCATACGCTTCTGCAATTTCCATGAATCTGTCGGACACATCCTGGGCTCCTGGGTGTTTGACTGGGTGATATTTAAGTGAAAGTTTTCTATATCTAGAAAAAGGTGGAAGAAAGACCAGTTTCAAATCTCAGAACAATAATAGGTGGCATGTAAATCTTTTTCTTTCTTTTTTGTTCTTTAAGCAGCTTGGAGCCACCACTGTAGTTGACCTCCTTGTAGAAAACCTAAACAAAAGTCTTCGTGCTCCCTTACATAGGTGGTTTCTGTAGAATTTGTTTTAGATGGTGAGTTTGATAGACCCCCACTCGCAACCAGTGTTAGTTGTATTTTATGAACTGCTTTGTCGAGCATTATGGTTCTATTCATTTTTCCCAAATATCAAGTTCAATAACTCACAGGTGGATGGATATATGTATACGATTGTTCTCCTTTTATGCTACATGAAGAGCATGGTCTCCCCTGGAAGGAAGCCAGAACTATGGCATTTTATGTGCCCTTGCTGTGGTGGTTTTTGTAGCTGTTTGTTTTATAGATCATATTGCCATCTCCATATACATCACATTACTTGCCTCTCATAATATGGCCGATGGAACAGTGGTTCTGTTCTTTCTACATTTTCTCAGTGACTCCTAGAAATCACATGGGGTAATATATCATTTTTAACTTTCTCAGTGACTCCTGGAAACCATATGGGGTAATATTTTCTTTCTAAATTTTCTCAGTGATTCCTGTAAACACATGGTGTAATATATTCTTTCTACATTTTCTCACTGACTCATGTAAACCACACGGAGTAATATATTCTTTCTACATTTTCTCACTTTCCTGTAAATCACATGGAGTAATATATTCTTTCTTCATTTTCTCACTGATTCCTGTAAACCACATGGAGTAATATATTCTTTCTACATTTTCTCACTGATTCCTGTAAACCACATGGAGTAATATATTCTTTCTACATTTTCTCACTAACTCCTGTAAACCACATGGTGTAATATAATCTTTCTACATTTTCTCACAGACTCCTGTAAACCACATGGGGTAATATATTCTTTCTACATTTTCTCAGTGACTCCTGGAAATCACATGGGGTAATATATTCTTTCTATATTTTCTCACCGACTCCTGTAAATCACATGGGGTAATATATTCTTTCTACATTTTCTCACTGACTCCTGTAAATCACATGGGATAATTGTGTAGTTCCTTAGGTTCTTTGAAGAGATAAAGAAAAGACTACTGCTTGTCATGAAGTGGATTTAAGACTAGAGGCTGTCTAAATAAGAGACAAGACTCTAGTGGGAAGAAAGACTGAGAAAGATAGATTAGAAGAAAATAAGTGAAAATGTGACAGTTGAAACTATTGGCTCCGAGGGGTGAGAACCGAAATTGACTCTCCCTCGCCACTCCGGACGTCTTAGATAGCTATAGCTTCAACCACCTCTAACTACCCTAAGGGGATAAAGTTACTTAAAATCACATACACCATGATACAGACAACGTATAGCTACTGTACGTAAATACAAGTGACTGATCCAGACTACAATTAAAACAAGTTTATTTACACACACCAAAAATTCAATACATGTCAAAGAAATAAAGTGCGTGTATGAACACCTGGAAAAACAATCAAGCACAGTTAAAATGATTTAACATCAACCCAACCCTTCACCCACAATTGAAACCTGTATGTAGGAAAGAGGTTAAGGTTAAACAAAACCACACTGAACTTGGTGGGGTCTCGAATTCCGAGCCACCACTCCAACTATCTTTTTTTTCCACTGTTCAGCTGGAAAACCTACAACCTGTCTACACAATCTCTGTAAAGACTTCGTTTCTACACAGCCTATTCTGAAACTCCCGAACACTCCTCCACAACTAACTTCCTCACTAAAACTTCAGCAGCTGTCCTCTGCTATGATCTTTCACCCAGAACTCGTTATCAGTTCTGCCCTTCTGCTCTAACATCTGTAGAGGGTATTGTAACCCTGTTTCCCTCCACAATTCTGTAGCTGATGGCTAGGGCTTAAAACTGGATACTAGACTTGAAAATGTAGCTGTTTCTCTACTGACAAATCTGGATTCACCTGCCCGGTTACCCCTCTCTGGGTTTAGGGCCTTCAGCTTTATTATGGCCAGGAAGAAGCGAAATTACGACAATGCTGGCAGCATGCCAATTTGCGTGCATAACTATACCGAGCTCAGAGCTCAGGATTTTTCCGACAAATCCTTTTCAACTGGAGAATGTCTTCCCTGCCTGGGAAAACGTGTTTCTCTTCTTCTTCCGCCTCTGGCACTATCTCAAGCTCTGCATTTTCTGAGATGCCAGAACTCTGCCGTGGGGAAATTTGTAGTGCCAAATTTCGCTCTCTCCCACTGTGCTGTGACCTGCTGTTAGACAAAATAAAATGCAACAGCTGAACAACACATCAATAATATACTCCTATATAACCAATAACTCCCTTACTTCCTAACACCCCTGTCTATCCCTCTCTGAGCACCACAATACAAAATATTTATGCCCCAGAAAGTCATCTCCCCCACACAACTCCCTTCTCTTCCCTCTATCCGATTCCAAAGTAAACATCACCCAGGTAATACCCTCAGGCTGATAATCAACTTGCAGACCGGCTGACCTAGGGTTCTGCATGACTAGCTACGAGTCACAACAGTTTTACACTGAGGGCCTACCTATCCAAAATACTTTTGGCTACATCTACACTCTTGATGAATCAATGATCAACCCAAAATAAAATAGACCTCACTAGGAATCATTAAATTCCCGTTCCATAAAATTAATCACATCCCAAAATGTAATAAACAATTATTCCTTTAACAGAAATAAAATTCCTCTCTCGTCTTCTGATTACACAGTACAACCATGCACAATAAATAACGTATACCATTTTATGCTAGCATATACATATGGTCATATATCGGTCATGTCCTACGAATGCAAAACAACAGAATACCACTACAGGCGCTCACTTGGGTTCCTGAGGGTAAGCGGAAAAAAGGAAGACCAAAAGAAACACTCAGAAGAACAATAATAAGAGAAGGAAGCACGTTGGGCCTAAATAATGTGCAAGAGCTAAGAGGAGTGGCGTCACAACGAACAACCTGGAGAGCACTGGTTTCTGCCTTATGCGCCGTGTTTGGCGCTTAAAGAATTTATTATTATTATTATTATACATACTGCCAAAAGTTATACACAAAACCAGGTTATAAATTACCACACAACTCCCCTTCTCTTCCCTCTATTCGATTCCAAAAGTAAACATTACCCAGGTAATACCCTCCGGCTGATAATCAACTCGCAGACCGGCGGACCTACTAAAACCAGGTTATAAATTAAAACAAAACCAGGTTATAAATTAAAACCCCGCAGTTACAAACACGTGCTCCCGCATTCTCACAAAGATTCTCAAAAGTTACTTCACTCCTCCTCATCCCTCTGAATATCGTCCCGACCTAATATTCATTAAATAACAGCACCCACGTGCTTACAATTACACAACTCCACTCCCGTGTATATATATATATATATGTAACTTATCAGAATTAAACTCTCAATGAAATACAATACACGCACTCCCGAATATTCTGTAAATTTACATAAATCAGAGATGTGGGTTTCTCCACAGACCTTCTATAAAATAATACAAAGCACACCCTTAGTATCTCAACTCTTAATCCTTCCTAGATACTGCTATTCCTTCTAGAAAGAATTATAAAGACCTCTTACATTCAATACTCTGCCTAAGAACAATAATTGATGGCCATACACGTTAAAGTTAGCTTTAAAATTAACTTCCCAACGAAACTTACTGATCGGCTAGGACTCTTTAAATCAAATAAAAGTACCACGCTAATAACTAATGGCTTACCCAATTCGAATTTCCCACTTTACGAGCAATCGAAAATTGACAATGGTTACACAGCTGGCAATATTTCAACAGAGAGAGTGGGCTATGAATTTCCGTGAGTATATATAATCAGAAACCCCCACGTTGACCTCGCTGACGTCATTTGCGTGGCTTTGTTCTAAGCCCAATGATCGCTCTGCATTTCAATAAAGTTTGATCCCGGCCAATCAAAATTAGTAAACAACTCTGAATCAAATTATTCTGCTTGCGCGTATAACGTGCATGGGTAAAGGTCACTACCCCCATCCCCCCATTTAAACAAAGAATGCACTAGAGTATCGAATGATCTCCTAACTGTCGGGAAATAATGCTCAGCCCTCTACTGCTTAAATAAACCAAAAATGACCGCAATTATTTAAAATCCCAAAAATACGTCTATTAGCACGCAATCGCTTTAAAGAGAAGAAAACTGGTGCAAATCTGAACTAAATCTTACCGTCATCCCTAAAGAAAACAACTACACTAAATTCCCTACCCAACAAGACTAAACTCCACTACTTATTCATAGAGAAGAAACATAGTGCAGATAGATAAAACTCCACCGTAATCCCTCCTTCTGAAAAAAACGAAAGTAATAGAAGGAGAAGAACCATGGGGTGGATTACAAGTAATCCCTCCTAGAAATAGTGTAAATAATGCAAGGAGAAGAGACATGGGGCCTTTTGAAAAAATAAATTACAGTACAGTATCACACTGCTCCCTCAGTCACGTTGTAAAAGGCAACTAGTAGATTGTGCATGAGGCTGGCAACCTCAATAGGTAAACCAAATTGCTACAGAAACCACAGCGGCAAGAGTTTGTGCTTTGGGTTCTAGGTAGCTACCTGCTCCACAGGGAGCAAACAAGATGCTGATGATGACATGGGATAATATATGTATATAAGAAAATTGTTAAGTCATGTTTTTGAGTGGGAGTTAAGTGTTTGGGATTTTTATGTACGGGTCTGATTTTTTTATAGACACGCTAGTAAGCACATTTAAAGTTATGAGATGATTTTTTATTTGGGTGCTTGAACATAGCTTAACTGAGTATGTGTTAGTTTTTTTTTAAACATAAAGAGAGTGTTTTAAATGTTCTGAGTAGTTTGGGGAGAGATACGGGTGAGCTGAGCTCACATCAAAAGCTGTTAGTTCGCGCTTGAGTGAAGATGTACTGAGTTGTATTGAGAAACAATAATCTCGGTCATTAGGTATCTGGCAGAGCTTCGAGACGGTTTTGAGTCTCGCTAGTGTGTCCAGAGTGTTTTTTGAAGGGAAGAGATTCAATATATTATTAATGCCATGGATTTTACTGGCTATTACCATTTATAATGAATTGCATTTAATGCAACCAATTTCTGACGGATTATATATTATTACCATTTATGATGAGTTGCTGGTGATGCACTCAACTTTCTGACGGATTATATATTATTACCATTTATGATGAGTTGCTGGTGATGCACTCAACTTTCTGACGGATTATATATTATTATCATTTATGATGAGTTGCTGGTGATGCACTCAACTTTCTGACGGATTGTATGCTATGTCGATTTATGATGAGTTGCTGGTGTTGCACTCAATTTATCTATGGATTATACCTACTATCATACCTTGTGATTTGCTGTGATCTGTTGTCCATGATGTCAACGTTACTGTTGTAAATAAACTGTGTATAAGTTGAAAACTAATTCGTCTTACCCGTTGGTCTGTTTCCTGACCTAACGTTACTGTTGTATGGGTTTACATCAGACGTTTACAAACCTAAAGAACTCATGACATTCGCCCATTATATTTACATACCTGTCGGCCACTAACAGTAAGCCTGACATTGTAGCACTATCTCTTTCATATAACCCCCACACATACACCAACAGAAGTGACAGCCAAAAGAATCATGCAACAGAAGTGATGGCCTGTGTGGCCTGTAATAGAAGGGATGACCCAAAACAACAGTAACAAAAATAAACTGTCCTGAATGACATCAACTACAACAACAACAAAATTACAATGAGCAGAGAGAGAAACTCCCTCTTCATTGGGTATGTTCTGAGAAGAGAACAGTTGAGACACAAGTTGGCAACAAGCTAAAGCAACAGAAAGAGAGATATCTTCTTCTTCGTTCACCCTCAGACTTCTACATTAATGACTCAAATAAAGGCAGTAGTCAGCTCAAGGTTCCTGACATCTCCAAACAGTTTGTTTGTGGAGAGAAGTGAGTTGTTGCCATATGCCACTCTGTTCACTGCTGTAAGTTGGGCAGGAATGCAGCAGATGTTCAGCTGTCATGAAGCTGGTGCCACAGGAGCAGAGATCTGTTGGTCCAATCCTGTACTTGTGACATAGATGGTACCTCAACCTATTGTGACCAGTGCGTAGCTGGAAAATGATGACCTGCTCTTGCCTGGATAGCTGGTGATAGGCATCATCTTTTATGTGACCTGGGTGTTCTCTGTCCCAACTGGACTAGAATATGGCTTTTATAGTTGTTTTAGCCATTTCATAAGTTGTCTCTATATCGTTTTGTAGCAGCGCTCCACCTTCTTTCTTCTTCTTTGATCCATAACCGCCAACCGTCAAAGCAGTCAGCGGCCATCATGCCTGGTGGCGTCTTGTAGGGCAGCAACAAATTGATTCCACTTTGCTCGGTCGGCGGCCATCCTTCGTACAGTGCCCCAACTGTGGTTCATTCTTTGCATCTCAGCTTCCACAGTTCTCCGCCAAGTTGTTTTTGGTCGGCCTCTCTTTCGCTTTCCCTCGGGGGTCCATAGCATAGCTGTTCTTGTGATGGTATCAGGGTCCCTTCTGAGGACATGGCCAACCCAACTCCAGCGTCTGCCAGCTATGATGGTGTGCATGTCCTCCTGGTTACTCCGAATAAGTAGTTCTTGGTTGCTGATGGTGTTTGGCCAAAAGATTCGGAGAATTTTCCTTAGGCAGATTGTGTGGAAGGAGGACAGTTTCGACATTTCCTTCTCTGTTACTCTCCAACATTCCGCACCATAGAGAAGCACAGAAAGTACACAGCTCTCTTCTTCTTCTTCTTTCTTCTTTGATCCATAACCGCCAACCGTCAAAGCAGTCAGCGGCCATCACGCCTGGTGGCGTCTTGTAGGGCAGCAACAAATTGATTCCACTTTGCTCGGTCGGCGGCCATCCTTCGTACAGTGCCCCAACTGTGGTTCATTCTTTGCATCTCAGCTTCCACAGTTCTCCGCCAAGTTGTTTTTGGTCGGCCTCTCTTTCGCTTTCCCTCGGGGGTCCATAGCATAGCTGTTCTTGTGATGGTATCAGGGTCCCTTCTGAGGACATGGCCAACCCAACTCCAGCGTCTGCCAGCTATGATGGTGTGCATGTCCTCCTGGTTACTCCGAATAAGTAGTTCTTGGTTGCTGATGGTGTTTGGCCAAAAGATTCAGAGAATTTTCCTTAGGCAGATTGTGTGGAAGGAGGACAGTTTCGACATTTCCTTCTCTGTTACTCTCCAACATTCCGCACCATAGAGAAGCACAGAAAGTACACAGCTCTCATACAGTCTTAATTTGGTGTTTGTGCTGTATTGGGAAGACTTCCAAATGTTGTTGAGAACAGCAAAGGCTGTTCTCGCTTTATTCATTCTGTTGTTAATGTCCTTGCTTGTTCCGCCGTCAGGTGTTACTATGCTTCCTAGGTAAGTAAATGTGTCTGTCTGTTCTAACTTCTGGTTCCTTACTGTTATTGGCTCAGGGTTGCCCACATTTAGTGTCATGACCTCTGTCTTCTTCAAATTGATGTTCAGGCCGACCTGCTGGCCATACTTATTCAGTCTATCGGTTTTGTCTTGAATGTGTTGGTGTGAATGCGCGAGTAGTGCAATGTCATCTGCATATTCCAAATCTTCCAGTGTAGAAAACGTTGTCCATCTAATACCTCTTGGACTGCCCTCTGTTGTCTGGCGCATCACCCAATCTATGACTGTCAAAAATAATGTTGTTGATAAGGGGCATCCCTGTCTTACTCCTGTTTTCACTTCGAAAGTTACATTACTCGATCCAACACTGCACGTAAAGTTAGAATAGAGGCTTTTTATAATGGAAACAATGCGGCTGGGAATTCCATAAGCCCTCAGAATTTTCCATAGGCTGTCCCTGTGTATGCTGTCAAAAGCCTTTTCAAAATCAACAAAGTTAATGTACAGCTGTCTCTGCCATTCTGAGCACTGCTCTATAATGTTCCTGAGGGTAAATATATGATCTGCACATCTTCTGCTCTTTCTGAAGCCCGCTTGTTCTTTCCTCAGTTTATGGTCAACTGCTTTTGAAATTCTCTGGATGATTATCCTGCCTAGTATTTTGCTGGGAACTGAGAGGAGGGTAATTCCTCTCCAGTTGTTGCAGTCTGCAAGGTCGCCCTTCTTGGGCAATTTGACAATTATTCCTTTACTCCACTCTGTTGGTGTTGTCTCAGTTTCCCAGACTTGTGCAAATAGTGATTCTAATAGTTCTGCTGCTAGTTCAGGGTCTGTCTTGAATAGCTCAGCATTCAGATTGTCGTGACCAGGCGCTTTTCCATTTTTTAGCCCTTTGATAGCTGTGATAATTTCTTCTTTTCGTGGAATGTCTGTATTTACGTCTAAGTCACTTTCAGCCTCAGGAACATTCAGCTGAGTCTCTGGTGGTTCCTTATTCAGTGTTTCTCTGAAGTGCTCTGCCCATCTTGTTTCCTGCCCCTGTGCTGTGGTGATGAGATTTCCTTGCTTGTCTCTTACTAACGTTATGTTGTTTGCACCTCGTTTTCCACTGATAGCTTTAGTTATTTTATAAACTGTGCTTTGTTCATTTCTCAGTGCTGCCTCTTCTGCCTGTCTTGCAAGGTCATCCAGAAATTTCCTTTTGTCAGCACGGGTTTGACGTTTTATTTCCTTGTCCAGCTGACTGCACTGTTCACTATATACTGCCTTTAACCTGGGAGACTTAGCTTCTGTTTTCTTCCTTTTCATTTCCTTTCTCTTCGCTATGGTGTTTAGCGTATCTGGTGTTATCCAGTCTTGGCTCTTTCTTTCCTGGAATCCCAAGCATGACTTGCTGCTTTCTTTGTATATTGTTGAGATGGTGTTGAATTTCTGGTCCACATCGTCGGTCTCTGTTCTTTCCTGGCTTTTGGTAATCAGATATCGTCTCTTTACGTCGACCATGAACGCTTTTCTGGTGAGGGGGTCCTTAAATTTCGTGATGTTATATCTTTTCTGTTTGACTGCAACTGGTCCAGCAGCTTTGAGTTTCACCTTCAGTCTTGCTACTACTAGGTGATGATCACTTCCCACATCTGCGCCTCTTCTTACTTTCACGTCTTGTAGTGCATGTCTCCATCTGCCATTGATCATTATGTGATCTATCTGGTTTTTGTCTCTCGTCCGTTTGGTGATTCCCATGTTAACTTGTGCACTTCTTTGTGTTGAAAAAGTGTTCCTCCAATGACCAGGTTGTTAATACTGCAGAAGCTTATTAATTTGTCCCCATTCTCATTTACTGTTCCACTGCCGCATTTCCCCATTACTCTTTCGTTATAATTATTATGTGTTCCAACTTTCGCATTTAGGTCTCCCATTACTATAATGAGATCGTACCTGGGTACAGTTTCCATTTCCTTTTGTACCTGTTGATAGAACTCATCCTTGATCTCTTCATCGCTGTCGTTTGTTGGTGCATAGCATTGTATAATTGTGGTGTTGGTGAATCTCCCTCTCAGTCTTGCTCTTATTAGTCTGTTGTTAATGGGTTTCCATTCCAGTAGAGACCTTTCCATTCCTTTCTTAAGGATAATGGCTACACCTTCGTTGTGCTGACCGTCCTCTCTACCAGAATAAAGTACTGTTTCCCCTGTGGCTGTTTTTATTCTCCCCATCCCTGTCCATCTGCTCTCGCTTATTCCCAGGATATGTAGTTTGTAATTCCTCATCTCTGCTGTGATCTGTCTCAGCTTTCCTGTTTTATTCATAGTTCTGACATTCCAAAAACCAATTCTGGTTTCGTGTTTTGCGGTCTGGGCATCCGTTTTTATGCCAGTGGCTTCCTTTCGGCTTTCACCACTGTCAGTCATACGAGCCTGAGACTCCGGATGTCCATCCCGCATCAAAGTATTTTCATTTATTGCTGTTTCCGTAACATGTGCGATTTTTTACACAGACAGGGGTGTCGGCCCTGTGCTAAAACCCCCAACCTGGAGGACCAGGGTACCAGCTTTTGTCTGACCACTACCCACGCAGACCAGTCCAGCATGGTTGAACCTACCAGGAGTAAAACTCCCACTGGCATTGCTCTGGGGATTGTCAGGGTACACAAGCTGCCATACCGCTACAAGGTATAGGTACCATTGATGGCAGCCACCTTCTTTAGCAAGAGAGAAATCAAGGAGAGAAGATATCTGACACTCTAACAACATAATGGGAGCTGCGGTAGCGAAGTGGTTAGTGCACTGGTTTCCTAGCTCGGTGGTCCATGGTTGGGATGAGGTGGCATTTTTTAGACCACAAACAGCTCCAGGGTCAACCCAGCCTCATGAATTGGGTACCAGAGCAACTCTGGGAAGGTTAAAGGTGGTCGGCGAGATGCTGACCACACCACCCCTTGTGTGCAGATGGTCAAGAAAATATGGGCCTAACATTGCTCTTGTATTCTATGTGTTGTGGTATTATTCCACTATTGATAATTCTCCATGTTTGGATGACGACGATATGTATTGATTGCAAAACAGTATACACTCCCTTAACTAAGAATCAGGACACCCAGTAGTGACCGTTAAGTTCATATGTTAATTTATGTAATGTACGCCGCCATGATTTGTCAGACATTATTTGTGTACAAAATATTTGAATGTGTTAATCTTAACGCTAACCTGGTAATCATAATGGTGTATCGGCATTGGTAGCCAACTCTTCGGGTAGCCAACTCTTCTTTGTTGTCTCCCTTACAGTCTATGACAGCTCCAAGGTATTTAAAGTGATTGATCTGCTCCAGGACCTATTCTCCCAGCTTAATCTGATGCCTTTTTCTCTCGTGATATCACCATAGTTTTTGTTTTGGAGGCCTTTTCACTCAGCTGTCTGAGTGTGAAGATTAGGTCTTGAGTACTTCGGTTTGCTCGGAATCAACACTGGACCTCATCCAATTGTGGCTCAGCTAGGCGTCGGAGTCTCTGCTCTAGGATTCTAGAGTAGATTTTACCAGGGACACTGAGAAGGGATATGCCTCTATGGTTTCCACACTGTCGATTGTCACCCTTTTTGAAAATTGGTGTTATGATGGCAATCTCCCAATCCTTTGGTATGGTCTTGTTGTACCACGCTGCCTGTAAAACCCTTAAGAGTAATAGGTCGCCTGATGCTTCCATGAACGTAACCATTTCTGGTGTTATACCATCATGCCCTGCTGCTTTGCCCATCTTGATTTTCTCCAGTGCTGCCTTCAGTTCTTCCATCTTTATGTCATCTTCACCATCATTGGTTTCCTCTTCTGTGCTAGTGTTTATCATTTCTGATGCTTCACCATGCTCACCATCCAGGAGTTCTGAGAAATATTCTTTCCATCTTCCCATTACTTCCTTCGGGGCAGTAAGCAATTTGCCTTGCTTGTCCTTTATAAATTTGAGAGGGCATTGTTTTTCCTTCCTCATGTTCTTTAGGGTCTTATAGAACAATTTCTGGTTTTCTTGTGCATCTTTTTCTAGCTTTTCTCCAAATTCTTCCCAGGACTTCTGTTTTGCTGCTAGCACTTTGTTCTTTGCTTCTGTTCTGAGTGTCACATATTCTCTATATTTTTCCATTTGTCCTGTTGTGTTTTTTAGCTCCTAAGTATTGTTTCCATGCCATTTTCTTCTCTCTTATTTTCTCTTTGACTTCCTCTGTCCACCAAGGTGTCCTCTTTCTCTTGTTCCCAAGTCGGACTTCACCGCATGCTTCTGCAGCAGCTGTCTTTATGATATCCTTGAATTTAATCCAGAGGGTTTCCAAGTCATCAGGTCGTTCTTCTGTGTTGCTCACCGCTGCAGCAATAAGCCCCTGATATCTGGTCTTAATTTCTGGCTCTCTCAGCTTGTAGGTCCTAATGCTCATTTCTCCTGCTCGTTTACTTGGTTTCTTGCGTGATGTTGGACAGTTCCTAGGCTGAGCAACTCTTTCAGTTGTTCTTTTGATTGTTAGCAGGTAGTGATCACTTCCAATCTCTGGCCCCCTCCAGACTCTAGCATCTCGGACATATTTGAATGAGCTTCTCCGAACAATGGCATAGTCGATCACTGACTTCTCATTCTTTGTTGGTTCACATCTAGTGTATGCATGTATGCGCTTATGGGGGAACTTTGTGTTTGTAATGATCAGATTCTGCTCACTGCAGAATCTAAGGAGTCGCTTTCCATTGTCATTGAGAGTATCTTCTCCATATCTTCCGATAACTCCACCCCATCTAGCATGGTCATTTCCAACTCTGGCATTAAAATCTCCGAGCATGATAACTTCATCTAGGCAGTCATCCACTGTCCTTTGAAGCAGCTCGAAGAATTCCTCCTTGACCTCTGCTCTCTCATCCTCATTTGGCCCATACACTATGACCAGGTTGACTATGGTTTCTCCTTCTTTTAGTTTAACAACCATAATGCGCTCCGAGACAAAGTTCCATCCCTTGATACTATCTTTTTGATTTTGGGCCACAATGCAACCCACGCCCCCTTTAGCTCTTTCAGACATGGGTACACCACTGTAGAGCAGCGTGTTGCCATCGAGATCCATGACTCCTTGTCCTTTTTTCTTTGTTTCCGTTATAGCCAGGATTTCTAGTTTTACTTTCCTCATCTCTTCCACCAGCTCCTCTTCCTTCCCATTTATACTTCTTGTGTTCCAAGTTCCATAAGTCGTAGTCCGTAGTCCGTTCCAGTTCGTCGCCTTTAGAATCAGTCCAGTTTTCTCTCTTGTGTTGCTAGTAATCGTGATTTAAAGCAAACAGATGATTGGCCTGTTGTGCCTTTGCATGGTGGAGGGGCTGCCTCCTTACGGCCTCCATGCAGGCCGCCTGTAAAAAAGTGGAAAGGACTGTAAAATGTCACTGCTGTGTTAATTGATACCAGGCATGCTCCAGTCTACCCAGCGGTACTGTAAATGGGTAACTCACTCTAGTCCTGAGTTAGGGAAGGCAAAGGCAGCTGTAAGAAGTAGCTTCCCTCTGAGGCTCCAGGAGGAGCAGGCCCTTAACTTGGTCAATTCAACCGACGCAGGATGGTGTAAATATGGAGTGAGAGTGTAGAGTGTTATAAACGCGAATGATGGACTGTTCGTATCTTGACCAATCTAAAGCACTCATTCACTCATGTCTATAAGGCACCAATGCAGACTGCTGGAATCTTTTCATACAGTTTATTCAGACGCACATACTGGGACAGAACGAATAGATCATAAGTACATGTTGACACATCAATCTTCAGGCATGAATAGTAGATCCCATGTCATGGAACATTCAAATATAATGGGTGGTACAAAACAGCATTCAATGTTGTTATACATTATGGCCGCATCCCCTATCTGACTGAACGCGTCAGTAAAGGCGGATCGGTAAACAACTGTAGAGTTCGATGGACGAACCTTCTTTCCCTTGCTAAGTTCTTAGGTTGCTTATGTTCAATGTTTATATCATACTGTGAAACCACGATAAGGGGTTTTCATATAAATGAGATCTCCATGCCACACTAGTAAGATACACGACCCGTTCTCTGGACAGTGATCTATAATGATGACAGGAATACAAAAAATGGCCTCCTTCCTGAGCTTTCGCTCCTCGCCCAGCAGAAGAATAATCATCAGCCAAAGTTGATTCTATAACTTTCCAGAGTTACCATACAGTCCCTTTGTCAGAAGGTTACTTCATGAAGACATAAGCGCTGATGGAACCTGTCATCTACCACAATGTCTAGTTAACCGACCAACGATGCACGAAAATACGTTGCTTCATCTAGGTCTAACCATAAGGAGATCGTCAAAAGGGAGTGGATTTACCTTGAGTCCGAATAGTACATAATACAGTACATGAGGAGAGTCTCTAACACTATAATCTTGTAGAAACACAATCTCCTACTGAAGAAATCACTTCATAAATCATTTTCCACTCTAGAAAGGACCAACCCTGGAAATGCGTGACCAGCCATTGTAGGCGGCAATATCGGAACTCATCACGACTCGCCAAGACAACCAATACCTCCGCTAGAGCGGCATAAAGAATATAGTCCTGCCTACCCATACAAAATATACAATATAGGACTGAATCTACTTGCACTAATAATATGTAATACATATGAATTCAGGCCATAAACATTCTAAGAACGATCAATCTATTTTCTGGCTATGACAAATGATGAATGCCAAAATATAAGTATTCTTACGCCCGATCAATATCAAGGGAGATTATCCATATAATCAAACGTATAAATCAAACATGGATTATCTGGCTTTACAAAAGAAAGCATTTTCGTACCCAATTAAATACAACAATATATTTTCCATATTAAATAGACATATCGTACATTTGTAATCTGTGCATTCAAAAATATGTATGCAACAGATTACCACACCCCCCGGGAAAAAAAAATGGTACATTTTTTTTTTTTTTTAAATACATCCAGGAGCAACATACAATAGGCTCACAACACACGAATAACAATGCGCAGATGATAAGCATTCCAAACAAATGTAACGCCTAATGTAAGGCAAAGTCGTCATATAGCACGACCAATGAGAATCTATCTCAGGATTCAGAGAAAATTTTTTTTCTCTGAGTATAAATATCTCCAGAGAGGTGTCACCAACGCATAACACAATACTGGCAATGCCACAATTTGTACAATAGTTCATCTTAGGTATCTTAACATTATGATCACCAAATAAGAAAAATATCAAAAACCTGCGGTGAATATACATCAATGCACCGCTAAGTATTGATACAGACAATGTATGATATATTACATATAAGTACATACTTTAACATAGGAAAAACTGTAGTAAAGTCAGACATGTTAGAAATCTCAAGATCTGACAGTTAAGTGGAATCATGTGGGCATCTCGATAAGATATCCGCCATCACATTTTCTGAACCACGGATAGCTCGCACCGAAAAATGAAAAGGCTGAAGAGCAATCGCGTATCGCGTTGATCTCGCGCTCTTCAGATTTTTAGTCTGAATAGCTGTAAGAGCTTTCTGGTCAGTCTCCACAATAAAATGCGCGCCAAGAAGAAATCTTTGAAGTTTAAGGATTGACCAAACCATAGCCAATAATTCACGGTCTAGGACCGAGTAATTTCTCTCTGCGGCATTAAGTTTTCGAGAAATATACATCACTGGATGCAGAGTTCCAGAGTACTCTTGCATTAGTGCCGCTCCAACCCCAGTGGATGAAGCGTCACTACGAAGAATAAATGTCTTATCTTTAGTAGGTAACACCAAGATAGGTGAAGTAGAAAACATCGTTTTAACCTTATCCAAAGAGGATTGACATTCTTGAGTCCAATGGACTATATTAGGAGACCCTTTCTTTAACAAAGAAGAAAGAGGTGACATAATTGAGGACAGATTCGGAATGAATCGTCCATAAAATTGTATGAGACCTAAGAGACTTCGCACTTGCTTTTTAGTCTTAGGCATAGAAATGTTAAGTATCTTACTTGTATTATGGTCTTCCGTTTTTAGAAACCCATGACCAACACGGTGACCTAAGAAAGATATTTCGCTAAAACCAATACACGCTTTCGATGGTTTCGCTGTCAGGTTATGCTCGCGTAAGATAGACAATAGTTCATTTATCCCATTATAGTGATCGTTCCAAGTATCACTGAAAAGACAGATGTCATCAAGATATGCAATGACATCTGAGCGATGAGATAGGATTCGACGCATCATGCGTACGAATGTCGCTGGGGCATTCATAAGGCCGAAAGGCATGAAATTCCATTGGAATAGACCCCTTGGCGTCGAAAAAAGCAGTAAACGGTTTGGCGTGTTCGGATAGTGGGACTTGCCAATATCCCTTAGACAAATCGAGTTTAGTAAAGAAATGAGAATTCGATAGTCTAGTAAGTAGCTCTTCAAGTAAAGGCATAGGTTCAGCATCAAATTTCGTCACTTGGTTCAATTTGCGATAATCAACGCAAAGACGTATGTTGTTGTCTTTTTTTCGCACGATAACCATCGGTGAAGAATATGCTGATGTGGATGGTTCAATTATTTCCAACTCTATCATTTCATCCAACTCTTTTTCTACCTGTGCTTGAAAATGTATCGGGATAGGATACGGTCTGACTCTTATAGGATTATGGTCAGTAAGAATAATGTCGTGTTCAATGACATTAGTTCGACCAGGAATGTCAGTAAGGACATCCTGAAATTGTTGTAACATAGCAGAAACTTGTTTCTGTTCTCCTGGAGATAATTCGGGAGAAATCGCAACATCTTTCCATGACTCATTAGAATGAAGCGGAATCATTGGAAAAGGGAGATTCACATCTGAGAAACTCGTTTTCCTCATCCTGTATTACTGACAGTGATGAGTAATGTCCATGTGGGACTGGTGAATCGTCCGTTGCCTGGAAAACAGGTTGTAAATAATCCGGACGTTCGTGGAATTCCGTGAGCATGTTGATGTGGAAGGTTTTATGCTTCCCATCAATATCGACAATATAGTCGACATCGGAAACTTTTGATATTACATCGTACGGACCTTTCCAAGAAATAAGGAGTCTGTTTTCTCTACAAGGTAGCAGGACCAATACTTTGTCACCTGGACATAGTTGTGTCGCAAGCGTCTGGTCTTATTGGCAAATTGCCTTGCCTTCTGTTTCGCAAATTCAGAAGAAGCAGTTGCCAATTTGCATGCTTCAATAATCTTGTGTCTAAGTGCAATGACATATTCATAAGAGGATTTTGTGTCATCGACAATATTATCAGCAGTTATGAGATCATGAAGTAGAGACATAGGACCTCGCGGTTTCGCGCCAAAGACAAGTTCAAAGGGAGAAAATCCTGTATGTTCATTGGCGACCTCTCTGTATGCAAAGAGAGCCGCGGGTAAAACCCTGTCCCAATCCTGAGGATGATCCTCAGTTATCTTACCTAATAAGTTTTTTCAGAGTTCTATTAAGACGCTCTACCATGCCATTGGACATAGGATGATAAATACTACTCAGAGATCTTTCTATCTTAAGAGTTGACATCACTTGAGACATGGTATCCGATACGAGTTGGGTACCATGGTCTGACAATATTTCTCCTGGAAATCCCAGACGAGAGAATATAAGCCAAAGAGCATCTGCAATATCAGCAGTAGTTATGCTCTTCAGAGGGATAGCCTCTGGCCAACGTGTGCACATATCAACACACGTCAAGATATATTGGTGTCCTCTAGCAGACTTTGTCTTAAATGGACCAATGATGTCTATCGCCATTTTTTGAAATGGTCGAATTGGAATATCTGCAGCCTGAATAGGTGCAGCATGGCGTGGACCTTTGGATTTAACTTCCTGACATACCCTACAGGATCGACAATAGATCTGTATGTCCTTGTTCACAAACGGCCAAAAGAAAGACGCAAGAACTCTAGATTTAGTACGGGAAAAACCCATATGCCCAGCACACTGAGAATCATGAGCGTGCTGTAAGATTTTAACTCTCATATTTTTTGGGCACAAGAATTTGAGAATGAATGGACTTAGCGGAGTCTTGTACCATACGTACAAGTACCCCATTCTTCATCGTAATCCAAGATTTACGATTCGTGTCCTTATTCGGATCACCTTCTTTTGCTAGAGTAAAGAATTTCTTTAGAGTAGGATCATCTTCCTGCTGTTTTATAAAGGAATCATGCGAAATCTCCAAGAGATCACCTTGGTTCTGGTCATCATTATCTCCAGAAGGCGAAGATTGCGGCATGTTTAGAGCTTGAGCTCTAGTGACTACAGCATTTGCAGTATGCATATTATCACTTTCCCACTCGGCAATTTGTTGCGGAGTGCATTCTTTCGCACCATGAATGCGACCGACGATAAGATCAGCGATCGGATTCGGCAGAAGACATGCGTGCACATCTCCTGTAAAGAAGGGAGTAGAAATGTTGATAATGGCAGTGGAGTACTTCTCCAATGTGCCACCAAATGTTATGCATTTGATTATTTTGCCAGTGGCTCGAGAAGGATCTATGAGTGACTGCCTCACCCCAATGGTGGTGCACCCGGAATCAAAGAGAATTGAGACCGGAGTACCATCTACTAAACCATTATTTAATTTAAGAGCCCCTCTTCCATCATGCGCGACTGATGCAGGGAGAGCGGGAAGAGGATGACCACAGCTTAAAGTCGAAACTGTGGTTGGCTCAAATAATGTTTTGCATTGGGAACACTGAAATGCTCTGTCAAAATCGAAAGCAGAACATCCCACATTATTAGAGTCTTTCTTATCATTGGTTTGCTTACCGGCTTCATGAAACTCTTGTTGTGCAGAATTAGCCTGGTAATGAGATTTACCATGTCTTTTGTGTTGTGATCTACCTCGATTATTGTTGCCTCTGTAATTATTATTCCATCTGTTATAACCCCTGTTTGGCTTTGAGTCATAATGTTCATCATTATAATCATCATGCTCATTATAGTGAGAATCCCTGTAGGATTGATCCCGTTGTGTCCAAGAAGGAACACCCTGGTAATTTCTATTATTACTTCCTCTACGGAAATTTCTATAGTTATGGCCACCCCTGTATCGAGGACTGTCAACCCGTTTCCAGAATTTAGAAGAAGAACCCTGATTTGGTTGGTTACCTTGGTTTTGATGATTACGCCAATTAACCCTTTTGTCAAATTTATTTTGAGCTCCCTGAAAGTTGTGTGGGTACTTGGGATTGTATTGTGTTGCTGAAGCAACCGGCATACCCTCTTTAATCTTAGTGTTGCTAAGAGTTACGTCCGGGTGTGCCGTAACGTATTGGTCACAATATTCTTGCATTTGTTTTAGTGTTTGTGGCTTACGCTCGTGTAGAAATTCAAGGAAATGTTTATTGATAGAAGACATGACCTTGTCTCTGAGCAACAAATCCATAAGAGCATCATATGTTTTCTCTATTTTGGATAATTCAATCCATCGTTGAAATGTAAGACGTATTTTCCCAATGAATTCTGAGAATTCAACCCCCGTCTCAGGTACCATTCTTTTAAACAACATGCGATAACCTTCCTCTGGTAACTGAAACTTCTTAATCAAGGCTGCCCTAATAACATCATAATTATCCTTGTCATCCTCTTCAACCAAACATAGACTAGTGAGAGAATCGCCTGTTAGATTCTCAGATAATTGGTTAACATATTGCGATTTATCAACATTATGAGCCCGACAAGCACGTTCAAACCTCTGAAGCCAGAATGTTATATCATCATTGGCAGAATTGAATGTTGGTACCTTAACTTTGTAAGTAAAGGGTTTACTATTACCACTAGATGCCTGATTAACATTACTCATACTTGTCAATTTCAATTTCTCTAATTCAAACTCATGTTCTCTTATTGCTTTTCTCTCTTCAGCTTCTCTGTCTAATCTTTTCTGTTCAGTTTCTCTGTCTAATCTGTCTATTCTTTTTTGTTCAATAGCAGCAGCAGCTTCTCTGTCTAGTCTTTTTTGCTCTGCCTCAAATCTCCTTTCTTCCACCTGCATCTGCAATTTCTTTTGTTCAGCAGCAGCATCAGCAGCAGCTTCTAATCTTTTTTGTTCAGCAGCAGCAGCAGCTTCTAATCTTTTTTGTTCAGCAGCAGCAGCAGCTTCTAATCTTTTTTTTTCAGCAGCAGCAGCAGCTTCTAATCTTTTTTCTTCTTTTTGAAGCTTTCTCTCCTCTGCAGCAGCTTTTCTTTCCTCAGCAGCAGCTTCTAATCTTTTTTCTTCTATTTGAAGTTTTCTCTCTTCTGCCTTCAATACCATAGAGAATTGAGCAGTTGCCCATTCTTCTAATTCTTTGCCAGTCTTATCAAGGGATTTCCCTTGTGTAATAAAGTAATCTAATGTAGACATCCTGTCTTATTAAATCAGAAACCTGAAAAAGTAAATAAATTACCTTATTTCACTTTCATGGGAGACAAGTCTATACTATAGACTTAGTCTTAGTGAAAACCTTGTATGGTTATTTTGTTTATAATATAACCAATGATAACTTGAGTACCTGTGGAAAACAATATCTGTATATCCCAAACACTGTGGGAGACAAGCCTTACAAAGGTCTTGTATACTTCCTTAATGTAATCAATGATCACTTGAGTACCTGTGGAAAATAATATTTTCTATCCCAATCACTGTGGGAGACAAACCTTACAAAGGTCTTGTACACTTTCTTAGTGTAATCAATGATCATAAGTACTGGTCTGTACTATAATATAAGTGTATTCAACTATACCTCATATATCATATGTCAACTCAAGACATTACAAAGGACAAACAAGAAAAGACAATATGAAAACATTTGCAGAAATCAAATTAAATTAAATAGGAAAAATCAAAGAAAATGATCACAGAATCTGTGATGATAACTGCAATAAGATAACAAGACAAATAACGCCACAGTGTATAAATATAAATTGTGTATAGAAATCAAAAATAGAAAAGGGTAGACCAACAAATTACAAACAAATCAAAACAAACTAAAGAACAGAGGAATATTACAAAAACAACAATGAGTACAGTCTTCACAGCTAACACTAATAGCAACAGCTGTCGCAGCAAATTTTCAATCAAGAAAATTGCACCTATAGAAACGCACACATCAGACCCTCTATTACGTGGGATACTCTGTTGTGTGACACCGCCCAACCAAAACAACAACCCGCAGAGTACAAACAAATATCACATATAAACATGTAAACATAAATAGCATAAATGCATATAATATTATCAAATAGTATGGCAATGTGATGTGTTGCAGACAGAATGTGTTGCAGAGAAGGCTCAGTTGTACTGAATAATGGTACAGTAGTATGGTACTTTATTAAATAATTAATTCTGGCCTAAATCATTAAAGTTCAACACAAACTATGGCAGTGCAGGAGAATCCACTGTTTACTGTTCCTAAGAATCACAAGTAAGACTTCTCGCTTCAGTTGCACTGTACATTTCGCAAACACTGTCAAATATATGCTCCAACACTGATGTGTAATGCTGTCTTTTCCAAACAAACTTGCTGTGTAACGCTGTATGTTCTATGGCAAATGTCCAACTAAAAAAAAATGTCAACAAACGCTGACCTAGTTACTGTATACGCTGGAACAGAACAGGTCAAGCTGACATCGACTGTATAGCTGTCCTACTGGTGTTGATGTGGTCAAACAAACATTCTTGTAACTGTAAATGACTCTCAATAGCAAGACTGCGAAGGCTGGACCCAGGAATCTGGCTCACCACTGTAAAAAAGTGGAAAGGACTGTAAAATGTCACTGCTGTGTTAATTGATACCAGGCATGCTCCAGTCTACCCAGTGGTACTGTAAATGGGTAACTCACTCTAGTCCTGAGTTAGGGAAGGCAAAGGCAGCTGTAAGAAGTAGCTTCCCTCTGAGGCTCCAGGAGGAGCAGGCCCTTAACTTGGTCAATTCAACCGACGCAGGATGGTGTAAATATGGAGTGAGAGTGTAGAGTGTTATAAACGCGAATGATGGACTGTTCGTATAAGGCACCAATGCAGACTGCTGGAATCTTTTCATACAGTTTATTCAGACGCACATACTGGGACAGAACGAATAGATCATAAGTACATGTTGACACATCAATCTTCAGGCATGAATAGTAGATCCCATGTCATGGAACATTCAAATATAATGGGTGGTACAAAACAGCATTCAATGTTGTTATACATTATGGCCGCATCCCCTATCTGACTGAACGCGTCAGTAAAGGCGGATCGGTAAACAACTGAAGAGTTCGATGGACGAACCTTCTTTCCCTTGCTAAGTTCTTAGGTTGCTTATGTTCAATGTTTATATCATACTGTGAAACCACGATAAGGGGTTTTCATATAAATGAGATCTCCATGCCACTGTCCGAATAGTAAGATACACGACCCGTTCTCTGGACAGTGATCTATAATGATGACAGGAATACAAAAAAATGGCCTCCTTCCCTGAGCTTTCGCTCACTCGCCCAGCAGAAGAATAATCATCAGCCAAAGTTGATTCAAAACTTGAATGAGTATAACTTTCCAGAGTTACCATACAGTCCCTTTGTCAGAAGGTTACTTCATGAAGACATAAGCGCTGATGGAACCTGTCATCTACAACAATATCTAGTTAAACGACCAACGATGCACGAAAATACGTTGCTTCATCTAGGTCTAACCATAAGGAGATCGTCAAAAGGGAGTGGATTTACCTTGAGTCCGAATAGTACATAATACAGTACATGAGGAGAGTCTCTAACACTATAATCTTGTAGAAACACAATCTCCTACTGAAGAAATCACTTCATAAATTATTTTCCACTCTAGAAAGGACCAACCCTGGAAATGCGTGACCAGCCATTGTAGGCGGCAATATCGGAACTCATCACGACTCGCCAAGACAACCAATACCTCCGCTAGAGCGGCATAAAGAATATAGTCCTGCCTACCCATACAAAATATACAATATAGGACTGAATCTACTTGCACTAATAATATGTAATACATATGAATTCAGGCCATAAACATTCTAAGAACGATCAATCTATTTTCTGGCTATGACAAATGATGAATGCCAAAATATAAGTATTCTTACGCCCGATCAATATCAAGGGAGATTATCCATATAATCAAACGTATAAATCAAACATGGATTATCTGGCTTTACAAAAGAAAGCATTTTCGTACCCAATTAAATACAACAATATATTTTCCATATTAAATAGACATATCGTACATTTGTAATCTGTGCATTCAAAAATATGTATGCAACACCGCCCTCCTCCTTTTTCATCCGGGCTTGGGACCGGCATTGGCGGAGTTGGTTGTATACACGATCCTCTTAAATGTCCATCCCTGCTATTCTTACATTTGATGCCAAATTCCAGCAATCTTAGCCTTGTTGATTCATCTGTTGCAGTATCATTCTCTAACAGGTGATCATTAGTTGTCCTTAGTATCTCTCCATTATCCATATCCAATATCCTCACTATGGGTGCTCTCAAAGCTAGTCTCTCAGCTCTACCTTACTTTATAAATGTTATAAGTATTGCACGCAACTTAACAAATAAATATCGTGCCTTACAAGCATAATACTGTAAATATCACACCTTATATAACAAACATAATAACTATTGTGTCTTACTTTAAAAAAATGTAGAAGGTATTACACTTTATGTTAACAAATATCATGCCTTACTTTAGTTGTAAGGGGATCATGTTTACTCATTTCATTTGCTAAATTTATTGACGACAAAGCATTATCTTCTTAGCTTATGCGATGATTCTAGTTTGATAAATTATGGAAATAACAAAAGAGAGATGCTAAAGATAACCAATGATCACCTGTTAGAGAACAAAACTGCAATAGATGGAATCAACACGGCTAAGATTGGTGGAATTTGGCCTCAAATATAAAACTAGCGGGGAAAAGAGGATGGGTCAGATATGTGAATACAACCAGCGCCACAGGAATAATCAGCACTCAATTGTTGAAGGAGACTGAGCACCTATGGGTTTGCCGATCATAATAAAAGGGATCATACCTTATGTAATGTATGTGTGTAATAGATATCATGTTTTACATTATAAATGTAATAGGTATCACAGTATCATACCTTATATAACTAATGTAATAGGTATCATGCTTACATTATAAGTGCAACTGGTTTCACACCTTACATAACAAATGTAACACATCAGACCTTACTCTACAAATGTAATAATTATATAGGGTTGTATCACAAATTTAACATATCTCGTGCCTTGCTTTACAAATTAGTCATAATAAGTAACATAGCTTACTTCACAAATGTCATAGGTATCACACCTTACATCACAAATGAAGTGGGCTTGTATGTGGAAACAACATTTAAGGACCTTAAAAAACACCTGCTGAGAAATGCAGTAGCAGGGTCTACCAAAACAACGCTGCACCAGCTGAAGAGCCTCAGAAGGTCTACACACTTTGAGAGAGGAGGCTCAGCCAAAGTGGCATTCCCTAATGATCGAGCTTGTAGCATTCGTTCCGTCAATCCTAAGGAGAGATATAAGTATGTAAAAACGTTACTGTATTGCCAGTTTTATTTCAAGTGTTACCCAGAATTCAAGTAGTTATTTAACTCTTTCTACCTCAAACAGTTTATAGGCTTTACACAGGCATGTAAATCCAACGGGCTGATCACCCGTTTGCCAGTCACTTTGATTACGGAAACAACAGCAAACGGATTGATTTGTCGTTGCCCTAAAGACGCCATTAGGCGTGATGGGAACAACGGCAAAGAAAATCTATTCGCTGTTGCCCTTAAGACGCCACTAGGCGTAATGGCCACTGACTGCTTTGCCGGTCGTTGGCTAAGGACGGAAGAAGAAGAAGAAGACAGGCATGTAAATAGGTGCCAATTTTTTTTCTCAAGTGATGATTTAAAACAACCAGTAAACATAAATACATGCATCATCAGCATCATCATCAGTATCATCATCAGCATGAACAGCAGCATCATCAGCATCATGATCATCAGCAGCAGCAGCATCATTGGCATCAGCATTAGCATCATCATCAGTATCATCACCATCAGCATCATCATCATGAGCATCATCGCCATCATCATCAGCATCATCACGAGCATCATCACCAGCATCATCATCAGCAGCATCATCAGAATCATCATCAGCACCATCATCATCAGCACCATCATCATCATCAGCACCATCAGCATCATCATCAGCACCATCATCATCAGCATCATCATCAGCATCATCACCAGCATCATCACCAGCATCATCATCAGCAGCATCATCATCATCAGCATCATCACGAGCATCAGCATCATCATCAGTACTATCATCATCATAAACCTTCAGCTTCCCAAGGAGCATAAGGCTTTAACAAACTTATGGCAAGTTTTCCTGTCTCGTGCCGTCTGTTCAAGGTCTGTCCATGCCTCCTTCATTCCTTTCATGTCTGTCTCCAGTTCTCTTCTCCACGTGTTCTTTGGTCTTCCTTTGCCTCTCTTACCCTGTGGATTCCATGACAAGAACTGCCTTGTAATGCTATCAGCAGATTTCCTCAATGTGTGTCCTATCCTTCACCATCTTTTTCTCAACTCTTGTTCCACTGGCACTTGTCGTCTGGTTCTTGTCTTCAGTTCCACATTATTGATCTTGTCACACCACTTCCATCCTTCTATACTACACAAGCACCCATTTATGAAAGTGGTAAAGATATATATTTATGAGAAAACGTAATAACAATATTTTATTGTACTTTCATTGAAGATTATTTTAAAGTGTTGTAAACCTTCTATGCAACAAATTAGTTTGTTTTATGAGGTGTAAAAATGCAAACATGTGGAAATCTGAATACAGGTCTATATATTTTTTATCCAAACACCTGAAAACTGAAATATTCTGAAAATCAAAATTTTCTTTGGGTTACTTTTTAATCACAATTTGAGTGATTTCTGACTATTTTTGGGTGACTTTGGGTTATTTTTTAACACATTTTGGCCTACTTTGTGCTATTTCTGGGGCAAATTTGGGCTTCTATTCGAACAGGAATTTGGGCAACATCTGAACACCAAAAAAAAAAATCCAGTTTCTGAAACTAAGCTGTTCCTGAGGATTTCAGATAAAAGAATACAGACCTGTAGTTACAATACAGACCTGTAGTTACAATACAGACCTGTAGTTACAATACAGACCTGTAGTTACAATACAGACCTGTAGTTACAATACAGACCTGTAGTTACAATACAGACCTGTAGTTACAATACAGGGCACACAAAGCAGCTATTTGGAGAATAATGTTTCACATCGTTATATGTCAAAGGTGACTCCATGCTCCGTAAGGAGGGCAAAGGAAAATTATGTTGGTAATATCGGAATGAAGGTCGCCGAATGCTCAGCACAGAATATGGGTATTTTAGAGTTATCTCCCTTTACAATTTCCTGTACCGGTCATTTACAACTATACTGTAACCCTCGGCTCGGAGTCATCACATCAACCGGAGGATTCAATAAAGTTAAAACGCTTCGGCTCAGCATATTGACCTCTGGGGCAGAAACATTTCATATACGCCATCAGCATCAATCTGTAAAACAAAAAATTTATTTTCCAGATTTTGCTTTTTGCACCCCAAATAGTATGACACTTCCTAATTATAATTGATACTTGTACACTACGATACATGTGCAGGAAACTCTTCTAAAGGCAGGAAGGGAAATAACTGCAAGTGAATATTCTGTGCTGATATTACCTTATCTTGATTATGAAATAATAATCCTGCAGTGCCATGTTTCTTGGGTGGGGGGAGAATAGGACTACTGCTCTGCCAGGCCTGTCAACAGAGGCATCTAATATAAGGTTGTGCATGGGGTTTGCAACCTCATCATGTAAGACAAACTGCTGCAGAAACCATAGCTGCAAGAGCACATGACACAGCTGCAAGAGCACATGACACAGCTGCAAGAGCACATGACACAGCTGCAAGAGCACATGACACAGCTGCAAGAGCACGTGACACAGCTGCAAGAGCACATGACACAGCTGCAAGAGCACATGACACAGCTGCAAGAGCACATGACACAGCTGCAAGAGCACATGAAAACGTTGGTGTAGGTTCCTGCAAGGGGAGCAACTGCAATGGTAGCTTCATACTTCATCATCATCATCAGGTGCCATTTTTACATCCAAGGTCAGCTGCAGTGGATCTCCAACGTCTTCTGTCTCTTGTCTTGATGGTGCACACTGATAGACTCTTTTCTGTCTCTTGTCTTGATGGTGCACTCTGATAGACTCTTTCCTGTCTCTTGTCTTGATGGTGCACACTGATAGACTCTTTCCTGTCTCTTGTCCTGATGGTGCACACTGACAGACTCTTTCCTGTCTCTTGTCTTGATGGTGCACACTGACAGACTCTTTTCTGTCTCTTGTCTTGATGGTGCACTCTGATAGACTCTTTCCTGTCTCTTGTCTTGATGGTGCACACTGATAGACTCTTTCCTGTCTCTTGTCCTGATGGTGCACACTGACAGACTCTTTCCTGTCTCTTGTCTTGATGGTGCACACTGACAGACTCTTTCCTGTCCATCTTTTTATGTTATCTTCTCATTTATAGGGCTGTCTTCCTCTTGCACGTTTGCCTTCAACCCTTCCTTCTATACTACTCGTCAAAAGTCAAGGGCCACCCTATTATTTTCAATATACTTTTATATAAGCACATAGAATGATTAAATGAAGGAAGTTCTTAGTAAAAATGGGTGCAATTTCTTCCTCTGACAGTCTTCTATGCACGTTAAGCATAAAAACAACCATACGACAACCATGGTGATCACGTGCAATTTGGTTTGCTGACCATAAATTCACATTTTTAATCTGTTTTTTCAAACTTCCGTACAACCAAACAGGCGAAGTAATCATGCTGATTGACATTCCACGTGCAATTGTGACTTTTCGTGAACAGAGTTCACTCTTAATTTGTTTTACAATCAGTAGACTTAGGGTAGTTTCATCACTTGCAAAAACCATACAACCGAGAAGATGTCTTGACACCTTACAAAGAATGAGGGCTATAGCGTGGGTTGAAAGTGGTTTATCTGTCCGTGAGGTTGCTAGACGGCTTGCAGTGTCACACTCTACTATCCAAAGAATTTTGGAGAGCCAGGTCGCCCTAGATGCACCAATAGACATGGTGACTGGTACCTCTTGTTGTCAGCCCTGCGCCATCGAACAGTGACTTGTTCCACTCTAAGATGTCAGCTGAGACAAACTGTAAACGTTAATGTCAGTCAAAGCACCATTTGCAGACGTTTACATGAATTTGGACTGGCTGCTCGACGTCCTGCAGTCAGAATCCCTCTTACTCCTGCTCATCGCAGAGCCTGTGTTGCTTGGTGTCGCGAGCACATCCGATGGACAAGGCAACAATGGAGTCAAGTTCTCTTCACTGATGAATCTCGCTTCACTGTGTCATTCAATGATGGCAGGATTCGAGTTTGGAGATGACCAGGAGAGCGATTTACTGATGACACAATTCGAGAGGTGGATCGTTATGGTAGGGGTTCTGTCATGGGCTGGGGAGGCTTCTACAGACACGGCAGGACCCCACTCTACATCATCCAAGGCAACTTGACCGGCCCAAGATACCGGAACGAAATCTTGAGACCAATTGTTCAGCCTGTTCTGGAGGCCATAGGTGGTAATGCCATCCTCCAAGATGATAACGCTCGACCCCATCGAGCTCGTGTGGTGAATGAGTTTATTCAGCAACATGGGATCATCAGGATGGCGTGGCCAGCTCATTCACCTGACCTTTCTCTGATTGAGCACCTCTGGGATGTCCTTGGTCGAAGATTGTCAACAAATCACCCCCTGCCAATGGATGTTGCACAGCTGACTGCATTTCTGCTTCAGGAATGGCAAGCTGTTCCTCAGGATACTCTTCGGACCCTTGTGGACTCAATGCGTCTACGCTGTCTTGAATGCCTTGCTGCAAACGGTGGTCATACCCGATTTTGAAATGTCTATTTGTCCAATATCTATTGTGTGACTTTTGAAAAGGTGGGTGACACACTTCACAGCTTCATTGCGTTTGAATGTGTGTTTCCATTTCTTTACGTGACATGTCAATTTCTTCTTCTTCTTCTTCCGTCCTTAGCCACCGACCGTCAAAGCAGTCAGTGGCCATTACGCCTAGTGGCGTCTTAGGGCAACAGCAGATAGGTTTTCTTTGCCATTGTTCCCATCACGCCTATTGGCGTCTTTAGGGCAACGGCAAATCAATCCATTTGCTGTTGTTTCCGTAATCGAAGTGACTGGCAAACGGGTGATCAGCCCGTTGGTACATGTCAATTTGGTATTCAATAAATGCCGTTTTGACTGATACCAATTACGTTTATATCAGATTTGTTTTATGGTTTCAACCAAGGTTTTTCTAAGTGGCCCTTGACTTTTTACGAGTAGTATATTATGGTCTTCTGCAAGGTGTTATGTCTTTTTTTTACATGGCCAAAATATTTTAGCTGTCTAATTTTGATCTTCTTCATTAATTCTCTTTTCATTCCTAGATTTTTTTGTACCTCTTTATTTGTTTTCTTCTCTTTCCATGAGATGTGCCCCATTCTTTTATATATCCACATATCAGGGGCCTCAATTCTTTCTTCTAATTGCTTGTTGTCCATGTTTCTATACCATACAGTAATGAAGAATATATATAGCATCTGGTGATTCTAAGTTTGAATTTGTGAGTTAGTTGTTTAGATGTTTTGTGAGTTAGTTGTTTAGATGTTTTGTGAGTTAGTTGTTTAGATGTTTTGTGAGTTAGTTGTTTAGATGTTTTGTGAGTTAGTTGTTTAGATGTTTTGTGAGTTAGTTGTCTAGATGTTTTGTGAGTTAGTTGTTTAGATATTAGTATCTGTCTCATCCCATGCATCATAAGAAGCAAAAATGAAAATAAATGAATGAAATAACAGGTCACTGTGTCATGCTTTGTTGCAGGTCGCTGTTCACCCGTAGTGAGCGTTACCATTACACTGACCCAGATTATGCCTACGATGACATTGAGATTGAGAAGAGGTTGAAACATCGATTAGGATATTTGCAACAAATTCATGAGCGCAGGGAAAAACGGCTGGCCAGAAAGGAAGCCAAGTATGATTATTTTGTAAATGTTTCCTTTTTACAATTATTCTGTTTATGAAGTAAAAGGTGTCACCTTGAATTAGTGGAATTGGCTGTCTTCAGGGCTTTTGCTATTTTTCACCAATTTATTTATTTTTTTAAATTTATTGTTGCCTGAAGAATATTGGTTGCTTTCTGAGTACTGATAATCTGCTTATCTTAGCAAATTGTTTTTAATATTTTTTTTTACTTACACCCGCTATTACTCGAGGCGAGAAACTCCGGTTAGTATATTTAACCTGATACTGATTTTTACGTGAATATCCCTTGTTTACCTGTACAATAACAGGTGTCCACACGCCATTCAGGCAGATACTCACTGTCTTCGGAGGGTACTCATTAGAGCTGGGTCGGCTCAGGAGCCGTTCAGGTTATTCCAGTCCCTGGTCGACGACACTCTTCCAAATGTCTTCGCCAGGGCTTGAATTAATCCAGACCAAGTCCCAGTCGACGACACTTTTTCAAATGTCCCACCCCGGCTTGAACCTGGATCACCCGATCGCCAGCACAGTGTGGTAACCATTAAACCAGCGCGGCTCCCTAGCGAATGTTTGATTCTATGTGTTTAAATCTATATATATCCAAGAGATAAACAAATATAAACAAATATAAATGAAAACATCAAAATATACAAATAAGCACAAGATATAAACAGCCCCATGTAGTTCTGGGGGGGGGGGGGGGCCACGGGGGCTCTTAAGAGAAAAAGAAAGAATAGGACTACTTCACTCTCAGACATGTCATCATCATCACCATCATCATCATCATCTCAACCCGTAACCCGTCATGGGTCGTAGGGGTGCCATGGTGGAAGCATCAGCAGACAGGGTCCTCCACTGCTCTCTATCCTCAGCAGTGCGTACAAGTGTGGAAAAACTGTGCCCTGTCCATTCTTTGATGTTATCAGCCCAGGATTTTCTTTGCCTTCCTCTTCTCCATTTGCCTTCAACTGTTCCCTGGAGGATCGTTTTCAAAAGGGAGTCATGACGAGTTACATGCCCAAACCAGGCAAGCTTTCGTCGTTTCACTATTGACAAAAGTGGTTCTTGGTGGCCTGCATACATGTTTATTTTCTCTCTAACATAGATATTTGTTTTGTGCTCTTTATAGCAAATGCGCAAAATTCTTCTATAACATTTATACTCGAAAGCCTGAATCCTTCGCTCCGTATCTGCAGTGGGTATCCAGCCCTCACACCCATACAAGAGAATAGATAATACAAGTGATTTGTTTAATTTGATCTTCACAGGAAAACTGATGTTACTTTTCCAGATCACGTTCAGCCTTGTCATGGCAGCTGAGGCCATCTCAAGTCTTGACTTCAGACATGTCATACAAGTCGACTAATGTGAGGTTTTGCATGTAACTGGCAGTCTCATTCTGTAAAACAAATTGCCATAGAAACCACCACAGTAAGAGCATGTAACTGCTTTTGCAGGTTTCCTGTGGGACAAGCTGCAGTTATGACTCCATGCTTCATAAGGAACACAGCCAAAAATGATGATGATAATGACATATAAACTAGGAGTTAAATGTAGGGACAACCTGATAAATAAAATACATGAAGACATGATATGACAGATATAAACTAGGAGTTAAATGTAGGAACAACCTGATAAATAAAATACATGAAGACATGAAATGACAGATATAAACTAGGAGTTAAATGTAGGAACAACCTGATAAATAAAATACATGAAGACATAAAATGACAGATATAAACTATAAAATAAATGTAGGGACAATCTGATAAATAAAATACATGAAGACATGAAATGACATATAAACTAGGAGTTAAATGTGGGGACAACCTGATAAATAAAATACATGAAGACATGAAATGACAGATATAAACTAGGAGTTAAATGTGGGGACAACCTGATAAATAAAATACATGAAGACATGAAATGACAGATATAAACTAGGAGTTAAATGTGGGGACAACCTGATAAATAAAATACATGAAAACATGAAATGACAAATATAAACTAGGAAATAAATGTAGGGACAACCTGATAAATAAAATACACGAAGACATGAAATGACAGATATAAACTAGGAGTTAAATGTAGGGACAACCTGATAAATAAAATACATGAAGACATGAAATGACAGATATAAACTAGGAGTTAAGTGTAGGGACAACCTGATAAATAAAATACATGAAGACACGATATGACAAATATAAACTAGGTGTTAAATGTAGGGACAACCTGATAAATAAAATACATGAAGACATGAAATGACAGATATAAACTAGGAGTTAAATGTAGAGACAACCTGATAAATAAAATACATGAAGACATAAAATGACAGATATAAACTATAAAATAAATGTAGGGACAACCTGATAAATAAAATACATGAAGACATGAAATGACAGATATAAACTAGGAGTTAAATGTAGGGACAACCTGATAAATAAAATACATGAAGACATAAAATGACAGATATAAACTATAAGTGTTAAATGTAGGGACAACCTGATAAATAAAATACATGAAGACATGAAATGACAGATATAAACTAGGAGTTAAATGTGGGGACAACCTGATAAATAAAATACATGAAGACATGAAATGACAGATATAAACTAGGAGTTAAATGTGGGGACAACCTGATAAATAAAATACATGAAGACATGAAATGACAGATATAAACTAGGAGTTAAATGTGGGGACAACCTGATAAATAAAATACATGAAAACATGAAATGACAAATATAAACTAGGAAATAAATGTAGGGACAACCTGATAAATAAAATACACGAAGACATGAAATGACAGATATAAACTAGGAGTTAAATGTAGGGACAACCTGATAAATAAAATAAATGAAGACATGAAATACAAAATTATATATTAAGAACAATTTATAGAACCCTTTGAAATGAGGACTGATAAGTATCAGGAATACCAATTGATATAATGTCTCTGCCCACTAGCTATGGATTGGATTATGAAAATGGATATCAACTAATAGAAATGGATTTTGTGGATTCTGACAAAACAGCTCAATGATCTAGATCAGCATGGTCCAACTGCAGTGTTAGTTGTTTTGTAGCCCACGCTCATACCAAAAATATTTCTTTAATTATATGGTATAATTATTACTTTTGAGATTAGATTGAAAATATCCGATGGAAAACAATGTTTTACTGCCTGCAGTCAGCATCCAAAACCATTCAATTGACATTGATATCGAGCCTCTGGTTAAAGAAAATTCACACCCTCAAACTTCCTATTAGGACATAAGAATAAAACTAAAATTATTTTCGTAGAAATCCAATGCTCATTTTAATTTTTATTGCTTAATTTTTTTTTTTTCATTTTGCACTTCTTCGATTTTCATTCATTTTTCACTGAGCTTTAATTTTAAATAATTTTTTATCATGAATGGCCCGTGAACTTTAAACTTTTAGTTTATGTGGCCCTCGGGGTTGAATAAGTTGGACCACCCTGATCTAGATCAAGGGTTAGCAACCCAGGAGCTTTTGGGATCTGCTTTAGTAACACTGAGCCATCTTAAGATCTATCACATTTACAAATGTGTGTAATTTTAAGCTGGGGAGGGGAAGGGGGGAGGGATGATGAACATTACAAAGAAAAGATCGTGTGCCTACCTCAAGCAGTTCATGAACATATTTTAGTATCCAGCTCGAGAGTTTTCATTGGGAATGTGGAAAAAAGTACCTTTGATCCCACGGGCATTGCAATTTAAAATGCCGGCTGGAGAGTTCTAGTCTGAAATTTCCCTAGTTTAGAAAAGTCTTTCTCCCCCCACCCCCCAGTGACTTAAAGATCTACCAAATTTTGTTATGGTATCTATCGGTAAATCGGGATTGACTAGTTTCCGACCCCTGATCTAGATTTTGCTGATGACCTGTCTCTTCTATCCGTGACCATAACTGGATGCATGACAAAATGGGACTACTTGATGAGAAGTCACAGAAATTGGGTCTGCAAACACACAGAAAGAAAAGACCCAGTGCAGTAATGACAGCACTTAGAGAAACACGCCTACATGATTCTGACATTGATCATGACAGCAATGTAGATAAAGTTGGGAAATGAGAAGTGAAATTAAAATAAGAATACATAAAGCAACAGTGGCGTTTATTGCGCTGGGACATAAATATGACTCAAAAGAGGTAAAGTCCAACACAAAAATCAGAATTTTGAACTCAAATGTCAAGACAGTCCTTCATCATATGGTTTTTATCTTACATACCCGTAAGTGGAATAAACAGAGCGACAACCAACATGCAGGAATGCTCTTTAGTGATATTCAAGGAAGACAGCTGGACTAAAAGTCAAGTTTATTTTTATCACACTGTTCTTCTCTAGCTATTGCTTTGTCCTGGATGTCTGGTGTTTTTGGTTTTGTTTTTAAAAATTTAAGTAGGAGCTTTGCTTTGTTTTTGGTGAGACTACCCTGTTCAGTCTTTACACAAGGTTTATTGGTTATTCTGACACTAGTTTGTGTGTGCTGCTAGTCATACCGAAGCTATTTTGTATTTTTAGCAGTTATTATACAGGCATACCTCGGAGATATTGCGGGTTTGATTCCAGACCACCGCAATAAAGCGAATATCACAATAAAGCGGGTAAAACCCTTTTTTTGGCTTCCTAGTGATTATAAAAGCATAAAATCATGTTTACACAATGTCTATTAAGTGTGCAATAGCATTAGGTCTAAACAGAACAATGTACTGTCAAATTAAATACTTTATTGCTAAAAAAAAATGCGAATCTTCATCATCTGAGGCTTCAGCGAATTGTAATTTTTTTGCTGGTGGAGAGCCAAAATCTGTTGGAAGAAGAAGGCACGTTCTAATAAATAAACATGAATAATTTGAAAACAAAGCGCAATATCTGCGAAGGGCAATAAAGTGAAGCGCAATAAAGCGAGGTATGCCTGTATATTGGTAGATAATGGCTTGATGTTTTCCCACTGTTTTGTCAGGTTAGTTGGATCGTTGACACTAGCTTGTGTTAGCACTGAGTTATGGAGTTTCTATAAAGATTGTACCATTGATTCCAACCTTTACCAATATGGCGTGGTCATCAAGCTCTGATAATTAATTTACTTCTTCAGTGTGACACTAGTTTGAGTGTGCCCCTAGTGTTTGTACGAGCTACACTCAATAAGTCTGTTTTCATATACTCACACAAATATATTGTCACAGTTATATTAGGGCATATGTCCAAATATAAAAGACTGTACAGTCTAGTTTCATGAATGTGTGTTCAATTATTATTAAGAGAAATCTTGTATAATTGTCTTCCGTTACAGACATTTCAATAAGACCAACAACTCCGTGGATATTGGAATCAAGCCAGCAGCAGGTATTTTTCCCAAAAAGCTGACACAGGCTGAAATTTTGCCAGACCCACATTGTAAGTTCATAGTTGTTAGACCAAAAAGAAAAATAAGCCAGTTCCTTGCTGGCTAGCAGTGAAATGAGAAACTTGGGAATTTCTATATAATTATTTACACTATTTTAAAGTATTGAAGAATATATAATTTTGTTTCATGTGATAATAAAATGGGACAGTAGAGAATCTGAATTTTGATTTCTTCTTCTCTGTTTAGGCAATCTTTTCTCTCCACAGTTTCCTGTCCCTAGTTCTGTTTATCCATTTTGTTGCTAACTTTTTTTGATGCCTTGATTTAAAACTGTTTAGTATCTTCCCTCTTGGTCATCCTCTGTCCCCTTTTGCCAGCTGTCAAAATATATTCACGTCCATCTTCTCATAATATATCCGAAGAACATGTATTGCTTCCTTAAGATGTGTATAATAAGCTTCCTTTATTACACACATCAGAATGAAGCATACATGTTCTTTGGATATATTATGAGAAGTTGAAAGCTGGAATATATTTATATAGTGTAAAAGATATAGTGGCATGGAAAGAGGTTGACAACAGAATTGATAAATAGCACTGGAGACAGAAAGTTGTGGAGAGGCATGATCTCCTATGCCACTAGGCATAGTACTTGAAGAAGAAGAATGTAAAAGAAGCTCTCACAACAAGCAGAAGAAAAACAGAACCCGCCAAAGGAACACCACAAAAAGATAGCAACTGAGGGCTATCACCTCAGGGGCACATTCCAATAGTCAGTTACGACTGAAGGGGGCTACTACTAATAAGCTTCCCTTGCACACTGTCTTCTTTCAGGACATCTTCATTCCTCTGTTTAGCTGAACTTTAAGCTTCTCAATGAGCATAGGCCTTCAACAAACCTATGCCAAGTCCTCCTGCCCTGGTGTCATCAGCTCAAGGTCTTTCTATGTCTGTTTCTTCCCGTCAATGTATGTCCAGTTCTCTTTTTGGTCCCCATGCACCTCTCTTTTCCTGGGGACTCTAGAACATGGACTGGCTTATAATGCTGTTAACTAGTTTCCTCTATGAGACATGGTTGGCTCTATGCAACACTGAAGCACTCTCTTTCATACCCTCCCCAAGACCCTACTCCACCTCCAAGTGGTGGTCCTGGAAACAGGCTGCATCACTGCAGTCTGGTTGAGAGAATAGGGATCGAAGTGGGAAGGCAAACCCGGTCCCAAAAATGCCGTGCTGAAGTCGGATGTGTCGGCCGAAAGGTGCAGATATCGCAGCTTTGCTGTAAATGGACACAACGCAACCAACGTCCTTTTCAGGACAAACGAGAAAGAAGAAGAAGAAGATACCCTCACCAACAAAGGTTTGTTGCATTGAATGCTTTTCATTTTATGAAATGCTGTTTTTTAGCGAAACATTTAACATTATTGTTTGGATGATAATTAAAATGGATTAGTGGATAGTTTTTATGTTGATTAAAGTGATAATAATATTGATTTTTAGATTATGATCTTTTTAACTTCTAAAATATCCGGAGTGCCCCTTTCCGCTCCTTCACGCAACATCCACTTCCCCCAATAGTTCCAGAGCTTAACACATCAATTACAATTATCATCATTATCATCTTCTTCTTTTTGCTTCTATATGGAGCCACCACTGCAGATGGCACAGACTCTTCCAGCAATGGTTTCTGTAGCAATTTGTTTTACACAATGAGGTGGCCAGCCCACATGCACAACTTCATATTTGTAACATTTTACAACATGCTTGAGGCTACAGTAGGCCTATTCTGTCTCTGTCTTCTCAGAGAGACACCTGAGAACTACACAAGACAGCTGCAGTTATGTATAACATGTTTTGTTTTAAACCAAACTTCTTTCTTCTTCTTTGATCCTTAGCCGCCGACCGTCAAAGCAGTCAGTGGCCATTACGCCTGGTGGCGTCTTGTAGAGCAATAACAAATTGATTCCACTTTGCTCGGTTGGCGGCCATCCTTTGTACAGTGCCCCAACTCTGGTTCATTCTTTGCATCTCAGCCTCCACAGTCCTCCGCCAAGTTGTTTTTGGTCGGCCTCTCTTTTGTTTTCCTTCAGGGGTCCATAGCATAGCTGTTCTTGTGATGGCATCGGGGTCTCTTCTGAGGACATGGCCAACCCAGCTCCAGCGTCTGCCAGCTATGATGGTGTGCATGTCCTCTTGCTTGCTCCGAGTAAGCAGATCTTGGTTGGTGATGATATTCGGCCAAAAGATTCGGAGAATTTTTCTTAGGCATGTTGTGTGAAAAGAGGACAATTTCGACATTTCCTTCTCTGTAACTCTCCAGCTCTCCGCGCCATAGAGAAGCACAGAAAGCACACAGCTCTGATATAATCCTAATTTTGTGCTTGTGCTGTACTGAGAGGACTTCCAGATGTTGTTTAGACTAAAAAAGGCTGTTCTTGCTTTGTTCATTCTGTTGTTGATGTCTTTGCTTGCTCCGCCGTCTGGTGTTACTATGCATCCTAGGTATGTGAAGGCATCTGTCTGTTCCAGTTGCTGATTCCTTACTGATATGGGCTCAGGGTTGCTCACCATTGAGCGTCATGACCTCTGTCTTCTTTAGGTTGATGTTCAAGCCCACCTGCTGGCTATACTTATTAAGTCTATCCGTTTTTTCCTGGATGTGTTGATGTGAATGTGCTAGCAGTGCAATGTCATCTGCATATTCCAGATCTTCCAATGTAGAAAATGTAGTCCATCTTATTCCTCTTGGATTCCCCTCTGTTGTCTGGTGCATCACCCAGTCTATGACTGTTAAAAAATAGAGTGGTTGATAAGGGGCATCCCTGTCATACTCCTGTCTTCACTTCAAAGGTTAGGTTGCTCTGCCCAATGCTGCACGTAAAGTTGGCATAAAGGCTTTTTATGATTGACACTATGCAGCTTGGAATTCCATAAGCCCTCAGTATTTTCCATAAACTGTCCCTATGTATACTGTCAAAAGCCTTTTCAAAATCAACGAAATTAATGTACAACTGTCTTTGCCATTCTGAGCACTGCTCTATAATGTTCCTGAGGGTAAATATATGATCTACACATCTTCTGTTCTTTCTAAATCCTGCTTGTTCTTTCCTCAGTTTGTGGTCTACTGCTTTTGAGATTCTCTGTATAATTATCCTGCCTAGTATTTTGCTGGGAACTGAGAGAAGAGTTATTCCTCTCCAATTATTGCAGTCTGCAAGATCTCCCTTCTTGGGCAATTTGACAATTATTCCTTTTTTCCACTCTGTTGGTGTTGTCCCTGTTTTCCAGACTTGTGCAAATAGTGGTTCTAATAGTTCTGCTGCTAGCTCTGGGTCTGTCTTAAATAGCTCTGCATTTAAGTTATCATGACCAGGAGCTTTTCCATTCTTTAACCCTTTGATTGCTGTGATGATTTCTTCTTTTCATGGGATGCCTGTATTAACATCTAGATCATTTTCAGCCTCAGAAACATTCAATTGTGTCTCTGGTGGTTCCTTATTCAGAGTTTCTCTTAAATGCTCTGCCCATCTTGTTTCCTGTTTCTCTACTGTTGTGATGAGATTTCCTTGCTTATCTCTTACTAATGTAATATTGTTTGCACCTCGTTTTCCACTGATGATTTTAGTTATTTTGTATACTGTGCTTTGTTCATTTCTCAGTGCTGCCTCTTCTGCCTGTCTTGCAAGGTCATCTAAAAATGTCCTTTTGTTAGCACGAGTTTGACGTTTAACTTCCTTGTCCAGCTGACTGTACTGTTCACTATATATTGCCTTTAATCTGGGAGACTTAGCTTCTGTTTTCTTTCTTTTCATTTCCTTTCTCTTCGCTATGGTGTTTAGCGTATCTGGTGTTATCCAGTCTTGGCTCTTTCTTTCCTGGAATCCCAAGCATGACTTGCTGCTTTCCTTGTATATTGTTGAGATGGTGTTGAATCTCTGGTCAACATCATCGGTCTCTGTTCTTTCCTGGCTTTTGATAATCTCATATCTTCTCTTTACGTCTACCACGAAAGCTTTTCTGGTGAGGGGATCCTTCAGTTTCGTGATGTTGTATCTTTTCTGTTTGACTGCAACTGGTCCAGCAGCTCTGAGTTTCACTTTCAGTCTTGCAACTACTAGGTGATGATCACTTCCCACATCTGCGCCTCTTCTTACTTTCCCGTCTTGTAGTGCATGTCTCCATCTGCCATTGATCATTATGTGATCTATCTGGTTTCTGTCTCATCCTTTTGGTGATTCCCATGTTAACTTGTGCACTTCCTTGTGTGGAAAAAGTGTTCCTCCAATGACCAGGTTGATAATACTGCAGAAGCTTATTAATTTGTCCCCATTCTCATTTGCTGTTCCACTGCCGCATTTCCCCATTACTCTTTTGTTATAATTATTGTGTGCTCCCACTTTCGCATTTAGGTCTCCCATTACTATAATGAGATCGTACTTGGGTGTAGTTTCCATTTCTTTTTGTACCTGTTGATAGAGCTCGTCCTTGATCTCTTTATCGCTGTTGTTTGTTGGTGCATAGCATTGTATAATTGTGGTGTTGGTGAATCTCCCTCTTATTCTTGCTCTTATCTGTCTGTTGTTGATGGGTTTCCATTCCAGTAAAGACCTTTCCATTCCTTTCTTCAGGATAATGGCTACACCTTTATTGTGCTGACCATCCTCTCTGCCAGAATAAAGTAATGTTTCCCCTGTAGCTGTTTTTATTCTCCCCTTACCTGTCCATCTGCTCTCGCTTATTCCCAGGATATGTATCTTGTAGTTCCTCATCTCTGCTGTGATTTGTCTCAGCTTTCCTGCCTCATTCATAGTTCTGACGTTCCAAAAACCAATTCTGGTTTCGTGTTTTGCGGTCGGGGCATCCGTTTTCATGCCAGTGGCTTCCTTTCGGCTTTCACCACTGTCAGTCATACGAGCCTGAGACTCCGGATGTCCGTCCCGCAGCAAAGTTTTTCCATTTATTGTTGTTTCCGTAACGTGCGATTTTTTTACATAGACAGGGGTGTTGGCCCTGTGCTAAAACCCCCAACCTGGAGGACCAGAGTACCAGCTTTTGTCTGACCCATACCCACGCAGACCAGTCCAGCTTGGTTGAACCTACCAGGAGTAAATCTCACACTGGCATAGCTCTGGGGATTGTCAGGGTACACAAGCTGCCATACCGCTACAAGGTATAGGTACCATTGATGGCAGTTAAACCAAACAGTATGATTTAAGTCACTTAGCCATTACTTCATTGATCTTTTTGATGGCCTTATAAGTGTTTCTAAAATGACCTTACTTTTTAACCCAGGGTTTCTTAACCTTTTTTTTGCGTCATATACCCCTTTGATTGTGTGATGAAGGCCATGGACCCTTTTGATTGATTAACTTTTTGACTCCATAATTATTTTCCACCCTGTGCCGTAATTATTTTTTGAAGAATTTTTAACGGTGAAGTGTACTGTCTTTTAGTGTAAATTGTATGTTAATCTTTTCTGTGAACATGTACTTATTATTTACCAAACTGTAGGTAAATAGATAGAGAATTGTAATATATAATGTCTTTGGTAGTATTAACACAAGTTTGTTCGGTATACTTAAAACATTTTGCATGTAAAATTGAAAAAAACTAAAAAGTTAACTGTAGAATAAGAGCTTACCAAAGACAAATTACTGTTGTAGACAATAAAACTTTATTTTTAGTCTTCAAACATCAAGGTAATCCATTTACAAAGTAAAAAAACGTTGCTTATGGCCACAGTTAGTACATTTAGTGTTATTCACACCAGTTTTTACTGTGCTCCCTTATAAGAAAAAAATAAATTATGCAATCGTGCATTACGTAATTTTCAAACAAATAAAGAAGAATGACATCATACAAAAACTTTTTACATTTTTAAAATGTTTTAATAGTATCCCTAGCTTCATCTTCTACCTAGGACTAGTGATTAGATGTTATGGTAAGTCTAGTTTTGTTGCTTTTTGATCGGCCAGAATATGACTATGCCCACTCATCAACTAAATCTAATATGTCTAGCTTTTCTGCACTGATTCTGTCTTTTGACAACAAACTGTGACTACCAAACAATCAACATCAATGTCAGCAATGTTTCTAAGTAGTTTGACACAATTATTCGCTTAGGAGGCTTAGAAAATGTAAATATAAAGCGTGACATATTTCTCTAGCTATAACAACGAAAAACGCAAACACGCGAATCGTCACACAAATTGTGATAATAACATCAAAACATGCACACGTGCTACTTAACTACACTCAAATTAGTTGTTTAAATAGTAGCGAAAGTCATTCTGCATGTTTTAAAATATGAACTGCATTAAATGGACGATTTTTGGGGTTTATTCGTGATAAACTTAAAACAACGCTCTGACCGTTGCACGGGCACGGCGAGTTGCATTTTGCAATGCTGTGAGCGTTTGTCAGGAGTCAAAGAGTTAATGAAGGCCAAGGACCACTTCTTGAAAGAAAAAAATGTACATAAAAGCATTAAACAAAACTTTGCATTTTAAATGTTATGTTATGTGTATGGACCCCCAAGACTCCATTCCTGGGTTCCTAAAGGGTCCATGGACCACAAGTTGTGGTTGTTGTTGTTGTTACTTAACTAGGGCTGCTGAGTTTCTTGCTCTTTAGCAGCCAATACCAAGTTGAAGACTCCTTGGTTTTATCTACACTGTAGATATAGGCTTTTTCTGTGGCTTTTCTGGCATTCTGAAACATGTTGAGTTGAAGTCATGAGCCCCAGTTTCTCCAGCTTGGCTTGTATTTAAAGGATCATCACATCTGGTCCCAAGTTAGGAGTAAGAAGTGTGTGGCATACTGTGCATTCCCCGCCATCCAAGAGGGCTCTCAAACTATGCAGAGCTAAAATACTGTACTCTGGTTCTGGGCTTTCCCAAGGAATTGTCACGTCCTGTACAGAGCCACTTCTCAGCTTCCCCTACCTATCACTGGATCATAGTGAGGTCCTTCTGCATGCAGTCAGCCAAGTCAAAGCCAAAATATTATGCCTGGGGCTCAAGTGACTTCTCCAAGCTTAGTGTCCAATGATGGGTTCTCAACAATTTTCACCACATGGGGAATCCCTGGAAGTGTGTAGATGATTTTAAGAGTCAATGAGGATGTAATTAGCCTCACAGACATAGGTTCACTTCCACGTACATATATTGTAGCATTGTGCATAAGCTGGTGGTCATATAAAGATGACTCCAGATATGCCTCCATGCATTGGACCACAAGTTAAGAAACCCTATTTTAAGCTAAAGCAATTAGTGTTGTGTTGTTACATCCCATGTATAAAAAATGTGCGACACTCATAGTAGATATGCCATGAACAGTAGGTGATGGAATATCGACAACAACTTGATACCAGAGCTTGCTGAATGTACAACCCACCAGCAAAGAAAAAGTGAAGTTATTTAATTATGGCTGCTACAGTGAACTTTTAAACACCAGAGTTATAGAATCTTACTAAATATATTCTTCTTCTTCTTCAAGTGTCATGCCAGCTGTCATGAGTGACCACGTGTCCTCATAACTTCCTGTACACAATGCTGATTGTGTTGTTGACTTCTTTCCATGCCACAATTTTAAACTGCCCAGTATAATCTTTCTTTACTGACCTGATCTTTTTGTCCTTCAGTCATTCCTGTTGTCATGATATATTCCAGCTTTCTTCTTTTCATAGAGGTAAAGATAGTCCTATAGCAGATGCTGCTGTAGTGGAGTGAAGTGTTAGAGATTTTACTGTACTAAGTCCAGCATCTATAGGTGGTATGACCAGTTCCCTTCCTCGCTGCCTTTTCCTACCTATTTACATGTAGGTAGACTGGAGCATGTTGATACCATGAATTGAGCCTAAGCAGACATTGTGATTTCAGCAAGCATTTTTATACAGGTTTGCTTTCCTCAGCTAGAGACCCACCCTCACCTCTTTTTCTGGCTGTTTAAACTGTTACTCCATGAGAAGTCAGGAGCTTGGCTTTTACTGTCAGAAGCTATACATTACATATTCCTTGGGGGCATATAAATGGAATTGAGAGCTCATTCTCAATGTCATTCCAGACTATGACAGCATTATGAAATTCAACTTAGGACAGCAACTCCAGGAACCTTCACTTCCCACCTCAAACCCATTTAGCTTGAAAAAAAGGGCTATTAACACATGGAAGGCATAACTTAAATGGATCTTCCTCCTTTTCCCCATATCAAGACACTTCTTTTTCAAGTGCGATGATTGTGCCTCTCCACAACTTCCTGCCTCCAGTAATGTTTATCATTTTTGTTGATGGGACATAAAGAGAGGCAGAGGTAGACCAAAAAGAGAGGCAGAGGTAGACCAAAAAGAGAGGCAGAGGTAAACCAAAAAGAGAGGCAGAGGTAGACCAAAAAGAGAGGCAGAGGTAGACCAAAAAGAGAGGCAGAGGTAGACCAAAAAGAGAGACAGAGGTAGACCAAAAAGAGAGGCAGAGGTAGACCAAAAAGCACAAGGAGAAGAGAGCTGGAGACAGAAGTAAAAATGATGAGAAATACATGGGAAGAACTTGAGTTCACGGCATACGACAGGGAAGAACTTGAGTTCATGGCATACGACAGGGAAGAACTTGAGTTCATGGCATATGACAGGGAAGAACTTGAGTTCATGGAATATGACAGGGAAGAAATTGAGTTCATGGCATATGATAGGGAAGAACTTGAGTTCATGGCATACGACAGGGAAGAACTTGAGTTCATGGCATACGACAGGGAAGAACTTGAGTTCATGGCATATGACAGGGAAGAACTTGAGTTCATGGCATATGACAGGGAAGAACTTGAGTTCATGGAATATGACAGGGAAGAACTTGTTCATGGCATACGACAGGGAAGAACTTGAGTTCATGGCATACGACAGGAGGATTTGGCATGCATTTGTTGAAGGCTTGTGCTCATTGGGGAGCTAAATGGTATGGTTGATTGATTGATTGTTGGACAGCTATCTGTATAAAATACCTTTGAAGCTTTTTAACATGACAACAGCGTACATAAATGCTTTTTAACCTCTCCTCTCCTCACTGCTTTGTGGGTTAGATGTTACCCATACAAAAACTGATGGAAGGCAAGGGGAAACTACCATCATATTGTCCCTTGTACAGCGATGTTCTGTTTAAGGACTGAAATACATACCTAACTTGTGACAATTTCTGATGATCAGATTACTTCTTGTTGTGTTGTTCTCTTATAAACTTTCATGCCACTGATTACAGTCATAGCTTAGATATGTTTGTTTCAGCTTGTTTAATTGTTTCTTTTCACCTGCTGAAGATATTTTCCATTATTAGTAGGGCTGGGATATTTAACGATTAATTTATTGATTAATCGGTTAACTTTTTTTTTTAATTGATAAAACAAATGTTAATTTATCATTCCATTTTTAGCAGTATTTATGTTTTTATGCTTAAATGCAAGAGCATTTGCAGTGTTAGAGGTTTGTGATATGGAATTTGGCAAGTATGGTCATTAAAAATAAATTGTTTGGTTGTAACTTTTGAGTAGTTCAATTATGTTTTCAAGACGATGTTGTCATATAACAAGTAAGATAAATAAACTTCTTAGGGATTTAAAAAAAAAATGTTATGTATGATTTTTTTTCTTCAAATTGTTCAACATTGATCGATTAATCTTCGATTAAAGATTGTCGATTACAATTTTTTTTACTCAATCCCAGCCCTAGTTTTCAGTATCCAGTTAGTATTTCTTGATTTCATTAAAAACCCTGCAGACTTTTACATACAAAAGAAGGATCTTCATTAGATGCCAAACTGACACTTTCCATTCAGATGTTTCCAAAGGCAGATACAGGTTTATATCCCTTTATCTGAAAACCAAAATATTATGAAAATCAAAAATTTCTTTTGGCTACTTTTTTAATCACAATTTGGGCGGTTTCTGTCTATTTTGGGTGATTGGGTTATTTTCGAACACATTTTGGGCAACTTTGGGCTATTTTTTAAAACGCATTTTGAGCAACATCTGAAAACTGAAAAAAAAATCTTGTTTCCTAAACAAAGCTATCCTCAAGGAATTTGGATACAAAAATACAACCTATAATGACTTTGTTTCAATATTTTTTTCCTCTTACATCCATCCAGATAAATTAACTAAAATACGTCTTAACATTACCTCTTTACTTCTCATTATACTACTTACTGTATAAGTAAATTACTTATAAAATTACTATATAAAAGAATACCCTGTGTAGTTCCAGGGTTTACGAGGAAAAGGAAGGAATATAACTTCTGCTACCGCCGCACATCATAAGAGGTGCCTAATTTGAGGTTATGCATGGGGCTGGCAACGTTTGCATTTCAAACATGTTGCTATAGAAGCCACTGCTGCAATAGTAGGCTACATGAGTGCTTTGATGCAGGCTCCGACAAAGGGGGCAAGCTGCAGGTTGTAGCTCCTGCTGCATGAGGAACAAATAGGGAACTTATGATGATACAAATCAACTTAAAATTCATAATCCTTATACACACATTCATTCTGGATCTTATCTGTCTATAGCTCCATTGCCACCAAATGCTGAATGGAGAATCCTCAGCACAAAAGAACTGGCAAAATCTGAACAACTGGTCATCTCTAAACCGGTAAGCTTAGTTGTCTTTGAAGCTGTAATAAATAAACTGGAACTGGTGCAAAGCTGTGAATCTAAAATTTGTAAGAAAGAGTGGAGCATCCAGTTGGCTAAGTGGTTAGAGTGCTTGCCTCTTGCTGCATAGGTTTTGGAATCTGGGATCAAAACCTGGTAGCGTCACATTCTAGTCTACCCAGCTGAAAAATGGGTACCTGACTCTACTCTTGAGTTATGGAAGGGAAAGGCAGCAAGGAAAAGAACTGGTCACTCTACCTCATAAAAAGCTGGACCTAGTGTAGTGAAGTCTCTAACACTTTGCTACTCTACGGCAAAATCTTCTGTCTTTTTTTTTTAAAAAGAAGGAGTGAGTACATACACAAGTGAGTTATGCTTTACCAAAAACAAACACAGTACAGATCAAATGTATCAGTGAAAGATCTTCTTCAGTGATCACCCCAAAACCACTATATAAAAACAATAGACTGAAAAAAAAATATATACAGACACAACTTAGCCATACATGAATTTTGTGTAACATGTAAAATAATAAAGGTGAAAAAATCAGAAGTTATACATTCTTTTGGCATCATCGGAAGTATGTTAAATGGCTGCATTTAGAAGAAACGGGAAAAATGAAAAAAAAAACCATGGGGCAGGATTGTATAATGCAGCAGGAGACAAAATTATGGTGGTGGGGTATACAGAGAAAAAAAGAAAAGATAGAACCTAAAATATGGGACTGTGTTAGGGTGGGGAGAATGGGCCTGTAAGATAACACATAAGGAAGGGAAACCCGAGGCCTGTAAACAGTAAATTAATATTAGACAAACATAAAGGTATGTTTTCAGGCACTCGTAAGAAATAAAGAAGTAGAACACTTGGACAACAGAAAAACAACAGACGTGAGTGGCTTACCCAGGGTTCAAACCCCGTACCTTCCGTACGACAACTCCGCCTAGCTATCAAGCGAATCACACTGACCCCACGGCCAGAGGGGAACAACAGAAGTGATTGCATCATTAAAGGGCTGAGTTGCCCACTGTATACTTCCGGTGTTATCTTGTGTGTTTCGTACTGATAAATAGTCAGCAAAGCATCCTTTTTTGGGGATGCCTAGCTGGCCGTGGGGTCAGTGTGATTCGCTTGATAGCTAGGCAGAGTTGTCGCCTGTAAGATAGAAGAGTTGGAATGAAGATAAGTCAAGGAGTCAGATATTTGAGTAAGGGAGAGGGAGGAAGACAGGGAGGAATGAATGAACAAACTTTATTTTCAAACGGTTAAGAATTGGGCGCACAGGCCCATCTTACATTCTGCCCTTCCTCTCTCTCTCTCATCTTGCATACTGTATCCTTTCATTCCCACGTACTTTAGGCATTAATTTAAAGGCATGCAATGTTATAAAGGTAATATAACAGCATACATTTATAGTATCCATTCATAATCAGAATTAAGTATGTTTAAAAAGCAAAAAAAGAAAGTAATGAAAGAAAAACAAGCAAACAAACAAAACAAAACAAAAATAAATTTAAAAAAAGCAAACAAACAAAATCCAATTCCCCCCTTAACAATATAATAGACAATGTTTTGAAATATAATCAGATTTGGGTGGTATATAATCAGAACATCAAATACTCGAGCACAAAAGAGCACTCTGTTAGTGAAATAATGTGGAGTGTTCATGTTACAAAGATACATGACAGTCAGCTCAAAGATTGATGTATATTTTTAGAATTAATTAGTCATGGTTGCCTATGCTACTCAGCATGGATCATAATAGTAATGATGATGATTTTCCTAATGCTAAAAAAAATTTACTCATGTACATCTTTTAGAAGAGTGGTAAATAAAGAAAGAAATTATGTGAGGACAGCAAACCATAAGTCAGAAGAGTTCAGGACCACCACTGGTGTAAGACAAGGTGATATCCTGTCACCTTACCTTTTCATACTCCTCATGGACGATGTCATTAAGGCATGTAAGGAGAGAACAAGAAAGTATTCAGTGGGGTACTGGAAGATGAGACAGGTCTGTATTTCGGAGCTGCAAGTTTGGAAGGAAGAGCTGGAGAAGAGAGGGATGGTCATAAGCAGCTCTAAAACAAAATCCATGGTGATATCACGAGAAGAAAGAAGACATCAGATTAAGCTGGGAGAACAGGTCCTGGAGCAGGTAGACCACTTTAAATACCTCGGAGCTATTATTGACCGAAAGTGAGGCATCAAAGAAGAGTTGGCCACTCAAAAAGCAGCAGCTGGGAGACTTTTTCAGGCCATAAATCAAGGATTCCTCAGCAAGAGAGAGGTTGGTAAGAAAACGAAGATGGCTGTATACCGCTCCACCTATGTCCCAGTCTTGACATATGGATGCGAGTCATGGGCAATGACTACAACCCACAAAAGCCAGATCCAAACCTCAGAAATGAGATATCTGAGGAAGGTGGTTGAAGTAACAAGAAGAGACATGGTACGCAACCAGACGATACGTCAAGGCCTTAAATCCCACCCCCTGCAGACCCAAGTAGAACAGTACCAACTAAGATGGTTTGGCCATGTCTGCAGAATGGGAGAAGTCCGGCTACCACGACAAGCATGGGAAACAAAGAGCCAAGGATCCAGACCCCCAGGACAACCCAGAGTCCGCTGGGAGGACAACATTAGACAATCTTTGAAGGACCGAGGACTAGAATGGAACCAGGCCAGGAGGAAGACAGCCGATAGGATAGTCTGGCGCTCTCTCTTCCAAACCTCTACACCTCACGGTAGAAGGGGAACGACTAAGTAAGTAAGTAAGGTAAATAAAGAAACACATATCGGTAAATAGTGGGCACACGTAAGACAGAAAAGAATTATGATGCTAGACAACAGAAATGTAACCGAAGGGATAGTCTCACCAGGGCATCAAACCAGGGACCATGCAAATGCTGCCATCACTTAGCTACAATATGAATCATGAAAGGACATACGGCCAACTAAGCACTCTTAAAAAAAAAGTGCCTCACTAGAGGCAGTTATTCTCATGACACTATATGTAGCTATGGAATATAGGACTTGAATTTTAAAAGACTCAGTCACCTGGAAGTGTGGGAAGGCCAAGCAGAATCTAGAAAAAAAACAGTGGAAGGCAAAGCTAAGGTAGCAGGTATCTCATTGGCAGAGCTGCTTCTTCTTCTTCTTTCGTTGGCTTGAACTATATTGTCTATATCTGCAATGTTGTTTCTTGTATAAACTTCACTGTCTTTTGTAGTTCATACAGAGGTCCATATAGTTTTGCTTCCAGTGTTGTTTCTCTGGGCCAGTGGGTTTGTGCTACTCAGCATGGATCACAATAGTAATGATGATGATTTTTCTAATGCTAAAAAAAATTTACTCATGTACATCTTTTAGAAGAGTGGTAAATAAAGAAAGAAATTATGTGAGGACAGCAAACCATAAGTCAGAAGAGTTCAGGACCACCACTGGTGTAAGACAAGGTGATATCCTGTCACCTTACCTTTTCATACTCCTCATGGACGATGTCATTAAGGCATGTAAGGAGAGAACAAGAAAGTATTCAGTGGGGTACTGGAAGATGAGACAGGTCTGTATTTCGGAGCTGGCATTTGCTGATGATGTTGCCCTGATTGCTAAATCAGAGGCACATCTCCAATTCAACCTGCAAGTCTGGAAGGAAGAGCTGGAGAAGAGAGGGATGGTCATAAGCAGCTCTAAAACAAAATCCATGGTGATATCACGAGAAGAAAGAAGACATCAGATTAAGCTGGGAGAACAGGTCCTGGAGCAGGTAGACCACTTTAAATACCTCGGAGCTATTATTGACCGAAAGTGAGGCATCAAAGAAGAGTTGGCCACTCAAAAAGCAGCAGCTGGGAGACTTTTTCAGGCCATAAATCAAGGATTCCTCAGCAAGAGAGAGGTTGGTAAGAAAACGAAGATGGCTGTATACCGCTCCACCTATGTCCCAGTCTTGACATATGGATGCGAGTCATGGGCAATGACTACAACCCACAAAAGCCAGATCCAAACCTCAGAAATGAGATATCTGAGGAAGGTGGTTGAAGTAACAAGAAGAGACATGGTACGCAACCAGACGATACGTCAAGGCCTTAAATCCCACCCCCTGCAGACCCAAGTAGAACAGTACCAACTAAGATGGTTTGGCCATGTCTGCAGAATGGGAGAAGTCCGGCTACCACGACAAGCATGGGAAACAAAGAGCCAAGGATCCAGACCCCCAGGACAACCCAGAGTCCGCTGGGAGGACAACATTAGACAATCTTTGAAGGACCGAGGACTAGAATGGAACCAGGCCAGGAGGAAGACAGCCGATAGGATAGTCTGGTGCTCTCTCTTCCAAACCTCTACACCTCACGGTAGAAGGGGAACGACTAAGTAAGTAAGTAAGGTAAATAAAGAAACACATATCGGTAAATAGTGGGCACACGTAAGACAGAAAAGAATTATGATGCTAGACAACAGAAATGTAACCGAAGGGATAGTCTCACCAGGGCATCAAACCAGGGACCATGCAAATGCTGCCATCACTTAGCTACAATATGAATCATGAAAGGACATACGGCCAACTAAGCACTCTTAAAAAAAAAGTGCCTCACTAGAGGCAGTTATTCTCATGACACTATATGTAGCTATGGAATATAGGACTTGAATTTTAAAAGACTCAGTCACCTGGAAGTGTGGGAAGGCCAAGCAGAATCTAGAAAAAAAACAGTGGAAGGCAAAGCTAAGGTAGCAGGTATCTCATTGGCAGAGCTGCTTCTTCTTCTTCTTTCGTTGGCTTGAACTATATTGTCTATATCTGCAATGTTGTTTCTTGTATAAACTTCACTGTCTTTTGTAGTTCATACAGAGGTCCATATAGTTTTGCTTCCAGTGTTGTTTCTCTGGGCCAGTGGGTTTGCCTCAATATATCATATTCGGGGCAATCTTGAAGTACGTGCTCCGCAGTCTGGGGTGCCTGTCCACATGTACAAATGGCTGAATTGCCAATCTTGAATTTTGTATACATGTGGCTGCGGAGGCGGTTGTGTCCTGTTCTGAGGCGCAGAATGACTATTTGTTCTGATCTGTTCATAGCTTGGTAGTCATCCTGCGTTGGTGTTGGTGGCTTTCTGATAGATTTGATCATCTTTTTCTTCTGATGGTATGTAACTGGTACATCCGGTTGCTCGTCTGCAGCACCTTCTTTAGCCAGTCCATCTGCTCTCTTGTTTCCTGGTATTCCACAATGAGACGGTATCCACTGCATGGTGACCCTGCGCTGGTTGCAAAGTTCAGAAAGTAGGGCTTGTATGCCTGGCAATTTTCTGGACTGAAGTGCTTGGAGTGCTGATCTTGCATCTGTCAGGAATACTACAGGCTGTGGACCGAGATTGGTGTTCAATAGCTTCTCAGTTGCCACCTTGATTGCCTGGACTTCTGCATCATAGTTGTTACAGAATTTCCCCGTTGGTACTCTGACAGTATCCCTAGTGTTGTTTGGGTATTCTATGTACACTCCTGCTCCTCCATTCTTTACTGCATTCTGTGCTGACCCATCCGTGTATACTCGGACCCAGAGGTCCTGTGGGTATTCATCATCCAGGAAACTGAGAGTGACTGTCCTACGTTGCACGCTGTTCTGTTCATCCCTGTCGAATATTCCTTTCACTTTTGTGTGGATGTGTACTGGTAGCCCATGCTCCTCTCTCCAAGGGGTTTGTTCTGGCACAGACTTTAGGGGGCTGTTAACTTCAGGCAGGTCTGAGGTTTGTCTACGTAATCGTTTGGCCTGGTGGATGGCAGAGCTGCTGAAAAAAGATGGTCTAGAATAGAAATTTTCTGCAATTAACATTTTCAGCCTCATGCTCCTCATGGAATAAAAAGTATTGATGATGTTAAGAGATGTTCTATATGATATTAATGTGGATGTTATCAATTAAATTTTGTCTGACTTCAGGTATGTGATGGCCTTAATGCTGTTCCCATCACAGCTGCTGAAAAGAAGGACTGTGCTAAATGGCTTAGCCCTCAAGAACTTCATCAAGTTGTCATTGGTAAGAGTATGGTCATGCAAGTAGTTCACTGTTTTCATGATGAATTTTTAAAATGACAGCTTGTGTATACAAATTGCCTGGTGGAGTCATGATAGGAAACCCATCAGATGGTTTGGTATGGTTTTAAGGACTATCTTCATTGCATACAGACAACTCCATCAGTGCTTCGATCTCCTCCCTTAGATCACAAAAGGAGGATCTCAGCACAGAACACGACCTCCGTAGCACCGGCAAGAATCCCAATGTGTTTATATAGGAATCACACATTCTATAAATATTTTTTGTGGTGGGTAGGTGTCTAATCTTTAAATTTTGCCAGGGCAGCGGCCTTATGGCCTATTATTTACGATTTCCAACTGCCGTGGGATTTTTAACTGCGCAGCTTGCACACTGGACCTCCTGTTTTTTTCACCCTTATCTGAGGCATCCGATCTCACTGCTCAAGAGACCAGGGGGGAGTGTGACATCATTAGGGCCACTGGTTCTGAAAAAAATTTCTATAAATTATATTCCCTGTACTGGGAATTGAAGCCGTTACCTTTAGAATTCTAAGCGGAATCCCATCAGTTGGTATGACAAGACAGTTCATTCATTACCTTGAAGCTCTTATGGATCACACACCTTCAGCAGTTACATGGCAAGTCTTCCTGTTCTGTGCTATTCACTCAAGGTCTTTCTGTTTTCTTTACTCCCTTCCTGTCTATGATTCCCTACTTCATGCATTTTTTCAGTCTCCCTCTATCTCTCTTACCCTGGGAATTCCAGAACAAGGACAGCCTTGTTATACTATCAGCTATTTTTTTCACTATATGTTTCCATTCCAATGCCCGCGTCTTCACCTCACATCTTATTCCTCTAGTATTTGTCTGGTTCTTTCAATCATTTCCACATTTGTGATCTTGTCATACCATTTAAATTTTCTATTCTGCTGAACCACCAAATTATAAAAATCTGTAACTTTCTGGTTGGTGTTTTTATAGTTCTCTATACTTCACTGCCATTCAGTAGGATTGCTTTGACATTTTGTCGTCTCAGTACTGCTTTGTTCCATCTCAATTTCAGCTTGTTTTGAGAAAAACGTGTGCAAAGTTTTTGGGTTACTAGTTGAAAAGAAGGGTATATCACGTTAATATGAAATTTTGCATTGTAATTTAAGCTGATAACTGTGAGATATTTTGTAGGATGATAGATTAAACCTAATGATGTCGATTTATAACCTCAAGTCAATTGTGGCTTAAAAAAAGGAGATAGAAATAGGCAATACTAAGGGGATTGTTGGAGTTAAAGATTCTTGTTTCTGGGTTGGATGTGATTTGTTTTGATTCCTTTACATTTTACACTGCAATGGCAGCTCCTCTTGCCGTTTGTGTTTCTTAATTTGAAATTGTTATCTGTTCCTCCAATGACAAGACAGGATTTCTCTTGAAATTCTTGGGGTAGGAGAATGAGTAGAAGACCTGTACACATGTGGAGAATGTGAGACAGATGTCATAACAACTGGAGAGACTACCCTGCTTCACATCATCATCATGCTTCAGCTTCCTATTGAGTATAAGCCTTTAACAAATTCATACCAAGCCTTCATGTCCAGTGCCATCCATTCACAGTTTTTCTTTGTCATCTTATCCCTTTCATGTTTGTCTCCAGTTCACTTCTCCATGTGATTTTTGGCCTCCCTCTACCTGTTTAACCCTGGGGATTCTAGAACAGTGACTTTCTTGCAATGCTATCAACAGGTTTCCTAAATGTCTGTCCTAACACCAGCAACTTTTTCTTACTTTGCAAGGATCTGAAAAAGTGAAGAAAGAGGAAACTTTTGATAAGTACTTCAGTCACTGGATTTATCTTCAATCCCTGTACTATACATGCATCATTGGTCATCAGCAAGAAGTGTCTGCTACTATATATGCTGTCTCTGGATGTTGTCCCCAAATGTTCCCATTTGTATCCTAACAGTCACCTTCCCTTGTCCCTTAACTTTCTTCATTGTTTTGTAGTTGTAATGGGTCTTCTTCATGAGGTTTCATTTTTAGTGCATACTCTACTGGAAGTGTTAACTCTATCAGTCCCAGGCAGTTGACATATTTTATCAAAACTGATGCCAATTTTCTTCCCACAGGGACTGAGTAATTTGTTAGAGACTATCTTGAAGTGTAAGTTAACAATCATTGCAACAATTAAGCTTAATTTATGTTGATTAAAGTGTAGACATGATTAAATCAGACTATGACCAAGCAGACTTGCCAGCAGGGTTGTGAATTCGACCAAAAAATTTTCCGACTCCAACTCCTGAAATTTTAGAACTCTGACTCCTGACTCCAACTATAGTTTTTTGTAACTTGTCACATGGTATAATATTATGCATTTATATGGAGTTAATTATACAAGTATGGTATACTGTGAATACATGAATATTTCGTAGATTATATTTTTAACAACTCATTCATTCATACAATTGTGACCGTGCAGGTGTCCCTACTAGTTGATAGCTATAACTAGGTGACTGAGGCAGGCCTAGTTATCTATTATTTACTTTGTTTCTTTCCTCCAAGTGAGACTATTTCTCCTACTGGCCCCCCTTGTTCCGCCAGAGATGATGATTCCTGGATGAGATAAGGTTCGTCTTTTGTTCAACCCAGACCACGTTCTTCCCTCCTTGGTGGTGTATAGCGACTGATGTGTATAGGGTGTTCTATTATTTTTATCTCTCCTATTACTCACTTCTAATAACTCTCCATTCCTTAATCTCTTCACACATCAAAGCAACCTGAGTGATGTGATTCAATTTCGAAAACAACTTTATTTACATAAGATGATCCGAGATCAACCAACATAATTCATTAGATACAGTTCTCAAATACAATGTCCTCAAGTCTTCCACTTAATTCAATCAAATATCTCAAAGCATAGTTATATATTGTTTCTCCTGTAGCCTCTTGCAGATTTCGTTGTATACCTAGCTTACTAAAGCTCCTTCTCATTTTTTACTATTTTTCTCACATTTTCTACAACAGTTCTTCTAAATCCTTGGAGTCATGTTCTCACCCAATCTCAACCTAGCTAGGTTTAACTCCTTTAAATGCAGCATATAAAATTCAATAGCTACACCTGAAATAATCAAACAATGTCCAACACCAAAATGGCTTCCACCATACTTACTCTAGTATGAGAGAGCGCATGAGATGTTTCGTGAATGTCAGACTCACTTGTGGTGGCGTCTCCATACTTACTCTTATATGAGAGAGCGCTTCATATGTTTCATAAATGTCAGTGCTGTGAACCCTTAGTTCGATACAATCTCGTTTAATGGCAATGCCTCATCTTCTTGGTATAACAGCCCATTCTGGCTATCTGATAATAAAAGTTATTTACTTTTTTTGGCTTTAATTATGCCTTTGCTTCAATATTCTCTGCTGTAGCTTGCTCCCTTAAATAGATGCGTCATTAGCCTATGACAAATTTGCTGAAAGTCAAAAAAATAGTTCGAAACTCATCTTACCGTTATATACAGAAGTCCGTTACCTATCACTGTCTTACTAACACCACCTATAAGCTAATCCTACGTTTGATAACACAAATTATTAATCAATTCTAAGTGTTCTCCTGAATTTCCTATTACTACCTTTCTATATCTAGCTAATTCTGTAGCCCTTCTGCAAACCGCAGGTTTCACATTTCTTGAGAGCTCAGCAAAACTTGACTTGCTCTGTCAACTTCTCTGGTAGGACTGATCTCCTTTTGTCCTTCAATTTCCTATCTGATGGTCCAAAGTTGTTTTAGTTAATACGATTGGTCCATTGTTCAGTTAACTCACCTATCGCCACGCTTATATCTATGCTGTCAACCCCGTGAACTGTGCTACATAACTGTTTATATTTCGCCCACTTTTTCACGTGCGTTTCCCTATCCTAACTCACTAAACTTGTAAAGGGCGTTAATATTCATAGTTATTCCCCTTAGTATTTTTTAACTTAGTTTCATTAATCCTTCTATATCTTTACTAAAACTAGTCTGATATGCAAATTTGGTAAACTCTAATGATATATACTTAGATTACTTTAAAGTCTAAAAAGGTTCCCTCCCTTACAAAATGTATATGCTAAAGATGGCACAATTAAAGAGGAAGAAATACTAGCCATAAGCACCAGACTAGGCCCCAAAACAATCATAGTAGGCGATTTTAATTCCCACCATTCTGCTTGGGGTGGACAACATACAGATAATGCAGGAAAATGCCTACTCGACTTCATAGAAAACAAGGAACTACTAATACTAAATGATGGATCTGCAACTAGAATTAATCCACAAGCTAATAGGGCAGACACAGCAATAGACATAAGTATAGCAACTAACAACCTAGCGAATGTAAATTGGGAAGTGTTACAAGACACAAACTCAGATCATCTGCCCATTGTAATAACCATGCATGAAAATGTCATTCCAAACCCAGAACCAGAGAAACCTACCTTCAACTATAAAAAAGCAAACTGGGAAGCTTTCCAATCAGAGCTGGAGGTGATGGAATATGGAGACATGGAATCAGATGATACTGACTTGTGGGCGGAAACACTGACCAATGAAATTCTGAAAATAGCAATAAAGTATATACCAAATAAAAATATGCACAACACCTTAAACCAATAAGTAACATTAATAAGAAAAGAGAAACTCAATGGAATAAAGAACCAGTTGCCTGGTGGAATAAAAGCTGTGCAGAAATTCATGAGAGAAGAAAAAGGGCCTTACAAAAATATAGAAATAACAGAACAGAAGAAAACTATGATAAGTATAAACTTATTAGGAATGAATCTAACAGAATAATATTCAAAGCCAAAGAAACTAACTGGAAGGAGTTTTGTCAGTCACTTAAACCTAGCACTCAAATTAGAGAAGTATGGAAAAAGCTTAAGGCAATCAAAGGGAACAATAAGAAAACAATAATGCCAACAATCAAACTACCAAAGAGAGCAGAAACAGATAAAGAAAAAGCTAATGCCCTTGCCGAGTATTTCTATAAAGTCAGTGCAAAAAGTAGCCTTGGACAGGAAGAAAATGAGAGAAGAGAAAGACTTAGGATACAGTTTTTAAAAGAACTACCAGACCAGATAGATGAAAACAAACTATTTAGATGCTGATATAACAGAGGAAGAAGTAACTAATGCAATAAAAGATAAATCTAATACTGCCTCAGGGCAAGATATACTTAGTTATGAAATCCTTAAGAAAGTACCCAAAAGAACTATAAACATAATAACTTCACTTTATAACAAAATCTGGAACTTAGGAAAGATACCAAAAGCATGGAAAGTAGCTATGATAGTACCCATTCTAAAACCCAATAAGGAAGCCCATGATGTAAGTTCATATAGGCCTATCTCCTTAACATCACAACAAGGTAAAATACTGGAAACTGTTGTGAATAAAAGAGTTAAATTCTACCTAGAAAAAAACCAGTTATATAGCCCAAACCAGTCAGGGTTTAGAGCAGACAGAAGTACAGTAGACCAGCTTGTAAGATTAGAACATGATGTAAAGCTAGGGTTCAAGAGGAAAGAGAAAACAGTGGCAGTCTTTCTAGATGTAGCTAGAGCATATGATGAATGCTGGCGAGATGGAGCTCTTTACAAAATGAAAAAGATTGGCATTGCTGGTAAAACCTATAGGTATCTAGAAAACTTTTTACAAGACAGGTATTTTGCTGTACAGGTGAATAATGATAGGTCAGAAATATATGAACAACAGAATGGGATTCCTCAAGGATCAGTGATCTCTCCTTCAATTTTCACTATAGCTGTAAATGATTTAGCAGATGAATTTAATGACATAAAGAATGCAGTATCACAATTTGCAGATGACTGTGCCATTTGGCGATCTGGAAAAAACTTGGACCATGTTTACAAAAAACTGCAAAATCAAATAGACAAAGTTTCAGAGTGGATGAAAAGTTGGGGCTTCCAAATTAATGTAAACAAAACAGTAGGTATGATTTTCAGCAAAGGAAATTTAAAAAAAAAATAACAAAATCAATATAACCATTAAAGGACAGAAAATATGTACCTCCTCAACAACTAGATTTCTGGGCATAACTTTAGATAAACAACTAAATTATAATAAACATATAGACAATTTGGTAGAAAGCTGTAGGGGACCCCTAAATATACTAAGGATTGTAAAAGGTAATGGATGGGGGGCCAGCAATAAAATAATGCTTATGTTCTACAAGTCCTTCATCAGGGGGAAACTGGATTATGCCAGCATAGTCTATGACTCAGCTGCAGCTTCTAACAAAGCAAAACTGGACAGGATTCAAAATGCAGCCATGAGAACTATTACAGGTGCATTTATATCGACACCAGTAGAAGCTCTAGAAGTAGCTCTCGGCATACCTCCCCTTGGTCTAAGACGGAAAGAACTGAGATTAAATTATTGAAGTAAAGTAGCACAAGAAGTGACCCACCCAGCACATAAAGCATTTGTCAAAAACCAACCAAGTGTATGGGACGTCCCCTTAAATAAAGATAGATATCCAACAGGGTGGAGAACTATAGAAGACCTAATGCAGTTTAAAGAACTATCAAACACAATTGAAAATAGTAATAAATACAGAAGCAAAATACCACCATGGGAACTAAAAACACCAATCATAGACTACTCACTTACTGAAAAGATCAAACAAAACATAGAAGATAAGGAAGCCAAAATGATAAGTAGAAAGTTCATAGAGCAACTAACTAAACAAAGTCTGGCCGTCTACACTGATGGATCCAAGGGTGATAGTGGGCAACTAGGTGCCGGAGTTGTAATACCACAATGGGGAATAAAAAAGAGCTACAATGTAACGGAAGGGGCATCGATTTTTACTGCAGAGATGGTAGCAATTCTTAAAAGTCTAGAAATAATCGAAGATAACCCACCAGAAGCTGTTACGATATTTACAGACTCACTATCATCACTACAAGCACTAGAACACCCAGGTAAATGTAGCCGGCCAGACATAAAGGAAGAAATTCTAGCAATTAATACATCACTAGAGAACAGAGGATGTAGTGTGAGGCTAGTGTGGGTTCCAGCACACATAGGTATAGCTGGCAACAAGTTGGCAGACCAGAATGCCAAGAAGGGAAGAACAAGTAAAAACAATATAAAAGCAGGACTGGGAAGGTCAGAGATCAAGAGCCAAGTGAAGGAAACTATAAACGAGGAATGGAAGACAACATGGAAGGAAAGTAGAAAAGGCAGACACGCGTTCAAACTGCTGAAAGAACCAACGAGGACATGCCAGGTCAGAGAAGAATTAAAGATACCATCGAACAAAAAACTGTGGCGTCTCCGACTCGGTGCAGCATACTTCATGGTAGAAGAACCACACTGCCAAGAATGTCAGGAAGAGAATGACATAGACCACTACCTGATCCACTGTAAAAAGTATGAACAACAAAGGCTTGAATTAAAAACTTACTATAGAAATCACAATATAGACTTAACAGGTGATAAGGTTTTAAGTATAGATGCCCCAAGAGATGCCCAATCAATACTTAAAAGATATATACATAAAACAAAGGAAAAAATATAAGGTTAGAACTTCAGGAAAATCATCCAACTAAATAGAAATTAAGCAGCAAGAACTAACAAAGCATTAACAAAAATAACTACTCATAGGACAAGGAAAGACAAGGTATTAAAAAAAAGGGACAACAACTCAAAAAGAACAAATACTAATACAAATTAAAACCAAGTGTAAAGGACAATAGTTATCTATAAACAATACAAAAGAGAAAATAAAATTGACAAATACTAATATAAATATCAGCAACTGCAAAAGACAACAGTTATTTAAATAGAATACAAAATTAGTAAATAAAAGGACACTAAATACCCCAATTATAACCAAATTTCAGGTTGAACAGGGTAGACCAAGATGGAACGAGAAGAGGCAACAATGATCAGATGTTGAGTGCCCGATCTCCACCCATCAACGCATCAAAACAACAACAACATCCCTTACAAAAAACACTACATTTTCATTCTTTTATCTCCCATGTTAAGAACAAATAGCATATCACTTAAATTATTCAAATTTCTAAAACCATTTTCTCTGACTTTGTTATATTAACGACCCAAAATTATTGTTCAACTGACTTAAACCTACAGTGTATTTTACACCGCACAACCACACGGTGACACAATAATACAAAACAGAAACTCAAAAAGTATTTTAAAATATGATGCTTTTTATTTAAATTGAATCATTTCTTAAAAATAAAGGATTGTTTCTAATTGGTCCAGCTTCATTGCTGCTCTCAAATTGGATTTGGTTATTCTGAGGGCAGATAAAAAATGTTCCACGGTGACTTAAGTGGGCGGTAACACTATGACAGAAAAAGCAGCATCTTAACACTCGGAGTAGAAGGGTATTTAATTTTGAGAGCTCATTTTAGAAGCATGGTCAAGTTTCTCTACCTCTTTCAGTGCTAGATAATGAAATGATAGAGCGGGATTTGCAGAACTCTTGCCCCTTCTAATTTATGCAGCAGAAGACTTTTCTTTGTTTTTAACTCACTATTTGAAAAACTTCACAAGGTACTTTTTACTTCTGTAAAATGTACTAAGTTAATAATAAACACCTACTTTTTCAATTTTTTAAAAGCCAGCAGTCACATAACAGAATTACCTCTGACTTTGTAAACTAACGCAGTTAACACTCACTTTGTAAACTAACACAATTACCATAGATTTTGTGAACTAACACAGTTATCACTGACTTTGTGAACTAAATAATTACCACTGACTTTGTGAGCTAACACAGTTATGACAGACTTTGTGAACTAATACAGTTACCACTGACTTTGTGAACTAACACAGTTACCACTGACTTTATGAACTAACGCAATTACCGCTGACTTTGTGAAATGTTTCTTTTCAGGACCGCCTGTAATCAAGTTTTATAAAGTCTGCGTAGGATCTATTTGCCAGACAGAACTGAAGATTATCAATAATCTGGCACAGTTCATTCACATTGTGGCAGAGGTACACTAAAGCTTTACTCTTTACTTCTGTCAAATGAGATCTTGATTGATTACAATGGTTCTGGGTTCCAATTCTTGGTAGTAAAGAATAGAACTGCAATGTCCTAGCAAGTAAATTATAAAAGGCGATAAGGAAACTTCATCTTATAAAACAGATTGCTGTACAAACCAGTACTCCATGAACACAAGTTGTACTTTGGGTGCAGAATTCCTGCTAGAGAGCCAACTATAGTAGTGACACCATGCTCGTTGAGGAGCGCCAAAGCAAAAAGAAGAAAAATAAAAACAAGAAATCATTTATATATTGAGATTTTATTTCTTACTACAAATTTATAACCTTTTATCTGAACACCTTAAAACCTAAATATTCTGAAAATCAAAAGTGTCTTTGGGCTACTTTCAGTTAAAATTTGGGTGATTTCTGAATATTTTGGTCTAGTTTTTTAACAGTTTGGGTGACTTGGGCTATTTCTGGGCTAATTTTTTTAAACACAATTTGGGTGACATCTGAAAACTGAAAAAATCCAGTGTTAGAAACAAAACTGCGGATGAAAGGTTACAGACTCCGACGCCTAGCTGAGCCAAAATTGGATGAGGTCCAGTGCAGATTCCGAGCAAACCGAAGTACTCAAGACCTTATCTTCACACTCAGACAGCTGAGTGAAAAGGTCCTTGAGTATAAGAGTGAGATCCATCTTTGTTTCATAGATCTGGAAAAGGCGTTTGACAGGGTCCCCTGGAGCAAACTTTCCAGCACCTCTGATTCATGCTATACAGAGCTTCTACAAGTCTTGCAGAAATTATGTGAGGACAGCAAACCATAAGTCAGAAGAGTTCAGGACAGCCACTGGTGTAAGACAAGGTGATATTCTGTCACCTTATCTTTTCATACTCCTCATGGACGATGTCATCAAGGCATGTAAGGAGAGAACAAGAAAGTATTCAGTGGGGTACTGGAAGATGAGACAGGTCTATATTTCAGAGCTGGCATTTGCTGATGATGTTGCCCTGATTGCTAAATCAGAGGCACATCTCCAATCCAACCTGCAAGTCTGGAAGGAAGAGCTGGAGAAGAGAGGGATGGTCATAAGCAGCTCTAAAACAAAATCCATGGTGATATCATGAGAAGAAAGAAGACATCAGATTAAGCTGGGAGAACAGGTCCTGGAGCAGGTTGACCACTTTAAATACCTCAGAGCTATTATAGACCGAAAGTGAGGCATCAAAGAAGAGTTGGCCACTCGAAAAGCAGCAGCGGGGAGACTTTTTCAGGCCATAAATCGAGGATTCCTCAGCAAGAGAGAGGTTGGTAAGAAAACCAAGATGGCTGTATATCGCTCCACCTATGTCCCAGTCTTGACATATGGATGCGAGTCATGGGCAATGACTACAACCCACAAAAGCCAGATCCAAACCTCAGAAATGAAGTATCTGAGGAAGGTGGTTGAAGTAACAAGAAGAGACATGGTCCGCAACCAGACGACACGTCAAGGCCTAAAATCCCACCCCCTGCAGACCCAAGTAGAACAGTCCCAACTAAGATGGTTTGGCCATGTCTGCAGAATGGGAGAAGATCGGCTGCCACGACAAGCAAGGGAAACAAAGAACCAGGGATCCAGACTCCCAGCATGACCCAGAGTCCGCTGGGAGGACAACATTAGACAATCTTTGAAGGACCAAGGACTAGAATGGAACCTTGCCAGGAGGAAGACAGCCGATAGGATAGTCTGGCGCTCTCTCTTCCAATCCTCTACACCTCACGGTAGAAGGGGAACGACTGAGTAAGTAAGTAAGGTTACAGACCTTTATTACATCACATTATTACTGCCCACTAAAGTAAGAAATCATCAGCATTATATTTTTAATTTTACATTTCAAAATGATTGCGCAGTAAAATAAGAAATCTGACATCATCTTTTTCATTTTTGCTCCCTTTTAAGAAACAGACAACCACTGCAGCAGGCACCCTTGCAGGAAGCCTGCTGACAGCATTCACACGCTCTTGAAATGGTATGATAAAATAATCAATAAAGATGACGCTGGCATTGGATAGGACACACATTGAGGAAACCTGCTAAAATTTCATGATGGTCTGGAATTCTTAAGATAAGAGTGGTAGAGAGAGACTGCGACCGCTGCACCTATGTTCCAGTCTTGTCTTATGGATGCGAATCATGGGCAACCAACAAAAGCCAGCATCGAACCTCAGAAATGAGGTATCTGAGGAAGGTGGTTGAAGTAAAAAGAAGAGATATGCTCCGCAACCAGATGATATGTCATGGCCTCAAAACCCAGCCTCTGCAGACCCAAGTGGAACAGTCCCAACTGCAATGCTTTAGCCATGTCTGCACAATGGGAGAAGATCGGCTACTACGACCCATATGGGAAACCAAGAGCCATAGACTCAGACCTCCAGTATGACCCAGAGTTTGCTGGGAGGACAACATTAGACAATCTCTGAAGGACTGAGGACTAGGCTGGAGCCAGAAGTAATTTATCCCCTGTCAAAGGAAAACAATCAAACACCAAAAAATAATAATAAAATATATTATGTATTTTTTGACACTTTACTACATGTTTTCTATTTATTGTTTAAAAAATACTTGTAAACTTGGTGCGAAAAAAGATGCGCGCTACATTAAGCATCGTGCAGTTTAGTGCAAAGGCCAGAAACATTCAACTTTTATATAATTTCCAGACTGCAATAAAAAGCTTGTGTGGGAAGAGACGGACGTTCTTAGAGAATTATATAGTATAATTCAGCATAAAGATCAGCATAACATTGTCCTAATCCGATGTTATTATTCTTCTGGTATCAGATTGACTGTCTAGAGCTGAGACAAAGCAGCCCTTTATCTCAAGTTGTCCCACCCGAGTCTAAGGCTGTCATACCTATCATCTTTGAGTCCAATACAGAGGGAACATTTCAGAGGTAAACTATATCATTTATAAGCTAAAATAGCCACTACCTCCTTTGATGATAAGTCCAAGGCAGACAGCCCATCTTACCAGACAGTCCTTGTTCTGGAACCCCCCAAGATAAGAGAGGAGCAGAGGTGGACCGAAAAACACGTGGAGAAGGTTTCTGGAGACAGAAGTGAAGAAAATGAGGAAGACATGGAAAGACCGTGAGCTGGTGTCACATGACAGGAAGTCTTACATTTTTCTTGCTCCTTGTGGAGTTGAAGAGTAAAGAATAAATGAATGAGACAGCCCATAATGAAACTGATAACATTAACGTTGATCAGATGGAGGTTAGTCTTGGTAAGGTTTAGTCATAAACAGTAAACCTGAGGAATTTTGTGCTGACAAGGTCATGTCTGCAAGCAGCAGTGTTGGATACAGTAGCAACGGAAAGCAACAACTAAGGGCTCCTGCTTAATAATAATAATAAAAGAGAAATAGTGGTCATCTCAGAGAAAATAATGTTGCATAAATAATAACTTTATATTTTATCATCACATCCTACTTTTGTTTTGCTACATTAGATTTTCTTTGCTGTTGCATTTCAGTTAGTTTCCTTGCATTGATTAATCTTTCTTGGGTAGTGTTTTTATTTGTTAATGAATTATTATTTGTCCTTCTAGTTATCGCGTTCTTTGTCATTTTTTCACAGCCATTTCTTTTCTTAATATTTTTATTTCTTAATTAATTATTATTTTTCCCATATGTTTGCCATGTCCGTTGTCTATTTTTCATAACCTTTCTATATTTCTTGTCTTTGTTTCATGTGTGTGTCTATGGCAGAAGAAGAATAACCCCAAAATGTCCCATGGGGATGATGATGCCATATGTACACTGATGGATCTGTGATGAGAAATCAAGATAGGTTTTCTCTGCAAGAATAAAAGGCAGGGTTGTTGCTGAACAGAGTGGAGCCTACATGACAACAACCTCTAGCATGAGAATGGAGGTAGAAGCAGTTACTGCTGCTCTGAGGTGGCTGTCTGAAACTTCATCAACCAGGACAATTATTGTGTACATGCTTTGGAAGGTCCAGAATGGGTGGCTATGGCATGAATGGAAAACAATCATGGAAGCCTGGAGTCTTCAGGAACTGGTGTGGATCTACTGTTCAGGTCATGCAGGGGTACGTGGCAATAAGAGAGCTGACAAACTAGCTTCAAGAGCAGCCATAGTGGGGACACTGGATATGGATAACTGAGAGATAATAAGGACAACTGATGATCACTTGTTAGAAAACAACACTGCAATAGATGAATCATCAAGCCTAAGATTGCTGTAATTGGGCATCAAACTTGAGACTAGCAGGGATGGACGTATAAGATAATGCATCCATCATGTTTACAACACAGGAACAATTAGCATTCATACCCTTTGACATTAGCTGAGGGAGAATGAGCACCTATGGGTTTGCCTGAAGAGCAGTGATGTTAATTCTGATGAACAAATAGAAAATAGATCTCTTTGTGTGAAAGTGATGAGATTTAGAATGGGTGAGTGAAAGAGATGAGATTTAGAGTTGGTGAGTGAAAGAGATGAGATTTAGAATAGGTGAGTGAAAGAGATTGAGATTTAGAATAGGTGAGTGAAAGAGATGAGATTTAGAATAGGTGAGTGAAAGAGATGAGATTTAGAATAGGTGAGTGAAAGAGATGAGATTTAGAATAGGTGAGTGAAAGAGATGAGATTTAGAATGGGTGAGTGAAAGAGATGAGTTTTAGATTAGGAGTGGAAAAAAGATTTAATTAGAATAGGTCAGTGAAAGAGATGAGATTTAGGATAGGTGAGTACAAGAGATGAGATTTAGGAAAGAAGAGTGAAAGAGATGAGATTTAGAGTAGGTGAGTGAAAGGGATGATAATTAGAATAGAAGAGTGAAAGAGATGAGATTTAGATTAGGTGAGTGAAAGAGGATTTAGAATAGCTGAGTGAAAGAGATGAGATTTAGAATAGGTTAGTGAAAGAGGATTTAGAACAGGTGAGTGAAGAGATGAGATTTAGAATAGGTGAGTGAAGAGATGAGATTTAGATTAAGAGTGTGAAAGAGAAGAGATTTAGAGTAGGTGAGTGAAAGAGATGAGATTTAGAGTAGGTGAGTGAAAGAGATGAGATTTAGAATGGGTGAGTGAAGAGATGAGATTTAGAATGGGTGAGTAAAAGAGATGAGATTTATATTAAGAGTGTGAAAGAGATGATATTTAGAGTGGGTGAGTGAAGAGATGAGATTTAGAATGGGTGAGTGAAAGAGATGAGATTTAGAATAGGTGAGTGAAAGAGATGAGATTTAGAATGGGTGAGTGAAAGAGATGAGTTTTAGATTAGGAGTGGAAAAAAGATTTAATTAGAATAGGTCAGTGAAAGAGATGAGATTTAGGATAGGTGAGTACAAGAGATGAGATTTAGGAAAGAAGAGTGAAAGAGATGAGATTTAAAGTAGGTGAGTGAAAGGGATGATAATTAGAATAGGAGAGTGAAAGAGATGAGATTTAGATTAGGTGAGTGAAAGAGGATTTAGAATAGCTGAGTGAAAGAGATGAGATTTAGAATAGGTTAGTGAAAGAGGATTTAGAACAGGTGAGTGAAGAGATGAGATTTAGAATAGGTGAGTGAAGAGATGAGATTTAGATTAAGAGTGTGAAAGAGAAGAGATTTAGTGTAGGTGAGTGAAAGAGATGAGATTTAGAGTAGGTGAGTGAAAGAGATGAGATTTAGAATGGGTGAGTAAAAGAGATTAGATTTATATTAAGAGTGTGAAAGAGATGAGATTTAGAGTGGGTGAGTGAAGAGATGAGATTTAGAATGGGTGAGTGAAAGAGATGAGATTTAGAGTAGGTGAGTGAAGAGATGAGATTTAGATTAAGAGTGTGAAAGAGATGAGATTTAGAATAGGTGAGTGAAAGAGATGAGATTTAGAATGGGTGAGTGAAAGAGATGAGATTTAGATTAGGAGTGGGAAAGAGAGAATTAGAATAGGTGAGTGAAAGAGATGAGATTTAGGATAGGTGAATGAAAGGGATGAAATTTAGGAAAGAAGAGTGAAACAGATGAGATTTAGAGTAGGTTGATGAAGAGATGAGATTTAGATTAAGAGTGTGAAAGAGATGAGATTTAGAGTAGGTGAGTGAAAGAGATGAGATTTAGAATAGGTGAGTGAAAGAGATGAGATTTAGAATGGGTGAGTGAAAGAGATGAGATTTAGAATAGGTGAGTGAAGAGATGAGATTTAGATTAAGAGTGTGAAAGAGATGAGATTTAGAGTAGGTGAGTGAAAAAGATGAGATTTAGAATAGGTGAGTGAAAGTGATGAGATTTAGAATAGGTGAGTGAAAGAGATGAGATTTAGATTAGGTGAGTGAGATTTAGAATAGGTGAGTGAAAGAGATGAGATTTAGAGTTGGTGAGGGAAAGAGATGAGATTTAGAATAGGTGAGTGAAAGAGAATGAAACATAACCTGGTCTAGCCAAGACAATGCCTCATACAAGAACAAAACTGCATCTCCCAATAATTATTTATGCCACAAGAGGCAGAAGAAAAACAAAATAAGTAAGAAGAAACAAAAGGACAGTTCTCTGAGATCACAATATATTTGACGATGTATTTGTACACCATAAATGATTTCTGTTACAGGTTACCGTGGTGTAATTACTCTTTACAACAAACTGAATCACCCGGCAGAATTCACATGGTCACCTGACCTGGGAGAGAAGGGGACAGCTTTTTCCATCAGGCCTGCCTCAGGTTTGTCTGTCTTTATTTATCTGATAAAAACGCAATGGCATAAAAAAAACAGTAAAATTAAGTTATGAAACTTTTACATTGATATTAAAATGTTTTAAAGAAAGTAACCTGCAACAAAAAAGACAGATCATGATAATAGCTATTTCATAGGTGGCCAGATTACTGGCGAAGAAAAATATCTTTACAACAAGTCAGCTCCTGTTTACATCTTGGCAACAGATTGACCGAGTTGTAGGCCCAGACTAGAGTAGCAAATTTTTAAAATACTGAGGGAAAAAGGTGCTAATGTTTCATTGTAAAATACAGTAAAAGTTCGAAAATCCAGACTGCTCAGGGATTTGGTTGGTCTAGAAATTTCGGACTTTCTGAATTTTCAGTCAGTACTTTTAAAATTCAAATTTAAGGAAGAATGAAGAAGAGATGAACAAGCAAATTTTGTTGGTTTATTCATGAACAAATACAGAATGCTTTATTTATAAAAATGAGTATATTTATTCGTTCATTTCCACAACTTCTGTTGATTTTGCTGCACTGTTTGTGGATGGAACATTTACAAAAGCCCGTAAATTTTTAAAAGTTTTCAAAAAGTCTTGATTCTCAGGTGATCCAGATTTCTGGCATCCTGATTTTTGGACTTTTGCTGTGTGTGGAAATTGAAAGAGATCATGTATTGTTTTTTTTTAAATTTGAATGTTCAGTTCTGATGTCAAGTCAGTTTATTGCTTATCTCCAGAAACATAAGAGACAACTAAAACAATTAACAAAATATTTTACAAATGTTCATAAATGATGCTTGCAGATAGTAGAGTACAATGGTATGACAGAATCACAAGTGGGGAACAAAGGAAAAGAACCAGATAAATATTAATAGAAGAAAAAGTCGGCTAAACATGTTGGATAGGACAGAAATTGAGAAAGCCATTGTTCTTGAACATAAAAGGTAGAAGAAGTAGAATGTAAGACTTCAGTACACACACAAATAAGACAACTGGGGACAAGAATAAGAGGAATACTTTAACACACACAAATAAGAGAAGTAAAGACAGAAATAAGAGGAAGACTTCAAAACATACAGGTAAAATGGTGATGACTTTATATTCATAAAGGTCATGATTGTACATTCACTTTTTGAAAACTGACATTCTGTACAGGTGTGGTTGATCCAAATACAGACCTAGACTGTGAAGTTGTATGGCATCCATCATTTATGGCCCCTGAAAATGGTTCATTCACCCTGTTCATCAATGGAGGTGAATCACGCAAACTCTTCTGTGTAGCTGAGGTGAGTATAAGTTCACAATATGATCACATATCATGCAGTTTACATTCTTGGCTTAATGTTTGGTTAATTGAAGAATATATTACCCACAAGAAAATATGTCTACCATCAGTGGTACCTACACCTTGTAGCGGTATGGCAGCTTGCGTACCCTAACAACCCCCAGAGCTATGCCAGTGGAAGTTTTACTCCTGGTAGGTTCAACCAAGCTGGACAAGTCTGCACAAGTAGGGATCAGACAAAAGCTGGTACCCTGGTAATCCAGGTTGGGGGTTTTAGCACAGGGCCCACACCCCTGTCTATGTAAAAAAAATCTTAACCATTACGGAAACAGCAATAAATTCAAAAACTTTGATGCAGGAAGGACATCCGGAGTCTGAGGCTTGTATGACTGTCAGTGGTGAAAGCCGAAAGGAAGCCATTGGCATGAATATGGATGCCCTGATCGCAAAACAAAAAAACAAGAATTGGATTCTGGAACGTCAGAACTGTGAATGAGGCAGGAAAACTGAGGCAGGTCATAGCAGAGATGAAGAAATGTAGATTATATATCCTAGGAATAAGTGAGAGCAGACAGACTGGGATGAGAGGAATACAAACAGCAACAGGAGAAACAGTACTTTACTCTGGTAGAGAGGATGGTCAGCACAATTAAGGCGTAGCCATTATCCTAAACAAAGGAATAAAAAGGTCATTACTGGAATGGAAACCCATCAACAACAGACTGATACAAACAAGACTGAGAGGGAAATTCACCAACACCTCAATAACAAAATGCTATGCACCAACAAATGATAGCGATGAAGAGGTCAAGGACGAATTCTATCAACAGCTACAAAAGGAAATAGAAACCCCACCTAGATACGATCTTATCATAGTGTTGCAAACCCCGTCGGTGTTGGAATGATGATGGTGTGTTGCATAGTAAGGGTATCTCCAGTGTTGTAAGTGGATACACTAGTAATGATGAAGACTGGACGAATGATGGAAATGGTCAACTCGACCAACGCAGTGTTGTGTATCTAGGTCACCTTGCTCGCCAAGTGTTGAGGCGCTAGCAAAAGGCAATGTTTATTTGGAGTGAGAGTGCAAGGTACGTGATTGGATGGAATGTTCTGTGGAGTTGACAAGTAGACTGGACACTCACTCACTCATAGCTGGAAGTCAATGACATAGACTACTGTTGACGTTTTCTTATAATTTAATGGGACGCACACTCCGACAACACGGTTTACAGTTACTTGAACAGGTTGGCACAAAAATCATCGTATACTTGAAAAATGGGGGACAACATCAAATAGACATTCGTGTAGCATGTGAATACAATAGAACGATAGCAGGCAAGCATTCAATATTCTGGTTGTCTATCATCTCATGCCTTAACTGATTAATCGCATCAGTTAATGTGAATACATAATTATCAACAATGGTTCACTGTCAGAACCTTCTTCTAGCTAAGTCTTTCAGGCCATAAATTCAGCCGACTCTTATGACGACAATCTTAAATAGACAAGGAGTGGACTTCAATATAATCTAGGTCTTGGTATCACCATCAGGTAATAAGGCATTCCTGTTCTCTGATCGATAATCCGAATAGACCGAAAGTGGGATCCAAAATGGCGCTAGTTCCAGCGAGCGTCGCTCACTCTGAAGATGTCTTAAACGTAAGTGAAGGCTCCGTTCATTACTCAAATAATATATTGGGCTTTCCATATCCCATGATAAATATTGCATATGTCCAATGCATAGTGCTGCTAGTAGAAGAGTCGTCTAAGCACAATCAATCAAATACATCGGCAGACAGTATGACGTCTGCATATAGTTAGGCCTAAGGAAAGTTCAGTAAATGTTTCTGCTTTACCTTAAGTCCAGGAAAACACTAGCAAATAGCACACGCCATCTCTTGGCGTTTAGAATAACTGTTGGGGAGGATTACGGACATCATAGTCTTACTGAGAAAACTTCTCCTTCCCCATGGATCAACCACAATGACAAAATCTTTGGACTTTCCTTCGTCCGAGCAGAAACCACAGTTTGCCATCATGGAAGCCTCTCGTCGACACTCACATCGACGCATGCGCAGAAATGCGCTTGACCCCAGAGTTCAACTCAAAAAATAGGCTGACATAGACATTACAAAGATACAAAGATATAAGACCGAATCACCTTAAATAGACAAGGAATAAATATAAACTCGGGCCATAAACATTCTAAGCAAGACCAATCTGTTTCTGGCCATACCAGAAGCAAACTGACGTAAATCTAGTATTCATACGCCAGGTTGAGATTCAAGAAAAAAATAACCCATATAACGGGATATAACATCGACCAATCAGGGTTCTGTCCCTTAAATTATCAAGAAAGTATTTTGATTCTCAAATAAATACTTTTCATCAGACAAATAGATATTACTTCACATTTGTATGCCTACCAAAAGAATCTGTGCGTCACAGACTACCACACAAAAGAATCTGTGCGCAACACATAGTAATGAAAGACCTCAATGTGAAAGCTTTGCCCCTTATCAACAACTTTATTTTTGACAGTCATGAGACTGACCCCCGAAGGAAAGCGAAAGAGAGGCCGACCAAAAACATACTTGGCAGAGAACTGTGGAGGCTGAGGTGCAAAGAATGAACCAGAGCTGGGGCACTGAATGAAGGATGGCAGCTGACTGAACAAAGTGGAAGCAGTTTGCTACTGCCTTACAAGATGCCACCAGGCGTGATGGCCACTGACTGCTTTGACAGTCGGCAGCTAAGGATCAGAGAAGAAGAAGAAGAAGAAGAAGAAAATATATATATGATTATGATAAGGCTGGCAATATCATCATGTAAAACAAATTGTTACAGAAACCATCACTACAAGAGTTTGTGATTTGACAGAAGCTTCTATAAGGGGCCATCAACAATGGAGACTTAGTGCTTCATGAGTAGTGAAAAAAAAGCACCACAACACTTTCACAAGCAGGTATCCAAGAAGTCCATACAGAAATAAAGGAAAAGCTGAAGTACCAGACCTTTGCATGATGTCATATTTCACCAACCATAGAAGAATTGTGCTGCCAGACACAAACTTCAAAAACAAGAAAGCTCCAGGAAAAGATGGTACAAGTCACATCGTTTTATCCAAAATCCTTGGAGACAGCTTTGTTTCGGAAACCAGATGTTTTCAGTTTTCAAATGTCACCCTTGGTTTTGGTTTTAAGGACTATCTTCATTGCACATGGACAACTCCATCAGTGCTCCGATCTCCTCCCTTAGATCACACGGGACCTCAAGACGCAGCAATAGAGACCGCAGTCAGCGACTCATAGCTTGACTGCCTGCGTCAGGACCAGCGAACCAGAGCTGGTCAAGACCGCACTCCACCTCCACGTGGTGGTCCTGGAAACAGTCTGCAGGCTGGCTGAGCGAGTGTGGATCGAAATGGGAAGGCAAACCCGGTCCTAAAAAATGCCGTGCAGAAGTTGGATGTGTCGACCGAAAGGTGCAGATATCACAGCTACGTTGTAAACAGACACAACGCAACCACCGTCCTTTTCAGGGCGAACGAAGAAGAAGAAGAAGAAGATCACACAAGGAGGATCTCAGCACAGTGCATGAACTCCATAGCACCAGCGAGAATCCCAATGTGTGTATATAGGATTCACTCGTTATATAAATATTTTTTGTGGTGGGTAGGTTTCTAATTTTAAATTTAGCCAGGGCAGCAACCTTATGGCCTACTCTTTACAATTTCCAACTGCCATGGGATTTTTAACGTGCACAGCATGCACACGGGACCTCCTAATTTTTCCCCCTTATCCATAAAGACTAGGCTTCCAATCTCACTATCCAGGAGACCAGGGTGGAGAATGACATTATTAGGACCACTGGTTCTAAAAATAAATTTCCATAAATTATATTCCCTGTACTGGGAATTGAACCCGGTACCGCTAGAATTTGAGGTGGTTGCCATACCTCTTTGCCACTCTAACCACTAAAAAAATGTCACCCAAATCTAGCAAAATAGTCCAAGTTGGTTCAGAGACATGGCATGTCTCAAAGAGTATCACCTCCAAACTACAGATATTTGAAGAAGGATTGAAATGGTATGACAAGGTCACTAATGTAAAACTGATGAACAGAACTAGACAAGTGCCAGTAGAACAAGAGATGAGAAGAAGGCGCTGGCATTGGATAGGACACACATTGAGGAAACCTGTTGATTACATTACAAGGCAGTCCTTGTTCTGGAATCCCCAGGGAAAGAGAGGCAGACGTGGACCAAAAACACATGGAGAAGAGAACTGGAGACAGAAGTGAAAATGATGAGGAAGACATGGAAACAACTAGAGCTGAGGTCACGTGACAGGAGGACTTGGCGTGTGTTTGTTGAAGGCCTTTGCTCCATGGGGAGCTAAAGAGTATTGAAGGATTAGTTGATACCTTGACATTTGAGTTGAAGATTCTTTTTTTAATGAATGAAGCTTTTAATTTCAGCAATGTCATATAATAATTTCCTGAATTTAAATTGTATGTTATGTATTACTTAGCATTGGCGGATTTGTAATTGTACAAAATATTTAAAGTCAGTTTTCTGTTAACAGGTGGGAAATACCAACGTGTATTTCTTAGACCAGCGCATAACATTTGGAACCGCCCCTGTCAACTTGACTACAGTAATCAGTAGCCTGCTTCACAACAGTGGCAGCAACCATGCATACTTCTATGTAAGTTGACCTATGATTATGCAAGTTCAAGGTCTTCTATCCCATGAGCCACAGGATGTGTTACAATATGGTACATAGGGCTGGTCTTAAGAGCACTGCAACCATGAGAAAATAAAGATTTATCGGTAAAAAATTCAACTTTTCTTCAGCTGTGACACAATTTGCCAAGGCCAAAGCACGCATTGTAAATCTTGTATTAGTAAATACTTAAACTTGAGAGTGACATATTTTTAACTTTCTGTTTTGTGTTGTTGTCATGTTTTTTGCTTATTGTATAAGCAATAGCTATCTAAAACTGATAGGCAATTTTATTCACAAACCTTACTTAATTTTCCAGTAGAGTTTAATTAACTTTCATGGCTTGAAGTGTGGGGGAGGGGGCAAGTGTCAAACCACTTATCCTGGGTGCCCATTGCTCTAAGGCTGGCCCTGCTGGTACACATTATTCTACCAAGGGCTGGCTGGTATGCCCATTTGTTTAGAGCCAGATTTCCTCATGGCTGGACTATACACAATAGAAAATAATGGTTTGTTTTTGCTTATAAGGCATACACTTTGACATTTCTTCAGGGAGCTTACAATGATGTTAGATTTATATATTATGAAACACTTTCTTGCAAATATATATATATGTTCCTGACTGATGCCATGAACCAGACAGGTGTCATTAGAGCTGGAGATGAGAAGAAGATGCTGGCAATGTGTAGTGCACACTTTGGTGAAACATGTTGATAGCATTACAAGGCAGTGGTTAGTTCTGGAATCTCCCAGTGTAAGAAACGGGAGAGGGAGACTGATAAACACGTTAAGATGACAGCTGGAGATGACAGAAATAAAAGGTATATAAAAAGACATGAAAAGACATTGCACCGACGGCACAGGACGGGGGACTTGGCATGCATTTCATGAGGGCCTATGCTTCTTGGGGAGCTGAAAGGTAATGAGAATGATGATGATGCCGATGATGATAATGATGATGATGCCGATGATATGTTGCTGCCTGTTTTAAAAACATCTCCAGTGTAAAAAAATTGCCATTCTCTGTGGTGCCGGGGTGGAATCTAACAAAAGCCTGAGAAAGAAAGGGAGTTACAGGCATTAGTAATTAAAAAAATGCTAATTGCTCCACACCTGTATAGTTCCGAGGTGTCTCTGAGGAGACAAAGAAAGAATGTGCCTATTGTTCCCTCAGACATGTTGCACAAGGCAACTGATATGAGGTTGTGCGTGTTACTGGCAATCCTATCATGTAAAACCTATTGCTACAGAAACCACGGCAACAGAAGCATTCACTTTGGTGCAGCTTCCTACAAGGGGGCCAGCTCTAGTTGTGGCTGCATGCTCCATATGGAGCAGAAAAATGGGAAAAGATGATGAAGATGAGGTGCATCCAGGTACCACTTTTCAGTATGTGAACTACATATTATGAGCATTAGCACTGTCATTAGCCTTCATCTTTGTCATTAATGGTGCACGACTTCACATACCTGGGGTCTACCAAAACTCTCTCTGGACACAGAAATTGACAGCTGCAGGCACCTTTGCCCGCCTCACTATGCATGTTTGGGGAAACTCCACACTCATAATGAAGACCAAAGGTGTGGTATATAATGCCTGCATCACCAGCACACTTCTATATGGCAGCGAGACATGGACAGCCAATACTAATCAAGAAAAAAGGCTCAATACCTTCTAACTACGGTGTCTAAGCCACATCCTTAGTATTTCATGGAACGACAAAGTGTCAAATGTCGAGGTGTTGTCACACGCTGGACTTCAAAGCATGAAAGCATGAATATACTGCTTAGACAGCGCAGACAACGCTGGCTTGGCCATGTCTGCCGCATGGACAATGGTTGCATCCTGAAAGATATCTTCTATGGACAACTGGCGGATGGCAAAAGAACAGTTGGGCAGCCACAGCTTAGGTTCAAAGATGTATGCAAGAGAGACATAAGGGCACTGGATATAAATCCAGCAACCTGGGAGGACGAAGATGCTGACTGCATCACCTGCAGATGCTCCCAATGGCACCAGCTCAAACTGGGTGAAAAATAGCTCCTACAACAAATAGAAGAGACAAGAGCATGCTGAGAGGAAGAACAGACAAAAAAAAGCAGCTGAGGGCTATCACCTCAGGAGTGCATCATCTCCACAGTCCGTTATGGCTTGAGGAGGCTACTATTATTACTTCAGGTCTGTAACTCGTTATCTGAAATCCTTGGGGTCAGTTTTATTTGTGAAACTTGATTTTTTCAATTTTCAAGTGTTGCCTAAATGGCATTCGAAAAGTAGCCTAAGGTGTCAAAATTCATAAAAGATTAGCCTAAACTCACCCAGAATAAACAAAAGTTTCTCAAATTGTGCTAAAAAAGTAGCCGAAAGTCAGCCACAGAAACTTTCAATTTTCAGAATATTTGGGTTTTTGGGTAAAAGATTATAGACCCGTACTATCCTTCATCATGCCACAAGGCCCATAATGAATGAATGAATGTCTCTTCTTCGCTCCTTAAAGTAAAGCAGCAGCTGCCCTCCATGCAGGAAGTCTGCATCAAAGCACTTCTTGTGCTCTTGTATTGATGATCTCTGTAGCAACTGGTTTTTCGAGATGAGGTTGCTAGCCTTTGCAAAACTGCACATTACGTCACCACCCATGACATGCCTGGCAGTAGCAGTGGACCAATTTTTTGTGTGGTCTCCTTGAATACCCCCAGGAATCACACAGGGTAGGGGCTGGTAAGGCAGTGACAAATATCTTTCACATTAAAAAAAAGAACAAGATAATAATGATAAACTATTAAAGGGGAGGAGCTACCTTGAAATGCTATTTTCGCTATTAATCACATGATTTTAATGAAAATGCACAGACTTAATCTACATCAATCATAGAAGAGTTTGATGGTATTACATCATCAGTTGTCATGGAAATGGCCGCCATTTGGATTTTATTGTTCTATTTAAACTTCCTAAGGCTTTTTTTCTTTATAATTTTCACAGATTTAGATTCAGAGAAATATAAATTATACGAGAATAGACTAATGCCAATTTGCATGTTTCTGCTGTTTTGACTGAAAATTGCCTCCCTCTCCTCCCCTTAAGCTCAAATGGTTGTGACCTATACCTCTTAAGATACTTTGAGGGAAAGAACAATACCAGCAACTTATCATTATCTTCTATTTTTAGCTCCTTATTGAGAATGGAGCTACCATTGCAGATGGCCCCCGTGAGGAAGCCTCGTTGCAAACTTTTGCAGCAGTGGCTTCTGTAGCAACTTATTTTATACCATGAGGTTGTCAGCCCCATGCAAAACCTCTTATTAGTTGCTGTTTAGAACATGCCTGAGGGGAGTGGTAGTCCTATTCTTCATTGTCTTCTCAGGGACCCCTACGAACTACAACCTATAACCTTTAGGATAGTTTGAGGAAGAAAACAATGACCTGTGACCTGTATCCTTTATGCCCTGTGTATCTCCCAGGGGTCTGCAATAACATGAGCAACCACAAGAGTGATATAAACAACACATTTGGTCCTTTACTCCTGTTTCAGGTGTTTGATCCCAATCCACTCCCAGGCCTTACTGTCAGCCCAATCAGCGGGGTTGTACCGGTAGGTGGCAGTGCTGAGATTCGAGTGACATTGACCCCAGATTCTATCATCAAGTTTGACACTAAAGTCCAGGTGGCCATAAAAGCGGGGAAAAGTCTGGAGCTGAGAGTTGCAGGAAGTGTAGAATCCCCAGACATAATTATCTGCGTGGTGGGTGTCCATTGTATCATACTTCCCTTATTTTATCACTTCTGCATTCAGTAATTCATCATATCATAACCCTCCACTCCCAAAAGAGCATAGACCTTCAACAAACACATCCAAGTCCTCCTGTCACGTGCCATCATCTCAAGTTCTTTCCACGTTCTCCTCATCATTTTCACCTCTGTTTCCAGCTCTCTTCTCCATGTGCTTCTTAGTCTACCTCTGCCTCTCTTGTCCTTGGGGTTCCATAACAAGGACTGCCTTGTAATGCTATCAACAGGTTTCCTCAGTGTGTGTCCTATCCATCGCCATCGTCTTCTCATCTCGTGTTCCACTGGCACTTGTCTGGTTCTTGTCCTCAGTTCCACGTTGGTAACCTTGTCATACCATTTTAATCCTTCTATTCTACGCAAGCACCTATTTATGAAAGTCTTTTGCTTTTTGGTTGTTGTTTTTGTTGTTCTCCATGTCTCAGAGTCATATAATAGTACTGACTTTACATTTGAGTTGAAGATTCTTATTTTCGTGTTGGATCTGATTTCTCTTGATCTCCATATATTTTCCAATGCAATGAAAGCTCCTCTTGCCTTTTGTATTCTTATTTTGATATCACTATCTGTCCCTCCAACTTTGTCTATATTGCTGCCAAGATATGTGTACGATTCTACATCTTGTAGTGGTGTTTCTTCAAGTTGAACCCTGTTATCATTACCTGCATTTATTCTCATTATTTTTGTCTTTTCCCTGTGTATTTTCAGACCCAATTGCTGTGACCTCTCATCGAGTGTTTTCAATTTGTCCAGTATCTGATTACGGTTATGGGACAGAAGAGCCAAGTCATCAGCAAAATCCAGATCATCCAACTGCTTAATCAAATGTTGACATCTGTTGTCTTTTTTCCACCCATCCTTGCTCCTAATGGAGCATGGAGCCACGACTGCATTTGGTCTCCTTGCAGGATGCATGCATCAAAGCATTCACATGCTTTTGCATTAGTGGTTTCTGATGCCATCAATCTCTTTTCCATAATGAGGTTGCTAGCCCCAACAGCCGATAGGATAGTCTGGCGCTCTCTCTTCCAAACCTCTACACCTCACGGTAGAAGGGGAACGACTAAGTAAGTAAGTAAGGTTGCTAGCCCCACGTACAACTTCATATTAGTCACCTTTTATGACATGTCTGAGGAGCATAGCCCTATTCATTCTTTGTCTGCTCATCATGATCCAGTCTACCCAGCTGTAAATGGGTACCTGACTCTGACATCTTTTTAACTCCTCAGAGACACCTAGGAACTACACGTGGAATTGATATAAGTATGCACATCATATTATTGTTCTTCTATCATACTCAGGAACCCACTGTGTTATCTGTTGTGCAATATAATACATCGTCTTTTCCTTATATATAATACGCCTAGAGTCTTCTCTTAACCACCACACATTGTAATAATATGCGAATCTTCACATGTACGATATCCTGTAAATAAACATGGCTACAAACTGAACATGCTTTTACTGAGTGCCTTCTGAAACATGTGTGTGCTTGTGTAGATGACGAGGTAATACTTATATACATACATCATAACATTACATGGTGGCAGCGGTCGATACCGGACTGACGCAAAAAACAGCTACACGATAACACGTGAGTACAGTATTCGGCTAATTTTCGTCATCGAGGTTAGCCATGGCGGCGAAACAATATCGCAACGCACCGCAAATGAGATTCGCCGGTAAAGATGATAAGAGTGAAGCTTTCTTGTTATGGCGCCAACGCATAGATCTATATTCCAAGACCACTGGTCTGGAAGGACAAACCCTAACTCCATATATCCTAGAAGCATTGGACGATGAAGGTTTGAAAATTTACAACAGTTTTGCTACCGCCATGCCTGTGGAGTCGGCGACAGACCCCGCAGCCATATTGGACGAATTTGAAAAACGTCTGATAATAAAGCACACGAACTTTAGAGCGGCAAGATTAGAACTTCACCACCTGCGACAGAAACCTGGTGAAAGTCTAGATGATTTTTTCACTCGCATCAAGGAGAAAACAAGTGTATGCAAATTTAACAAAGAAGAAGAAAAAGAGCGAATTATCGAACAGATCCTTCTCAGCACACCAATGCCAGAGTTCCAGAAATGGATACTGAGCCAGAGTGATACACTAACTTTACAACAACTTCTGGATGAAGGCAGGAAACACGAGGCACAAGCACTAAACATTAAACAAATTCAGCAAGGTACATTAGCAGCCCAGGTGGATGCAGTGAAAAGCTATAAACCTAGACACAACAAAGCAACTGGTTTGAAGCAACAAGAAAAACACAACACAAGCAGAGGTGCTATGTGTAAATGTTGTGGCCTAAACCACATACAAAACCACTGTCCAGCTAAAGACTCTACATGTCATTACTGCAGAAAGAGGGGCCACTGGATAAAATTATGTTTCAAGAGGAAACAAGACAGTGCTCAACACAAACTTCACAGCAGAAAGTCGTCAAAACAAACACACTCTATGATGACTGAGGACCTTGACTCCAGTGAAGAAAGTGATCCTTCCACTTTTGATACTGTGAAGATACTAACTTTCAGTAATGAACCAAAGAGAACGCAGGCTTTCTGCAAGGTACAATTCCGAATACCAGGAATTAAAATGCACAAAGAAAGAAACATTCGGTTCAAGATAGACACAGGTGCCCAAGGTAACACTCTACCCTTAAGAATATTCAGACAGATCATGCCTGACAAGGTGGATGAGCAAGGATTTCCCACAAAGGATGTAAAACGTAGGAGTGGCAGGACAAAGCTAAGAGCTTACAATGGAACAAGTATAGACTGTTTTGGAGCAGTAACACTTGAATGTTCATACAGAGGCTCTGAATGGACATTGTCAACATTTTACTTGGTAGATGTTGAAGGACCTGCAATTTTGGGTTTACCAATGTGTGAAAAGCTGAGTGTGGTAACTATTAACAACATTAAAGAGGATATAGGTCTTGCAGATGCTCTCAGCAGACTACCAAACCCCAACAAGACAGCAGATCTTACCCCAAACATCAAAGTTGATTTTGTCAAGTTTAGCGGTAATCGGCTTGAAACACATCAGAGAAGACACAATGAGAGATCCTATCCTTAACTCTCTCAAAGAACTGATATACCATGGATGGCCAAGCTCTATCAGGGAAGTTCCAACACACATCCGTCCATACTACTCTATGAGGGACGAGTTAAGCATCGAAGATGGTCTGATCCTTAAAGGAGATCGCATTATTATACCAGAAACACAACGCGATATCATCCTTAAACAGCTCCATAATAGTCACCTTGGTATTGTGAAGACACAACTGAGAGCAAAGAAAGATGTTTACTGGCCACAGATAAACAAGGACATAGAAACACTATGTAAAAACTGTTCAATTTGCCAAGAACATGCAAATAGGCAGTGCAGAGAACCTCTCATACCATCAGACATACCATTGAGCCCTTGGAGCATTATAGGAACTGATATTTTCTCAATCGACAATAATGACTATCTTATTATTGCTGATTACTACAGCAAATTTCCCATCATTGAGAAACTTCCACAACCCTCACCATCAGCTGTTATTGCAGACATTACAAAGAAGTATTGCAGCATGTTTGGCATCCCAGATGAAATTAGATCAGACAACGGTCCACATTTCTCAGGTCAAGCATACAGAAACTTCACTAAGGACTGGAAGATCAAACACACAACATCATCACCTAGATACCCTAAATCTAATGGTTTCATTGAGAGACAGATACAAACTATCAAGTCAATCATGAAGAAAACAAGAACAGAGGATGTACACCTAGCACTCTTGAGATGGAGAACAACACCGGTAGACAGTAAGATCGACAGTCCAGCAGAACTTATGTTTGATAGAAGAATTAAAGACCTTCTACCATCTAAGGTCCACTTCCGTCCACAACATAGAGACAGCACATATGATCAACTTCAGCATCGTCAGCAAGTTCAGAAATCCAACTATGACAAATGTGCTAAAGACCTACCACCATTACATCCTGGTCAGCATGTGACTACCTACAACCACGACAATGACACATGGTCAAAAGCAACAATCATTTCCAGAAACCCTGAACCCAGGAGCTATACCTTAAGACCAGACAGCAGCAACAACCTCCTGAGGCGAAACAGAGTGGACACTAGAGAAATCCCACAGAATACAACAGAGAAGAGAATTCCCACGCTTACAACAGGCAATGCAGTAACTCCAGACCTTGGTACCCCACAAAACCAACAAGCGCCAAGGCCGAAATCACAACCAACTCAAGCTAAACCAGGGACTTCCGCAGAATCACCAGCACTTTACACCACTCGTTCTGGCCGTACAGTGACACCTCCCAGCCGATACAGACAGTGACATATATATACTCACACTGAGCATTACACATACTTATCCTTTCTCACATGAAACATTTCATTGGAAATGTTTGCACACATTTTTTTTTTAAAAAAGGGGGGATGTAATATAATACATTAATAATACGAACCACACATTGTAATAATATGCGAATCTTCACATGTACGATATCCTGTAAATAAACATGGCTACAAACTGAACATGCTTTTACTGAGTGCCTTCTGAAACATGTGTGTGCTTGTGTAGATGACGAGGTAATGCTTATATACATACATCATAACATTACAATTGTCAGTACTACTAGTATAATTAAAATCATCAGTTTTGAAGATGTCATTGCCTCTGGTTCAAATGAAGACCAGTGGGCCATCTGCTTAATACTGCCTTAAAAAAAAAGAATTAAAAAAGAGTTAAAAAGGGGTAAGGGTTAGGTTTAGATATCCTAAACCTACTCCTAAACCCTAACCTTAATCCCAACTAACATAATTACCGATGTATGTTACGTCGGTCGGTCTCACTCAAAATAGTAACTCGCGCCAGAAAAAAAAGTGCGCAACGCACGGTGTGCAACTTGCGCGGCGTGGGTGTTATATAAAACAAATACTTTGGTTTTATTTTAATTTTTTTCATTCTTTCATGAAATTAGTAGCACTCGACAAAGAAAACCACTTATTATCAGGGAACACTCTTTGAAAACAATCCATGCACTTTCACACGAAATGTTGTCATCGAAGAACATTTAAATTTAATCTAAAATAACAAAATTCTCACCTTGTGTATGTTGGTCACAGCTGAGGAATGCAACCGTGTTGAAAAATTGTATTGTTTCCATTATATATACTCTCCCGAAAATAGTTACAATCAACAAAGAAAAGCATTTAAATGACGGTGTTCATGAACAGTTTGATTGCACTGTATAATGGAAAGAAACCAAAAACACTCTAAATATGTACTTCTATCTGATCATCTGGGAACGGAAACAGCACACTATAATTAAAACCTTGTCAATTTTGACAGGTTATTGCTAGTCCTAATCCTAATGACCTTGGCAACTTACAAGGATGACATCAAAGAACACACCTCACTCATCTTTATGTCAACCATTGCTTCCAACATTATCAGTATTTTTAGATTATTATTATCATTGAATATACATACCAAGCTTCGTCTGTTTAATTCAAATGTTATCTCAGTGTTAACATACGGCTGTGAGAGTTGGAAAATAACAAAATCATTGGAGAACAAGCTGAATACATTCGAGAACAAATGTCTTAGAAAACTCATGAACATCAGTTGGAAAGAATTCAAGACTAATCGACAAATAAGAGAAGACTCTAGGCAGAAATATGTCTCCGACTATGTAAGGAAAAGACGATGGTCATATATCGGTCATGTCCTACGAATGCAAAACAACAGAATACCACTACAGGCGCTCACTTGGGTTCCTGAGGGTAAGAGGAAAAAAGGAAGACCAAAAGAAACACTCAGAAGAACAATAATAAGAGAAGGAAGAACGTTGGGCCTAAATAATGTGCAAGAGCTAAGAGGAGTGGCGTCACAACGAACAACCTGGAGAGAACTGGTTTCTGCCTTATGCGCCGTGTTTGGTGCTTAAAGAATTTATTATTATTATTATTATTATTATTATCATTACTGAGGAGCCTAGTTCATTGCATTATAAGGCAAAGCTTGTTCTAACATTCCCAGGGTAAGAAAATATGAGAAAAAAGAGAATTTTGAACAATTTAAAAAGAATAATAAATGAAAGAAATTTTTTAACAATACTTAAAAGCAAAGATAGCTTGCTAGACAACTTTCTGTCACACTTATTCTATACACACAATCCAACATTTTGGTCTCGTCAAGAAACATAACAAAATTGTGAAAATCATATTGTAAGAACATTCGATTACCAATATGGCTAAAGCCTTGGCCTCTCGGGGCAAAGGTATTGGGTTCGGTACAAGGGGGCGTCATGCTGCAGTCTCATCAACAATTGCTGTTTCCACAACAAAGGTTGGCTGTAATGGATCTACAACGTCTTCTGTCTTGATGGTGAACTCTGATAGACTCTTTCCTGTCCATCTCTTGATGTTATCTTCCTGCTTATAGTGCTGTTCATCTCTTGATGTTATCTTCCCACTTATAGCGCTGTCCATCTCTTGATGTTATCTTCCCACTTATAGCGCTGTCCACCTCTTGATGTTATCTTCCCCCTTATAGCGCTGTCCATCTCATGATGTTATCTTCCCACTTATAGTGCTGTCCATCTCTTGATGTTATCTTCCCACTTATTGCACTGTCCATCTCTTGATGTTATCTTCCCACTTATAGCACTGTCCATCTCTTGATGTTATCTTCCCACTTATAGTGCTGTCCATCTCTTGATGTTATCTTCCCACTTATAGCGCTGTCTTCCTCTTGCACGTCTACCTTCCATTATGGTCTTCAGCAGGTGTTTTGTCTTCTCATATGGCCAAGATATTTTAGTTGTCTAATTTTGATCTCCTTCTTTAATTCTCTTTTCATTCATAGGCTCCAGTCTACTCCAGCTGTAAATGGGTACCTGACTCTGCTCTTGAGTTAGAAAAGGCAAAGAAAGCGAGGAAGCGAATTGTTACCCTACCTTTCAAAGTTAGACCTAGTATAGTTAAGTATCTAACTCTTAACTTCCCTATGGCAGAATCTGGTATGTTACTACCTTTTTTAGCAAAAGGCAGAGTTTAAGAAAATATACCAAAGAACGATGGCACTAAAACAGTAAGGACACAACCAGGAAACAAACTAAATGCGTAGCAAGAGTGTACCACCATACGACAAAACTAAAATTGTTGCAGATATATGACAGCTAACATTCATCAGGAGAGAAAAATTACATTGTGATCTATGAACGCTCAAGAAGAGCTATTAACATCACCAACAGAGACAGAATGAGAAATAACAACATGAGAAAAATTGTACAAGCTACATCCTGCATCAGGTATACAGAGTGACATAAAATGAAGTGGTTTGGCTGTCTCATGAAAACGGAGCCCAATCAATTATCACTTCGCTGCTACAACAATAGAAGGTCTGGTTTTTAGGGCATGGGGAATGCAAAGAGGCAGATGAATAGGTAATATTAACAGAAATCTTATAACAACATGGGGTCATAGCAGCCAGAGTAACACACCTGGCTCAAGAATGTAAATTTCAGCTTCCCACAATGCCTCATGGCAGCAGAGTACCAAAAAAAGTAAAGTAAAAGTGCAGTAAGTGACACTTACTGTGAGTAAGTAATACTAACTGTGAAGACAGCACTAAACAATGTTGCGTTTATATAACTACAAGAAATAATTATCTTTAGTATTAATATCCTTGGATCCTGGAGAAAGAAAGTGTCCAAATTGTCATCTTTCCATACAACCTCTCTAAGGAAAATTCATTGAATTTTATGGGCAAATACCATCACCACCCAAGAACTGATAACTCAGAGCCGTCAAGAAGATATGCATGCTATCATAATATGTTGATGCTGGAATTGGATTGGCCACATCCTCAGAAGAGACCCTGACACCATCACTAAAACTGCCATGCTATGTGAAAGAGAGGTTAACCAAAAGCAACTTGGCAGAGAACTGTGGAAGCAGAGATGGAAAGAGTGAACCAGAGTTGAGGAGATCTTACAAAGGATGGCCACTCAATGAGCAGAGTAGAGACAGTTTGTTGCTGCCCTACAAGATGCCACCAGGTGTGATGGTCACTAATTGCTCAGGGGCCAAGGACAAAGAAAAAAGAAGATTGCTTAGATCCTGACTTACTGCATAAACAAATCTTTGTAAAGTTATGTGTAGATATTCAGAAGTTAAGTATTCCCAGAAGCTACAATTTTTAAAAAATTTAATTGCCTCTGTGTTATACAGCCTTCTTTCAACTTTGGTGGAGTATATTGTGGATCATCTGCAACCATACCCTTTCAAGTGGAAAACAAGGTATGTCAGCATGTAATAGTTTTCTCAGATTTTTCTGAATAGTTTTCTCAGATTTTTCTGTGCTTCATCTTGAAGTAACTCTCATGACAATGGAGGGAAAAAATGCATATTAATTTACACATCTGGTATGTTTTTTTTTTTTTTTTTTTTTAATTGTTAAATTCAGATATTCATTTTGCACCAAACAAAAATAAGAAATAATAGAAAGAAACCAACTATCAGGTTGGGATGTTGGAGCATCCAGACTATGCTAACTGGACTATCCGAAAACTTACAAGACATAAAAGATGTCAGGAAGACAGCCATAATCAATGACGAACTTAAATGACTCCAAGTCGATATAGCTACACTTCAGTTTTAAAATGAAGTTTTAAAATCTCACTTAGCATTACCTTTTTTTTATTGTTGTTGACAAAAGTGATTGCTGCCCCAGACCTTAAATCCTGAAGATACTGCAGTTTTAAATATCGATGGAAAAGGGCAAGTACAAACTTTCTCATGGTAGAAAATCTTTCTTTTTTCCCCCTTCGTCACCTAAAAGTCTACCAAATGTCCCCTCATATCTACCAGTAGACCGCTATTAACCAGTAGCCGACCAATGATCTTGTATCTCTACTATCTCATCTCTCTCTCTAGGTGTATCATACATCCTTCATTGTCTGTCACAGTGTTTCTACCTTTTCACATTTTATTTATTATTATTTTAAATGGCTATTATAGACCAAAAGGGAGGCATCAAAGAAGAGTTGGCCACTTGAAAAGCAGCGGCTGGGAGACTTTTTCAGGCCATAAATCGTGGATTCCTCAGCAAGAAAGAGGTTGGTAAGAAAACGAAGATGGCTGTATACCGCTCCACCTATGTCCCAGTCTTGACATATGGATGCGAGTCGTGGGCAATGACTACAACCCACAAAAGCCAGATCCAAACCTCAGAAATGAGGTATCTGAGGAAAGTGGTTGAAGTAACAAGAAGAGACATGGTCTGCAACCAGACGATCCGTCAAGGCCTAAAATCCCATCCGCTGCAGACCCAAATAGAACAGTCCCAACTAAGATGGTTTGGCCATGTCTGCAGAATGGGAGAAGATCGGCTACCACGACAAGCATGGGAAACAAAGAGCCAGGGATCCAGACCTCCAGGACGACCCAGAGTCCGCTGGGAGGACAACATTAGACAATCTTTGAAGGACCGAGGACTAGAATGGAACCAGGCCAGGAAGAAGACAGCTGATAGAATGGTCTGGTGCTCTCTCTTCCAAACCTCTACACCTCACGGTAGAAGGGGAACGACTAAGTAAGTAAGTATTATTTTAAATGTATACATTGTGAGTTAATTTAAAAATTATCTTCACATAATTAACTCATGGAACATTGAAATTAATGTTTTACCTAGCATTAAGATTAACCCTTTTACCATCACTTATGATACCAGCTTTTCAGGTGCTATCAATTCCTTACTGTTACAGATGGGCCTGACTCATGCATAGCCATTACAGAGTCCTCTTACACTTTCAGCGTTGCAGTAATTTCTTTTTCATTTTATTTTGATTTTTGTCCATCAAGTAATATTCCTTCCTAATATTTGTCCCATGTAGTTCCAAGGCTGGCAACCCAGTCATGTAAAATCGATCGCCATAGAAACCACCGCTGTAAGTAGCATGCATACGCTTGGTGAAGGCTGCCTGGAGACAATGCTGCAATGTTGGCTACATGCTGTGTAAGGAGCCCATGAGGCAGTGCAGACTCTCTAAGAACAATAACAGTGCAGACTCTCTAAGAACAATAACAGTGCTAGCTCTCTAAGAACAATAACAGTGCTAGCTCTCTAAGAACAATAACAGTGCTAGCTCTCTAAGAACAATAACAGTGCTAGCTCTCTAAGAACAATAACAGTGCTAGCTCTCTAAGAACAATAACAGTGCAGGCTCTCTAAGAACAATAACAGTGCTAGCTCTCTAAGAACAATAACAGTGCTAGCTCTCTAAGAACAATAACAGTGCTGTAGTAAAGTGGGATGATATAAATATTTATAGGGGACTTAGTGTACTGACTGAGATCAGCTGTGAAGGTATCTGTATCTAATAAGTGTGGTGTGTTACAATGACCTTACTTTGCTACCACATTTAGACCTCAGTCAGACTTATTCTGGAATATATGTGATGACTACGTTGAATGTCTAGGGTTATGATAGTGATGAAGTGTATGGTCACAACAACCAACAGACAGATAAACAATTTAATTTAATCCACAATACTTCACAACACTGTGACACTCACATACATAGAACACTCTATAAGACTATCTTAATAAGTCAAGTGTTAACTTTTAAAATATGTATTAATTCCTTTCAATAATAGATATCCTGATTCAACTACAAAGTGAACCAGGAATCACAATCAATTGTAATCACAAGTTGTATGTACACAATTTATAGATAGGATCTTTGTATTGACATATATTATTATTACAATATGTGTGTAAGTAGTGATGTAGTACTATGAGGTAATACTGGCTTTTCAAGCTAGGTTGTTGTTTGTCATCATGACTTCAAGTGTTTGTTTCTGGTGGAAATAATATTGGAAAGGTTCACAGTTTCTTTTTATTTGAAACAAATAACTGTCCCTCTTGATTTAATGTACAGTCAATTTTAGAGGGGGGTATACACAAGATTGAGCTGCTCTGGCCAACGAAATCTTAACTTCTGTGTGGGCGGCAGGAAACAGTCTCCACTGCTCGCTTGCTTCACCGTTTTCTTGAGAAACAACACTGGTCGATATCTTGACCAAGGAGTATGCTACCAGCCTCTGGATTCAGCAAAACTCAGACCAGGTGCTGCTTTAATACTTTAGTACCACGGTCCCTGAAACAAGAAGGTTGTACCTCCTACTTCAGAACTAATTTATAATCTATTTCCACACTTAAGCACAATACATAACAAACACAGAGTTCAGCGCGGTAGGCCAACTGCTAGCTTCTCATGAAACAATATACACCAGTATTCCTCTCCCTAAGGGTTACAACGCCTCTGCAATTCCAGCATTATTTCTTTCTATTCAATAAGATAGGTGTCATAGTACTATTTGGCAATCCCATATAGTTATACTCCTCTCCGACAAGTTTTGTTCATGGTGGAGCAATATCTAGGCTTTGCCTCATGTTTGTTACTGAACCACACACATACAGACATAAATTATCAATTCACATTCAATTTTCATCAAAAAGATATCAAATATGTCTAGCTTACCACAATTCAAGGAAATATTAAACAAGTACGTTGACTGGCGATGAGTTATGGCACAATTCCGATCTGCCTCTGTCCCAGGCTTTTATTAGAAAAATATGAGCTGGTTCTCAACGCACTTGCTTCTACAAAGTTTATTTTCAAAAAGTGGCACTGAACAGACGCTCCTAATTGACTATATTAAATGGTCTAGCCAATGAGACCATGTTTACAAAAGCCTTTGAAAAAAAGTACCCTTCCTATCGTTTCCATTAACAACCAAAAATAGTATCTGCAATCGACTAATCATGTTTCGCCTTACATATTATTCTAGCCAATCAAATCGGATTTAACGTGGTGGCCTCATTTCCTCTAAAGCAGTGTCCAAACACGCCATTATGAGCAAATATGATCCTGTGTTGTCAGACAACACTTACTTACTTACTTAGTCGTTCCCCTTCTACCGTGAGGTGTAGAGGTTTGGAAGAGAGAGCGCCAGACCATTCTATCAGCTGTCTTCTCCTGGCCTGGTTCCATTCTAGTCCTCGGTCCTTCAAAGATTGTCTAATGTTGTCCTCCCAGCGAACTCTGGGTTGTCCTGGAGGTCTGGATCCCTGGCTCTTTGTTTCCCATGCTTGTCGTGGTAGCCGATCTTCTCTCATTCTGCAGACATGGCCAAACCATCTTAGTTGGGACTGTTCTATTTGGGTCTGCAGCGGATGGGATTTCAGGCCTTGACGGATCGTCTGGTTGCGTACCATGTCTCTTCTTGTTACTTCAACCACTTTCCTCAGATACCTCATTTCTGAGGTTTGGATCTGGCTTTTGTGGGTTGTAGTCATTGCCCACGACTCGCATCCATATGTCAAAACTGGGACATAGGTGGAGCGGTATACAGCCATCTTCGTTTTCTTACCAACCTCTTTCTTGCTGAGGAATCCACGATTTATGGCCTGAAAAAGTCTCCCAGCCGCTGCTTTTCGAGTGGCCAACTCTTCTTTGATGCCTCCCTTTCGGTCTATAATAGCTCCGAGATATTTAAAGTGGTCGACCTGCTCCAGAACCTGTTCTCCCAACTTAATCTGATGTTTTCTTTCTTCTCGTGATATCACCATGGATTTTGTTTTAGAGCTGCTTATGACCATCCCTCTCTTCTCCAGCTCTTCCTTCCAGACTTGCAGGTTGGATTGGAGATGTGCCTCTGATTTAGCAATCAGGGCAACATCATCAGCAAATGCCAGCTCTGAAATATAGACCTGTCTCATCTTCCAGTACCCCACTGAATACTTTCTTGTTCTCTCCTTACATACCTTGATGACATCGTCCATGAGGAGTATGAAAAGATAAGGTCTCAGGATATCACCTTGTCTTACACCAGTGGTGGTCCTGAACTCTTCTGACTTATGGTTTGCTGTCATCACATAATTTCTGCAAGACTTGTAGAAGCTCTGTATAGCATGAATCAGAGGTGCTGGAATATTCTTCCTTGCCAAACAGTCCCAAAGTTTGCTCCAGGGGACTCTGTCAAACGCCTTTTCCAGATCTATGAAACAAAGATGGATCTCACTCTTATACTCAAGGGCCTTTTCACTCAGCTGTCTGAGTGTGAAGATTAGGTCTTGAGTACTTCGGTTAGCTCGGAATCCGCACTGGACCTCATCCAATTGTGGCTCAGCTAGGCGTCGGGGTCTCTGCTCTAGGATTCTAGAGTAGATTTTACCAGGGACACTGAGAAGGGATATGCCTCTATGGTTTCCACATTGTCGATTGTCACCCTTTTTGAAAATTGGTGTTATGATGGCAATCTCCCAATCCTTTGGTATGGTCTTGTTGCACCATGCTGCCTGTAGGATCTTTAAGAGTAATAGGTCGCCTGATGCTCCCATGTACTTAACCATTTCTGGTGTTATACCATCATGCCCTGCTGCTTTGCCCATCTTGATTTTCTCCAGTGCTGCCCTCAGTTCTTCCATCTTTATGTCATCTTCACCATCATTGGTTTTCTCTTCTGTGCTAGTGGTTATCATTTCTGTTGCTTCACCATGCTCACCATCCAGGAGTTCTGAGAAATATTCTTTCCATCTTTCCATTACTTCCTTCGGGGCAGTAAGCAATTTGCCTTGCTTGTCCTTTATAAATTTGAGAGGGCATTGTTTTTCCTTCCTCGTGTTCTTTAGGGTCTTATAGAACAATTTCTGGTTTTCTTGTGCATCTTTTTCTAGCTTTTCTCCAAATTCTTCCCAGGACTTCTGTTTTGCTGCTAGCACTTTGTTCTTTGCTTCTGTTCTGAGTATCACATATTCTCTATATTTTTTCCATTTGTCCTGTTGTGTTTTTAGCTCCTAAGTATTGTTTCCATGCCATTTTCTTCTCTCTTATTTTCTCTTTGACTTCCTCTGTCCACCAAGGTGTCCTCTTTCTCTGGTTCCCAAGTCGGACTTCACCGCATGCTTCTGCAGCAGCCGTCTTTATGATATCCTTGAATTTATTCCAGAGGGTTTCCAAGTCATCAGGTCGTTCTTCTGTGTTGCTCACTGCTGTAGCAATAAGCCCCTGATATCTGGTCTTAATTTCTGGCTCTCTCAGCTTGTAGGTCCTAATGCTCATTTCTCCCGCTCGTTTACTTGGTTTCTTGCGTGATGTTGGGCAGTTCCTAGGCTGAGCAACTCTTTCAGTTGTTCGTTTGATTGTTAGCAGGTAGTGATCACTTCCAACCTCTGGCCCCCTCCAGACTCTTGCATCTCGGACATATCTGAATGAGCTTCTCCGAACAATGGCATAGTCGATCACTGACTTCTCATTCTTGGTTGGTTCACATCTAGTGTATGCATGTATGCGCTTATGGGGGAACTTTGTGTTTGTAATGATCAGATTCTGCTCACTGCAGAATCTAAGGAGTCGCTTTCCATTGTCATTGAGAGTATCTTCTCCATATCTTCCGATAACTCCACCCCATCTAGCATGGTCATTTCCAACTCTGACATTAAAATCTCCGAGCATGATAACTTCATCTAGGCAGTCATCCACTGTCCTTTGAAGCAGCTCGAAGAATTCCTCCTTGACCTCTGCTCTCTCATCCTCATTTGGCCCATACACTATGACCAGGTTGACTATGGTTTTTCCTTCTTTTAGTTTTACAACCATAATGCGCTCCGAGACAAAGTTCCATCCCTTGATACTATCTTTTTGATTTTGGGCCACAATGCAACCCACGCCCCCTTTAGCTCTTTCAGATATGGGTACACCACTGTAGAGCAACGTGTTGCCATCGAGATCCATGACTCCTTGTCAGACAACACCACTATAGTAATTTGGCTATAATTTGTTAATTATTAGACTATTTGCTTAACACCTAACATATTCTTTGTCAGCAAGTCCTAAGGCACCCAAATATATAAGTTTAATGGAGCTAATTGGCTGCGTTCAAAATATGTATTTTCTTCTACCACCCGTTCACTTCTATACGATGGGGTGTCTTCTGTACTGTCAGGCTAATGTCAGGATTTCAGACATAAAACAGTATTGTGTCATGTTTCCTAATAAGCATTAACCATGTTTTTTAAAACCTTACCTCGTATTGGTAGTGTTTTTTATTACTGTTTATTTGAAAAAAAGCAAGCCTGCATGCCTTTCGCGTGGGGTGGCATTAATTTCATATCGCGAGACGACGTGGTAGTATTGCATGCGTTCCTCCGTACATCTCTCTCTCTCTCTCTCTCTCTAAGCCCGTCTGTCTTTTCGTTTACGTAGTGCTTAAAATGACATTAATGTAATATTAATCTAGGTCATTACGCAGTGTGTCTATCTCAAGGTTTTCTAAGAAACACAGTACCAGTTTTATTTTTAGAAACGCGTGTATTTTATGCAGTAGGCTTTACTAGCAAACGTGAAAGCGTTACAGTTATGCAGACGAAGTAGAAAAAGGGGATTTCTTTTTAGCTAGTATGACGTACGCTATTGTGACCGCACTGTTCTTTTACCATTCTTCTTTCCTTTTATTGAATTAATTCGTTAGGCTTTACATTTACTTTTTAATTTAGATATGTGGATTAGAATGTTCTCACGACAAGTGCTAGCTCTCTAAGAACAATAACAGTGCTAGCTCTCTAAGAACAATAACAGTGCTAGCTCTCTAAGAACAATAACAGTGCTAGTTCTGTAAGAATAATAACAGTGCTAGCTCCATGATCTATTGGGAGTGACAAGGAGAAAGTAGAAGAAGTTCCCAGGTACCTCTGAGGAAACAAAGAAAGAATAGAAATACTGCTCCCTCAAGCATGTCCTAAGAGGCTACTGATACGAAGCTGTGCATAGGGCTGGTAACCTCATTGTGTAATGAAATTGCTACTGTAACCCCCGATACTAGAACACAGGACTGCTTTGGTACTGACTTCCTACAATGGGACCAGCTGCAACTGTGGCTTTGTGCTCCACAGGGAGTAAAAAGGAAAATTAATGAATGAATATTCTTTCCTTTTTCTGTTCCCTATGAAGCTTGAGGTCCTCACTACAGTAACCCTTATGCAGGAGTGCGTAGCTTGAGGTCCTCACTACAGTAACCCTTATGCAGGAGTGCGTAGCTTGAGGTCCTCACTACAGTAACCCTTATGCAGGAGTGTGTAGCTTGAGGTCCTCACTACAGTAACCCTTATGCAGGAGTGCGTAGCTTGAGGTCCTCACTACAGTAACCCTTATACAGGAGTGCGTAGCGTGAGGTCCTCACTACAGTAACCCTCACGCAGGAGTGCGTAGCTTGAGGTCCTCACTACAGTAACCCTTATTCAGGAGTGCGTAGCTTGATGTCCTCACTCATCATCAGTTGCCATCTCCACAACGAAGGTTGGCTGTAATGGATCTCCAACGTCTTCTGTCTCTTGTCTTGGTGGTGCACTCTGATAGACTCTTTCCTGTCCATCTCTTGATGTTATCTTCCCACTTATAGCTTTGTCTTCCCCTTGCACGTTTGCCTTCAACTCTCCCTTCTGTTATGGTCTTCTGCAAGGTGTTATGCCTTTTTATGTGGCCAAAGTATTTTAACTGGCGAACTTTGACCTCCCTCATTAGTTCTCTTTTCATACCTAGATTTTCTAGGACCTCCTTATTTGTTTTCATCTCTTTCCATGAGATACGCCCCATTCTTCTATATATCCACATTTCAAGAGCCTCAATTCTTTCTTCCAAATGCTTATTCATCGTCCATGTTTCTGCACCATACAGAAATGCAGAATATATATAACACTTTATGATTCTCAGTTTTAATTTGTGAGATAACTGTTTGGATGTCAGTATATGTTTCATGTTGTTGAATGTAGCTTTGGCCATTCCTATTCTCTTCTTGATTTCTGTTTCACATCTGCCATCTTCTGTTATTATATGACCAAGATATACGTAGCTCTTGACTTGTTCCAGGATTTTCCCATTTACGCTTATCTTTAATGTGGGTTTATCGTTTGTTTTGCTAATTATCATAGTTTTTGTTTTCTCAATATTAATGTCGAGTCCATATTCATGACTTATACTGTTCACTTGCTTCACTAGTTCCTGTAACTCCTGTTCGCTTTCAGCTAACAACACGGTATCATCTGCATATCTAAGGTTGTTTATTGACCTTCCACTGATGTTCAGTCCTGGTATTTCCTGTATCTGTTTGAAAATTTTTTCGGTGTATAAATTAAATAGGCAAGGGGACAGCACACAACCTTGTCTGACACCTCTTTTTTATGTCTATGTATGGTGAATAATTCCTTCCAGATCTTACTGTGGCAGTTTGCTCCCAATAAAGGTTACTGAGTATTCTTATATCTTTTCCATCAATACCTATGTCTTTGAGGCATTCAATTATTTTCTCATGATGGACTCTGTCAAAAGCCTTCTTATAGTCAATGAAGCACATATACATACTTTTTTGGACCTCTGTATATTTTTCTGCTAATATTCTAAGGCAAAATATTGCCTCTCTTGTTCCACTGTTCCGTCTAAAACCAAACTGTTCTTCTTGGATTTCGCTGTCTACTTTACTTTTTATTCTTTCCTGTATGATTTTGAGCAGTATCTTAATTGCATGACTCATCAGGCTGATTGTTCTGAAGTCTGAACATTCTGTTGCATTTGGTTTTTTGGGCAATGTTATAAAAACTGATGTCTTCATGTCGGTGGTATATATCCTGTATTGTATATATCGTTGCATATTTCTGTGATTGTATCTATACCAAAGCTCTCCAGAGCTTCTATCATTTCAATTTTTATGTTATCCATGCCTGCTGATTTTCCTTTTTGTATCATATGAATGGCATTCTCTACTTCTGATCTGAGAATGTTTGGGCCTTCGTTAGAATCTGGTGATGGTTTTTTTACCTCTGTTGTCCTCGAATAGTTCTTTTACGTATTCTGCCCATCTGTTTGATATGTCTTTCTCATCAAGTAATATTACACCATTTTTGTTCTTGATACAGCTTCCTCCTTGTGCAAACCGTGACCGATTTGATAATTTCTTTATTTCTTCATGCATATCTCTTGTCATGTGCTTTGCTTCCAAGTCTTCTATTTCCTTGCATTTTGTTTCTATCCACCGTTCTTTTGCTTCTCTACACATAGTATGTATGTCATTGTCTATTGTTTTATATTCTGGAGTGTTTTTTGCTTTCTTTCTTTCTGCCATTTTATTCAAGATGTCATCTGTCATCCAAATTTGATTTTTCTTAGACTCCTTTTTAGGTAAATTTGCATTTGCTGATTGTATGCTTGTTTTTAAGCATTCCCATTTTGCGGTTGCTTTTTCTTCTGGGTTTTCTCTTCTATACTGCTCCATGCTTTCTGTCAATAACTGTTGATATTTATTTTTGACGTCGATTAAATACTTCTGTTTTATATCTGGTTGTTTCAGCGCTGATATTTCTATCTGGGGTTCCTCCTTTCTTCTGTTTCCTGCTCTTTTCAGCTTTATATTTACTTTGATGATGACTGGATTGTGATCTGAATTTATGTCGGTGCCAGGATGTGTCTTTGCACTTGTGACACTGTTCTTAAATCTATGTTTTATCATGATATAGTCGATTTGATTTCGTGTTACATCTCCTGGGCTTTTCCATGTGTATAGTTTCCTTGGGTGGTGTTCAAAAAAGGTGTTACATATGACCAGCTGGTTTTCTTCACAGAACTGGATAAGTCTGTCTCCTCTATCATTTCTTGTCCCTAATCCATACTGTCCTACTATTTTCGTCATGTAGTTAAATTTTCCTTTTCCTACTTTTGCATTCATATCACCCATTACTATTCAACACATCTGTAAGATTTGACTCAATGGTTTAATGTGTGATTTTTGTAGCTCTTCATAGTATTCATTTCTATTTCTTCCTCGCTATAAATCTTTAGTTGGTGCATATTGTTTGTAAGATTGATATGTCGATTGGCTGTGCTCTCATCTATAGTAACATCATTGTGTCAATGTGTGTCCAGTATAGTTTCCTTGGACACTATTTATGGTGTTCACATACATATTTTTCTAACTCCTAATTCTACTATTTTCTTTATCAACATTCCTACCCCTCTTTCATGTTTTTATTCTTCTATTTCTTCCTCGCTATGATCTTTAGTTGGTGCATATGTGTATAAGCGTGTACTGGTCTGGTCTTTTTATGTAGCCTGTATCCAAAAGTCTTGCCTCTGCAACTCCCAGTATATCGAGTTTCATGTCTGTTGCCTCTAATATAAGATTGTCAAGCTTTCCTTCTCCGTTTAGAGTTCTAACATTCCATGTTCCTATTTTTAGGCTTCTCCTACTAGTTTTTAGGTGGTCTTTCTCAGAATGCTCCCTTTCAACAGAATTTAAGGAACACTCGTCATTATGTACTTCCTTACTCATTAGAGGAGTTGCCTCTTCCCTGTTAATTTGTACAGTAGATTCTTCCCCAGGGGACAGAGAGTTCTCTACATATCGGTTCTTATCTTGCTGTTGTGATCCCATTACGTTCTGTAGGAAGTACGTGGTAAGGCCCCAATCTCTTCCACGGTGGCTAGCCATTGTCTTTTTCTATGTCCGACACGCCTCTAGTGCACCACACACTTTGCTGTTTCGCTTTGCAAGCCGTTGATCTTCTCAGATTCCTCCGCCTCACTCACCGTCTCAGTCTTTGTGTACTAGGGATGGACATTCCCTTGAGTAAGATTACTCCTACTCCACTCATGTAGTTTAGCCAGTCAGCCGAGACTGTTGCCCGGGATGTGGCCACCGCCGTACACAAGCGGTATTCGAGGAGCCATACATGAGCTAGATAAAGAGAGGAGAACCAAATAGGATCCTGACTATCCTAAAAAGGACATGGCTGTCTCTCACCGTGAGGTACTATCCCTCTCTCTTTATCCTACATCCCACTACAGTAACCTTTATGCAGGAGTGCGAAGCTTGAGGTCCTCACTACAGTAACCCTTATGCAGGAGTGCGTAGCTTGAGGTCCTCACTACAGTAACCCTTATGCAGGAATGCAAAGCTTGAGGTCCTCACTACAGTAACCATTATGCAGGAGTGCGTAGCTTGATGTCCTCACTACAGTAACCCTTATGCAGGAGTGCGAAGCTTGAGGTCCTTACTACAGTAACCCTTATGCAGGAGTGCGTAGCTTGAGGTCCTCACTACAGTAACCCTTATGCAGGAAGCATGCACCAAAGCATTGGACTGCAGTTTGTGTAGCTATTTCTTTAACATGGTGAGGTTGTGAGCATTATGCACAGTCTCACCGTAGCTGCCTCTTATGATATGCAAGAGTTTCTCATATCTTGGTCATATAATAACAGAAGTTGGCAGGTGTCAAACAGAAATCAGGCAGAGAATAGGAATGGCCAAAGCTACATTCAACAACATGAGACCAGATACTAACATCTAAACAACTAAAACACAATTCAAACTGAGAATCATCAAATGCTATATATAATCTTCATTACTATATGGTGTAGAAACATGGACAATGAACAAGCAATTACAAGAAAGAATTGAGGCCTTTGAGATGCGGATCTATAGAAGAATGAAGCACGTCTCATGGAAAGAGAAAAAAAAACAACGAGGTTCTAGAAAATCTAGGAATGACAAGAGAATTAATGAAGGAGATCAACATTAGGTAGCTAAAATATTTTGGCCGTATAAAAAGACCTTACTGAAGAGCATAATAGAAGACAGAGCTGAAGGCAAGCATGCAAGAGGAAGTCAGCGCTATAAGTGGAAAGATAACATCAAGACAAGAGACAGGAAAGAGTCTACCAGAGTGCACCATCAAGACAAGAGACAGGAAAGAGTCTACCAGAGTGCACCATCAAGACAAGAGACAGGAAAGAGTCTAACAGAGTGCACCATCAAGACAAGAGACAGGAAAGAGTCTATCAGAGTGCACCATCAAGACAAGAGACAGAAGACTTTGGAGATCCATTGCAGCCGACCTTCGATGTGAAGATGGCACCTGATGATGATGACATGCTTGAGGGAACAGTGTTTATATTCTTTCTTAGTCTCAGTAGTAGAGACCCCCATGAACTACACGGAGGAAGTAACATTGTCCAACTATAAATGGCTTATTGGATCACTGAAGTTTTGAACGAGTATACAACACACATATTACCCTCTTGTGCGTGTCAAATGTGTTGAGAGGTTGCATTGAGAGGGCTAAATAGAAATATTAATGTAGCAGCAGGGGAAAGAATTTAAAATTAAAAAAAAGACACAGAAAACAAAGTAAAATGGTTAAAGATAGAGCCACCTTAGTTTGTGATACTGATAAATCATTTCCAGTGTGTTTGAAAAGTCTGGAACCAATGGAGATTACACTACATTTGCTTTATTGCTTAGAAAAATTAACCAGCTTCATAAGCACCAGTAGGTCATTCTTTTGTGTCTAAGAACTGGCCACTGTAGATTACATGGCCACCTCCATCACCATAGGATATCATGCACTAATGAATGTCCATGTGGAACTGGAAGCCAAACCCCTGAACACATTCTCCAAAACTGCACAGCTGACAGTGACAGTGACCTACAATGTCAAACTTTGCCAGAGGGTGCGGAGTTGAGGCAGAAGCTATGGGGCTGCCACAAGGACCTGGAAAAAACTGTGGCCTTTGTCTTGGCAACAAGACAGCAGATTTAGCGTGACTAACAAACTGAATGCAGAAGAAGAAGCTTTCAATAAAATGTATTCTCCATATACTCTTATTCACAATTTGTGCTCCTGCATACCATGTTTTGGCTGTCAGGATCATCATCAGTCAGATGATGCAAGATTTGCAGATGTATGGATGGGACTTCTCTTTCTTCAGAATGTCATTCACCTTGCTCTTGGGCACTCCAATTTCAGTGCTGCTACATCTGATGGATTTCAATGGTCCGTTCTGATATTCTTACTTACAGAGGGGCAGCCACATCAAAGCTTGTTGGTGAGGGATCATCTCTCCTTAAATATCTTCACTAGTTTACCCACTGTGCTGTGTGTTATTGGTTTCCTTGCAGGATATCTGGTATTAATCTTTTCTACCACATCACTCTGGGTCCATCACTGATGACCACTAAGAAAGATTATATCTACCCTTTTGTGCCGTGTTAATGACATTTTTTACCTGTAAAGAGAAAATCATTTTTACCATTGGTTCCAGACTGTTCAGACACCCTGTATTTTAAATGGTGGCGAGGTAGTGATGTTAATTATTTTTTTGCCTGCTGTTCTTTCCTCCATTTTAGGCAAATTCTAGATGTAGATTGGAAGTGGACCTGACAAGATATAAAGACTTTTCTATTGCTTTTCCTGGATGTCAGTCTCAAGGTGAAAATTTTTTAGTTTTTCATACCTACACATCTCTGACCTCTGAACTGTAAAAACTGCTAGTAACTCAACAGAAATTCACAAATTTGAATCCATTGTTCACTCGTACACAGACTAGCTCATGCACAAACCCATATGAAACCTAGGTTCAACGTCAGCTCTTGCTCATATAACCAACACACCATAAACACGCAAAATAGCTCCCTGTGAAGTCATAGACTGGGTGATGCGCCAGACAACAGAGGGCAATCCAAGAGGAATAAGATGGACTACATTTTCTACATTGGAAGATCTGGAATATGCAGATGACATTGCACTACTAGCACATTCACATCAACACATCCAGGAAAAAACGGATCGACTTAATAAGTTTAGCCAGCAGGTGGGCTTGAACATCAATTTAAAGAAGTCAGAGGTCATGATGCTCAATGTGAGCAACCCTGAGCCCATATCAGTAAGGAATCAGCAACTGGTACAGACAGACACCTTCACATACCTAGCATTAATAGTAACACAAGACGGCGGGGCAGGCAAAGACATCAACATCAGAATGAATAAGGCAAGAACAGCCTTTTTTAGCCTAAACAACATCTGGAAGTCCTCTCAATACAACACAAGCACAAAATTAAGATTATATCAGAGCTGTATGGTTTCTGTGCTTCTCTATGGTGCGGAATGCTGGAGACTTACAGAGAAGGAAATGTCGAAATTGTCCTCTTTTCACCCAACATGCCTAAGAAAAATTCACCAAATCTTTTGGCCGAATACCATCACCAACCAAGATCTTCTTACTCAGAGCAAGCAAGAGGACATGCACACCATCATAGCTGGCAGACGCTGGAGCTGGGTTGGCCATGTCCTCAGAAAAGACCCCGATGCCATCACAAGAACAGCTATGCTTTGGACCCCTGAAGGAAAACGAAAGAGAGGCCGACCAAAAACAACCTGGCAGAGGACTGGGGAGGCTGAGATGCAAAGAATGAACCAGAGTTGGGGCACTGTACGAAGGATGGCCACCGACCGAGCAAAGTGGAATCAATTTGTTGTTGCCCTACAAGACGCCACTAGGCCTGATGGCCACTAACTGCTTTGACGGTCGGCGGCTAAGGATCAAAGAAGAAGAAGAAGTTCACTCGTACACAGACTAGCTCATGCACAAACCCATATGAAACCTCGGTTCAACTTCAGCTCTTGCTCATATAACCAACACACCATAAACACGCAAACTAGCTCCTTGTGAAGCATCTATCACTGACACCCACACAGCCAGCAGTGTGTTACAGTTAGTAAATCAACAGATCCTTTCTGCAGCTAATTTTTTTTTTAAAGTCTTCTATTTCTCATGATGTTTACTATCATTGCACATTGAGGAAACCAGTTGATAGCATTATAAGGTAGTCCTTGTTCTTGAACCCTCAAGGCAAGAGAAAAAGAGGTAGACCTAATAACACATGTAGAAGGGGATGAGAGACAGAGAAGACAGGTCTAAAGAAGATATGGAAAGACCTTGAATGGATGGCAGAAGATGGGAAGCCTTGGCATGAATTTGTTGATGGCTGTTGCTCCACAGGGAGCTGATAAGGAATGAGATGCTATTATTGTTAAGAAATGTCATTATTTACATTCCACAGAGGACATCAACTTCCAACTTCTAAACCCAGGGAAAGCATCTGTTACTCTTGATCCAGAAGAAGCAATTGAAGGGGAGATCACTTTTACTCCAAAACAGGTGTGGGTTTACAGACACATTTAAAAATCTATTAAATATTTTAAAATTGGTATCCAATCTTTTTTCTCTTTCACAGTTCTCTCTGTTGATGACTATGAGTGCAGTTCTGTCATCTTACTTCTCCAGTTCTCTTATTTCTTCAGTTTTATTTTTCTACTTTTGTTTCATTCTCTTGCCTTATTTTTCATTTCTTTCTTCCTGTATCTCATTCTCTATTCCTGCTCTTCCTTTTCTTTGTTCTTACTATTTTGTTTAATGTCACCGGCGTTTATTCTCTCTGTTTGTTTAATGTCACCGGCGTTTATTCTCTCTGTTTGTTTAATGTCACCGGCGTTTATTCTCTCTGTTTGTTTAATGTCACCGGCGTTTATTCTCTCTGTTTGTTTAATGTCACCGGCGTTTATTCTCTCTGTTTGTTTAATGTCACCGGCGTTTATTCTCTCTGTTTTTGTTTAGTGTCACCGGCGATTTCTCTCTGTTTTTGTTTAATGTCACCGGCGTTTATTCTCTCTGTTTGTTTAATGTCACCGGCGTTTATTCTCTCTGTTTGTTTAATGTCACCGGCGTTTATTCTCTCTGTTTGTTTAATGTCACCGGCGTTTATTCTCTCTGTTTGTTTAATGTCACCGGCGTTTATTCTCTCTGTTTGTTTAATGTCACCGGCGTTTATTCTCTCTGTTTGTTTAATGTCACCGGCGTTTATTCTCTCTGTTTGTTTAATGTCACCGGCGTTTATTCTCTCTGTTTGTTTAATGTCACCGGCGTTTATTCTCTCTGTTTGTTTAATGTCACCGGCGTTTATTCTCTCTGTTTGTTTAATGTCACCGGCGTTTATTCTCTCTGTTTGTTTAATGTCACCGGCGTTTATTCTCTCTGTTTGTTTAATGTCACCGGCGTTTATTCTCTCTGTTTGTTTAATGTCACCGGCGTTTATTCTCTCTGTTTGTTTGTTTAATGTCACCGGCGTTTATTCTCTCTGTTTGTTTAATGTCACCGGCGTTTATTCTCTCTGTTTGTTTAATGTCACCGGCGTTTATTCTCTCTGTTTGTTTAATGTCACCGGCGTTTATATTCTCTCTGTTTGTTTAATGTCACCGGCGTTTATTCTCTCTGTTTGTTTAATGTCACCGGCGTTTATTCTCTCTGTTTGTTTAATGTCACCGGCGTTTATTCTCTCTGTTTGTTTAATGTCACCGGCGTTTATTCTCTCTGTTTGTTTAATGTCACCGGCGTTTATTCTCTCTGTTTGTTTAATGTCACCGGCGTTTATTCTCTCTGTTTGTTTAATGTCACCGGCGTTTATTCTCTCTGTTTGTTTAATGTCACCGGCGTTTATTCTCTCTGTTTGTTTAATGTCACCGGCGTTTACTCTCTCTGTTTGTTTAATGTCACCGGCGTTTATTCTCTCTGTTTGTTTAATGTCACCGGCGTTTACTCTCTCTGTTTGTTTAATGTCACCGGCGTTTACTCTCTCTGTTTGTTTAATGTCACCGGCGTTTATTCTCTCTGTTTGTTTAATGTCACCGGCGTTTATTCTCTCTGTTTGTTTAATGTCACCGGCGTTTATTCTCTCTGTTTGTTTAATGTCACCGGCGTTTATTCTCTCTGTTTGTTTAATGTCACCGGCGTTTATTCTCTCTGTTTGTTTAATGTCACCGGCGTTTATTCTCTCTGTTTGTTTAATGTCACCGGCGTTTATTCTCTCTGTTTGTTTAATGTCACCGGCGTTTATTCTCTCTGTTTGTTTAATGTCACCGGCGTTTATTCTCTCTGTTTTTTTAATGTCACCGGCGTTTATTCTCTCTGTTTGTTTAATGTCACCGGCGTTTATTCTCAATGTCACCGGCGTTTATTCTCTCTGTTTGTTTAATGTCACCGGCGTTTATTCTCTCTGTTTGTTTAATGTCACCGGCGTTTATTCTCTCTGTTTGTTTAATGTCACCGGCGTTTATTCTCTCTGTTTGTTTAATGTCACCGGCGTTTATTCTCTCTGTTTGTTTAATGTCACCGGCGTTTATTCTCTCTGTTTGTTTAATGTCACCGGCGTTTATTCTCTCTGTTTGTTTTATGTCACCGGCGTTTATTCTCTCTGTTTGTTTAATGTCACCGGCGTTTATTCTCTCTGTTTGTTTAATGTCACCGGCGTTTATTCTCTCTGTTTGTTTAATGTCACCGGCGTTTATTCTCTCTGTTTGTTTAATGTCACCGGCGTTTATTCTCTCTGTTTGTTTAATGTCACCGGCGTTTATTCTCTCTGTTTGTTTAATGTCACCGGCGTTTATTCTCTCTGTTTGTTTAATGTCACCGGCGTTTATTCTCTCTGTTTTTGTTTAATGTCACCGGCGTTTATTCTCTCTGTTTGTTTAATGTCACCGGCGTTTATTCTCTCTGTTTGTTTAATGTCACCGGCGTTTATTCTCTCTGTTTGTTTAATGTCACCGGCGTTTATTCTCTCTGTTTGTTTAATGTCACCGGCGTTTATTCTCTCTGTTTGTTTAATGTCACCGGCGTTTATTCTCTCTGTTTGTTTAATGTCACCGGCGTTTATTCTCTCTGTTTGTTTAATGTCACCGGCGTTTATTCTCTCTGTTTGTTTAATGTCACCGGCGTTTATTCTCTCTGTTTGTTTAATGTCACCTAATGTCACCGGCGTTTATTCTCTCTGTTTGTTTAATGTCACCGGCGTTTATTCTCTCTGTTTGTTTAATGTCACCGGCGTTTATTCTCTCTGTTTGTTTAATGTCACCGGCGTTTATTCTCTCTGTTTGTTTAATGTCACCGGCGTTTATTCTCTCTGTTTGTTTAATGTCACCGGCGTTTATTCTCTCTGTTTGTTTAATGTCACCGGCGTTTATTCTCTCTGTTTGTTTAATGTCACCGGCGTTTATTCTCTCTGTTTGTTTAATGTCACCGGCGTTTATTCTCTCTGTTTGTTTAATGTCACCGGCGTTTATTCTCTCTCTGTTTGTTTAATGTCACCGGCGTTTATTCTCTCTGTTTGTTTAATGTCACCGGCGTTTATTCTCTCTGTTTGTTTAATGTCACCGGCGTTTATTCTCTCTGTTTGTTTAATGTCACCGGCGTTTATTCTCTCTGTTTGTTTAATGTCACCGGCGTTTATTCTCTCTGTTTGTTTAATGTCACCGGCGTTTATTCTCTCTGTTTGTTTAATGTCACCGGCGTTTATTCTCTCTGTTTGTTTAATGTCACCGGCGTTTATTCTCTCTGTTTGTTTAATGTCACCGGCGTTTATTCTCTCTGTTTGTTTAATGTCACCGGCGTTTATTCTCTCTGTTTGTTTAATGTCACCGGCGTTTATTCTCTCTGTTTGTTTAATGTCACCCTCTCTGTTTGTTTAATGTCACCGGCGTTTATTCTCTCTGTTTGTTTAATGTCACCGGCGTTTATTCTCTCTGTTTGTTTAATGTCACCGGCGTTTATTCTCTCTGTTTGTTTAATGTCACCGGCGTTTATTCTCTCTGTTTGTTTAATGTCACCGGCGTTTATTCTCTCTGTTTGTTTAATGTCACCGGCGTTTATTCTCTCTGTTTGTTTAATGTCACCTAATGTCACCGGCGTTTATTCTCTCTGTTTGTTTAATGTCACCGGCGTTTATTCTCTCTGTTTGTTTAATGTCACCGGCGTTTATTCTCTCTGTTTGTTTAATGTCACCGGCGTTTATTCTCTCTGTTTGTTTAATGTCACCGGCGTTTATTCTCTCTGTTTGTTTAATGTCACCGGCGTTTATTCTCTCTGTTTGTTTAATGTCACCGGCGTTTATTCTCTCTGTTTGTTTAATGTCACCGGCGTTTATTCTCTCTGTTTGTTTTAATGTCACCGGCCCGTTTATTCTCTCTGTTTGTTTTAATGTCACCGGCGTTTTATTCTCTCTGTTTGTTTAATGTCACCGGCGTTTATTCTCTCTGTTTGTTTAATGTCACCGGCGTTTATTCTCTCTGTTTGTTTAATGTCACCGGCGTTTATTCTCTCTGTTTGTTTAATGTCACCGGCGTTTATTCTTATTCTGTTTGTTTAATGTCACCGGCGTTTATTCTCTCTGTTGGTTTAATGTCACCGGCGTTTATTATCTCTGCGGGTATAATGTCGCCGTCGTTTCTTCTCCTTGTCGGTTTAATGTCACCGGCGTTTATTCTCTCTGTTTGTTTAATGTCACCGGCGTTTATTCTCTCTGTTTGTTTAATGTCACACCGGCGTTTATTCTCTCTGTTTGTTTAATGTCACCGGCGTTTATTCTCTCTGTTTGTTTTAATGTCACCGGCGTTTATTCTCTCTGTTTGTTTAATGTCCACCGGCGTTTATTCTCTCTGTTTGTTTAATGTCACGGCGTTTATTCTCTCTGTTTGTTTAATGTCACGGCGTTTATTCTCTCTGTTTGTTTAATGTCACCGGCGTTTATTCTCTCTGTTTGTTTAATGTCACCGGCGTTTATTCTCTCTGTTTGTTTAATGTCACCGGCGTTTATTCTCTCTGTTTGTTTAATGTCACCGGCGTTTATTCTCTCTGTTTGTTTAATGTCACCCACGGGCGTTTATTCTCTCTGTTTGTTTAATGTCACCGGCGTTTATTCTCTCTGTTTGTTTAATGTCACCGGCGTTTATTCTCTCTGTTTGTTTAATGTCACCGGCGTTTATTCTCTCTGTTTGTTTAATGTCACCCACCGGCGTTTATTCTCTCTGTTTGTTTAATGTCACCGGCGTTTATTCTCTCTGTTTGTTTAATGTCACGGCGTTTATTCTCTCTGTTTGTTTAATGTCACCGGCGTTTATTCTCTGCCTGTTTGTTTGTTTAATGTCACCAGGCGTTTAGAGATCTCTCTGTTTGTTTAATGTCACCTGGCGCATTTATTCTCTCTGTTTGTTTAATGTCACCGGCGTTTATTCTCTCTGTTTGTCTAATGTCACCGGCGTTTATTCTCTCTGTTTGTTTAATGTCACCGGACGTTTATTCTCTCTGTTTGTTTAATGTGTTTATTCTCTCTGTTTGTTTATGTCACCGGCGTGTATTTCTCTCTGTTTGTTTAATGTCACCGGCGTTTATTCTCTCTGTTTGTTTAATGTCACCGGCGTTTATTCTCTCTGTTTGTTTAATGTCACGGCGTTTATTCTCTCTGTTTGTGTTTAATGTCACGGCGTTTATTCTCTCATGTTTGTTTAATGTCACCGGCGTTTATTCTCTCTGTTTGTTTAATGTCACCGGCGTTAATTTTCTCTCTGTTTGTTTAATGTCACCGGCGTTTATTCTCTCTGTTTGTTTAATGTCACCGTCTTTTCTCTTTCCATGCGTTTATTCACGGCGTTTATTCTCTCTGTTTGTTTAATGTCACCGGCGTTTATTCTCTCTGTTTGTTTAATGTCACCGGCGTTTATTCTCTCTGTTTGTTTAATGTCACCGGCGTTTATTCTCTCTGTTTGTTTAATGTCACCGGCGTTTATTCTCTCTGTTTGTTTAATGTCACCCGGCGTTTATTCTCTCTGTTTGTTTAATGTCACGGCGTTTATTCTCTCTGTTTGTTTAATGTCACCGGCGTTTATTCTCTCAGGTGTTTGTTTAATGTCACCGGCGTTTTATTCTCTCTGTTTGTTTAATGTCACCGGCGTTTATTCTCTCTGTTTGTTTAATGTCACCGGCGTTTATTCTCTCTGTTTGTTTAATGTCACCGGCGTTTATTCTCTCTGTTTGTTTAATGTCACCGGCGTTTATTCTCTCTGTTTGTTTAATGTCACCGGCGTTTATTCTCTCTGTTTGTTTAATGTCACCGGCGTTTATTCTCTCTGTTTGTTTAATGTCACCCCGGCGTTTATTCTCTCTGTTTTGTTTTCACCGTGCGTTTAATCTCTCTGTTTGTTTAATGTCACCGGCGTTTATTCTCTCTGTTTGTTTAATGTCACCGGCGTTTATTCTCTCTGTTTGTTTAATGTCACCGGCGTTTATTCTCTCTGTTTGTTTAATGTCACCGGCGTTTATTCTCTCTGTTTGTTTAATGTCACCGGCGTTTATTCTCTCTGTTTGTTTAATGTCACCGGCGTTTATTCTCTCTGTTTGTTTAATGTCACCGGCGTTTATTCTCTCTGTTTGTTTAATGTCACCGGCGTTTATTCTCTCTGTTTGTTTAATGTCACCGGCGTTTATTCTCTCTGTTTGTTTAATTATGGAGGTTAGTGTTGTGCCTCAGTTGTTTATTCTGTATTTTTATTTAGTTATAAGAAATGTTGTGGGGAAATTTGCTTTGTGTCTCAGCTTTTAGCTGTCTCTGTAGTTATTGTGAAATACTGTATGTCAGAAATGTTAATCAGTCTCTTCAGTTATAGAAACTTATTATTAATTAATTCATTCCTTTGTCTGCTCATTATAAAGCATGGAACCACCATTGCAGGTCCCCCCCCCCCATTTTTAACAGGAAGCCTGCACCAAAACACATGCACATACAGTTGTGGTTTCTCTAGAAATTTGTTTTGCATGATGAGATTACCAGCCCCATGCATAATCTCACACTAGGCACCTTTTTTATAACATGCCTGGGGAGAGGTAGTCCCATTCTATCTTTCATCTGTTTGGTTATGGATACTTGTTATGTTGTTATTGTTTTACTAGGGTTACTGAGCTTGTTGCAGCCAGTGCCAGGTTGAAGAATCCTTGGCATTGTCTACATTGTAGATCTAGGCTTTTCTTTCATTCCAAAACTTGTTGAGTTGACATATTGAGCTCCAGTTTCTTTCTTGGGTGTTCCTTCCTGCTTGGCATGCATTTAAAGCATCCTTACATCTAATTTTGAGTTAGAAGGGGGAAGGGAGGCAGCATGCAGTACATTCCTTGCCATCCATAGTGGCTCTCCAAAATGCAGGACTAAAGTCCTGTGCTCTGATTCTGGGCTGTCCCAAGGAACTCTTACATTCTGCACAGAGCCAGTTCCTCTCGCCTGTCACCTATTCATTGTGAGATCCTCCTGCACCTCAGCCAACCGGTAAATGAGACATGAACTCAATCCCTGAGTTACACTTAAACAAATGTTGACAACCTCAGTGACCCTTAATCATCATCACTCCATCATTCATCCTCATGAAACCGTTCTGTGATACTAATGTTGGGCCACTCTGCTAGTCAGTCCCTGAAGCGTTGGCCAGGTGACTCAATGTTTGCCTGTTTCTAGGATGCATCGCAAAGAGATCCTTCAGGGTCATTAGAGATCTAACCCTGAAATTTATGCAAGAATGGTCTGCATTTCTTTGCATCCTATACTTGTTATATTTCCTGGCTGTTTAATCTGTCTGTGTTTGGTTATGGAGATTTATCTTAAGTCCTAACTGTTTAGTCTATTTCTTTAGTTCCTGGTGACTGTTATGAACCTCAGATCTTGTTATATATTTCAGCAGTTTAGTCTGTTTAGCTGTGGTGACTGGTTGTATTTTCAGCTGTTCTCTTTGTTGAGTTAGAGAGACTTGTCATATCATCATCCTCATCATAAGCTGCCATCTCAACAATGAAGATCCCCAACAACTTTTGTCTCTTCTCTTGATGGCGAACACTGATAGACTGTTTCTTGTCCGTCTCTTGATGTTATCTTCCCACTTATAGCATTGTCTTCCGCATGTTTGCCTTCAACTCTTCCTTTTATTATGGTCTTCATTAATGTGTTATGTCTTTTTACATGGCCAAAATATTTTGGCTGTCTAATTTTATCTCCTTCATTAATTCTATTTTCAACTGTAGCTTTTCTAGAACTTCTTTGACTCTTTTCTCTTTCCATGAGAAAATTATTACTTGTGGTTAATTGTCTTTTTTTGTACTGCAAGTGTTTAAGTTCAATAATATCACTGTTTTGATAATTATGTTCAAATATTCACTCTTAATTATGTTATTATAATATCCTTGTGCCGCAGGTGGCTGCCTATGATTTCATTCTGCCAGTAACCATAAACAGCTTGCGAGCACCAAACCTTGCTCGTTTAGACCTGCCATCTATACCCCCTTCTAACCACAGCTCTGCCCAGCACATTGTAAACCCAAAGCCTATGCCTGTTACCACAACAGTGCCACATAAGCAGGTGATTGGTACCGCTATGCGCCAGCCAGTACAGCTTAACACCAACAAATTAGAATTCCTGCTTCCATCAGATTTTCATGAAATCTCCACCAGTGGCAAAAAAGGATCTGCAAAGGTACACTTTGTTACTTTGTCAAATTCTAGTTTTTTTTGGCGACACATGTCGCCCGCAGCGTGCTAAAGGTTAACTGGGATTGTTTGATGTTACTTTGTCAAATTCTAGTTGACTGTTAACTGGGATTGTTTGATGTTACTTTGTCAAATTCTAGTTGACTGTTAACTGGGATTGTTTGATGTTACTTTGTCAAATTCTAGTTGACTGTTAACTGAGATTGTTTGATCATTTCAATCAATTAATCAATACCCTTTAGCTCTGCAAGGAGAATAGGCCTTCAGCAAACACATGCCAAGTCCTCCTGTTACGTGCCATCAGCTCAAGTTCTGTCCACTTCTTTCTCATCACTTTCTCTTCTGTCGCCAGTTCTCTTCTCCGTGTGCTTTTTGGTCTATCTCTGCCTCTCTTACTCTGAGGATTATAGAACAAAGACTGCCTTGTAATACTATCATCAGGTTTCCTCATTGTGTGTCTGATCCATCGAAGTCATCGTCTTCTCATCTCTTGTTCCACTGGCACTTGTCCAGTACTTGTCATTAGCTCCACATTGGTGGCCTTACCATACCAGTTCAGTCCTTCTTTAACTTCTATAAATCTACATCTTGTAGAGATGTGTCTACAAGTAAAATATGATATCAGTTGCCACATTTAATCTCATAATCTATGTATTTTCTTTGTGTGTTTTCTAACTCAGTTGCTATAACGTATAATTGACTATAACTTTATTTAGGAGATTCCACAACAAATTGAACACTAACTCACCATTTTACATTCTAATTGACTGTAAATTAGGTGACTGTGCTGCTTCCACCATAAACTATGTACCTTTTCATCGTGTAAAATGATATTTGACTCAACAGATTCATAATGATTAAGTGCCTTGCCAGGTAGTATAGGCAATTATTTGTCACCACAAACTCTGTCTCTTTTGTTGTTTTGATTGTGACTTCATCACAAGTCATGAGTCCGTATAATACATCATCTCTCCTTCCTCTGTCAGTTCTTTCCTCATACTTTCCCATTGTTGTCATGTAATGCACTGTTCCTCTCTGTTATCATATTCTCCAATTTTCCCCCTCTCAGAACTGTCCTATAAATATGATTACCCATCCATTAACTTTGCATTAATTTGTCTCTTTTCCCTAGCCTCCTTTGGGACATCATCATTACATTTTTTAGCCACCCTTAGTATTTTCATCGTTCAGCAAATAAACTACATCTGAGTGGCTTCCAGTAAGTTCTGCATTCACTTATCCACTCTCCATGCTTTCACATCCGTAAGAACAAGGTGGCTCAGTGTAGCAATGGAGAGCACTTTTTTCTTAATGATTATTGCATGTCACGAAATGGATTTAGGACTAGAGACTGTCTACCTATAGTGACAAGACACTAGTGAGAAGAAAGACTGAAAAGATAGATTCAGATAGAAATATAGTGCAAACTGTGAAAGTTGAGACCATTGGCTCCGAGGTTGAGAACCGAGGTTGATTCTTTCCTCGCCACTTCGGACGTTTAAATTGCTATGGCCTCGAACCACCTCTAACTACCCTATGGGGATAAGGTTCAATTAAGATTCACAAACACCAAGGTACAGACAACATATAGCTACTGTACTAAAGGAAATGACTGATGCCAGCTACAATTTATACAAGTTTATTATACACCTATAAACAAACATATGCATGTCAAAATACAAAAAATGCGAGGATGCACACCTGAAACAAAATCAAGCACAGTTAAAAATGCATCAACCCCAACCCTTCTCCCACAATTGCAACCTGTATGGAGAAAGAAGGTAAGGTTAACTGAAATGAACTACACTGCACTTGATGTCGCCTACACTCCAAACTAGCTGTTCTAAATTCTAACTCTAACTCTAAGTCCACTGATAGCTGGAACGACTGCGAAGTGACTACACAATCTCTGCACAGACTTCGGTTCTACACAGCCTATCCTGGAATCTCCTGAACACAACTAACTGCACCTCTAAACTTCAGCAGCTGTCCTCTGCTATGATTCACCAAAACTAACAGTTCTGCCTATCTGTGCTGACTTCAGTAGAGAGAATGTTTACCCTCTCTCTCTCCACTAACTCTGGAATTGATGACTGAGGTTTAACAGAACCCCACTGGATTCTGGACTGGAACTGTAGCTGACTTCTAACACTCTGAAATTACCTGCCCGAGTACCTATAACTGGGCCGTCGGCTTTATTATGGCCGTGAAGAAGCGAACATAAAATTACCACAACGCGTCAGAGCTCAGGATTTATCCACAAAAATCCTATTCGCTGGAGAATGTCTTCCCCTGGCTGGGAAAACGTATTTTCTTCCTCTCCTTCCACTACTGGCAACTAACGTAAAACCCTTGCGGTTCTGCGAATGCCCCAACTTTGCCGTGGGAGAAATTTTGTGGTCTCAAAATTCCGCTCTCATTCCCACAAAAAGCCGGCACCTGCAAATCTCGAATGTCCAACTGAAGGGCAATCGACTTGACTCTGGCAACCCGGCTTTGGCAATTTTTTCATTAAAAGAGAAAGAAGCTATGAAATATAGGCCTTTTATAATCAAGACCCCCACGCGCCGACTTCATGACGTCATATGCGCGGCGTGGTTCTAAAGCCAATCGGAGCTCGGCATTTCAACTGCAGTTGCCAATCAGAACCTTAGATCTTTCTGATGCAACCAGTTTCTGCTAGACAAAGAACCGGGAATTGGTCCTAGCCCTATACTGCGGAAATGAAGCAAAAATGGCCGCAAATAATTTAACTCCCGAAAAAATGCGTATATGGCCACGCAATATCTTTAAAAAAAAGACAATCTGGTGCCAATCCTGATCTAGCATCTATAATCTTAATCTAGAATAATACTTTCTAATTCCCTACACCCCCATTCTAAACACATAAAGAAGAACCATAAAGCAGATGAGATCAAACTCCCTCGTGATCTCATCTTGAAAAAACGTAAATAATAGAAGGAGAAGAAACATGGAGAAGGATTTCCTGTAATCCCTCCTAAAAATAGTGAACAAAATGCAAGGAGAAAAAGACATGGGCCATTTGAAAGACAGAATCTCAGTACTTTCGTCACATCACTCCCCCCTTTCAAAGATTGAGCAACGATCTCCTTACTGAAATCTCTGTGTTTCACATTGGCCCTTATTCCTGTCTACAAGGCTGTCTGTCCTTACCCCTCCTATTCAGTGTTCTTCGACCTTCCTCTTTTGCGTTTCCTCCTCTTTTGCGTTTCCTCCTTCCTCCTCTCCTAGAATGAGCTCCTATGCTCCGTTGGGAGAGTTGATCTCTCTTCAGACCTGTGCCGTCTAATGGCGGGTCTGAACTTTCCCTTGCTATGACCGTCAAAAGACTGTTCTGGTCAGCTGATGTGACCGGCGGGCGCTGTGGCGACCTGGCAATGGTGACTTCCTCGCTGCACGTCAGCAGAGTTGTGACTGCTGGTACCGTGCGAGAACGATGCAATGTCTCGGGTTCCTCTGGTGTAGAGCCTCCGATTTCTTGCTGGGTGTCTATTGGATCCTCACTGATCTCAATAGCTTCTACCTTTGGAGAAAGGTAGGTAAGATCTGCCCCTGGCAGTGGTTCTGGACTCGCTCTTCCCCTACCGATATGAAGCGGGACAGAGCTCTCCAATATAGCTCCTTGCAAATGTGTAAGGTCGCTTTTCTCACTCTTTTCTGGCCTGAAAAGTTGGTGAGATGAGACTGTAGACCACGGGAGCTCTCCGTCTAACACCCTGGTTCTACCTTCAACCTTGCCCTTCCCTGTGAGAGTTACTGGCGTCGGTTGGAATGTGTCCTGCAGTGACACTTGACGGTTTAAGATCCCGTTAGATCGCGGAGAATCTGAGATAAAGCTCTCAGTGACTGGTTCCAATGTTCCGTGAAACAAATTGGAAAAGATAGCCAATTTTTCAGGCTGCTCGTTACAAGAGTCGTGTCCTGTAAATGAGATACGAGAGTTGTGGGGCCCATCTCCGTTTATAGGCAAACGGATACTCAGATCACTGTCCTCCTCCGTTTGAGTAAAGTGCTGGACGGATGGGGCTCCAGGGCTGGTTGGAACTATATGCTCGCTCAGACCGCTATCTTGTGCCCTATGAAGATGGCGCTGGTCGTTGACATATGTAATACCGCTCTTGTCAGTATGTCCCTCACTTGAAGGAGCTAATACCATCGGGGGCCTAATTCCCGACAACAAAGAGTGTACTTCCTGAATCAGAGGCGTCGTCACCACTGTTTGGCCGGTTGGCTGAACAGGGCTGGCGGGCGAATTTGCCTCTGCAAATAACATATCACTGTCGTCAGAGGCGTTGCACCTCTCCTTGGCACGACAGCTATGTTTGAGCTCGCTCGGGGCTCCGTGAATTAGGGGTTCTCCTTTTTCACTTATCTGGCCTGCAGTAGGCCCCCTTGCATCAGCAAGGATCGGTGTGGGCGGGTTCCCCAAAACTAAATATGGGTTACCGAGAATGAAGTCGTAGGCCGGCTGAGCCGTTACAGCTGCCTTGATGGTGCCAGACACGAACCTACATTTCACCTCAATATTGGCTACCGGAAAGCACTGTGAAGTCCCTTTCCTTAAAACTCCACCAATATTCACTTTTTCCTTCGTCATCTGCCAAGGCTTCACCAGATGTCGGGCGACTATGCTGGGGTATGTAAGCCCGCTGTCAAATAAGCATGTTGTCCCCGTCCCGTTCACTTCGGCTGGTCCGCTGTTGGAAAACAACTTCTCTGACTGGAAGGGTTTCCACTTCTTCCCTTGTTTCACCCTCACAGGCCTTAAACAAGCCACCTGATGAGCGGGTTGTTTGTTTGGGCACCGTGTTGTCCAATGAGAAGTAGTCCGACAGAAACTACAATATCTCTCATTATCTCCCCGGTTCCTGACGGGTTCATGAGAAGTCGGCCCCTGTGTTCTGTTAGGCGGCTGGGAGCGCATGTTATGACTGGGAGGGAGCTCCTTGCGAGACGGCCCTTGCTGCTGTTGATCTGAAGAGGAAGGCGACTGCGATGAAGATGCTCCTTTGTCCGGGGCTGGCAGGTCAGGGTGTTTTCTTTTCTGTCCCAGTACTTCGGCCTGTGCCGTCTGGAACCTTTCAGCAAAAAGAATTATCTGGTCCAGTTGCTGTGCGCCCTGCTCCGCCAGGTACTTCCTTAAGTCCGGAGACATGTTGGCCTTTATCTGTTCGCACATGATGAGCTCTTCGAGTCCTTCAAACGATTTAGCCAAACCCGAAAACTCTCTCCAGCGAGTGAGGTAATTCCTCAGCCTCTCTGCGAACTGGGGAAAACTTTCACCTTTCTCCAGACGACTTTCCCGAAACATTGTCTGGCACTTCCGAGGAGTCCATTGGAATCGCTGTAACAGGGCGTTCCGTAGAGCCTCAAAGTTATTCTGTTCGTCCACTAGCATCTTGCTATAGACCTCATACGCATGTCCTCTTAGAGATTGAGATAATTTGAGACACCAAAGACTACCATCCAGCCCGTATGCCTTTGCCATCCGTTCATATTTTTCTAAAAATACCTCAATTTTCTCATTCCCGTTAGGAAAAGGGTCCATGGGAAAATTCATGGCTGCCATCCGGGGTCCTCCATTTCCTGAGGTGTCTGTCGCCCCTGCTCCGGGAGAATCTCCGTTAGCCGAACTGCCTTCCGAAGATCGGTACTGCAGTTCCAGTGAACGCAGGGCAAGTTCATGCTGTCTCTCTGCTGCCTTCTCCCTCTCTTGGGCTTCCCTCTGTGCTAACTTCTCCTGGGCTTCCCTCTGTGCTATCTTCTCCTGGGCTTCCCTCTCTGCTATCTTCTCCTGGGCTTCCCTCTCTGCTTTTCTCTCCTCTGCCTGTCGGGTCTTCTCTTCTTTCTCCGCTTCCAATTTACGCAGGTCCATCTCTGCCAGTCGGGCCCTCTCTTCTTTCTCTGCTTCCAATTTACGCAGGTCTTTCTCCGCTTCCCTTTTCTCTCTCTCCGTCTGCCGGTCCTGTTCCCTCATAATGTAAGCCCTAGTCTCGGCCTCATTCATCCCCATGCTTTTAGCTGCATCCTTCCATGCAGTAAGTAGCTTGACCAATTCAGCCATCTTACCTGACAAATCAGCAGTAACTCACCACAAGGGGAAATGACAAAAAAAGGAACCAGAAAAATTTACTGTTACCTACTAGGAATATGCTGTCGCAAAAACCCGCACTCAGACTAGCACCAAGTCTGACTAATAACTTCCTGAAAAAAATTCAAGTTATCCAGCTACCCAAAACCCGAATTTACTTTCCTGTCAAGAAAAAATTCGATTAGCCATCAATTACCTCTAAGTCATAAACAACCTTACTACAACTATCATCTAACTAACTGTAACCTGTGGAAAAAACTTATAGCTGGATCAGTCTTAATATAGCTCAAGTCTAGGGGATTTATAAGAAATCTATTTCCAGAACTTTCTACAGAGACAATCTATGAATCTAGAATTGATCCCAACAAAGATGATCCCAAGGACGACGCCACCCACTTTGTCAAGATCACAGAATTGAACGTAACAAAGATGATTCACCGGACGATAGCACCCACTTTGTCAAGATCACAGAATTGAACGTAACAAAGATGATGATCCCGGACGAGCCCCCACTTTGTCACGAAATGGATTTAGGACTAGAGACTGTCTACCTATAGTGACAAGACACTAGTGAGAAGAAAGACTGAAAAGATAGATTCAGATAGAAATATAGTGCAAACTGTGAAAGTTGAGACCATTGGCTCCGAGGTTGAGAACCGAGGTTGATTCTTTCCTCGCCACTTCGGACGTTTAAATTGCTATGGCCTCGAACCACCTCTAACTACCCTATGGGGATAAGGTTCAATTAAGATTCACAAACACCAAGGTACAGACAACATATAGCTACTGTACTAAAGGAAATGACTGATGCCAGCTACAATTTATGCAAGTTTATTATACACCTATAAACAAACATATGCATGTCAAAATACAAAAAATGCGAGGATGCACACCTGAAACAAAATCAAGCACAGTTAAAAATGCATCAACCCCAACCCTTCTCCCACAATTGCAACCTGTATGGAGAAAGAAGGTAAGGTTAACTGAAATGAACTACACTGCACTTGATGTCGCCTACACTCCAAACTAGCTGTTCTAAATTCTAACTCTAACTCTAAGTCCACTGATAGCTGGAACGACTGCGAAGTGACTACACAATCTCTGCACAGACTTCGGTTCTACACAGCCTATCCTGGAATCTCCTGAACACAACTAACTGCACCTCTAAACTTCAGCAGCTGTCCTCTGCTATGATTCACCAAAACTAACAGTTCTGCCTATCTGTGCTGACTTCAGTAGAGAGAATGTTTACCCTCTCTCTCTCCACTAACTCTGGAATTGACGACTGAGGTTTAACAGAACCCCACTGGATTCTGGACTGGAACTGTAGCTGACTTCTAACACTCTGAAATTACCTGCCCGAGTACCTATAACTGGGCCGTCGGCTTTATTATGGCCGTGAAGAAGCGAACATAAAATTACCACAACGCGGCAGCCTGCCAAATCTGCGTGTGTAATGAGCGTCAGAGCTCAGGATTTATCCACAAAAATCCTATTCGCTGGAGAATGTCTTCCCCTGGCTGGGAAAACGTATTTTCTTCCTCTCCTTCCACTACTGGCAACTAACGTAAAACCCTTGCGGTTCTGCGAATGCCCCAACTTTGCCGTGGGAGAAATTTTGTGGTCTCAAAATTCCGCTCTCATTCCCACAAAAAGCCGGCACCTGCAAATCTCGAATATCCAACTGAAGGGCAATCGACTTGACTCTGGCAACCCGGCTTTGGCAATTTTTTCATTAAAAGAGAAAGAAGCTATGAAATATAGGCCTTTTATAATCAAGACCCCCACGCGCCGACTTCATGACGTCATATGCGCGGCGTGGTTCTAAAGCCAATCGGAGCTCGGCATTTCAACTGCAGTTGCCAATCAGAACCTTAGATCTTTCTGATGCAACCAGTTTCTGCTAGACAAAGAACCGGGAATTGGTCCTAGCCCTATACTGCGGAAATGAAGCAAAAATGGCCGCAAATAATTTAACTCCCGAAAAATGCGTATATGGCCACGCAATATCTTTAAAAAAAGACAATCTGGTGCCAATCCTGATCTAGCATCTATAATCTTAATCTAGAGTAATACTTTCTAATTCCCTACACCCCCATTCTAAACACATAAAGAAGAACCATAAAGCAGATGAGATCAAACTCCCTCGTGATCTCATCTTGAAAAAACGTAAATAATAGAAGGAGAAGAAACATGGAGAAGGATTTCCTGTAATCCCTCCTAAAAATAGTGAACAAAATGCAAGGAGAAAAAGACATGGGCCATTTGAAAGACAGAATCTCAGTACTTTCGTCACATTGCACAATATGTTTCTCAATTTCGGGAATGCTTCTTTTGCCTGGGTTAATTAAGTGTGTGATTTCCGTGATTAATTTTCTGTTTGATGTTAATGCTGTTCTCAAGAATTTGAATTTTTCTGCTTATTTCAAATTTTTACCATTTGTTTCGTATTGCATACTGGTGGTCAATTTTCCTTTAAGATGACCATTACTTCTCTTTTCTTATTACTTAGGCTGAATCCCATGCTGCAGGGTCAGCTAGATGGGTTCAGTCACCTGCAGCCAACAGGAGTTCAGTCACCCCGCAGCCAACAGGGGTTCAGTCACCCCCAGCCAACTATTTATGTCACCCCTTGTCCTACATATATCATCATCATGTGACGTATTCTTTCCAGAACGTTGTCTCCATTACAGCTGCTCTGAACGCATCACGATTCTGGGCAAGTCGACCTGCATCAGCCAAAGACAAGTTCAGACTCTCTGTGATGTCCTGGGTCCACCGTCGTCTAGGTCGACCCCTTCCCCTTTTTTCAGGAACCATGCCTTCCATCACTATTTTTTCCAGACTATTATGTCTTTTTATATGACCGAAAAATTTCAGCTTCCTTATTGCGATGGTATTTAGGAGCCAATGTTCCTGTACGTTTAGTGAATGCAATACTTCTCTGTTGGTCTTTTTTTTCTGTCCAGGGTATTCTCAACATCCTTCTGTAGCATTTCATTTCGAATGATGTAACCTTTTTTGCAACTGTTTTATTGAGTGTCCAAGTCTCGCAGCCATATGTTACTACTGGGAATATACATGCTCTGATCAGTTGTAACTTATATATTACATATATATTTATACTATATATAGGGCACAACAAATTTATTCCACTTTGCTCGGTCGGTGGCCATCCTTCGTACAGTGCCCCAACTCTGGTTCATTCTTTGCATCTCAGCCTCCACAGTCCTCCGCTAAGTTGTTTTTGGTCGGCCTCTCTTTCGTTTTCCTTCAGGGGTCCAAAGCATAGCTGTTCTTGTGATGGCATCGGGATCTCTTCTGAGGACATGGCCAACCCAGCTCCAGCGTCTGCCAGCTATGATGGTGTTCACATCTAGTGTATGCATGTAATGCAAATACACTGTAAACAATAAACAGAGATGCCATAAAACTGGAAGATAAAGCAAAAAAATAATACAAATTGGTATTCATTCAGTTTAACAATTTAATTACCCTTTGTCATTCATAGTCACAAACAGGAGACAAGGCCCTTGTACATTTCTACTCACGTCATTCTGTTCTGCTGATTTGTTTTTTATTCTTTATTTAAAAAATCATCCTGAGCAATGGAAAAAAAATATTTTAAAATTACTTCCTCCGCCCCTCTCCCATTTTCATGCAGAGCAACAACACATTTTTGTTGTTGTTGCATATATGCATGAATGCACTGTCTCTTTAAGTATTCAGCTAATAGCAACAGCAACAAAAATGTGGGAAGATTTTCTCTACTCATATATATATATATATATATATATATATATATATATATATATATATATATATATATATATATATATATATATATATATATATATATATATATATATATATATATATATATATAAAACAAGAAAGCAGATTTAAACACAAGCAAAACCAGAAGTTCCAAAGCCAAGGCTCAAGAAGTGTACACAGAAGCAAACAAAGAAGTAAAAAGAAGTATCAAAAGAGACAAGAGGAAGTATATTGAGCTGTTGGCAAGAGAGGCAGAAGATGCTGCAGCCAAAGGAAATATGAGAGAACTGTATAGCAGCACAAAGAAGCTAACAGGGAAATACAAGCAAACAAGTTGCCCCATAAAAGACAAGAATGGAAAACTGCTCAGCAATATACAAGAGCAAATGAAGAGGTGGACAGAATATTTTGAGGACCTTCTCAATAGACCAGCTCCACAAAACCCCCCGGACATCCAGCCAGCAGAAGAAGAGCTACAAATTAACGGTGAAAGACCAATGAAGGAAGAAATAAAGAAGGCCGTGGGGCTTCTGGGAGATGGAGGGGCGTCTGGACCTGATGGCATTCCGGCGGAGGCCATCAGGGCAGATATCGACATGGCTACAGAGATGTTATATAGATTACTTGGTAGGGTCTGGGAAGGGGAAGAGATGCTGGCAGAGTGGAAAGGGGGGGGGGGGTATCTGGTTGGGTTGCCTGGGGGGGGGGGGGGCGGGGGGGGGGGGGAATTTGCGGTAGTGCACAGGTTATAGAGGAATGGTGTTACTATCAGTGCCGAGGGGAGTGTTAAACAGATTATCCTTGGGGGATTGGAGGAGTCCATGGACGGGAGACTGAGGGATGAACGGGCAGGTTTTCGACGGGGCAGATCATGTGCAGACCGGATGGCCACTTTGAGAATAATAGTTGAACAAAATCTGGAATGGAATTCACCACTATACATCGGATTTGTGGACTACGAAAAGGCATTTGACAGTGTAGACAGAGAATCACTTTGGAAATTGATGAGGCATTATGGAGTTCCCCTGAAGATCATTAATTTAATAAAGAAAACATATGAAGACATGACATGCAGAGTTCTTCATGAAGGACAGCTTACAGAACCGTTTGGGATAAGAACAGGAGTGCGACAGGGATGCCTCTTGTCTCCATTTCTTTTCTTACTAGCAATAGACTGGGTTATGAGATCATCGACAACACACAACAGAAATGAAATCCAGTGGACTCTGACTAAGCAGTTGGATGATCTGGATTTTGCTGATGACTTGGCTCTTCTGTCCCATAACCATAATCAGATGCAGGACAAATTGAAAACACTCGATGAGAGGTCACAGCAATTGGGTCTGAAAATACACAGGGAAAAGACAAAAATAATGAGAATAAATGCAGGAAATGATAACAGGGTTGAACTTGAAGAAACACCAATACAAGATGTAGAATTGTACACATATCTTGGGGGTAATATAGACAAAGTTGGAGGGACAGACAGCGATATCAAAATAAGAATACAAAAGGCAAGAGGAGCTTTCATTGCATTGGGAAATATATGGAGAACAAGAGAAATAGGATCCAACACGAAAATAAGAATCTTCAACTCAAATGTGAAGTCAGTCCTATTGTATGGCTCTGAGACATGGAGAACAACAAAGACAACAACCAAAAAGCTACAGACTTTCATAAATGGGTGCTTGCGTAGATTAGAGGGATTAAAATGGTATGACAAGGTTACCAATGTGGAACTGAGGACAAGAACTAGACAAGTGCCAGTGGAACAAGAGATGAGAAGAAGACGATGGCGATGGATTGGACACACACACTGAGGAGACCTGTTGATAGCATTACAAGGCAGTCCTTGTTCTGGAACCCCCAGGGCAAGAGAGGCAGAAGTAGACCAAGAAGCACATGGAGAAGAGAGCTGGAAACAGAGGTGAAAGTGATGAGGAGAACGTGGAAAGAACTTGAGATGATGGCACATGACAGGAGGACTTGGCATGTGTTTGTTGAAGGCCTATGCTCCTTTGGGAGTGGAGGGTTATGAAGGAAAAGTGTAGGTGACAGGACTCTCTCTTGGGGGACCCCCTGCTCTAACATAAACATTTTACTAGTCTGTCCTTGTAGCTGTACTCTGATGGTTCTATTCTCACAGTAGTGGCCCATCCATTTGTACATTCTCCCACATACACCACTTCTGTGCAGTTTGACTTTCAATCCCTTTTCCATACTTTATCAAAAGCTTCTTCCAAATCTACCCAAACCACTAGGTGTGTTTTTTCTCTTAGAAGGCACCTTCAATTTCGTGAACTATTTTTGTGATCTGATCTTCAGTTGATCTGTGTTATCTGAATCCTGCTTGTTGAGGGGTCAATAGGTGTTTGTTTTACAGGTGCCACATCAGTATTGATCACACACTCCATCAGTTTACCTACACAGCTTAGAAGGCTGATTGGTCTGTAGCCATTTGGTTCTTTCAAGTCTTTGCCTTTCTTTGGTGTAGGTATCAGTATAGCTTCCTTCCGTGCCTGGGGACAGTTCCTCTTTTCCAGCTGAAGTTTAGTACTGCCAGAAGCTTTCATTTTGCCTTTGTGCCCAGACCTATTAACATTTCATTAGTTATTTCATCTTTTCTCAGTGATTTCTTTTTCTTTAGTGACTTTATTATATTTTCCATTTCTACCATTGTCAAATTTGTCACAAGCTCTTCTGGTGCAATCTTTGTGTTGTCATGAATCAACTGTTCATCAGTGATGATTTTCTTCTTGTCAGCAGGGACATCAAAGTGATTTGCACTAGCAAAGTGTTCTATAAATGTATGTGCAGCTTTTTTTTGCTTACTTACTTACTTACTTAGTCGTTCCCCTTCTACCGTGAGGTGTAGAGGTTTGGAAGAGAGAGTGCCAGACTATCCTATCGGCTGTCTTCCTCCTGGCCTGATTCCATTCTAGTCCTCGGTCCTTCAAAGATTGTCTAATGTTGTCCTCCCAGCGGACTCTGGGTCGTCCTGGGGGTCTGGATCCTTGGCTCTTTGTTTCCCATGCTTGTTATGGTAGCCGGTCTTCTCCCATTCTGCAGACATGGCCAAACCATCTTAGTTGGGACTGTTCTACTTGGGTCTGCAGGGGGTGGGATTTAAGGCCTTGACGTATCGTCTGGTTGCGTACCATGTCTCTTCTTGTTACTTCAACCACCTTCCTCAGATACCTCATTTCTGAGGTTTGGATCTGGCTTTTGTGGGTTGTAGTCATTGCCCATGACTCGAATCCATATGTCAAGACTGGGACATAGGTGGAGCGGTATACAGCCATCTTGGTTTTCTTACCAACCTCTCTCTTGCTGAGGAATCCTCGATTTATGGCCTGAAAAAGTCTCCCAGCTGCTGCTTTTCGAGTGGCCAACTCTTCTTTGATGCCTCCCTTTCGGTCAATAATAGCTCCGAGGTATTTAAAGTGGTCTACCTGCTCCAGGACCTGTTCTCCCAGCTTAATCTGATGTCTTCTTTCTTCTCGTGATATCACCATGGATTTTGTTTTAAAGCTGCTTATGACCATCCCTCACTTCTCCAGCTCTTCCTTCCAGATTTGCAGGTTGAATTGGAGATGTGCCTCTGATTTAGCAATCAGGGCAACATCATCAGCAAATGCCAGCTCCGAAATACAGACCTGTCTCATCTTCCAGTACCCCACTGAATACTTTCTTGTTCTCTTCTTACATGCCTTAATGACATCGTCCATGAGGAGTATGAAAAGGTAAGGTGACAGGATATCACCTTGTCTTACACCAGTGGTGGTCCTGAACTCTTCTGACTTATGGTTTGCTGTCCTCACATAATTTCTGCAAGACTTGTAAAAGCTCTGTATAGCATGAATCAGAGGTGCTGGAATGTTCTTCCTTGCCAAACAATCCCAAAGTTTGCTCCAGGCGACCCTGTCAAACGCCTTTTCCAGATCTATGAAACAAAGATGGATCTCACTCTTATACTCAAGGGCCTTTTCACTCAGCTCTTTTTTTTGCATGTGAGCATATTGTTGCATATGTTTGAGTGCGATTTGTTTGTAATGTGGTCCTTTGTTGTTCAAAGCTCTAACTATTTTCCATAGCTTATTGTCGTCTTTATCTAAGTTTTGATTTTCTGTTTTTTTTTTCCCATTAGTCTCTTGTTGTTTTATTTAATGTTATTTGGTATTTTGCAGTATTGGCTTTGAATGATATGGTTGCTTCGGTTGTTTGTTCTCTGTCTGCCATGTTTCTGACCTCTGTTACTTTATCTTCAAGCCTTTGATGTTCTTCAGTCCAGTAATGTTTGTAGTTTTTTCTTGCCCCTCTGGGAATGGACTTAGTTGCTGCTTGATGTATGGTTTCGTCAAGGCTTTCAGCCATAGTTTTTATATTACTGTGCCATGTGTTAATGGTTTCACAAAACCTGTCTGACAACATTGAAAACTTGTCCCAGTCACCTCGTTTGTAGTTCCATCGAGGAAGTAGTTTTATTTCCTGCGGAACAAATTCCATATTTATGACCAGATTACATGTCATACAAGTAGTAGTCATTTATCAAGACAGAAAAATAAATGTTTTGCAGGAAGTCTCTATCACTAATATGAGTCCTGACAATTTGACCTGGGGCTTTGACCTAAGTATGGCAACAGATTTTCTAAACAGAGGCATATTCCAAATTCTTCAAGAGAATGAAACGTGTACTTTTAAGGAAGGGAACAAATGCGTGGGTCAGCTGAAACCTGGTGAAACACAGAGAGTTCTTGTCAATTTTTGTCCAGGTAAGAATAATTTACTTATTTATTTAGTCATTTCTCTACCACCTTGGGGTGTAGAGGGTAGCCAGAGAGAGCACCATACTATCCTATCAACTGTCTTCCTCCTGGTCCGGTTCCAATCTAGTCCTCAGTACTTTGGGAATTGTCTTATGTTGTCCTCCAAGTGAACTCTGGGCCGTCTTGGAGATCTGGATCCCTGACTCTTGGTTTCCCATATTTATCGTGGTAGCCAATCTTCTCCCATTCTGCAGACATGGCCAAACCATTGTAGTTGAGACTGTTCCCGTGGGTTTGCAGGGGCTGGGTTTTGAGGTCATGACGTATCGTCTGGTTGCAGAGCATGTCTCTTCTTGTTACTTCAACCACCTTCCTCAGATACCTCATTTCTGAGGTTTGGGTCTGGCTTGTGTGTGTAAGAAATAAAAGAAATAATGGTACTGTTGCTCCCTCAGGCTGCTAATATGTGGTTGTGCAGGCAGGTTGGCACCTCATCTTGTAAAAAAAATTTCAACAGAAACCACCATTGCACTGCAAGAGTGTCTAAAAGTCTTGGTTGCAGGCTTCTTGCAAGGTGACTAGCTGTAGTAGTGACCCCGTGCTCCATAAGGAATGAAAATAGAAATGATTATGATGATAAAGAATATATTTGTTCTCACAGATTTGTGTGTTAATGTTTTTATTTGGCTATCATCATTTCCGTAGCAGCTTCCCAAGGAGCATGTGTCATTTGTATAGACTTTCATAAATGGATGCTTGCATAGACACTAATCAATCAAATCTATCAATACCTTTTAGCTCCCCAAGAAGTATAGGCCTTGAACAAACACACGCCAAGTCCCCCTGTCATGTGCCATCAGCTCAAGTTCTTTCCATATCTTTCACATCATTTTCACTTGTCTCCAGTGAACATCTCCGTATGTTTTTTTGGTCTACCTCTGCCTCTCTTACCCTGGGGGTCTCAGAACAAGGACTGCCTTGTAATGCTATAAACAGTTTTGCTCAATGTGTGTCCTATCCATTGCCAGTGTCTTCTCAACTCTTGTTCCACTGGCACTTGTCTGGTTCTTGTCACCAATTCCACATTAATGATTTTGTCAAACCATTTCAATCCATCTGTTCTATGGAAGCACCCATTTATGAAAGTCTGTAGCTTTTTCGTTGTTGATTTTTGTTGTTCTCCATTTTTCAGGTTCATACAATAGGACTGACTTGATATTTGAATTAAAGATTCTGATTTTTGTGTTGGACTTGATTTCTCTTGCTCTCCACATATTTCCCAATGCAATGAAAGCTCCTCTTGCTTTTTGTATTCTTATTTTTACATCATTGTCTGTCCCTCCAACTTTGTTTATATTACTTTTATGATTTTTGTATGGTTCTACATCTTTTAGTGGTGTTTATTCAAGTTCAACCTTGTTATTATTTCATGCTTTTATTCTCATTATCTTTGTCTTTTCCCTGCATATTTTCAGACCCACTCACTGTGACCTCTCACTGAGTATTTTCTTTTTGTCTTGCATCTGATTACGATAATGGACAGAAGAGCGAAGTCATGATAATGGACAGAAGAGCGAAGTCATTGGCAAAATCTAGATCTTGTGTAGAATAGAGGGATTGAAGTGGTATGACACAATCATTAATGTGGAACTGATGATAAGAACTAGACAAGTGTCAGTGGAAAAATAAAATGAGAAGAAAACACTGGAACATGCTCTAAGGAAACCTGTTGATAGCATTATAAGGCAGTCCTTATTCTGGAATCCCCAGAGTAAGAGCAATAGGGGAAGAGCAAAGAACACATGGAGAAGAGAACTGGAGACAGACATGAAATGGTTGAAGAAGACATGGAAAGACCTTGAGCAGACGGCACGGGGCAAGGAGAATTGGCATAAGTTTGTTCAAGAAATATTCTCTTCAGGAGTTGAAAGGTGAAAAAGAAGAAGTACGGTTTACATCTGTGTGCATTGATTTAACTGATTCCGTATGCAAGATCTAATAATAGATGCAAAGGCCAAACGCTGTAGACGTAAGATCTTTTAAAAGACGCTGATTTATTTCATTGTTTCTTTCTATTCTGATATTTTATACTGCCAGAAATTTATCTCGAACGGAAGTAAACACAAAACTGGGCAAATTTCAACAAGCTTCAACGTCTTTTATTTGCGTTTGAACGGATTTTTTCACATTTATCTTCATCTTTAATCGTGTTTTGTCGTATCGCCATAATGGCCGAAAAACACACAGGATATGTTACTAATATGTGAACAGTGAACAAACTGTGTGATCAACCATAACTTTCTTACTTTTTCTGTGTTTGTAAATGGATTACCTGCACAAAGAGAGCAGTGAAACTGTATTGTGATAACAATTTATGTTACAAGCCTTACGTAAGTCGAAAATTTTTGTTCAAAATTTCAAGTTATCTTTTTTCTGTGTACATGTTATCTGTTATAACATAAACATAACATAAAATTAGCTACAAAGGCATATGGATTTATATTGTTCATCCAATGTACTTTAATTTGATATATAATATGTTATACTTAACTCATGATTAGACACACATTGTCAGTAAACGTAAATTATGTATGTGTAAATTTTTGGGGCTTAAAAATAATTCTGTCCAGAGCTGAAAATAATTACGTACGGAATCAGTTAAAGAACATTTTTTATAAAAGCTATTGGATTTTTCCTGTTATTTTTACCATCAGGCAAAATAAATGAGAGCCTTGAATATCATGTGTGCCAGATAACAGTGACAGTTGCTGCATTTTGTACAATCTTTTAGATTTCTGCCATTATTCATCATTCTACATGACACTATTTGTGGATCCATCTTTTCTTCCTAGTATTCTGCTAAATATATAGCTTACCCCACGTAGTCCGTGGGGTCTCTAAGGAGACAGAGGAAGAATAGGACTACTACACCCTGATGCATGTCGTACAAGGTGACTAATATGACATTGTGCAAGAGACTGACAAACTCATCATGTAAAATAAATTGTCACAGAAACTACCGCTGCAAGAGCATGTGATTGGTTGGTGCAGGTGTCCTGTAAAGGGACTAGCTACAGTAGTGACTCCATGCTCCATAAGGAGTGCAAAAGGAAAATGATGATAATGTCTGAAAGACGTGTAATTTTTCTGATTTTGATGCGATTTCCAGACGCTTCTGGACACTATCAGGTCATTATTCCAGTGGTGGTCAACTCAGCCTGGACCAAACCCTTTCAGTTCCTGGAACTAATTGGAGAAATGAAGGCCCCAACAATCTGGTTTGAGCCTTGCAGTGTTGTACTTACCCCTGTACCCCTGCGGACAGAGATCTCAGCCGAGTTCACAGTCTTGGCTCTAAATTACAAAACGTAAGTGGAAGAAAGTTGAAAAGTTGAATGTGTTGATTTTCTGTTGTCATATTCGTTATCATCATCATCATTATCATCATCATTGTCATCATCATCTCCTGTTTTACTGCTTACCGAGCAAGGAGCCACCGCTGCAGCTTCCCTCCCCCTTTGAAGGAAGCACACATCAAAGCACATAATCCTACAGTGGTGGCTTCTGTGGTATTTGTTTTGCATGCTGAGGTTACCAGCCCTGTGCACAACCTCACATAAGTAATCTTTTATGACATGCCTGAGATATCCATATTCACCTTCTTTCTTTGTCTCCTCAAAGATCCCTGGGAAATATGTGGCCGTCTGCCTGTTCACAACTACTTGTTTTGAGAACTGTTTGTTCAGTCACATTGAGATACAAAACAGTCACCTATACAAGTAGTTGTGAACACTCAGATGTCTACATAGGATTACTCTGTAAAGTCTAGGAGGGAGAAGATACACCAGCAAAATCAAAGGAAGGATTTTTAGTTAAGCAGCCAAAGAAGGTAGATTTGCAAGAGGGCTCAAATTACAGAAGAATAATGTTACTATCAGTGTCAGGGAAAAAAAATAAAACACTATCATCTTTCAGGGTACACGGGACTGGCAATCTCGTCACGTAAAAGAGATTGCTAAAGAAGCCACATTTGCAAGAACAAGAATGCTTCAGTGCAAGCTTCCTGAAAGGGGCAGGGGGGACAGCTGCATTAGTGGCTCCATGCTCCATCGGGATCAAAGGGGGAAAGAATGATGATCATCTTTGAGAGACTGTCCATACACAAATGACATGGAAGCTCGTGATTGTATTTTAAAACTTATTTAATATTCTCTTTTTGATAAAAGGTCAGAGTGGCTAAGAGGTATGGCATCCACCTCTAAATCTAAAGGTACCGGGTTTGATGCCAGCACAGGAAATATAATTGATGAAATTTGTTTCAGAACCAGTGGTTCGTATGATGTCATATTCCCCCCTGATCTCCTGGGTGGTGAGATCGCATGCCTAGCCATCTTGGATAAGGGCAAAAAAATTGGAGGTTCTGTGTGCAAGTTGCGCACGTTAAGAATCCCTCTGCAGTTGGAAATTGTATTGGGTAGGCCATATGGCCGCTGCCATGGTAAAAATTAAAAAATTAGGAAACCAACCCACCACAAAAATACTTATAGAATCTGTGGTTCTTGTATACATGCATTGGGATCCTTGCTAGTGCTACGGAGTTTGTGCAATTTACCTAGACCTAACAAGCTGTATTTGCCAAATGTCAGATTGTGTTTAACTTTCTCTAGGCATAGTATGCTGTATGTGTCAAATGTAAGAATGTATTTAACTTTCTCTAAGCCTTGTAAGCTGTATGTGTCAAATGTCAGATAGTATTTAACTTTCTCCAGACCGAACAAGCTGTATGTGCCAAATGTCAGATTGTGTTTAACTTTCTCTAGACTTTGTAAGCTTACTGTGTCAAATGTAAGAATGTATTTCATCATCATCATCAGTTGCCATCTCCACAACGAAGGTTGGCTGTAATGGATCTCCAACGTCTTCTGTCTCTTGTCTTGGTGGTACACTCTGATAGACTCTTTCCTGTCCATCTCTTGATGTTATCTTCCCACTTATATGTATTTAACTTTCTCTAAACCTAGCAAGCTGTATGTATCAAATATAAGAATATATTTAACTTTCTCTAGACCTAGCAAGTTGTATGTGTCAACACCGAGCATCCATTGTGACGATGATTCAATGTTCTCCCCACTGGCTGTAACATTTTTGGAAGGAGATGGTAAGAGGGAATTGTGGAAAAAAGAATAGTTCTAAATTTGTGATTGAAAATTCACTTCATATTTTTAAACTTTTATATCCTCACTTGTATCTATTGCATGTTAATGAAACAAATATCTAAATATGGAGAAAAAACTGCCATTTGACTTATTAGCTTTTTTTTTTTTTTATTTATTTCATTTCCAAAACAAATTAAAATTTTTAAAATCTCAAATGGCCAACAAGCTGACGGTATAAGGGAGAGCAAACATTGTTGCTCACAGAGCTGTATTGATAATATGGAATATCATTTTATATAATAAAATAGAAATTAACTCTCTTTTTTTTAAAGTTTGTTTCATATAAATCAGTTGAATAGGGGTGAAGAATTAACAGTTTAAAAATATGAATTGGACTTTTCAGTCACACTGTAGAAGAGAGACACATTCATGGTCAGGACATCTTCTTCTTCTCTTTTTCACCTCTTTTGGAACATGGAGCAACCACTGCAGTTAGTCCCCTTGCAGGAAACCTGCACCAAGCATGCATGTGTGCTTGCAATGGTGGTTTATGTAGCAATGTGTTTTATATTAGCAGATTTTTGACAAAACAGATCCTGTACAGACCAGATAGCCACATTGAGAATAATAGTTAAACATAGTTTGGAATGGAATTCACCGCTATACATCGGATTCGTAGACTATGAAAAGGCATTAGACAGTGTAGACAGAGAATCACTTTGGAAATTGATGAGGCATTATGGAGTTCCCATGAAGATCATTAACTTAATAAAGAAGACCTATGAAGACATGACATGCAGAGTTCTTCATGAAGGACAACTAACAGAACCATTTAGTATTAGAATGGGAGTGAGATAGGGATGCCTCTTGTCGCCATTTCTTTTCTTACTAGCTATAGATTGGGTTATGAAAACATCAACATCACACAACAGAAATGGAATCTGACTAAACAGCTTGATGATCTGAATTTAGCTAATGACTTGGCTCTTCTGTCCCATAACATTAATCAGATGCAAGAGAAAATGAAAATTCTTGATGATAGGTCACAACAAGTGGGCCTGAGAATACACACGGAAAAGACAAAGATTATGAGAATAAATGCAAGAAATGATTACAAGGCTGAACTTAAAAAAACACCACAAAAGGATGTAGAATCGTACACCTCAATCAGTCAGTACCCTTTAGCTCCCAAAGGAGCATAGGCCTTCAACAAAAACATGCCAAGTCTTCCTGTCCTGTGCCATCTGCTCAAGTTCTTTCCATGTTTTCCTCATCATTTTCACCTCTGTATCCAGTTCTGTTATCCATGTGTTTTTTGGTCTACCTCTGCCTCTCTTTCCCTGTGGATTCCAGAACAAGGACTGCCTTGTAATGCTATCAGCAGGTTTCCTCAATGTGTGTGCTATCCATCACCAGCGTCTTCTTTTCAACTCTTGTTCCACTGACACTTGTCTGGTTCTTGTCATCAATTCCACATTTGTGACTTTGTCATACCATTTCAGTCCTTCTATTCTACGCAAGCACGCGTTTATAAAAGTCTGTAGCTTTTTGGTTGTTGTTTTTGTTGCTCTCCATGTCTCAGAGCCATACTATAGGACTGACTTGACATTTGAGTTGAAGATTCTTATTTTCATGTTGGATGATTTCTCTTGTTCTCCATATGTTTTCCAATGCAATGAAAGCTCCTCTTTATTTTGTAATCTTATTTTGATATCATTGTCTGTCCCTCCAACTTTGTCTATATTACTTCCAAGATATGTGTACTATTCTATATCTTTTAGTGGTGTTTCTTCAAGTTCAACCTTGTTATCATTTCTTGCATTTATTCTCATAATCTTTGTCTTTTCCCAGTGTATTTTCAGGCCCACTTGTTGTGACCTCTCATTGAGAATTTTCATTTTATCTTGCATCTGATTATGGTTATGGGACAGAAGAGCCAAATCATCTGCAAAATCCAGATCATCAAGCTGTTTAGTCAGATTCCACTGGATTCCATTTCTGTTGTGTGATGTCGATGTTTTCATAACCCAATCTATTGCTAGTAAAAAAAGAAATGGAGACAATAGGCATCCCTGTCTCACTCCCTTTCTAATCCTAAACAGTTCTGTAAGTTGTCCTTCATGAAGAACTCTGCGTGTCATGTCTTCATAGGTCTTCTTTATTAAGTTAATGATCTTCATGGGAACTTCATAATGCTTCATAAATTTCCAAAGTGATTCTCTGTCTACACTGTCAAATGCCTTTTCATAGTCCACGAATCCGATGTATAGCGGGGAATTCCATTCCAGACTTTGTTCATCTATTATTCTCAATGTGGCTATCTGGTCAATCGTACACATATCTTAGTACTAATATAGACAGAGTTGGAGGAACAGACAATGAAATCAAATAAGAATACAAAAGCAAGAGGAGCTTTCATTGCACTGGGAAACATATGGAGAACAAGAGAAATCAAGTCCAACATGAAAATAAGAATCTTCAATTCAAATATCAAGTCAGTCCTATTGTTTGGCTCTGAGATATAGAGAGCAAAAAAAAAACAACCAAAAAGCTACAGACTTTTATAAACGAGTGCTTGTAGAATAGAAGGACTGAAATGGTATGACAACGTTACAAATGTGGAATTGACGACAAGAACCAGACAAGTGCCAGTCTAACAAGAGTTGAGAAGAAGATGCTGGCGATGGATAAGACACACATTGAGGAAACCTGTTGACATTGAGGAATCCACCTGATCAAAAAATTGACGTAGTAGCATTACAAACCCGGGACGGCAAGATTTTTTCGTCGACCGGAATTGGACTGGATTAACTCGAGACCTGGCGAGAACTTGTTCTGGAATCCACAGGGAAAGAGAGGCAGAGGTAGATCAAAAAATACATGGAGAAGAGAACTGGATACAGAGATGAAAATGATTAGGAAAACATGGAAAGAACTTGAGCAGATGGCACAGGACAGGAAGACTTGGCATGTGTTTGTTGAAGGCCTATGCTCCTTCGGGAGCTAAAGGGTATTGATTCTGTTTTATATTATGTGGTTGCCATCCCCATGAACAACTTTACATTAGCCGCCTCTTACGACATGCCTGATGATGCAATAGTCCTTTGTGTATCCTCGGAAATTCCCAGAACTACACACGGCATGTCAGGGCATGTCAGGGCATGGCATGTCAGGGCATGTCAGGACATGTCAGGACATGTTTAAATATTTAAAGAAAGGAAATAATAAACAGACACTGAACATAACATGACATACAGTTGTAGAACTGTTAGAAGGCTTGAACATGGCTCATTGTACAAGGTCCCTAGAAATAGAATAGCATGGTTTGATTCTACATTCTTTATACTTGGAGAGAGGGGAACAATGGAAAAATGAATTGCATGCCTTTCTGACTCAAGCAGATGCATATAATGATCCAACACACAGCATGGCCTCATGTATTGATGGATCCCATAAATAGAATGACTTTACACACAGAATATGTATAGAATGACATAACACATAGTATAGTAACCTCCTCAGTTACAGCTGACTATGGTGATGATACACTCTTGACGTGATAACCATCAGCTGTTTTTTTTTGCATGGTGTTCCTTTCAGCATGTTCATTTTTCTTCTGCTTGTTGTGACATCTTCTTTTCACCAAATATGAGGTGGCACCATAGGGAACATCTCCACTTGGTACGATCAGCAGCTTCATCCTCCCAGGCTGCTAGATTTAACTTCTTGGTTGTAACTTTGCTGTAACTTATTGGTTGTAACTTTGCTGTAACTTCTTGGTTGTTGTTTTTGCTGTACTCCATGTTTCAGAGTCAGACAATAGGACTGACTTGACATGTGACTTGACATGTGACTTGACATGTGAGTTGAATATTCAGATTTTTGTGTTGGACTCAATTTTTAATTTTTTCCGTATATTTCCCATTACAATGAAATCTCCTGTAAGCCTTTGTATTGTTTTAAATACCATCTTCTGTCCCTTAGATTTTGTCTTTATTGCTGCCAAGACATAATGTTTCTACATCTTGAAGCAGTGCTATCTTATTATAATTTCCTGCATTTATTATCATAGTCTTTGTACAAGTGATCTACAGACTGATTGAAAAGTCACTTCCTATTTATAAATGTTCATAATCTTGTATTGTGTAAAAACTTGATTAATTATGTTTTAAATGCCCTTTAAATGAAGAGACTGACAGATCAGATTGGCAAAGGAAGGTGGAAAGCTACTTCAGCCTGATACAAGCATAACTTTCAAAGAGGCAATGAGTTTTATCAGAATTAAATACAAGAACAAATGGGATGTAGAGAATCCAGGTCACACACAAAGTGATGCAAATTACCATTTCAGCAAAAGAGAACAATTGGTAATCATCAGACTCCGCATGGGCGACAACAGTTTGGGATACCATCTATTTAACAAGCTAAAGATAGGAACCACCAATAAGTGTAACTGTCTTCTTCTTCTTAGATCCTTAACCACCGACCATCAAAGCAGTCAGTGGCCATCACGCCTAGTGGCGTCTTGTAGGGCAACAACAAATTGATTCCACTTTGCTCGATCAGTGGCCATCCTTTGTACAGTGCCCCAACTCTGGTTCATTCTTTGCATCTCAGCCTCCACAGTCCTCCGCCAGGTTGTTTTTGGTCGGCCTCTCTTTCGTTTTCCTTCAGGGGTCCAAAGCATAGCTGTTCTTGTGATGGCATCGGGATCTCTTCTGAGGACATGGCCAACCCAGCTCCAGCATCTGCCAGCTATGATGTGTGCATGTCCTCCTGCTTGCTCCGAGTAAGCAGATCTTGGTTGGTGATGGTATTCGGCCAAAAGATTCGGTGAATTTTTCTTAGGCATGTTGTGTGAAAAGAGGACAATTTCGACATTTCCTTCTCTGTAACTCTCCAGCATTCTGCACCATAGAGAAGCACAGAGAGCACACAGCTCTGATATAATTTTAATTTTGTGCTTCATTGTGCTGTATTGAGAGGACTTCCAGATGTCGTTTAGGCTAAAAAAGGCTGTTCTTAAGTGTAACTGTGGCATAGATAAAATGACTGCTGAACATCTGCTACAAAGATGCTCAACATATGAGCAGCAGAGAAAGCACAAATGGCTGTCACTACCATTGCTGTAAAAAACTCTATGGAGATACAAACAGCCTCAAGCTGACCACTGCTTTCTTTGAAATTGTTCAAGTAAACGCTTGAGAGTGTACGAAGATGAAGAAAGTGTACTTCTGTCATGTGTACACCCGAAGTTATTAAAGTTTAAAGTTTCACAAGGACTTAAGGGACGCCGTACATTTTGGCGTGTGTTGGTATTCGGTAGCCTGACTCAGGGTAGAACTAGTTTAATGTCTACGGATGTTTTTTCAGGTACGATCTGCAAGTGACAGCAACAGCAGACAACTGCTTACTGACCTGTTATCCATTTATAGCACAGCACAGGGAGGACCATCAGATTATTTGTGAGCAGGTATCATCATTTTTTTTTCACATATCCATATTGTTGCTGTTGATGTTTTTGTTACGTAAGGTTTCTACAGGTTTCTATCCGATATTTCAGCTGAGATTATAATGTTAATATAAGGCATCCATTAGGGAGTTGTTAACTAATTCACATAAAAGACTATGAGGATGGAGGTTCCAAAATATATTTTGTTCCAGTATCATTTATGAAAGAAGCGATCCTCACTCATATTTTTTGTGTGACGTCACAATTTTCAACCCCCCTCCCCTTTTGTCACACTTCATCACAAAATGTTGACCCTATTCCCCTCACTGCATACGTCATATGTGGATTGGGATACTATCTATTCAACAAGCTAAAGATAGGAACTACCGATGAGTGTAACCCATAATAAAATGACTGCTGAACATCTGCTTCAAAAATGCCCAACAAATGTGCAACAGAGAAAACAGATACGGCTGACACCAGTACCATTCGTGGAAAAGTTCTACGGAGATGTAAATAGCCTCAAGCTGACTACTGCTTTCTTTGAAACATTCTAATAGACATCTGAGAGTTAATAAAGAAGAAGAAGAAGAATATGTGTGTGACGAGAGGTTTTACTTTAGTTAATTGATAGAGATGATATCCAGGTGTATCAGATGATACCAGGATAGAATGCCAGTCAAGAGTTCTAGTCTTATAAGCAATACCCCAGTCTCTAAGACTTATTTCTAAAATAAGCACTGGTATATAGTTGTCATAGGAATAGTCAGACTGTGAAAATCACTGGCCCAGATGGTAAGAAGTAGTATCAGGATTTAAGGTGTCTCCTCCCCCACAACTATCCTATGATAAATTAATGCTAGGAGATAAATGAAATGAATATTAACTTTAAACACAATGGTAAAAAGTAAACAAGTCCTCAGGTACAATTAATGAATTATTTAATATTTATGTTAGTTTTCTTTTTCTGCTGTTTGGAAAAGAGTAATAAAAATATTCACAAAATATACACAAAATTCACCCGTGTGTTACCGGGGCCCGAAAGGGGAGCAAAGAATAGTAACACTGTCCCCTGCCAAGCATGTCGTAGAAAGCGACTAAGGAGGGTTGGGCATGGGGCCGGTTACCCCATCCTGTAAAAAATTTAAACCACAAAAAACTTCAACAAATATGGACAAGTCAAATAAAGAAAATAAACACAGCCATCCAAGACAGGGGAAGGTCCTCTCGTGGGGAGGCGTATGATGCAACACAGAGAAAGCCGAAAGGAGTCTGTGTTGCTGACTAACCTTCTTTCTTCTAGGAGAACTTCCAGATTTGGCACCTGGAATGTTCGGACATTAAACGAACAAGGGAAAGTAGCGCAAGTAGCAGCAGAAATGAGGGAATACAAAATCGAGGTTCTGGGAATGTGTGAAACAAAGTGAAAGGGGGTAGACAGGAAGAAACTCATCACAGGTGAATTGGTGCTGTCCTCAGGACATGAAGACAAAAGTTCACACCACAGTGAAGGGGTAGCTCTTATGTTATCTAAAGAAGCACAGAAAGCACTCATTGAATGGGAAGCTGTTGGACCCAGAATAATAACAGCTACTTTCAAAACAGCTAAAAAGAAAATTCATGTAAATGTCATCCAATGTTATGCACCAACTAATGACAAAGAAGAGTCTGTGAAAGAAGCATTTTATACTAAACTACAGGAAATTATGGATAAAGTAAAAGAAGAGACATCACAATTTTGATGGGTGACATGAATGCAAAGATAGGTACAGTCAACACCGGATTTGAAGAAGTCATGGAAAAACATGGGCTAGGAGTAATGAATGAAAATGGAGAACTATTCGCAAACTTCTGTGCTTCAAATCAACTGGCTATAGGAGGAAGCATGTTTCCACATAAGAGAATACACAAGGCAACATGGATATCACCAGACCATAGAACAGAAAATCAGATTGATCATATATGCATAAACAAGAAGTTTAGATCATCATTGCAGGATGTAAAGGTATATAGAGGAGCAGATGTGGCATCAGATCACCATCTTCTGATAGCCAAAGTAAAAATGAAACTCAAGAGATATGCAACAATGCAAAATTATAGACAACAGTATAATGTAGGACAGCTAAGAAATCAGGAAACAAGAGACAAATTTGCGGTCACAGTATCCAACAAATTCCAAGTGCTCCAACAGCTGGAAGATGTAGAGAATACAGAAGACTATTGGCAGCAGGTCAAAACTGTATGGAAGGAGACATGTGAAGAAATACTGGGGAAAAGGGAAAGACAACAAAAAGCATGGATAACAACAGAAACCATCAATAAGATAAAAGACAGACAGAAAAAACAAGAAAGCAGAGTTAAACACAAGCAAAACCAGAAGTTCCAAAGCCAAGGCTCAAGAAGTGTACACAGAAGCAAACAAAGAAGTAAAAAGAAGTATCAAAAGAGACAAGAGGAAGTATATTGAGGAGTTGGCAAGAGAGGCAGAAGATGCTGCAGCCAAAGGAAATATGAGAGAACTGTATAGCAGCACAAAGAAGCTAACAGGGAAATACAAGCAAACAAGTTGCCTCATAAAAGACAAGAATGGGAAACTGCTCAGCAATATACAAGAGCAAATGAAGAGGTGGACAGAATATTTTGGGGACCTTCTCAATAGACCAGCTCCACAAAACCCGCCGGACATCCAGCCAGCAGAAGAAGAGCTACAAATTAACGGTGAAAGACCAACGAAGGAAGAAATAAAGAAAGCCATAAAGCTTCTAAGAGATGGAAAAGCATCTGGACCTGATGGCATTCCAGCAGAGGCCATCAAAGCAGATATCGACACGGCTACAGAGATGTTATATAAATTACTTGGTAAAGTCTGGGAAAAGGAAGAGATACCAGCAGAATGGAAGGAAGGATATCTGGTTAAGTTGCCTAAGAAGGGAAATTTACAAGAGTGCACAAATTATAGAGGAATAATGTTACTATCAGTGCCAGGAAAAGTATTAAACAGGATTATCCTTGAGAGATTAAAAGAGTCCATAGACAAGAAACTGAGAGATGAACAAGCAGGTTTTCGACAAAACAGATCATGTACAGACCAGATAGCCACTTTGAGAATAATAGTTGAACAAAGTCTGGAATGGAATTCACCACTATACATCAGATTTGTGGACTACGAAAAGGCATTTGACAGTGTAGACAGAGAATCACTTTGGAAATTGTTGAGGCATTATGGAGTTCCCCTGAAGATCATTAATTTAATAAAGAAAACATATGAAGACATGACATGCAGAGTTCTTCACGAAGGACAGCTTACAGAACCGTTTGGGATAAGAACAGGAGTGCGACAGGGATGCCTCTTGTCGCCATTTCTTTTCTTGCTGGCAATAGATTGGGTTATGAGATCATCGACAACACACAACAGAAATGGAATCCAGTGGACTCTGACTAAGCAGTTGGATGATCTGGATTTTGCTGATGACTTGGCTCTTCTGTCCCATAGCCGCAATCAGATGCAGGACAAATTGAAAACACTCGATGAGAGGTCACAGCAATTGGGACTGAAAATACACAGGGAAAAGACAAAAATAATGCGAATAAATGCAGGTAATGATAACAGGGTTGAACTTGAAGAAACACCAATACAAGATGTAGAATCATACACATATCTTGGCAGTAATATAGACAAAGTTGGAGGGACAGACAGCGATATCAAAATAAGAATACAAAAGGCAAGAGGAGCTTTCATTGCATTGGGAAATATATGGAGATCAAGAGAAATAGGATCCAACACGAAAATAAGAATCTTCAACTCAAATGTGAAGTCAGTCCTATTGTATGGCTCAGAGACATGGAGAACAACAAAGACAACAACCAAAAAGCTACAGACTTTCATAAATGGGTGCTTGCATAGAATAGAGGGATTAAAATGGTATGACAAGGTTACCAACGTGGAACTGATGACAAGAACTAGACAAGTGCCAGTGGAACAAGAAATGAGAATAAGACGATGGTGATGGATAGGACACACACTGAGGAAACCTGTTGATAGCATTACAAGGCAGTCCTTGTTATGGAACCCCAAGGACAAGAGAGGCAGAGGTAGACTAAGAAGCACATGGAGAAGAGAGCTGGAAACAGAGGTGAAAATGATGAGGAGAACGTGGAAAGAACTTGAGATGATGGCATGTGACAGGAGGACTTGGATGTGTTTGTTGAAGGTCTATGCTCCTTTGGGAGTGGAGGGTTATGAATGAATACACAAAATTAATGTTATCTCTTATCTAGAGTGTTTGTAGGAATGTTTTTTCCTTTCGGAGAAATAGTGTTACACACAAAAGTCACTTGGCAATTTAATCAGTAGTACTGTCCTTTTCAATTCAGGATCTGGAATACTATTCTCTTAGCTAGTAAAGTTAATGAACACTTGCTTTACTGACCTTTACTTTATCACAAATTTAGTTTATAAAGTCATAATAAGCAAGGACATCATTTCAGTAATACAATACTAGCGTAAACATTTCTGTTAGTTATATGTACCAACAATCATCTTGTGTTATCCACTCCTGTACATCCTTAAATATTTTACAGCTTGATCCTTCCGAATATTAATGACAGGCCTTATATTTTTCCTGCATATGCTTGATCTTTCTCATCAGGTACAAATGGAAATAAACTGATGTAATTCCTAGCATCTATACACAAATAATACACATCACATAATAAACTGCAATACATGAAATATATACATGATAGTTTTTATAATTCATCTTACCCTCAAACTTCAGAAATCACACTGGACATTAATAGTTTGGCAGGCTGCACACATTTACAGATGGCAAAGGTGTAGTGGGAAACTGTCTTGTGTCCAGTCTGTTTCAAAACTTTTTTTCAGTGTCCCCTGTTCAGATTGCGCCCCCCCCCCCCCCTATTTATTGGCCATGACGTCACAGGTGTGTTCATCATCATCATGTGATGTATTCGTTCCAGAACGTTGTCTCCATTACAGCTGCTCTGAACGCATCACAATTCTGGGCAAGTCAACCTGCATCATTGATAAGGGTAGAGCTGATGCTGATAAGGAAAAGTAGCTGGTTCAGTATTTGTTCAATCGCGAATGCGTGCTTCGTTCGGTTATAATCTTCAATGAGGGTCACCGTTATATGGACTCATTATGTGTTGGCTGTCCAAGAAGACATTCGTTCCTTTCGGAGCTTATTATGATATTATAAATCTTCTCATTGATAGAGTTCTTCAAGGTAATATTAATCAACATTGTCAATGCAGCCACACATCCGCAACGTATCGACGTAGATAAGTCTTCAAGTTAGAGTCCATGGTTTATTCACAGTTCTTACACGAAGACAGTCATACAGGTACAATATTTACATACAGTTAATTAGAATTTACTGGCATATATATTCATATCCGTCCGGGTCATATTGAAATCATGTCGACAGATCATCATGGCTATGTACATGCGCTACTGGAATCCAGACAGCCAGAAGTGAGCGCATAATGTCTTGACGATATAATCAAATTACTTATCGACCATCCTTCCTTAACGTAGGTTAATCACTAACCTTTTTAATTCGCTTGTATATATTATTATCTGGACTGACCCTAAGTCCTGGTATCATTTTACATAAATATGGCTATTAACAAAGCCCAATAGTGGAAGGAGGTAAAAATACGACTTCACGGCTTGACGGACAACGTAACAAGGGTCCAGTAACTAAGTCACAAAGCGTGACCTTATCTACGCTAACACATCATAATTTGACCGTGCATTTCGCGTTCATTAATCCGTGAAGTATAAAAATCAATTTATATTAATTCTATTGACCCCAAAAATGCACACTGCCAATTCTAGCAGACGATATCAATAAAACTACCGTAACAATTCCCTGCCCGCCGGGGAAAAAAAAATCTATTAGATAGATTTTTTTGAACTATCTTACTCAAACATTTTTTAAAAAATTTAACAAAAACCCGACATATGGCCTACGATGTTCTGTCTAGAACAGTGTCGTGGTCATGTCGATAATATATCAGTCATATAACATTATTAAACAAAGGGGTGTCAACTATCGCTAAATAATTATCTACTGAACTGAAAAGATTGTTGTGAGTGAATAATGAAGTGTTATGTAAAGAAAACTAATTACTCATAGTAAGTATGTAGGGTATTAATTAATTAACATCTAATTAAATAACCTGAAAATTAGTGTCATAACAAAAGACATGAGAAGTAAGGACAAGTAAAGTAAAGAAAAGATAAAGTATAAATTAATTTAGTTATGTGTGTAAACTTAATGTGTGTCAAGTAATTACTAAATAATTAACTTAATGACTTAATAAAAGAAAAAAAAATATTCATACAATTCATATGAACATCATAAATAAATGCATATAACAGCTATCATATTCATAAATAAAATATTTAAAGTATTTTCTTGTGTGATATTATTTTGTTCTTTTTCATTTTGTTCTTTCTTTTGACACAATTTCATTTTTTTGATTTATCACACTTCAATTTTATTATCTTCTTTATTAATTTAATAACTAATAAACTTAATAATGTAGGACACGAAGATCCAGCCGTCGTTATGTCCTTTGAAAGTTTATGGAAAGTTCCATTGCAGAAAAAATTTCACAATGTTCAACTATGATTTGTTCTCGACCGAGTGTGTATTTTCATCGTGTTGAATTAGTCATTTCAATTTGCATAACATTATATGTTCAGCTTGGATTCATATCATATTCTCGACCATATCGTAATGTGTTGTAGAACGATTGGACACTAACCAAAGTCCAAACGTTAGAAAAGAACCATCGAAATAAGTCTCTTGCTATCACGAATCTTCTTTCGAAAACTGTTTATATTGAATGATTCACTGCAAGTATTCAAAGTGTCATTCTCGTATAGAGGTGGTTTGTATCAATTTCATAACACAGGAATAAGTGAGAGTTTCAGAGTCAATCTTGTTAAGTTTCTTTTAACTTGTGGACAATTATTCGACTTCAGTAGGATGTCTTGACAGTGCATCAGCAATTATATTTTCTTGTCCCGGTATGGCTTCGATGACGAAATCGTATGGCTGTAATAGAATCGAAAATCTGGCAAGTTTGGGGCTTTTGTGGTTGGAGCGACGTAACGATGACACCGCCTTCTGATCCGTTTGGATCATGAAGGGTGCTCCCAACAAGAATTTTTCAAGTTTCGTTATTGCCCAAACTACGCCCAGCAACTCCTTGTCCACAGTAGAATATTGAGTTTCAGGTGACTTCAGTTTTCTTGAGATGTACATCGTTGGATGAAGTATATCGTCGTGATGTTGAAGCAAACAAGCTCCGATACTGTAATTACTGGCATCTGTTCGGAGAAAGAACTTTTTAGAAGTATCTGGTAATCTCAAAATTGGTGGATTTGAAAAGATGTTTAGTATCATTCGAAAAATTTTGTCGCATTCGTCGGTCCAATTTACCTTCACTGGCATGTCTTTCTTCAACAATGATGACAAGACAGCCGTGATGGATGATAAGTTAGGTACAAATCTGCTGTAGTATTGGACTAGACCTAATACACTCCTAACCTGTTTCTTTGTTTGAGGAACCGATAAATTTAAAATTTTAGATACCGTACTGGGAACAGTTTGAATACGTTCAGCCCCAATAATATGTCCCAGGAAGGTTATCTCCTGAAATGCTATTTGTATCTTCGTAGGTTTAGCGGTTAAATGGTTTTCTCTTAATATCTCCAAAACACATCTAAGCCCCGAAAAATGTTCCTCAAATGATGAACTAAATAAACATATGTCGTCAATGTATGTAATGATGTCTGGTCTACCTGATAAAATTGTTCGCATCATGCGGATAAAGGTAGCAGGAGCATTCATAAGCCCAAAAGGCATCACATTCCACTGGTATAGACCTTGTGGAGTGGAAAACGCTGTGTAGTATTTGGCTTTTTCGGTTAGTGGTATCTGCCAATAACCTTTAGTTAGATCTATTTTAGTGAAAAGTGTTGCATTGGACAGACGAGAAAGTAAGTCGTCAATATTGGGATGTGGTTCACTGTCAGCTATGGTCTGAGCATTTAGCTTCCTATAGTCAAAGCATAAGCGAATGTTGTTGTCCTTCATTCGGACAATGACTAAAGGTGACAAAAATGGTGAGGTACTAGTCTCGATAATACCCAATGACAACATCTGCTCAAGTTCCTGAGTCGTTTTGCTGAGAAAGTGTAGTGGGACAGAATAGGGATGTACACGAATTGGTGTATCATCTTTAAGAGTGATGTCGTGAGTAATCACTGATGTGCGACCAGGTACGTCTGTCAGCACATCTGGAAATGATTGTTAGAGATCAGTAATCTGATGATGCTGTTGCAGTGTAACCGACGAAGAGATGTTTACATCCCGCCAAGATTCTATAGGTTGTAATACAGGTACAGGTAAGGGCATCTGTACCTCAGGAAAAGAGGATTCTTCTTCCTGAATCACTGATAGATTAGAATAGTGACATAGTAGACAAGATATTAAAAGTATCACCGAATAGAAGAGTCTACCTTAACTAATATATGTACGAATAGATTACTAGGAAAGAAAAAAAAATTGATGATGACTGATTATGCTGAGTCATCAACGATGTGACGAACAGTGTTAATGTAACCTGTTATCTGCGTGACACAGAATCAGGTACTAATTTCAATCTCAAAGAATGGTGGTGAAAATAAACACCATTGTCAAGCTCAATAACCTTTCGAGCATCTCTGTTATTACAAAATGTAACCAGAGCTTCACCATACCTGTTGTTGGTAGGTGGCAACAGACGCACGAACCTAACGTCTGCCGTGTAATTGAAGAAATTACTAAGTGCCTGCCATGTAATGTCGTGTGGCAGATTGCGCACTAATACGGTGCGAGAATATGCACCCTTCTCATTACTCTTAACTCCACCTATATGTTTCAACATCTTATTCTTCTTAGTACAATCTTTTACAATGTTGACAATGTTAACAGTTTTATTACGATCAAGTATAATATGATCCTGTCGCCAACATTTATTTTCAGAATTGGCAGTAATATTCTGCCAAGGAAAAGTATAATTCCCTCGGAATGATCTCCTACCTGCCACTGGGTGTGTAGACACATTAGTATCACTCTTAGTGCTGACTACTTGTCGTAAAATAGGCTTATTATTATTTTGATGGAGAGTCTCACTATATTCCTCTTTTTCAAAAATAGTACCAATACTAAAATTAGAAACTGCTGTGCCACATGTATTCATATTCTTGGCACGTAATGTAGCCATTGCAATGACGGCGTTAGCATTGCCATAAAATTGCAAATGTTTCATTTCCCATTTCATAATTTCTTCTGGTGTGCAATCCTTGCTGCCATGAATACGACCCATCATAAGATCTGCAATAGAATTTTTCAACATGCAGACCTTAACATTACCTGTGAAAAAAGGTGTGTTAACATGTATTATAGCAGTGGGATAAAATTCAATTGTCCCACCAAACATCATGCATCTGACATATTCCCCTGTTGCACAACTTGGATGGATCAGTGACTGTCGAACTCCAATTGTCGTAGATCCGGAATCTCTCAAAACAGAGACGATAGACCCATTCACTATCCCTCTGTTAAATATTAGGGAGCCTGTTCCATCATTGGCTGCAAGACCTACTTCTGGTAGAATATGTCCGCAGTTCAATACTGTCTCCTTTGCTTTCTGAAAAACAAGATTACATTCTGGGCAACTATTTGCCACGTTATAATTTATTGCATAACATGTAGAGGAAGACTGTATTACTTTATCGTTTTGTGGAACATCTGGGGTTGTATGATTCGTAATTGCTGCCCCTGCATTATGATTATAATGAGACGATCTATGAGACTGAGATCGATGACGAGAATGACCATTAGAATTATCCCGTTGTCCCCTGTAGTAAATGTTATCTCGATGTCTCGAGCTATGATAATTGTTATTCCAATTGTTACTGGTTTTATAGTTATATGATCGATTATGATTTGTGTTATGTTGACCATTATTGTATCTCGACTGAGGTGAATAATTTCTATTTTGTGGTCTACCTCTATTAAAGTCACTCTTATTGTTGAAATTACTATGTCCCTTATGAAAATTAATATTATGATTTCCTTTGAAGCGACTTCTATCTACACTGTATGTTCTTGGTTTGTCATGACTGTGGTATGACATATTAGAGGCCACAGGTAGAGGTTCTCTTATTAGCGAGTTAGAAATGCTCGCATTCGGATGAGCAGTGCAATAGTTTATTGAAATTTTTTCTAATTCATCAATAGTAGATGGTTTTCGTTCTTGCAAATAGGCAAAGAACGGTGGGCTGACAGAGGATAACACTTTATCCCTCAGTAACAAATCAACTAACTTGTCGTATGATTTGTTGACACCTGCCAGTTCCACCCATCTGTTAAAGGTATTGCGTATGTTCGCAATAAAACCTGTAAAGTCTTTATTAGAATCTGGTAGAAGACTTTTAAAACGTAATCTGCAACCCTCTTTGTCGAAATGGAAACGACGTAATAATAAGGCTTTAATGGCGTCATAGTCACCAGCTATTGTTGGATCAACATTCTGAACTGCACTTAATGGTTCCCCGTCCAGCAATTCACTAAGTTTTAAAGCCCATGCGTGTTTTGGTAAGTTATTTGTTAAACATACCTGTTCGAAACGTGCCAGGTATAATCCAAGGTCGTCGAAGTTCAATTTGAAATGTGGTAATTTAAAGTTGTAATAAGGTTTGTTTTGGTTGGATGAAGATCCATTATGTGTATCAGTATTATTATTTCCACTTGAAGCTACTTGAGCTTTTAAGTTTAATTCAGCCATACGCATCTGTATTAACCTTTCCTCTGCTTCTCTTTCCTGTTTTCTTCTGTTTTCCTTTTCAATTTCTTCTCTTTCCTCTCTAGCTTTTTTTCTTTCTTCTTTTTCCTCCCGTTCTGCCTCTTCTCGTCTAGCAATTGCTTTCTGTTCCTCTAATTCTGCTTTATATTTTGCAAGTTCAGTTGTCACAAATTCCAGGAGTGCATCTCCCTTTTTATTACAATCCTTTCCAATTTTAATGAAATGATCCAAGGTAAGCATTCTTGAACCTAATAGTGTATATATTTGCTCAATATAATCAATTATAATACTATTGTATTATTATTTGTAAGTTCCACAACTATATAATATTTTGTAATAATATTATATGTACCTACTAATTTACATCATAACTAGTTAAGCTATTTATTTATTTAAGATGCTGAATTTATATCATACACCTAATATTATCCTCCAATAATTATGAGTATTTCACTCTATAATTATGTCATTTAATCAATTATATGTGCTAAGTCAACCCTTTAGTATTATGTACGTGTACTTTGTACTATATCACATATAGTTTCCCAATTCAACACCTATGCATGGTGTGAATACCAAACAGTTGTTCAATAAACTTATCTTAATTCAAAATTTTTTTATTGTGAGTATAAAGTTATGACTTTATGCCTTAGGCATCATGTATAATGTGCCTCAATAATGCATTGGACCACTACTGCAATATGATGACATCACCTAAGTCATCATTTGATTTAGTAAAAATGTAATCAAATTATTGTATTATTCTATTAATAAGAAATTTCTAACATTATTAACTCATTAATATATGAAATGAATAACTAAGACAAATAATAAACTAAAATGTACAGAACATTAGCACATCACAAACTGACAATTTCAGACATAAAATGAATCTATACACTAAGGAGAAAAAATCGGAAGTACAACTCGAAGGTCAAGGATTGAACTAAATCAAGATGAACATGTACTCAAAAATCAGTGATGTAACAAAGGACTCATGACGGTTATACAAAATCTATGAAATAAGTGATAGAAAAGATTAGAATTGGAGCAGAACAAGTCCCTGGTTAATTTGTTAGGGGACTCCCGTACAGATTGCAAAATTTCAATAAATCCTAAGAACGACTGAAATCTCTGGGTCAGCTTTTCGCGACATTCAGAGGTTTCAGCTCCCTCGCCAACCAAACCCGCTAACACATAAAATACAACATAATAGATATACACAAACAACAGTCAACACTGATTTGCAAAAAACAGGCCGGCGAAATAGCAAATAAGACATGACAGCGTAAGTCGAACACAATTACTTAGCTTTTTGTCTCGATAAATTTGTGCAGTGCCTGTTTCACCGACAGTATAAAGAGCTCATATTTCATGATGGTGACGGTTGACTCTAGTTATATGGTTGATTGAGCGTTTATAAATTCTTTTCTTGAAAGACGTTGAAATGTGGCTTCCATTGATACAGACGGTTCATCTTGTTGTCAAGGGCATGTGACGTCATAGGTGTAGATGCAAAAAATGTCCATTTTCGCTCGAAGGGAATTTTTTTCTTTCAATTCGGTATTCTTTGATAATTTTGACGATTAGATTATAATTCCACACCACATTTGGCCGCCAGCTGATAAGGGTAAAGCTGATGCTGATAAGGAAAAGTAGCTGGTTCAGTATTTGTTCAATCGCGAATGCGTGCTTTGTTCGGTTATAATCTTCAATGAGGGTCACCGTTATATGGACTCATTATGTGTTGGCTGTCCAAGAAGACATTCGTTCCTTTCGGAGCTTATTATGATATTATAAATCTTCTCATTGGAAGAGTTCTTCAAGGTAATATTAATCAACATTGTCAATGCAGCCACACATCCGCAACGTATCGACGTAGATAAGTCTTCAAGTTAGAGTCCATGGTTTATTCACAGTTCATACATGAAGACAGTCATACAGGTACAATATTTACATACAGTTAATTAGAATTTACTTGCATATATATTCATATCCGTCCGGGTCATATTGAAATCATGTCGACAGATCATCATGGCTATGTACATGCGCTACTGGAATCCAGACAGCTAGAAGTGAGCGCATGATGTCTTGACGATATAATCAAATTACTTATCGACCATCCTTCCTTAACGTAGGTTAATCACTAACCTTTTTAATTCGCTTGTATATATTATTATCTGGACTGACCCTAAGTCCTGGTATCACTTTACATAAATATGGCTATTAACAAAGCCCAATAGTGGAAGGAGGTAAAAATACGACTTCACGGCTTGACGGACAACGTAACAAGGGTCCAGTAACTAAGTCATGAAGCGTGACCTTATCTACGCTAACACGTCGTAATTTGACCGTGTATTTCACGTTCATTAATCCGTGAAGTATAAAAATCAATTAATATTAATTCTATTGACCCCAAAAATGCGCACTGCCAATTCTAGCAGACGATATCAATAAAACTACCGTAACAATCATCCAAAGACAAGTTCAGACTCTCTGTGATGTCCTGGATCCACCGTCATCTAGGTCATGCCCTTCCCCTTTTTCCAGGGACCATGCCTTCCATTATCAATTTTTCCAGACTATTATGTCTTTTTATATATCCGAAAAATTTCAGCTTCCCTATTGCGATGATATTTAGGAGCCAATTTTCCTCTACATTTAGTGAGTGCAGTACTTCTCTGTTGGTCTTTCTTTCTGTCCAGGGTATTCTCAACATCCTTCTGTAGCATTTCATTTCGAATGATGTAATCTTTTTTGCAACTGTTTTATTGAGTGTCCATGTCTCGCAGCCGTATGTTGCAACTGGGAATATACATGCGCTGATCAGTTGTAACTTTGTTTCTTTGCTTGTGCCTTGCCATAGGTTTTTCATCTGCATTAGTTTATGTGAAGCAATTGCAAGTCTTCTTTTAATTTCTTCTGCACAGTCGCCAGAGCTGTTGATGATTGATCCTAAGTATTTGAATTCATTAGCACCTTCCAGTTCTTTGTTATCAATTTCAATTTCTGGTTTGATCTTTATTTTGTCTGTTGTCAGTACTTTGGTCTTCTTGGTGTTTAGGTATAGATTCTGGGCCTCACTATGCTTTTATGTTGACAGAATTAATTGTTCAAGTCCTTCTGGGTTGGTCGATAGGAGGACTGTGTCGTCAGCATATCTGATTTCTGGGATCTGGTACCTGCCGATGTTGAATGGGTCAAACTCTGTGTGTTCTTGATCATCTCTTACGTTTCTCATAATATTCTCGGCATAAATATTAAACAGGTAAGGAGAAAGGGTTCAGCCTTGTCTTACTCCTTTCTGTACTTAAAACCATTCTGATGTTTCTTCATCTATTCTTACGGCTGCCTGTTGTTCTTGGTACAGCAGTGTGATGAGTTGTATAAGGTGGTTTGGAAATCCAATATTTTTCATGATAGTCCATAACTGCTGATGTTGCACACAGTCGAAAGCTTTAGTGTTATCAATGAAACAAGTATTTAGGTCAACGTTGAATTCTTTACACTTTTCGATGATGATCGTCATATTGAATATATGGTCTCTGGTGCCTCTGCCTGGTTGAAAACCCGCCTGTACTTAGTTAATTTCTGTTTCTAGCTTTTGTTGCATTCTTTTCATTATGATATGTAATAGTATTTTGCTGGTTTGGCTTATAAGAGCAATAGTTCTGTAGTTTGTGCACAATTTCAGGTTGCCCTTTTTTGGCAAGGGTATGTAAATTGATCTTTTCCATTCCTTGGGCCAAATTCTGCTTTGCCAGATCTTACAGCATAATGCATGGAATATACGAGCACTGCCTTCTCCTCCTGCCTGTATCATTTCAGCTGTTATTTCATCACAACCAGGAGATTTTCCACTTTTCAAGTGTTTGATTGCGTTCCGGACTTCCTCTATGGTAGGCTCTGGTTCACATGCTGCTTCATTCATGTTGTTGTTATGTGCTGTTTTGTTTATTTCCTTATACATTTCTTGTCAGTACTCATTCCATCTGTTCAGGATATCTTTACGTTCTGTTAGACTGTTGCCCTTCTTGTCATTTATTGCTCGAAGTGATGGTTTAAAGTTGCTGTTCTTCAATGTTCTTACTTCTGAAAACATATTCTTACTCAATCCCTAACACAAGTGTGTTAGGTCTGCTAAATTTGTTCACAAGATGAATGAAATTGGGACTTCTGTACAAACTGTTCCACCTCTCCCTTCATTGTTCTAGTCTTCTGTCCATCCGATTCTGTCCATTCAGATCTTGTTATAACCAGACAGTCCAGGGCTATCATTCCATCTAACTTTCTTATTCGTCCGACCATTAACCATTCTCCTACATTGCTTGAAAGGGTGTACTGACCATTTCAACTCATAGTTTGATGCATTCAACTTACGCTATCTTCTTTTCCAAAACCCTTCCAGCCATAATACATATATGAGAATATAGAGGCAATCTTCCAAAATCGAAACATATAAGCCTATCTGCTATTCATCCATCCTGGTCGTTATACCATCATTCAGAAGTTGGAACTAAAACACAGATCACTAACAACAAGGAGGCCATATTGTTAAGCATTTGACCCTCTTTGCTCGGCGTGCTGTTATTGCGTGCTATTTTTAGAGACACCGTCACGTGACGGTAATTGATTCTACAACATAATTTGGAACCAATTTTGCTACATTGTGGATGACCCCTTTTACAACACACCTTTTGTGGTGGGTAGGTTTCTAATTTTTAAATTTTGCCGCATAAGCGGGCTTATGGCCTACTCTTTATGATTTCCAACTGCAGTGCAATGTTTTTAACATGCGCAACTTGCACACAGGACTTCCTATTTTTTCACCCTTATCCAAGAAGGCTAGGCATCCAATCTCACTATCCAGGAGAACAGGGGGAGTATGACATCATTAGTACTACTGGCTCTGAAAAATTATTTCCAAAAATTATTTTTCCTCTACTGGCAATCGAACCTGATACCTTTAGAATTATAGGTGGACGCCATACCTCTTAGCCACTCCGACCTCAAGTGACAAGATTATTGATGTGGAACTAATGGAAAGAACCAGACAAATAAAAGTGGAACAGAAGTTGAGGAGAAGATGCTGACATTAGATAGGACACACATTCAGAAGAAGACATCCACTCACATACAGTCTTCTTTTTTTCAAACATTTAAATAACATCTTCATGAGCAACCTTCTGTTTACAAATGATGATGATGATTATTATTACTGTTCAGCTCCCTCATAGCAAAGGTCTTTGACAAAAGCTCCACTACAAGCCCACATTTTCTTTGCCATCCATTTAAGGTCTATCCATGTTTTTTTTCTCTCTTTTTCCTATCTCTAGTTCTCTTCTCCATGTGTTTTTAGTGTCCATCTATGTCTCTTACACTGGGTGATTCCAGTACAGACACTGCTTTGTAATGCTATCAACTGGTTTTCTGAAATGTGTGTCACCCCACTTCATAAAGCTAAGACCTAGTATATTGAAATCGCAAATGCCTCACTCCCTTATGACAATATCTGCTAGGGGACTATCCAGGCCACACACAAAATGATGCATATTACCAGCTCGGCAGAAGAGAACAAGTGGTAATCTTCTGACTCCTCATGAGCCACAACAGTTTGGGATACCATCTATTCAACAAGCTAAAAATAAGAACTACAAGAACTACTGATGAGAGTAACTGTTGCACCAATGATATGAATGCTGAACATCTGCTTCAAAGATGCTGTCGCACCGTTATCCTGAACTGGACATTAATTGTCACAGCACAGTAGGATAAGATAGATGTAAATTAATTAAGAAGTTTAAGAAAGATATATAGGATCTCATAAGTGGCTCGTTAAATTTTAGACTCCTGTACAAGTAAGGGGTGAATAGGAAGGGGAATATTCTCACAAAGAGATAATGTCTCAGAAGGGCACTTGAGAATGTATTTTGTTTCCTTGCGACAAATCTCCCCTAATATTCCTACTGAATATTATAATTGTTATTAAGCCCCCATCCTGAGGAAATGACACATATATGGATTTAAGAGACAGTACATGTAATAAACTCACTCGACCATTTGGTAAAGGGTATAACGTGTGTACAGATATTTAATCCCTAAACCACATATACGACACAAAGTAAACATGAAAATGTAAGCAAAAATAATATGGTCATAAACACTGAATGACTAAAAGTCCTAGTATGTCCTACTAATCATCATTAGCACTGGTGTGACTATCATGAGAGTGCCTAAACGTTATGGATTGCAAAGTTCACTTTTAATAATCTGGAAGGCACTTTAAATAGAGTTCCGTTATTATTTGGATGAAAGTTCTGTTCGAAATTCTGAGTAAGATCTCTGGAGGAAAAATAATCCTTAGGCTTTTTGGACTTACCTGGAATCCTTTGTCATCAGCCCTGGCGCATCTTATTAGGTGCTGTCATCCAGCAGCGATTTGACATTACACATGCGAGATTTGATCTATGCCCTTGTGTGCTTAGGAGTTCACGAGATCTCTGGCTTTAGGTTCTGCTGATCGGTCAAAAGACTGGATGTCTGTTCCCGTCAGACACCGGACACTGAATTCTGCAACTGCGAATGTTGTCTGCTCAGAAACCTAAAAGTCTGAACAGAGTGAAATCATATTACACCGCTTGGTTAACACCAAAGAGTTTGTAATTTGGACTTCCTTGCCATTTAGATGGACTCATTCCATGGGTTGTGGGGTGTAAGTGGTGTTTGGGTCTAAGCTTCTGACTTTTATGGATTTCTCTCATGTTCTAGATTGTTCGTTGATTTTCGCCATTGCTCGCATCACTTGGTGGGTAGTGGGTGTTCTGACATAATCACATGTAAATTGTCTCCCTGGCATCTGAGCTAGTAGTGACGCAATCTTGAACTGCGTATCATGTGAGAAAACTTTGCCGCACGATAATTAATGGTTACTCCGGACACAGGCAGATATGTACTGGCTATATAGTGAAATTTGACACTGGCGTTTTCCGTCAGGTCCATCAAACAGGATACAATGAAGCGATGGAGGCTTCTAGACTTTAAGACACCTTGATACTCTTAACAAAAGTATATCGCCTGGCCATGTGTTATTACCTGGGGTTTATGCATTTGTGGTATTTGCTCAGTGACCATTAGTATGCGCCGTGATGTCTGAGAAAGAGAAACGCTGACTAAAGCGCCGAAAATACCATGGTGTAAAATGAAAATTACTGAGAATAAAGAAGAGAGGAAGAGGAGAAGGGAAGGGAGACAAAGCTGGAGAGAGGAATAGACCATGTTACGACAGATGCCCAACATATAAGGAACAGAAAGCGCATATGGCCACCACCAGTACTATTCCTGGAAAAACTATATGGAACGAATGAACTTTATTTTTAACTTTCATCCTCACATTTACTTTAAGCTTTATTTAGGCATGTATCATTATAAGCTGTACCCTTTCCCCTTACCTGTTTAAAATTTATGCCGAGAATATCATGAGAAACGTAAGAGATGACCAAGAACACAGAGTTTGACTCATTTAACATCGGCGGGTACCAGATCCCAGAAATCAGATATGCTGACGACACAGTCCTCCTATCGACCGACCCTGAAGGACTTGAACAATTAATTCTGTCCACCAAAAAACACAGCGAGGCCCAGAATCTATACCTAAACACCAAGAAGACCAAAGTATTGACAACAGACAAAGTAAAGACCAAACCAGAAATTGATAACGAAGAACTGGAAAGTGTCAACGAATTCGAATACTTAGGATCAATCATCAACAGCTCTGGCGACTGTGCAGTAGAAATTAAAAGAAGACTTGCAATTGCTTCACATAAACTAATACAGATGAAAAACCTATGGCAAGGCACAAGCAAAGAAACAAAGTTACAACTGATCAGAGCATGTATATTCCCAGTAGCAACATATGGCTGCGAGACTTGGACACTCAATAAAACAGTTGCAAAAAAGATTACATCATTCGAAATGAAATGCTACAGAAGGATGTTGAGAATACCCTGGACAGAAAAAAAGACCAACAGAGAAGTACTGCACTCACTAAACGTACAGGAAAATTGGCTCCTAAATACCATCGCAATAAGGAAGCTGAAATTTTTCGGTCATATAAAAAAGACATAATAGTCTGGAAAAAACAGTGATGGAAGGCATGGTCCCTGGAAAAAGGGGAAGGGGTCGACCTAGACGACGGTGGACCCAGGACATCACAGAGAGTCTGAACTTGTCTTTGGCTGATGCAGGTCGACTTGCCCAGAATCGTGATGCGTTCAGAGCAGCTGTAATGGAGACAACGTTCTGGAAAGAATACGTCACATGATGAATCATTATAAAAGTAATCTAACGGCATACATTTGCAATATTCAATATTAATCAAATTTAAGTATGTTTTTTAAAATAAATTTAAAAACCAAAAAAATTAAGAAAGTAATGGAAAAAAACAACAACTAACAAACAAACAGACAAAATTCAAACCCTTCATACAGTAAATTAGACAATAATTAGAGACATAATCAGATTAGGATGGCATATTTTATAATCTCATGAAATATTCAAACAGTCTCTATTGAATGACCAGGGACTCAGCGTTTTTTCCAGTGTATGTGAGAGATTTGACCAGACGTGAGCGGCTTTGAGTCCTATAGCAGATACTGCCGTAGGGAGTGAATAGTTAAAGCCTTCATAATACTAGGTCCAGCTTTATGAGGTGGGGTAACCAGTTCCTCACTGTTTCTACCTTCCCTAACTCAAGAGCAGAATCAGACAGATTAGGTAGATAGATGGATGGACAGATACGAAGCAAATTAATTTTCCAGCACAGTCCTTCTTGCATTCTGCCTTTCTTCTGGCTTATCTTTTATTACTGTTATTCACAAACGCTCCAGCATACTTAAAGTATTAATTTAACACATTAACTACCAAATTGAAAAACACACTGTGGCCGAATTAAATTTTTTTCCCATTTTCATCCTGTAGGTGTTTGCACAAAGTAAACTGTAGTTTTCGTAATTGTTTACAGATTTTTATGAATTACACGTCATTTTAAAGATAAATAAATGTACTATTACAATAAACACCGGTTGTAACTCTAATAGAGGTTGTTGCTATTTAACGGCCCTCCGATGGCTGAGGACTTGCAATATTTTCACAATTATAACTGCTTGCGCCCCATCTCTATCAAAATCACAATTTCAATCAATGTGCACACCGTTTTCACTGTTGTCCTCGTCGCTAGATCTATCAGTCAATTGTTGAAACACGTTTCTATCCTATTCAGCCGTTAGACGAGATGTACACGCATTTTTTGTAGTCCTATCGCTAGTTGCCACGGTAAACAGTTTTACACGATTTGGTAACTAACCCAAAACGCTGAAAAATATGAACATAATATCAATTTTCCAGTGTTCTACAACAACCATGCTTTAGGAATTTGTTTTCCGGTGGCAACTTAAAATCTCGAACCAGATCAGAGAGTGTTTCAGTACATTTTTCATTCGTTTTATTACTAAAATTAGATTGGCGCTCTGAGCGGCTTGCGGTCCAAATGTGATTATTTTGTGAGCCGCTGACAGCGGCTTGCGGTAGTTAATGTGTTAAGGACAATGCAACATTATAAAGTAGGATAACAAGTTACATTAACAGTACTTGATAACAATTAAGAAATAGGAATATTGTAATTAAAAACTAGATCATCAGACGTACAGTACATTATACAATAATAATAATAATAGCCCCTTCAGTCATAACTGACTATGGGAATGCGCCCCTGAGGTGACAGCCCTCAGCTGCTTATTTTCCTGGTGCTCCTTTCGACATTTTCTCCTCACCTCTGCTTCTTGTGTGAGCCTCTCTTCGCCCAATCTGAGGTGGCGCCGTAAATAGCATCGCCACTTAGTGCGATCGGCAGCTTCATCCTCCCATGTTGCTGGATCCATGTCCAGTGCCCTCATATCTCTCTTGCACACATCTTTGAACCTCAGCTGTGGTCGCCCAACTGTTCTCTTGCCATCTGCTAATTGTCCGTAGAAGATATCTTTTGGGATGCGACCATCTTCCATGCGGCGAACATGGCCAAGCCAGCGAAGTCTGCACTGTCTAAGAAGCGTATACATACTTTGAAGGCCAGCACGTGACAACACCTCGACATTTGTCACTTTATCTTTCCACGAGATGCCGAGGATGCGGCGTAGACACCGCAAATGGAAGGTATTGAGCCTTCTTTCTTGCTTAGCATAGGTCGTCCAGGTCTCGCTGCCATATAGGAGTGTGCTGGTGACGCAGGCATTATATACCGCAGCTTTGGTCTTCATTGTGAGTTTAGAGTTTCCCCAAACACATTATACAATTAGCCTCAAACTGACCACTGCTTTCTTTGAACATATTCAAGTTTATGTCTGTACAAAGAAGAAAGGACTATTTTTACCTTCACTTTTGCATAACATTTCACTATCTTCAACTTCACTTCCATCATTACACATTTTTCTTAGTATATTATTGAGCTGTTAATATTAAGTGATGCTTCTGTCATGATATTGCAGAATATTAACTTCATTTTTTCGTCTTGAAGGGTTCCTTGCCCAAAGGTTGCAAAGTAGCTGCTAAAAATAAATTTGGAGATACAGAATCTCTGAAGTCTGGAGAAGCTGTGCTTGTGAGGTGTGCTTCCCCACATCAAGCAAATAGCAGACACAGCACCAGTGCAACCAGCTCCAGCTTCCAAATCTCATCTTCAAGCTATGAAAGCACTACATCTCTTTCTGGTAGGTTTAACTTGTCATGTCAGTTACCAGGGCGTGACAAACGAACAAAATCTTTATTTCATTAGGGTAAAGAAATAGGCATTATTACCTTTTTACATTTCTGCCCTTCAATAGCATAGTTCTACAAGTGATTTCAAATTAATACATTCTTAACTAGTTAATACAGGTCTGAATTTTTTTATCCAAACACTCAAAAATTGAAATATTCTCAAAATCAAAGTTTCTGTGGGCCACTTTATGATCACAGTTTGGGCGATTTCTGGCAATTTTGGTTGACCTTCGGCTATTTTTCAAACACATTTGTGTGATTTTGGGCTACATTTCGAACGTGATTTGGACGACATCTGAAAACCTAACAAATCCAATTTCCAAAACAATGCTGTCCCTAGGGATTTCAGATGAAAGGAAACAGACTTGTATTAATATTATATTCTCCAATGTAAAACACACCTACATGCGAGGGCTATTCCAAAATCAACCTACAATTGGCTGGTAAAAATAAACTGGTTGCCATAGCGGCATGGCTCATTGCCTGCAGCAATCAGTATTGTGTTATCTTGCTAGACGCACACCCACAGTCCCAATTGTTCAGTTGTTCACGAGTAGTGACCGAGTAAACATGGACCCTGTTATCGCCACTACTGCCAGCTGTGAGGTCCATGGTGTGATTTGATTTCTGCAAGCAGAAGGACACAGTGCTGCTGAGATTCATTGTCGATTGTGTCATGTGTATAGTGATAACGTTGTGAGTGGCAGTTCTGTGAGGGATTGGTGCAGGAAATTCAGGGATGGGCACACAGATGTGCATGATGAGGGGGGGACAAGGACGACACTCAATTGTGACTGATGAACTCGTTCAAAAAGTTGACCAAGTTGTGGGTGAAAAGCGTCATTTCACGATTTCAGATCTTTCTGCTGAATTTCCTCAAATTTCGAGGACTAGTCTGTTTTGAATTGTCACAGAGAGATTGGGTTACCACAAGTTCTGTGCACTGTGGGTACCAAAACAACTGACTGACGTTCACAAAGCTCAAAGAATCGCTCAGCTTTGACGTTACTTCTGTGCTACCGGGAAGAGGGGGAAGAATTTCTCGACAGAATCGTGACTGGGGATGAGATATGGGTTCAGTTTGTGAATGCAGAGATGAAGGAACAGTCCAAACAGTGGATGCACACTCATTCTCCAAACAAGCTCAAGAAATTCAAACAAACATTTTCGCACTGAAAAATGATGGCTACAGTGTTCTGGGACCGCAAAAGAATTTTGATGATGGAATTCATGATGCCAGGGACCACAATAACATCAGAAGTTTATTGGGAAACGCTGAAGAAGCTTTGGAGGTCGATCCAAAACAAAAGGCGTGGAATGCTCACCAAGGGCGTCGTTCTTCTGCATGTCAACGCGCGGCCCCACACTTTGGCTTGCACAAAGGCTTTACTTGAGCAGTTCAACTGGGAGATTTTCAACCACCCCCCTTACAGCCCGGACTTGGTGCCAAGCGATTACCATCTCTTCGGCAAGATGAAGGTCTGGCTGGCTACCCAGCACTTCAAAACCTATGAGGAGCTCATAGATGGAGTCAACAACTGGCTGGGTACCCTGGCGGCGCCGTTTTTATGACGAGGGATTGCAAAAGCTTGTCACAGTACGACAAGTGCCTGAATTTGGGTGGCGACTGTGTGGAAAAGTAATGCAGTTATGTATGTAAGTTTTGTATGTAATAAGATATTTTTTTCTCTGTTTTTGATTATTTTTACCAGCCAATCGGAGGTTGATTTTGGAATAGCCCTTGTACATAAAAGCTTGATGATGATATATAATTGTACTTAAAGTCATTTAGTACAATCTATGTATTTTGATAATGTGGACTTTCATTATGAAGTCCTAATATTCTATTTGTCTACATTTTTTAACATGCCATATAGCTCCCAGGGGTATTTTAGGAGATCAGTAGAGAATAGAACTGCTACTTCTTCAAGCATAACGCATGAGGTGACTGTTATAAGGTTGTGCTTGTGGTTGGCAATCTCATGTAAAAAACAATTGCTACAGAAACCACTCCTACAAGAACACATGAGTGCTTTGGTGCAGGCTTCTTGCAAGGGAGCCGTCTGCACTTTGTGGCTCTATGCTCCATAAGGAATGAAGAGAGAAATGATGATGATAGGAAAGAACAACTGTTAATTATCTTCAAGCAGTTGTTTGTCAACCCTGGTTCCCAGGAGGAAACAACAAAGAATAGGACCTCAATTTCTACCAGACATGTCATAAGAGGTAGCAAAGGTGACATGCATGAGGCAGGAAAGCTCACAAAGTAAAAAAAAAAATCACTGCAAAAACCACTACTGCAAAAACACCTTAAATGCTTCCAGGAAAAAGGGAGCCTACTCCAGTGAGGGCCCCCATGCTCCCTAAGAAGCAAACACATGGACATTATATTGTCAGTGATGGTTCATGAGACACCCCATGTAGTCCTTGGGGTCTGCGATGAGGGTAAGATAGAGAAGGACTACTACCCTTCTTAGGCATTGTCATACAAGGTGATTAATATGAGGTTGTGAATGGGACTGGCAACCTCAACATGCAAAAGCAACTACCACAGTGACCACTGCCACAAGAGCTTTTGAATGCTTGGTGCGGGCTTCCTGCAGGGAGGGCCAGCAGTAGAGATGGTTTTATGCTCCATAAGGAGCGAAAGGGAAAATGATGAAGATTCATAAGAATCACAGTTTCCTGTGCAGTCTGCCATCTCATCACAAACAGGGTTAGGGTTAGAGTTAAGGTTGATGTTGGTGACTATTAGCCTTAACCCTAAACTATAAGCTAATCCCCCTGTTTTCTCTTTTAGTTAACACTTAATAACACTTTTAATTTACTTCACCAACACTAATCTTAACCGTGACCACAACCCGGTTTGTGATAAGATTATGACAAGGAGGCCGACTACACAGTAAACTGAAAATAAACCAGTAATGCACTTTCTTCAAATGTACATTTAATTTGTCTGCCTGTGGGGCACGCTAACCTTAAAAACAAACAAATAATGTTAAATCGTGCTTGACAATCTAGATTTTGCCAATGACCTGTCACATAACCGTAATCAGATGCAAAACAAAATGAAAGTGCTTGATGAGAGGTCACACTGAAAATGCCCAGAAAGAAAACGAAGATAATGAGAATAAATGCAGGAAAAAAAACAGTATTGCACTTGAAGACACACGACTACAAGATGTAGAGTCATTTATATACCCTGGCAACTATATAGACATAGTTGGATGGACAGACAGGGATATGAAAATAAGATTACAAAAGGTTAGAGCTTTCATTGCATTGAGAAATATATGGAGATCAAAGTAAATCAAGTCTAATACAAAAATCAGAATTTTAAACTCAAATATCAAGTCAGCCCTGTAGCATTGCTCTGAAGCATGAAGAAGAACATTAACAACAAACAAAAAGTTACAGACTTTCATAAATAGGTACTTGTGTAGAACATAAGGATTAAAATGATATGACAAGATCAAAAATGTGGAACTGATGACGAGAACCAGACAAGTGCCAGTTGAACAAGAGATGAGAGGAGGACGCTAGAAAGGCAATAGGACACACATTGATGAAACCTGTTGATAGGACACACATTGAGGAGACCTGTTGATAGGACACACATTGAGGAGACCTGTTGATAGGACACACATTGAGGAAACCTGTTGATAGGACACACATTGAGGAAACCTGTTGATAGGACACACATTGAGGAAACCTGTTGATAGGACACACATTGAGGAGACCTGTTGATAGGACACACATTGAGGAAACCTGTTGATAGGACACACATTGAGGAAACCTGTTGATAGGACGCACATTGAGGAAACCTGTTGATAGGACGCACATTGAGGAGACCTGTTGATAGGACACACATTGAGGAAACCTGTTGATAGCATTACAAGGCAGTCCTTGTTTTGGAGTCCCCAGCTTAAGACAGGTAGAGGAAGACTTACCAAAAAAAAAACATAGCGGAGAGAACTGGAGACAGACAGGAAAAAGACCTTGGAAAGACCTTGAGCTGATAGCGCGGTGCTGGAAGACTTGGCAGAAGTTTGTCGAAGGCCTATGTTCCTCAGGGAGCTGAAGGATAATGATGATAAATATGAGGATGAGCATGGGGCTGACAACCTCATTGTGTACAACACATTGCTACAGGGGCCACTACTGCGAGGGCCAATAAAGGGTTCTTAGCTGCAGTAGTGGTTCCTGCTTCACAAGGAGGGAAAAGTATAAGAAGAAGAAGAATTGCTTTTAATTACTTGATAAATAGGGATATATTGCTTTTAATTGCTTCATAAATAGGGATAAATTGCTTTTAATTACTTGATAAGCAATGATAAATTGCTTATTAGGAGGAGAAGTTTTACTGATAAATGCATACGGATTTTAAAAATATTGAGTCACATTGCTGTATTGTGTAAACAAATGACTGATAACATTAGTTTCATTCAAATTGCCTAACCGATGCTTATGTACAGATTTATTCAAATTTCAGATCCAAGTTTAACAATGGTGAGATCAAAGGAGGATGCCATGAACAAACCCCCTTTAAGTGCAGATGGTGGGCGGTACAAGACAGTAGAAAGTGTGGCACGATCTGCTGGAACTGACATTTTTCCCGATGAAGACTCAGAGGAAAGCATATTTCACATAGAGGTGCTAATGGCTGTGCAGAGGTGGTTCTCATACCAGGGCTGGCCTTGTGGTCCTTATCCTATTCTTATTCCAGAGACAGTCAGAACGTAAGTAGAACAATAAAATTGTTTAGTTTTTGTTTTATTATTTTGATCATGTTTTGGTATAGCACTTTTGATCTATTCTTCTTCCATATATTTTAGATGTATATATCTAAATCCACCAACGGGCTGATCACCCGTTTGCCAGTCACTTCGATTACGGAAACAACAGCAAATGGATTGATTTGCCGTTGCCCTAAAGACGCCAATAGGCGTGATGGGAAACAATGGCAAAGAAAACCTATCTGCTGTTGCCCTAAGACGCCACTAGGCGTAATGGCCACTGACTGCTTTGACGGTCGGTGGCTAAGGACGGAAGAAGAAGAAGAAGAATATCTAAATCCATATATTTTAGATATATATATATATATCTAAATCCATATATTTTAGATGTATATATCTAAATCAATATATTTTATATGTATATATCTAAATCCATATATTTTAGATGTATATATCTAAAGTTGTCTTGCCTTGAGTAATGTCTGTAGTGTCATGATTGTCTTGTGCATGTCTGTGTGTAGTTCTT